>JALIGW010000021.1:7609349-7699349 GCA_023053685.1 Diadophis punctatus similis
GACCTCAGGACCTTCTTAGCTTTGACTCCAATCTGAGTTATTCACCAGAACCAGAGGTTTGGTCTTCTGAGCTATCAAACTCATGCTGGAGCCCATCTTCAGGGAAGTTCTCTCTACCACCTTCTAGTAGAGAGACGTTCCCTGAGGATGTGGTCCAGCATGAGTCTGAAAGCTCAGAAGACTAAACTTCTGCTCCCGGTGACCAGCCCTGCTTGGATCCTGCAATATTATCCTGGGAGACTTAGTATATTTGTCTTTATTCCTTCTTAGCTCTGATTATGGTAGCTTTACTGTCCAGGACAATGAGAGACAGGAGGCACCAGATACCTGTATCTGAACATTTGGGACTGATCATGTGAAATTGTATCTCAGAGTTTGCTCAGGTGATTGGGTAATGCCTTTTGCTGTCTATTTTTCAATATCAATATTTTAGGGGGGGGGGAAGGAGAGTAAGAGAGAGGATCCAGAATTAGTAGGTACAGGTACAGTACATGTGGTACCTTGCTCAACAGCAGTAACTGTGAGAGGGATCTTGGAGTCCTAGTGGACAACCATTTAAATATGAGCCAGCAGTGTGTAGCAGCTGCCAAAAAAGTCAACACAGTTCTAGGCTGCATAAACAGAGGGATAGAATCAAGATCACGTCAAGTATTAATGCCATTTTATAATGCCTCGGTAAGGCCACACTTGGAATACGGCATTCAGTTTTGGTCGCCACGATGTAAAAAAGATGTTGAGACTCTAGGAAGAGTGTGCAGAGAAGAGCAACAAAGATGATTAGGGGACTGGAGGCTAAAACATATGAAGAACGGTTACAGGAACTGGGTATGGCTAGTTTAATGAAAAGAAGGACTAGGGGAGACATGATAGCAGTGTTCCAATATCTCAGGGGTTGCCACAAAGAAGAGGGAGTCAAGCTATTCTTGAAAGCACCTGAGGGTAGAACAAGAAGCAAAGTGGAAACTAATCAAGGAGAGAAGCAACCTAGAACTAAGGAGAAATTTCTTGACAGTTAGAACAATTAATCAGTGGAACAGCTTGCCTCCAGAAGTTGTGAATGCTCTAACACTGGAAGTTTTTTAAGAAGATGTTGGATAACCATTTGTCTGAAGTTGTGTAGGGTTTCCTGCCTAAGCAGGGGATTGGACTAGAAGACCTCCAAGGTCCCTTCCAACTCCCTTCCAACTCCCTTCTATTCTATTCTATTCTATTCTATTCTATTCTATTCTATTCTATTCTATTCTATTCTATTCTATTCTATTCTATTCTATTCTATTCTAGTGATTGCCCATGGCACAGTTGAGAGCGTGTCTATACCAGTCCTGTCTTAAAGATAACATAGAAATGGCACCACACTTGTTTTTCTATAAGTAAGAAAGAACTTATAGAACATTTGAGAACATTTGTTATGTCCATTATAGGTTAGCAGTAATAGTATGGATTGTTTTATCAGAAGGAAACCATTCAGGCTGAAACATTTTCTAACAGCGGTGAAATCGGTCAGAACCGTGAGCTATCTTCAAAACTCATAATGAGCGGCAGTGGCTCCTCTCTGAGATAATACCAGCTTAGAATACTGATCTCGGCAGAGGTGGCCTTGGTCTAGCAGCATTCCTGAAGAGATAAAAAGTAGCCCTTGAAATGATAGGTCATTAACCCTGTTCAAAGAGATATAAAAAGAATGGCAGTTGCAAAAAAAAAAAATATGTCTAGGAATTTGAAGGATCCATAGGAAACAGGCTGGCCCTTTCGATTACAAAATGAAGTGTGTGAACACTTTTGTCCACTAGTTTTTGGAACAGCAGAACAATGTCGAAGTTAGAGCTCAGACTTCAAAGCTTGAATAAACAGTGATGGTGGTCAGAAGGATATATCCATAGCTACATCATCCTAAAGGTGCTTTCTCAAAAAGTAGCTGGACTCTTTCCCCCCTGCCTTCTGAAGAAATAAATGATGCTTCTTGCTTTGCTTCTTGGATGAGAAAAGAAACATTTTCAAAGAAAAAAAAACAAGAAAATCCTGTTGCCTTTTGAAAAAAGGCATCTTTGGAACAACCATGACCTGAATGACTGAGAATCTCCATAGACTTGGTCTACATATATTAACTTTCAACTTGGGTTACTGTTGTTGTGGCCAATTTATTAATGAAGCTAGCTCTCAGCAATGCTCTCAATGCAACGGTTATTCTTATTTAATATTAATATTAATTAATATTAATTAATATTAATATTAATTAATATTGATAATGATGATGATGATGATGATGATGATGATGATGATGATGATGATGATAATGATAATGATAATAATGATAATAATAATAATAATAATAACAACAACAACAACAACAACAACAACAACAACAACAACAGAGTTGGAAGGGACCTTGGAGGTCTTCTTCTCCAACCCCCTGCTTAGGCAGGAAACCCTACACCACTTCAGACAAATGGTTATCTAACACCTTCTTAAAAACTTCCAGTGTTGGAGCATTCACAACTTCTGGAGGCAAGCTGTTCCACGGATTAATTTTTCTAACTGTCAGTCAAAGACTAATTTGTCTTTGAAGTCATGACCCTGTAGAGGTATAGGCATTAAACTTTGGCTAAAGCAATCTTGGCTAAATATTAATTTGTGAGCATCCTTAGAAATCGATTGGAACATCTGTCTTCACTCAGGCATCTTCAGATATGTGTATGTGTATATGTATGTATGTATGTATGTATGTATGTATGTATGTATGTATGTATGTGTGTGTGTAACATTTTTGCTGATAAATGAAAATAAAGGGAGACTATTACAGATCTATTTCGAGCTATTTTGCTCTCATCAGATAGCCATACCCGTAGTGGGAATTATATACCCATAGTGGGAATTGAATGGAAGCTGTGATGCTTTTTCTCCCATAATTGGGTACACCAGGATAACACGACAGAAAAAACATATATAACCCTTTCCTGGTGAAAGAGCTGATTGGGAACAGAGCCTATGGCCTAATGGATAAGTTGCTGCCCTGCAAGGCAGCCGGCCCGGGTTCAAATCCCAGTAAGGGGGTATGGCTATCTGACGAGAGCAAATAAGCTCGAAATAGATCTATAATAGTCTCCCTTTATTTTCATTTATCAGCAAAAAATCCTACACACACATATATATATATAGAGCTGTCTGGGTCACCAAACAGTCCCCATTGGCTGACCTGTTACCATGTCTATCCCAATCCATGAACTCTCACATACTGACATTAGAGAGGGCTGTAAAGCACTGTGAAGTGGTATATAAGTCTAAGTACTATTGCTATTGTGGGATTTAGGGGAATAGAAATAATCAGGGTGGGAAGGGATATCTCTCCCTGTAGTCCTGATTTTATTCATCTTGAAGACAGATTCTCCCCTATGTTTGCTTACAGGTAAGAAAAAAAAACATTTGTGACCTCAAAATCAGAGGTATAGCTTGCAGAGAGTTCTGTTCCAAAACAAGAGCCTTGATAGAATCCTTTTTATATATATTTTATTGTTCAGCATGATAAGGTCAGACACTGAGAGGTGGCTATGCCTAATAATCTCAAGGCAAAGCTAACAATGGTTAGGTGAGGTCATTGCAAGAAAACCACTTTCCTTTCTCTTGCAAATATCACTCAAGGAAATGAAGTCACAAGAGGAAGAAAATGATTCACAATGTGGGTTGCAGTTATGCAGGCTGGAGAGATCATGAATGCAAGGATCATAGATGTTACTTTAGGCAACAGCTATTTTTATAACTACCAGTTCTGGCTGTGACATTTTTTTATTTTAAATGCAACCTGTGCCATTTCAAGGTTAATTGTTATTTAGAAGTTGTCTAAAGAGGCATATGTTGCTGCTCTCACGCTCTGATTTGGGTGGCTATATTTTACAGTCTATTTTTAAACTGATTTTCTTACTAGCACTTCTGGTAACATGTGCTCTGGAGATAAGACTTGGCATAACTCAACGCTACAAGTCAAATGAAACTTGGAATTCGGGTTTTTTTTAAACATCTGCGTGAACTTCTTCTGTGTGAGCTTTTCACCATCTCATCCCACTCTTTCGAGTACCTAGCCATTTTTGTCCCCGCTTGTTTCTGCACCTCCCTAATTTCTTAGCTAATCTTCTGAGAAATGAGATCATGTTTCTGATATCCAGGTGTGATCATCATTACTGCTGACTGAGAAAGCTCAGCTTAAATTAATTGTTGCAGCTTTAATTGTTGATGCATGATAGCATTTACAGTACATTCTTCGAGCCACTTCTGAGTGAATTGATAAAGTGGATGAGAAGATCAGAACCTAACTTTGATGGTCAGTATTGCTGCTTTGGTTACACTTCTTTTGAAAAGCAGGTGTCTAAGTTTATCTTGAGGCTAAGAAAGACTTCAGATACAGACAGCAGATGGGAAGGGTTTATAAAATAAATATTATATATTATATATTATACTAGTTGCATTTGTATGCCGTCCACTCCACAGAGACTGTGGGCGGCTCACAACAATAAAAATTTTATTTTATTTATTTTATTTATTTATTTATTTTGTCAACATGTGTACAAGATAATAGGTATGATATAAACATAAACAAAATCAAAGTATGTATAGGTAAAAATTTGACAATAGGACAGAAGGACAGGGACAATGGTAGGACAAGGTCAGAAGGTAGGCACGATGGTGCGCTTATGCACGCCCCTTACAGACCGCTTAGGAATGGGGTGAGGTCAGCTGTAGACAGTCTAAGGTTAAAGTTTTTGGGGTTTGGGGAAGAAACCACAGAGTCAGGTAGTGCATTCCAGGCACTGATTACTCTGTTGCTGAAGTCGTATTTTCTGCAGTCGAGTTTCGAGCGGTTTACATTGAGTTTGAATCTGTTGTGTGCTCTTGTATTGTTGCGGTTGAAGCTGAAGTATTCGTTGGCAGGTAGGACATTGTGGCAGATGATTTTATGAACTACATTTAGATCAGATTGAAGGTGACGTAGCTCTAAGTTGTCTAAGCCTAAAATTTCAAGTCTGGTGGAATAAGGAATTCTGTTGCGAGTAGAAGAGTGGAGGATTCACATGCAACAACAAATATAAAAAAACATTAAAAACAGTAGATATTAAAACATTTAAAAACATTAAAAACCACAATTTAAAAACCCATACAATAAATCATTCATGGGGCCAAGAGTGATTGGTGTTGTATTAAAATCATTGGTCCCAGGCCTGTCGACAAAGCCATGTTTTTACTGCTTTTCTGAAGGCTGGCAGGGTGGGAATAATGCGGGTCTCGGGGGGTAGTGTATTCTAGAGAGCCGGTGCTGCCACAGAGAAGGCTGTCATTCGTGGGCCCGCCAGCCGACATTGTTTGGCTGACGGGACCACCAGCAGACCAACTCTGTGGGCTCTAATCGGTTTTAGGGAGGTATGTCGGAGAAGGCGTTCTATCAAGCAAATATTCTGGGAAATGGATTGGAGGGCTCCTATTCAGTTTTCCAGAGACTCTGTTTACACCACTAAGTCCATGCAAATGTTGGTTCATTGGTCATGCTCTTCAGTTAAAGGTCTAGGGAGCCATAAGAGAACCGGGTTGATCAAGAGAAGAGAAGAACGGCAGGACATGCCTGCAGGGAACATGATTAGTCAAAGGTTTTAGAACATGAAAATGACCAAATCAGTTTCATCTCCATAACCGAGATCCTAATGGAGCTAGAACAGGAGACTGTCATCTTCTGAGGATAGTGTCCTTCAAGTCAACATACCTTCTGAGGACTTCATGGATATATCCATTATTGGCCACCAAACCGAAGTAGAAATTGTCTGTAGGGAGAGGGAGAACTATAGTATGCTACTGAGGTCCTCTGAACTCTAGGGGATGGCAGATACGGAAGGATTTTTACACTTAGAGTTTCAGGATATTTCTCAATCTCAGAATCTTTAAGCTGTGTGGATTCAACTCCCAGAATTCCCCAGACAGCATAGTGAGAAACACTGTTATAGTTGGTAATGTATAACCACTGAAAATAAATGATGTAGTTGTAAACTGTGGCTGCTAAAGACATGGGGGAAAGCACTTTTTTTTTCTTGCCAGGCATAATTCCAAGATATATTAACAAAAATATCAGAATTTCTTAAAATTAACATGTTTACAGCTGGAAGGATAAATTTAGCACAACATTGGAAACAAGATATATTGTGGAAGAGATGAGACTGGGAATTTAAACTTGGAGACTATAACATCATGGCAGAACTACGGCATCTATTTATAAAAAGGCTAACCAAATTTAAGCAAGAATACTACTATATATTACACATCAAGGAAAATATAATATTTAGAGTATGTTTTTAAGGGGAAAAAGGACTGAGTAAAGGGTTTGAATCAGAAAACCCCCAAAATTAAACAATTAATATTGTACCTTACTTGGAATACAATAAAGTGGAAGCTAAAAATTAATACTTATAATATTTTTAGTAATTTTTTCTTCTTTTTGTGTTCTTAAGCAACCAGTAGGGGAGATTTTGGCACCTGATTCAGAGATTTGAATTCTCACATTGATAAAATAATTTAATGCACTTTGTTATTGATGGTTACTTTCTCATCAGATATATACTAACTGTGTAATTCCTTGACCATTATAGATATTATATTTCTGTATCATGTTTCCCTTTTTTCTTTTGTTTGCTTGTTCATCTTTTTCTTCTTCTTTAAAAAAAGAGATTAATAAATATTTTAAAAAAGAAGAAAATGAAAAGAAAATGAAATACTGTGTGTCTACTAACAGATTGGTAATCTCCATGTTCATATTTTAGAGATGTCTTGTAGGAGAACGGTTGTTGTTTGAGGGTCTTTTTATCAATTTTATCAAATTGAGAAAAGCTAAGACATTCGAAGGAAATGCAATATACATTTTTCCATGTGTTTTCATCTTTTTCTTTTTCTTTTCAAAGAACAATGCTCAAAATCCGAGCATTGGAAGTCGAGAAAATGTAGTCATAGATTAGTACAGAGCAGGTGAAAATTTCAGAGTACAGACATGATGCTTGGAAAGAGATGCTCTTAAGTAAATTGAATTAAACCTTCCATTTAGATACTTCCTGCATTTGAGGAACACTTGCTGTATTTTTTTTAAAAAAAGGCCTTCAAGCAAGTCTCTGCTTCCCCAGATGGCTTATATACTGTAATTGTACCTTGAACATTTGCAGTCAGCCCACACAATTTGTCATCTACCCAATTGTACGCAGCTCACAATCCCAAACTACCATTCACTTGTTTCTACAGCCATGGCTCTTCTGTGCATAAGAAGCAACGAATGATACATTTTGCTTGATGGTTTACACATTAAACCCATTGTAGGATAAATACAGACTGATAGATGACTGATACAAAGGCACAAGATCATTTCCTGAAAATATGAAAATATGAAACATAATGAAGCATATTTATATATATATATATATATATATATATATATATATATATATATATATATATATATATATGTATGTATGTATGTATGTATGTATGTATGTATGTATGTATGTATGTATGTATGTATGTATGTATGTATGTATGTATATATATAGTGTGTGTGTATGTGTGTAACATTTTTTGCTGATAAATGAAAATAAAGGGAGACTACTATAGATCTATTTCAAGCTATTTTGCTCTCGTCAGATAGCCATACCCTTAGTGGGAATTGAACCTGGACAGTCTACTTGTAAGGCAGAAGATTAACCTCTATGCCACAAGGTTCTCTTCCCTATCAGCTCTTCACCAGGAAAGGATTATATATGTTTATTCTGTCGAGTCATCCTGGTGTATGGAAGGAAACATCACAGCTTCCTTTTGCCTTTCGGCCCCTCCTGGGACCATCCAGGGAGTTTTCTATAGTCGACAAACTATATATATATATATAAAACTAAACAAGATAGTACCTAGCTTGCAAATCTCCAGTTTAAACAATACAACAGATCCTTACCTGCATAGCTCTAGTGATGAGATAGAAAGGATGAGTAGGAGTATGCAGATAAAATGGTTCCAACTGACTTCACAGATCTGTGTCATCTCTGCTTGCAGGGTTAATTCTATGTTCCATTTAATAGTGCAATCTATTTTTTATTATTGTTTTGATTTCTTTTGGCTTATGCCTTACATTGTATTCAACCGTTATGTTTCTAAGATATGGTGTATCATTTTGTATGTTGTGGAATCCTGCCAGTTGCAGCTTATTTAACAAAGTATGCCTGCATCCCCGGATAGGGCTTAGCTTGTTTGTATGGCCCGGTGCTGTGGACCAGTGCTGCTCCATGAATCAGGGGTTGGGAACTACTGGTCTAGGATCTCCTGCTTGAGCAGGGGGTTAGACTAGAACACTGATGGAGAACGTTTTCGCCACCAAGTGCCGAAAAGGGAGCACACGTGCACACGGCACCGAGTGCTGAAAGTGGAGCACTGCACACATGCTTTGCGTGCCCTCATCTGGGGCGCGACCAGGAACAGGAGTTGCCCAGGGGGCATGCCCACATCAAAAAAATTACTTCCGGTTTCCAGCGCGCATCCGCACCGGCCAGCAAATCTTCCGGTTACTGCCATGCATGCACACGCACCAATCAGCTGGCCAGCGTGCATACTCAAAGACCAGCTCTTACGGTTTCCAGCACTGCTGCACACACAAAAGCCAGCTTATTGTTTCATGCACATGCGCGCCAGAAACTCGGAAGAGGAACAGCCAATTCTGCATGTGCCAGGTGACATGGTTCCGTGTGCCACTTCGAGCACGCATGCCATAGGTTCGCCATTACAGGAGTAGAAGATCTCCAAGGTCCCTTTCAACTCTTCTGTTATTCGGTTAATATAAATTATTCTTCTTTCAGATCTCCTTTCAATGTTGCCAATGTAAGCTTTTTTTTTTAATAATCCGAACCTGCTGTTTCGGTAGCATCCCTTCTTTTCAAATACAAACGGAGACAGGACCCTTTTATAGATTTTTAATCAGGGAAAGACTAATGCTAGTTGGCCCTGTAAAATGTAATGGGAGTACTGGGACATTGTAGAAAAATTGCTTTATATCTTTTTATGCACTGTCGTTTTGATAAGCTCATTTTTCAAAACCCACTTGATACCATTTTGGTATTCCGCACTGTCCTTCCATTCAGTAATTTTGATGCTACGTTTTAGAATTGATTTGGGAGAAAAAACTGTCCTTAATGCGCTAAGCTGTCAGCTAATATGTAAAATAAAAAATGTCAGAGATAAGAGAATTCTCATTTTCTTTCATTAAACTCTCTTTAAGGAACACATTTTATTTGATGGGATACTTGATGCTGACAGGAGATTTTTCCCTGCTTCTGTCAGAAAACATCTGCCATAAAATGGGGGCATTCTTAGTGATACTAAATATTGTATTAGATACAATTTGACTTTTACTGCAGTTAATAGAATCCTTTTAGTCAGTATCTATGGCCTAGGAGATCAATTTACAGGCCTCCTGCTTTAAAAATAATAATTTTACAACATGATTCTTCTTGGAAGAAAAACAAGCACCTTAAAACTACGTTAGTGAAATCTATCAGTTCAAATCATGACTTTAAGGGAATTACCAATACATTCTGGTCAGGGGTGGTATTCACTTACCTTCCCTACCGGTTCACAAATGTGAGCACGCGCGCGCACTAGCTTCGCTCAGACATCCCGCCTCCGCACATTCGCACAGCCTCCCACATATGCGCTTTACTCGCGTGTGCGCCTTCCGTGCATGCGCCCTGCCTCGAAAACGTGGCTAAATGGGACGGCATTATGTGCAGGCGCGTGGGCAGGCCCACTCGCAGTCGCCACTACCGGTTCGCCCGAACCAGTCCGAACTGGCAGAATACTACCTCTGATTCTGGTCATATTCTGTGTCTGGACCGTTTAGAAGCAACATTTTTGAACAAGAGGGTAACTGGTAACTTCCAGCTTAAAAATAGAAGTTGGCCAAACTTGATAGTTTATAGGATGGATTAGTTATGGACTGGCGCACAGAGTAGTCAACCATTTACAGAACTTTCAAATGCCAACATGACCTTTCTTTCAGGTTCCCTCACGTAGAGGTGTGTCAGGGGTGGGTTCCTCCTGGTTTGACCGGTTCACCTGAACCGATAGCGACCCGCTGATGACATCACAATGATGTCACGGAACCCACCCCTGAGGGGTGTGTGTGTGTGTGTGTGTGTGTGTGTGTGTGTGTGTGTGAGAGAGAGAGAGAGAGAGAGAGAGAGAGAGAGAGAGAGAGAGAGAGAGAGAGAGAGAGAGAGAGAGAGAGAGAGAGAGAGAGAGAGAGAGGGATGGATGGATGGATGGATGGATGGATGGATGTTGTGGTGGTAGAGGGACAGGCCTCTTTCAGCCTAAAATATTTAAACCACTATCTTCAGAGATATCTGATGGACCTTATTTTGTTTAAAACAAAGTCAACATTAACATTGTTTAAGGCTGTTTTTTTAATGGTCAGCAAGACAAGATGCAAAGGAGAACCTTTTGAAAGAGCAATTCCAGATCATTGAAATGGGAAGAACATTAATGCCAAACAACCTATTCATCCTCCTAGCTAAATATAATGATAGAGACATACAGCTATAAGGACTTTTTTAATATTTTTAGTTGACTAAGAAGTATCCAGTGATCACATTCCTGATTTAAGCAAGCTCTGTAGAATAAGATCGTTCTCTATATACTGTATTATTTGATGGAAATACCTACAAGAAAGGAAGGGCTGTTGGTTAGATTGAGCAATAAAGTTCCCAGAAGAAGGAAATGGTGGATTACTTGTGGACAGTTACATATCTATGTAGTGCTCAGATGACAAACTTAATTAAGTCTAGTTTTACTGAAGTTTTGATATGCAGTTTTTGGTACCTTTGTTTAATTTCCTTGGTCACATTATGGGCTTCCTTATTTATTACCTACTTTGAGGTGCCTTTCATTTCCCAGCCAACCTACAGCCCTGAAATTTGCAGGTTGTTCTATATCCAATCATTACTTGATTAGCTTCCTTATATTGATCAAGATTGGCCTGCTGCAGGAGTTTATGAGAAGACTCTTAATGTCTTGGAAAACAAGCACCTTTCTGATACAAGATCTTTAGCTGATCTTATTTTAAAAAAAATCTTGTATTTTTCCTTAATGAATTAATTCTGTCTACATTTATTCTGCTTCATCAATTCAAAGAAGTGTGTCTTGAGGGGAAAAGACGAGTTAGCAATACCACTTAGTCTTCACAGTGCTTTTTACAGCCCTCTCTAAGCGGTTTACAGGGTCAGCGTATTGCCCCCAACAATCTGGGTCCTCATTTTACCCACCTCAGAAGGATGGAAGGCTGAGTCAACCTTGAGCCTGGTGAGATTCGATCTGCCTAATTGCCGGCAGTCAGCACAGGTAGCCTGCAGTACTGCATTCTAATCACTGCGCCACCGCAGGTCTTAACTGCCATATTAAGTGTTACCCAACAAATACAAAAGTAAACAGAAGAAAGAAGAGGCCATAAGCAACATATAATGCTGATTACAGCTGCTATAAGATCTGTGGTAAACAAATATGTTTTCATCAGATGCGAAAATATGTGGCGGAGTGGTTAGAATGCAGTACTGCAGAATACTTCTGCTGACTGCAGGCTGCCTGAAATTTGGCAGTTCGAATCTCACCAGGCTCAAGGTAGACTCAGCCTTCCATCCTTCCAAGGTCGGTAAAATGAGGACCCAGATTATTGGGGGCAAATGCTGACTCTGTAAACTGCTTAGAGAGGGCTGTAAAGCACTGTGAAGTGGTATATAAGTCTAAGTGCTATTGCTATCCAGCCAACATGTTATTGGCTTGCCTCATCTTGTTCCACTAAAAAACTTCTACGCTGCAAGACTGTATATCGTGATACTATTGCTTGCCTTCCTTTTGGAATCTGAAGTCAGTTCTTCTTGTCATCTTTGAGAGCCATAAGGAAGGCCACTTTCTCTGCATTTACAAGGGTAGGTGGACCCAAAGGTGCTTTTTCAAGAGGCCACTGGACTTTCTGGTTTTTCTTTCAAGAAGTTTCGCTTCTCATCCAAGAAGCTTCTTGGATGAGAAGCGAAACATCTTCAAAGAGAAACCAGAAAGAGAAACCAGAAAGTCCAGTTGCCTCTTGAAAAAGCACCTTTGGGACAACCATGACCTGAAGGACTGAGAAGATCCATAGACAAGGGTAGGTGGACAGCAGAAGAATGCACAAATTGCAATGAGAAGCATTGATTGGTCATGTTAATGACCCATGTGTGGCTGCCTGCATTTTATACAAGGTACTGCAGTGAACACATGCTTATGCTTGTTTCTTTTCTCTCTGATGTTCTTCAGTCAATCCCAGCAAAGGTTTAAATAATTCTCCATTGCAATGTGATTGCAGCAACAAGGCCAGGTGGATTCCAACAGCTGTAGGCCACCGGATAACCTGTCATACAAGCCCCACGAAGAGATTTGTGTACGCAGTAACCTCTTTCTCAGAACCATTATAAAAATTAACCTTTCCAAACGCCGTGCAAAGTTCCAGACAGAAGCATCTTGAGTAAGCTGTGAAAATGAGGATTAACTTCCCAGCAACAAGCCACTGAACAGAAGCTATTTTCCTTTTCAAATGAAAATGAAGGACTTTCACAAATTCCCTCACGTTGATGAACTAGATGAACACAGCAATATTAGCCTGCCGTACTTAACTTTGTTCCTTACTTTGTCTTTTGCCAAGCATAAAGGCCATGAAAGATGCTGAGTGATTTTCTTCTGTCTTCATTTACCGTATATTTCGGAGTATAAGACGCACTTTTACTTAAAAGAGGCTGAAAATTTGGGTGCATCTTACACTCCAAATGTAGCTTTTTTGAAGCTTTTTTGAAGCCCTAACAAGGTGAAGCGACCTTCAATCTTCCATGCTTTGCCTGCTTTTTTCATTTCTCCTCCCTCTGAAAATCAACCATACTTTAGAAGCTTTTTTTCAGCCCTAACGAGGTGCTAACGAGTGAAGCGGTCTTCCGTGCTTTGCCTGCTTTTTTCATTGCTTCTCTCTATCAGCTGTGCTTTAGAAGCTGTTTTTTTATCCCACTCAAAACCAGCAAACTAATGTGCTGCAGCTGAGCAGACTAAGGACTCTAGCCAGATGAATACCTGGTAGGCAGATTCCCCCCCCCCCTATTTTCCTCCTGAAAAACTAAGGTGTGTCTTATACTCCAGTGCGTCTTATACTCCGAAAAATAGTAGTTTCCCATTTTTAAAGACAATTAAAGGGGAAAAAAAAGAGTCAGAAAACTGTATTAAAGATTGGTTGTGGGGGGGGGAGAAGAAGAACTTTTGGGCATCTTTATGTTCTTATTTTGCATATTCCCTTGGACCGTTGAACCCTTTTGCTGCGAATTGTAAAAATCATTTTGAGAGCATTCACAAATGGTATTTAAAAAGCTCGTTGGCTTCTTTTGTGCTTTTTGTTCTTTTGTGAGTGGCTCTGACAATTTCTTAAATAGATTAGGGTAAAAATGGGTAACATGAATGCTAGCATTGATTTATGCACAGGTGGAAAAACAAAAAAAAACTATTTTCAAATTGGATGTGAAGTTTTGGGGTGAAGAGCAGCGAGGTGGGCTTCAGAAATGACCCTCTTCAATGAAAACAATTCTGTCTCTGGGAAGAAAGGCAGGCTAAAAATAGATGAATAAACTGTGTCAGTTGCATTTCCTTCTCCTTTTAAGGATGCTTGCCACTCTTTCAGGCTGTTTTTGAAGCCTTTAAAAACATTTGGGATGAAATCCTTGTCTTTCATGGGTTTATTTCTTAAATTTAAGTTTCAGGAGCTGAAGATGGTTATCTAGTGCCCTTTCCTCCTTTTTTCGCCTTTTAAATTAACAACTTTGTGTTCAGGGATGGTTTTCACTTACCTTCCCACTTACCTTCACCACGCTTCGCTCGCTCGCACCACCTCCGCACATGCGCACGGCCAGCCACACATGCACTTTACTCGCAATCAAGTCTTCCGCGCATGCGCCCAGCCTCAAAAACATGCACAAATAGGATAGCATAGAGCTAGCTGTTGAGCGATGAGAATTAATCTCATAGAGGCGATTTGGATCTTTGCTTGGAATTCAGACAGTTAGAAATAAAGCCGAGATTAAAAGTCTAATAGAAATATTTATTTCGGTACAAAAACAATAAATCCTGAATAATTACATCTTTGCTAAGAAAATGCGACCGTTCCGGTGAAGAGCCAAGTCAAAAGTGATTAATGGTTGATCAGGAATGTGGACATGCATACAAGATCATATCACGTGTTCTGCTTGTATTGGAATATACCATAATATTAGAATAGGGGTGTATCACCCTGCATAGACATACAACTGACAATATTCACACCGTGACACTAGCGTGGGTGGGCAGAGCCAACCTCGATTTCCACTATCGGTTTGGGCGAACCGGACCGAACCGGCTGAATACCACCTCTGTTTGTGTTGTAGTTTAGACTGAAATAACATGACTGGCCCAGTGACTTCTAGGGCTGAGGGCAGACTTTGGATCTCCCTAGTCCAGGTCCAGTGTGTTCACCCCTATACCAATCTTGTCCCAGAAAGCAGGTTCTGCTTGGTGTGCAACACCCAATGAAAACAAACAGTGAGGTGGAGACTTGGAAAGGTTTTTTATTTTTTTTGCACAAAAGAAAGGATACAGGAGAATGGAAACTAATCAAAGAGAGAACCAACCTAGAACTAATAATACATTTCCTGACCGTGAGAACAATTAATCTGTGGAACGACTTGTCTCCAGAAGTTGTGGGTGCTCCAAGACTGGAGATTTTTAAGAAGAGATTAGACAACCATTTGTCTGAAATGGTATAGGGTTTCCTGCCTGAACAGGGGGCTGGACTTGAAGACCTTCAAGGTCCCTTGCAACTCTGTTATTCTGTTATTCACTCCCCTGTGTAAAAGCCACTCATTCAACAATACAGGTTTTATACAAACTTCTCCATAACCTACCATAGGCCAACCCCTTTATCAGGACTTTATCAATTTATTAATATTGCTTAGTTTTCACCTGCACTGTCTAGCAACAATCATCACATTTGTCTCTAATTTCCTGTAACAATTAGCACATTACACCACAATTAGTACATTGCCCATAACTTCTTTTCCCAAGCCATTGCCTTTTGACATATCTGCAAATCTTAGACGTATTTCAGCATAATCATCTGTTCTCTGCATTTACAATCCCCAGGTTCCCTTTTCACACAATCACTTTGTTCCAGGACTACATATAGGCTATGATTAGAGCAAGCATTTCCTGAGGATTTCACTAAGCTGATTTCATTATCTCTTATGTGCTAGCAACTGATTAAAAAATGCCTGCAAATAATAATTCCCTGGAGATTAGGTGTTTTTTTTTAAGGGAAAGTGGTCTCTTGACCTTTCCTTTATCATGCTACCTATCCTTAGAATGGAATTGTGGCAAGAGAGCCAAAATATCTTAGGAAGGATGGATTACCTAGAGAGATCAAATCAAAATAAATATTCCCCCACCAAAACTGTGAAAAACGGGTTCTTCAAGCCTCATCTGCCAACCATCAAATGTTGACTCATGAAATGAGGTAGAATCAGTAACAGACACACGTAATCAGTTCAATCAATCGATCAATCTCAATCAATCAATCCGAATAGAGCTGGAAGGGACCTTGGAGTTTTTCTACTCCAATCCTCTACTCAAGTAAATGACCCTGTGCAATTTGAGACAAGTGGTTGTCTCTTTTTAGAAAGCCTCCATTGACGGAGCACCCACAACTTCTAAAGGCAAGCCATTCCATCAGTTGATTGCTCTCACTGTTAGGAAATTTCTCCTTAGTTCTAGGTTGCTTCTCTCCTTGGTTAGTTTCCATCTATTGTTCCTTGTATTGCCTTCTGGTGCTTTGGAAAATAGGCTGGCCCCTTCTTTTTTGTGGCAGCCCCTCAAATACTGGAATACTGCTATTATATCACCCCTAGTCCTTCTTTTCTCTACACTAGCCATTCCGAGTTTCTGCATAAGAGGGAGGACATAAGAGGTCCTTATGGACATAAGAGGTCCTTCACTCCCTTTAAAAAAATAATAATGTTGATTATAGTTTGGGATATGCTTCTTAAGATAGGCAAGATCCTGCTGATCAGTTCTTAACTCTGTTATCTGTTTATTGTGTGGCAAACACATGGCCATTAAGGGCTCCCTCTGGGTTATATCCTGCAAATATACCATATTTTTCAGAGTATAAGACTAAGCTGACTATAAGACTAAGCTGACAAGATTTTAACATTGGTAAAGCAGGACACCATTGACAGGGGGGGATTCTTGATTAAAAATTTGACTCCTTCTGGGAGATGAAGCAGAGGGGGACTGGGACCCCTGCCACCTGACCTGATGATCTTTAGAGGTGATTTCAAATCCAACATGGGAGGGGTCTAAAGTTTAAACCCCTCCCATGTTGGATTTGAAACCACCTCCTTTTGTTTCCCAGTCTGGAGGTTATTAGCATTGCTATCAGAATTGGAGGTTTGACCTCTTTTTTGAGTTCCTTCTTTGTCATGGTGAGGTGGTCTAGAAAGTGGTCTAGAGTTTCCTCTACTCACTTCAGGGCATGATATCTTAGACATATTTTCACTTTTGCCCTGTTTCTGTCTCTTTTCTGTCATTAAAAAAGTAACTTTTAGTTCAGATTCTGTCAGAGGCGTGTCTATGCAAATGAGCCTTGCTTGCTCTCCGACCTCGTGTTACAGAAAGGAAAGGAAAAAAAAAGGCTCCGCAGCAATTTCAAGCCCCTTCTGCAGCGCGGTATTTAAAATCAGGCAGGCAAGTGAATCGGCTTTTAAGGGAGAGATGGGGAGAAACTCTTAAATGCTTTTTCTTTAAGCAGCTGTTTTGATTCCTTAGTTTAAAATCAGCTGTAGCGTCCTCTGATCCCTCTGAATCAGCACGGCAAACTCTTCTGGGAATTGCATTCTTTCAAAAAATTGGGACTTTTTAAAAATGCCGCGGGACGCGGGACAAATTGTTAAAAATTGGGACTGTCCCGCCAAAAGCGGGATGTCTGGTCACCTTATATAAGACGCAACTAAATTTTGAAAAGGAAAACAACAACAAAAAAAGGTTTTGACCTCTGTACACCCCATTTTCGGGCCTTTTTTGGAGCCTTTTCCAGCCTTACTTTTGCCTGTTTTCAAGGCTTTTAGGCCCATTTTTTAGGCTTTTTCCGGCCCATTTTGGGGGCTTTTTTGGCCCGCTTTCTAGGCGTTTTGCAGCCCAATTTTGAGGGGGGGGTTTGGCCTGTTTTTGAGGTTTTTTTTCTGGGCCATTTTTGAGGCTTTTTCCGGGCCATTTCGAGGCTTTTTTGGGCTGTTTTCGAGGCTTTTTTTGGGCTGTTTTCGAGGCTTTTTTCAGGTCAATTTTGAAGCTTTTTCCGGCCCATTTTCAAGGCTTTTTTTTTGGTGCCATTTTTGAGGCTTTTTTTGGCCCATTTTTTTTCCAGAAAAAACAGCCTGAAAAAAGCCTCAAATACAGCCTAGAAAAAGCCTCAGAAATGGCCAGGAAAAAACCTTGAAAACGGGCCGAAAAAAAGCCTGAAAAAGGCCCCAAAAGGCCCAAAAATGAGGCATCTAGAGGCCAAAAAACTGTCGGTGGGTGGACGGGGTTTCGGCAATATTCGGTCTATAAGATGCACCCCCTTTTGGGAGACAAAAAAGTATGTCTTATAGTCTGAAAAATACAGTAATCATGTTGGGGAAACTAGAATTGGGTAGGTTTTTTCTGCCTATCATGGCATCCTGCCAAGTTTCTGGACCGAATTAGAATTGGACTTTGGTCCTGTTTTGCTCTTCAATCTTACTCACCTTTCCCTATTGTTTCTTTGCTTTTCTACCTCCCTGAAGCTGATCAGAGGGTTTCATTGTCTGTCTGAATCTTGGCTGTTCCATGTTAGATACAACCGTCACCCAAAAGCTGAGAAAGGAGAATATCTAATGAAATCATTCTGAAATGTCTTAAAATACAGGGTAACAGATTAGCCCTGAATGTTTCAGATAGATTCTTAGATGATGATGATGAACAATTGACATCCCGCCACGCTAATCTGCAGATTGCTGTATCAAATTATGAATAGTTAGCATACAGTTGTGTTTGCCATCACGGATTCATTGTATATTCAGATTCCTGGTAATATGCCTATTAATGTTGGAATCAAAGTTTTCTATTCCTTAAAGCCAGAATATTTGTCTTCCTATGTCTTAATATGGCCTTAATATCTATGGGGTTTGAAGGGTGAGTCACGGCAAGATTTGATTGCAATAAATAGACAGATAGATAGTTACAGTAGATAGATAGATTAGATATGCAAACTGCATTTTCTGTTTGTATGGGTTTGCTGTTATTTATTCCAAATAATAATAATTCTGAATTTAAGTCAAACTCCCATCTCCCAATGGGCATAAAGGAGATTGAGAGACATAGACCAAATAAATCCCTTGTAATGTTCATCTACTCCACACTATTAATATACATTTGCCAAAATTGCAGTTGTTTTTTCTTCCTATTGGGTTTTTGCTAATGATCTATCAAAACATCAATGTTTTTTTTTCTCATCAGGAGAAAGAATTAAGAATAGCTACTACATATTTCGCACGTAGAAAGCTCCAAGTTCAGTCTAAGACATTCTCAATACTAATGATATATGTTTAACTTTTTATATTATGTTTAAAAGGTTTTGAGTAACAAGGAGTTAAAGAACTAGAGAAACTTTGAAATTAATAATTTGTTAGTATATTTTAATTTTATGCTTAGTGAATACTATACCCTGTGCTTTTCCTGGGAAGTCAGGGGTGGGTGGGTGGGAGAGAAGGGGGGAGGGTAAGGTGGTGGTGGTGGGGGTTTGGGGGGGAAGGGGGGGAGAAAAGAGAAAAATGTTTGTACTTTGTACAATAAAACTTTTTGAATAAAAAAATACTGGATCCCCTTTAGTAGTCCTGGAAAAGATTTAATTATCAGAAGCTTTCAATTAGGGAGAATATATTAACTGATCTACTTGAGATGATTAAAGTCCATATAGACCAAAGACAATTGAATCAATATAAGTAGATTCACATGTTTATAATAAATCTCATGTCTCCATTCTGTTATTTCCAAATGTATTTTATTATATTCGGTAATGGAGGTCTTTACTAATATTTGCACTGCAAATCAGACTGCTGATTGCTCAAATTTGACACAGGGGAAAAAAAAAAAGACCTGACAATGTAATCTCACCTAGGAGAAATTAAGCAAATCTTGCTAAAATCCTCCCCTTTGATCTGAACAGCACTCTGCAAATGAGCTTCAGGTCTTACTGTAAATATAATTCAAGGATAGGCGTATTAATGTCTAACAGGAAATTGATTGTGTGAATTGGTCCTTGGATTAATCCAAGCCGTAGTTGCTTGTTCGAGATGAAGACATCAAAAGAAATAGGAACTTAATTAATTGCTTATTGACAGTGCCTTTTAACTGCTGTCAAAAGGAATGTTCAGAAGAAAAATGTTAGAGTCAGCAATTATTGTATCAGGTATGTTCTGTAAAGGGTATATGAAGAGTGTAGGGTGTAGGATTCAGTGTAGGAACTGAATCAGAGTCAAACCAAGAAGAAAGGTGAAAAAGTATATGGATTTTTCCAGTAAATCTTTCATGGGTGACTTATCTCCCCTAAAATATAAAAAGTATTGCTTTAGCAGTTGAGTATTTTAAAATCATAGAATTGGAGAAAGGGTCACATTGGGTACAGGTTTACACAGCTACTGCACAATGCATTCTAAATGCCACACCTGTACCACACCTGGAATATTGCATCCAGTGTTGGCCACCATATGATATATGGTGACCAACCATATGGTGACCATATGATATATTATATATATATATATATATATATATATATATATATATATATATATATATATATATATATATATATATATATATATATATATATATATATATACAGAGAGAGACAGAGAGAGAGAGAGAGAGAGAGAGAGAGAGAGAGAGAGAGAGAGAGAGAGAGAGAGAGAGTATAGGTATAGGTATAGGTACAGGTACAGGTACAGGTACAGGTACAGGTACAGATACAGATACAGATACAGATACAGATACAGATATAGATAGTATAGGTATAGGTATAGGTATAGGTATAGGTATAGGTATAGGTATAGATATAGATATAGATATAGATATAGATATAGATATAGATATAGATATAGATGCCTTTATTTTCATTTATCAGCAAAAAATGTTACATACACACGCACACACACACACACACACACATATATATATATATATATATATATATATATATATAGAGAGAGAGAGAGAGAGAGAGAGAGAGATGATATATGATACATGATACATGATACATGATACATGATACATGATACATGATATATGATATATGATATATGACAGTGATGGCGAACCTATGGCACGTGTGCCACAGGTGGCACGCGGAGCCATATCTGCCGGCACGCGAGCCGTTGCCCTAGCTCAACTCCAGCATGCATGTGCATGCCGGCCAGCTGATTTTTGGCTCATGTGGAGGCTCTGCGAGGGCATTTTAGGTTTCCAGAGGGCCTCCGAGGGGGTGTTTTCACCCTCCCCAGGCTCCAGGGAAGCCTCTGGAGCCTGGGGAGGGCGAAAAACGGGCCTACCAGGCCCACCGGAAGTCGGGAAATGGGCCATTTCCGGCCTCCAGAGGGTCTCTGCGGGGGCGGGAGAGGCCGTTTTCACCCTCCCCAGGCATTGAATTATGGGTGTGGGCACTCACACGTGCGTGACAGTGCGCGTGCACGCGTTTTCGGCACCAGAGGGAAAAAAGGTTCGCCATCACTGATATATGATATATGATATATGAGAAAAGAGCCTGAAGGACCCTGGGGGCTAAAACATACGAAGAACAGTTGCAGGAATTGGGTATGGCTAGGGTAGTGAAAAGACTAGGGGTGACATGATAGCAGTGTTCCAATATCTAAGGGGCTGCCACAAAGAAGAGGGGGTCAACTTATTTTCCAAAGCACTAGAAGGCAAGCAAGAAACAACGGACAGAAACTAATCAAGGGGAGAAGCAACCTAGAATTAAGAAGAAATTAATTGAAAACAATTAACCAGTGGAACAAGTTGCCTTCAGAGGTTGTGGGGGCTCCATCCCTGGAGGCTTTCAAATGGATTACAGTTTCTTGCTTGAGCAGGGAATTGGACTAGGAAACCTCCAAGGTCCCTTCTAAGTCTTCTCATTTTCTTAAATGCCAAGGACATCATGGTGTCATTACAGAAACAATGCAGGTATTTGTGCCATGATGCCTTATGCACACATGTAGGTCATGTAATTTTTGTGATAATACCACGATGTGCATGGGTTAATTTGCTCCATTGTTCCTCATGGGTGCAGGAACATTTATTTATTTTATTTATTTATTTATTTTTGTCAAGTACATGTTGGTAATTTACATAGATATAACATTGTTTATATACATAAGATGGGTACTGATAAGCGGGAACATTAGGACAGGGACGGTAGGCACGCTGGTGCACTTATGCACGCCCCTTACTGACCTCTTAGGAATCGGGTGAGGTCAACAGTGGACAGTCTAAGGGTAAGGTTTTGGGGGTTTGGTGACAAAACCACAGAGTCAGGTAGTGAGTTCCAGGCATTTACCACTCTGTTGCTAAAGTCGTATTTTCTACAGTCAAGTTTGGAGCGGTTCACTTTGAGTTTGTATCTGTTGTGTGCTCGTGTATTGTTGTGGTTGAAGCTGAAGTAGTCGTTGACAGGAAGGACGTTGTAGCAGATAATTTTATGAGCTATGCTTAGGTTGTGCCAAAGGCAACATAGTTCTAAGCTTTCTAAGCCCAGGATTTCAAGTCTGGTTGCGTAAGGTATTCTGTTGCGAGTAGAGGAGTGGAGGACTCTTCTTGTAAAGTATCTCTGGACACTTTCTAATGTATTTATGTCCGACATGCGGTGTGGGTTCCAGACAGATGAGCTGTATTCGAGGATTGGTCTGGCAAATGTTTTGTATGCTCTGGTTAGTAGTGTGATATTACCGGAGAAGAAGCTACGTAGAATTAGGTTAACAACTCTTGAAGCCTTTTTGGCGATGTCCCAATAATAGCCATCCATACAATTTGAAGACCTTCAGCATTTTCACTTTACTAGATCTACCATGTGCATCTCAGCTCTTTTACTCTGACACATAAGTACTTTAATCTAGCAAAGTCCTCCCTATTTCTTTTCCTCCCCCCCCCATGACAACCCTTTAGAGGTATCTAATGAGTGTTATGATATTTCCTCTACATTTTAATAAGGTAAATATTTCCAGTTCCTTTTCTCATTTCTCCTAGGATTTATTTCCCATCTCCCAATCTTCTTCTTTACTTCTTTCCATATCCATTGTAAAAGCAGTCTCGAGAACAAGAAAAAGTACCAAAATTCGAGATAAGGTAGAACTAGTAGAGAATAAATTAGAACATTTTTATAGCCTGGTCACACTGCTGATTAATACTCAGCTTGTGACCAGCAAGTCCCAAGTGCCTCCTCTAAATGAAAAATCTTGTATTTGTCTCTGCTGAGTTTAAATATTTCTTTCTTTAATTAATCACACAGACAGACAGACACTGCTGTTCAGGGCAGCTACATAGTAAAAGATAGACAAAACATGGAATTATAATTAAAAAAAGGATGGATGGATGGATGGATGGATGGATAGATAGATAGATAGATAGATAGATAGATAGATAGATAGATAGATAGATAGATAGATAGATAGATAGATAGATAGATAGATGATATAGAATGAGAGAGAGAATGAGAAATAGAATGAGAGAATGATAGGTGATAGGAAGATATAGAATGAGAGAATGAGAAATAGAATGAGAGAGAATGATAGACGATAGATAGATAAATAGATAAATAGATAGATAGATAGATAGATAGATAGATAGATAGATAGATAGATAGATGATAAATAGATGATAGACAGACAGATAGATAGACACACAGAGACAGACCGACAGACAGACAGACAGAGTGAGTATCTGTAGAAATTAAGAAAGGCCACTAGAAATGAAAAATCTTCTTAGCTTCATGTCAGTTGCAAGTTTTCCAGATGTTTTCTCCACTTTACCTTAGTCTAAGTCAGTGATGACGAACCTTTTTTGGTTCATGTGCCAAAAGGGGGGGTCATGCGTGCCCACAACCATAATTCCATGCGGCCCCACTGCGCATGCGAGCATGACCTCCCCCTACCGGCACACAATGACATGCCTGTTTTTTACACTCCCCAGGCTTCAGAGCCTTTCTAGGAGCCCGGGGATGGCAAAAAAATGGAACTTCCGGTTCAACCGGAAGTCGGCAAATGGAACATTTCCAGCCTGCAGAGGACATCGAGGGGAGGCCGTTTTCGCCCTCCCCAGGCTCCTAGAAAGGCTCTGAAGCTGGGGAGAGCAAAAAAAATGGAACTTCCGGTTCAACTGGAAATTGGCAAACGGAATGTTTCCAGCCTCTGGAGGACCTCTGGGGGGGGGGGGGATGGAGCCTGGGAAGAGCCAAAAAATGGAACTTCCAGTTCAACCGGAAGTTGGCAAACAGAATGTTTCCAGCCTCCGGAAGACCTCCAAGGGGGTGGGGAAGGCCATTTTCACCCTCCCCAGGCTCCTAGAAAGGCTCTGGAACTTGGGGAGAGCAAAAAAACAGGCCTTCCCCACACCCTCTGGAGGCTGAAAACAGGTTGCTTCCCGACTCCCAGTGGGCCCAGAAGGCCCGAAAATCAGCTGGCTGACGCGTGCATGCGCTGGACCTGAGCTCACATGCCCAACAATATGGCTCCGCATGCCACTTGTGGCACGTGTGCCATAGGTTCACCATCACGGGTCTAAGTCGTTGAGACCTCCAAAGCCTTTGATAGCTGTTCGAGAGCATACCCAGGACAAAGGTGGGAAAAGATTACTGCCACTTCAAATGCTTCTTCCCCACCCAAAGGGAAGCCACATAAGGTACTGAGCCAAGAGCTCTGCCAAAGTAGATCTTTATGTATTGGGGAAGTTAAGTGTAATGCAAATACCTCTCACATATTCATCTCTTTGTTCTTCACCTCAAGTACTCTGCTTTTAAAGCCATCTCGGCTGCAAAAATGAGCACATAAAAGGGTATTGTTTGTCACTGTCTGTTTGCACTTGAAATCATAGCATTGCACTCTTTTCTGGCAGTGTGCTCTTCTAAACAGGATCAAAGGGGACATTTTATTGGGATAGAAGAACAAGTGTCTGAATTGGGTTGCTTTTAATCAATTATAATAGGACAATGTCAGGCAGATTCTTTTTCTTTCTTTCTTTTTTTGAAAACCATAATTTATGCACCTATCACCAACACTTTGCATAGTTTCTCCTGTTTGTAGTTTACAGTTGAGAATGAGAAAGAAAGAAAATTTAAATCTAATGCAGTCAGGATTCCTTGTTTACAGGAATGAACACTTAGGCTTATAAATACAAATGCATCGGTTGTTAAATCTACGTCAGCTCATGTGAAACAGTGATCCTAAATTAAAGTAAATCCAAGGTTTACATTATCCAATTCCACCTCAAATACATCATTCCCAGGGATGGTTTTCACTTACCTTCCCTACCGGTTCACAAATGTGAGCTTGCGCACATCACACATGCCTCCTGCGCATGCACTTTACTCACACGTGAGCCTACCGCGCATGCACCCTGCCTCAAAAACGTGCACAAATAGGATAGAATAGAGCCGGGGTGGGTGGGTGGATGGGTGGGAGAGTCCTTAGGGAGTAGGGCGGCATAGAACAATTCCCAAATAAATCAAATAAATAAATATATCCCTTCATCTGTACGAAAACATGAATATCTGCAAGAGCTTTGATTTTGAAGCCACTTGAGTTGGGCTGGGATTCTGCCTCTCTATTGATGCTGGGAAAAAGTATTTTAGAGCACTGATCACTGTTTTTATGACAGCTAGAGCCAGAGATTAATTCAATTATTTCCTAAAAAAAAAAAAAAAACATCTTTTAAAGCTAAAATTCAGATTCCTTACTGGCAAACCTGCATGGCAGACTTGCAGATTATACTTTAAAATATAATCTATTATAATATATTATAATTTGATGAACATGAGTTAATTAACCCAAGAGACTCACGTCCTGCCCTTCAGTTTTGTGAGCCAAGTCTGAATGCAAACACATTTCTTCTTTGTTAATTCCATTGAGTTGCTAGTCTGCATTGTTTACATCTGACATGCATCTATATCCATAAGAGGATAAATTATCCCAAAACCTTACATACTGTATTCTCTTGGCATCACTGTATGTTTATTTTATGAGAACTTTCCCTGAATGAGTCCAGAAAAGGTTTATATAATGATTCATATAGCATAAATTGGGTAATTACTGCTAATAATTTTTAACAGGCTTGAAACATAACCTGGGAGTTTGAAAGCAGGTGGTTTTTCATGGTGATATAGCACTGTGGGTTACATATTTATTAGTTTTTCATTCATTGTTTTGCACTCATATTGAATAGACCCTGCAGTTTTTGGAACAGAATTTTAAATCCCACTTAATGTTTCCCTCCCATGATATCTGATTTGGTTTATCTGAATCTTAAATTGCAATTTGTGTAACTTTAATGTTATTGATTACCTTCTGGTACTGATGCAACTGTAATATTACAAATATTCATATTTCCTGTTTGAGAGATTGGTTATGTTAAATAAATGTCTTTATAATTTGATTGTATAAGTTCATAGAGTAGAAGTCTTTGCCTGGTTTTAGTTCTCCACTGATGATATTCTCCCATTCTCATCTACATCTCAAGTCAAATCCTTCCTATAATTTCCTGTACAGTAAGGTGTATTTAATTCATTTAATTAGTTCATTTAATTGAAAAGTTCTAGGAGTAATGATTTATGATCATTAATTAGATCTGACTGCTGGAGAATTCAGCACTTCTAGAATGAGAATCTGTGTCTCTGGTGTGATTCCAATGAAGTATTTGATCTTCCACTTCAGCATTTATTATAACTTCTCACTACATTTGGGGTCCGCCTCAAAATGCAACCATTCATCTGGAACCTCACATTGTTAAAATCAATAGATTCAATCCAGTTTGTGTCAGTTAAAAAACAACTAAAGAACATTCATAAAAAGATGATGATGAGAAAAAGTTTATCTCTTGATATTTGGCTTTTGCTGAGAGGTAGCTTCCTAGTTCATTCGAAACTTGCAACAAATTTAAGCATATAATAGCAATAGCAATAGCACTAGCACTTAGACTTATATACCGCTTCATAGTGCTTTACAGCCCTCTCTAAGCAGTTTACAGAGTCAGCATATTGCCCCCAACAATCTGGGTCCTCATTTTACCGACCTCAGAAGGATGGAAGGCTGAGTCAACCTCTAGCCTAGTGAGATTTGAACAGCTGAACTGCTGAACTAGCAGTAGCCTGCAGTGCTGCATTTAACCACTGCACCATCTCGGCTCATATAAATGTCCTTGGTGTATGAAAATCCTCTTGAGGCAGGACATATTTCAGGACAATTCTTTATGTTAATTATGCAAAGATGCATTGAACCCTAGTTATGTTATGAGGGCAAACATGTGACATCCTAGGTCAGTGATGGCGAACCTTTTAGCCACCGAGTGCCCAAACTGCGTACGTGCATGCCCAAACTGAAAGGTGTGTGCGTGTGCACGAATGCGTGCATGTGCAGACATGCATATGGACAAGCATGAATGTGTGCATGCATGCAGACATGGGCAAATGTGTGCATGCACAAGCATGCATGCCAAATGTGTGAACATGTGCATGCACGTACATGCACGAACATGTGCATGCAAGTACATGCCCGTGCACATGTACAAACATGCACACATGCACAGCAGAGACCGAAGACCAGCTGGCCGGAGGGAGGCGAGGCATCCCAATACCGGCAGCGCAGCAAGAGGTAAGATCTTTTTCTTTCATGAGCTTCTCTTTCATCGTTTGCGGGGAAACAGAAGCTCACAAAAGAAACGCCATGGAGATCTGACCTGGGGCGATGGTGCACGTGCCAGCAGAGAGGGCTCTGTGTGCCACCTCTGGCACACGTGCCATGGGTTTGCTATCACAGTCCTAGGATTTAAGCAGAGAAGAGCTTGCTACAGATTTGAACATCTGATACACATCAACATTCATTCAACTTTTCTAGCAATGTCCTGGCAATGTCCTCAACATTTTATCTTGGCTGAAGACAAAATCTTCAAGCTGAATTTCCATAATGCTGAATTTTGATGACTAGTCAAATGTTTGATTGACATGTTTTCCAGAAGCTGTCTGTTTGTTCAACTTCAGTGTAGAGCTTCAATGATGACAAGATTACCACAGTAATAAAGCTACCACTGTTTACAGTGACCTGTTTCCCTTTCTCCAGTAAATACGATTCAGTTTGTTATGCGACACTGATATTCTTAGGCGATGGCATTAAACTTGTGTGAAAGAAAGAAACACTGGGGCTTATTTTAAAAGCAGGACAATATTAGCTGCTGGACCAAGATGGAAGTTCTCCTTGCCAAGGACTCTGGGTCATGATGAGCCATATTTAGTTCTCAAAATAAAATTTCTGCAGGTCTGATTTATTAGCTCTCATCAAGAAAAAGAAATTACACATGGGATATTATCTTTCATGATTATGTTGGAAGAAATGTCCTTCTGGGTTCAGTTCCAAGTGGGGAAAAAGACACTGGAAGCATGGAGGCTGTTTGGAAAGATGGTTTAATGGTGGACAGCAGGACCACATGGTTTGAGGTCCTGGGGAAAAGAGGGATCACATGCCTTGAAGATGTTGAAGAAGAAGAGAAGGGGTGAGATGTTGAGAGTGCCCTAGTTTTATACCCTCTGTTGGGCCCCACCTTAATAGTTTCCTGTTCCTGTGTAAGAAATGTATCCCATTGGCTGTCAGACTCCCAGGGGACGGGGGTCTTAGCTAACTTTGTAGGCTTTGGCTGTGTCCCACCAGGCTTGGCTGATATAATCTTCTCAGAGATGGTTTTGGGATTCCTATTATGGTTCTTCCTGTAGATGCTTGTTATGTAGAATAGACTGGCCATGGACAAAGGTGTGGAGAATGAGTGATCTGGGCTCTGGCCTTTAATGGTCCATTGACAAAGGTGGGGACCACTAAGAGTGAGTCTGTTTCCTGCCTAAAAACATGTTTCTCCATTTTCTCATCCAGAGAAATATAATATTCTGCATTTTTAATATTTCCTAAAATATTTCATTCCTCTAGGAGGAGGGTAGGTGCTAACTTCTTACAATTATTTTTATGGGACATTCGTAAGAATTGCTAACTATATCAAAGTCAAATGCAATTTCCTTGCCAAATGTTAGCCGATAGAGTTATTCTGTGTGTGTGTGTGTGTGTTTTATTTTTTTATTTTTATTTATTTATTTTTCAAACATGTATAGAATAATAGTAGTTTGTATAAACATAAGTAAAAAGTAACGATAAAAGAGGACAATAGGACAGTAGGACAGGGACGATAGGCACAGTGGTGCGCTTATGCTTGTGTGTGTGTGTGTGTGTGTGTGTGTGTGTGTGTGTGTGTGTGTGTGTGTGTGTGTGTGTTAAGGAAAATTCTTTGGTGCAGTGCAGACTTAGATCTAAGCCAGGCTATGAGCTTTCTGCCAATTCTGGGGCTGCAAATTTGGCTTATAATAGAGGGTAATTTATATTGGAAAATGTTCAGATATCCTACGGAGGCACTGAATTTATCGTATTTATTTTACTTGTATTAGCAAACCTTTAAAAAGTTATTTCATATTAATTATTTGTCAAAATCTGTAACCAGTGTATGACCTGAGGGGGAGAAAAAAAAAGCATATTCCTTGTGATTTAAATAATTTTATATTATGTAGAACTGTTTCCTGTAACGATTTAAAGGCAGTGGAGTAATTAAATGAACTAAAAGCCTAACATATTTTATACAGTTTCCCAATTAAAGAGAAGAAAGGAGACATTTTTCGGGAGTCTGTGTTTGCTGAAAAATGAGAGAAAAATTAATTATAGTGTAGGTTTTACTTCCCCTTGCAGTCTGAAACTCCTCGTCCTCCCAAAAATTACTTTAGTTTACATTTGACTTGTGCAACCAATGAAATGCAATCTGTTTAGCTGATTTGGAGATTTACATGTGGCTATATAAATAACTTCTCTCTAAATATATTCAATAATTTTTGAAAATAGTAAATAAATATATTGAACAAATATCATAGAAGTTCAGAGCAGTTCAACCCATAACTAAAAAAAAAACCTTAGTAACCCATGATAAAGTATGATAAAGTTATGTACGAGTGAAACATTACTTCATCAAATGGGCTGTCTGTTATTTAAGAATATCCATTAAATCAAAGAGTAAATTGCCACCAAATGAGTGATGTATTTCATTTGCATCAGTATCTCTCTCTGGCTTGATACTGTTGTAATAAAAATGCTATCATTTGAATAGTGCCAGCGTTATACTATAAATAATTAGACCACACTGAAAATTTAGTCCATTCGATACAGTTGATTATTTCTGGGTTTGATAAATTAGGGTTACACGGGGTTGTATTTTTACAAAAATCATAATCAACATCAACATTACATCCTGCTCTCTTACAGATCGATAAATAGATGCATTTTGTCACATTCATGCTGAACCTTGCTCTTTATTGGATTGAATGAATTTATATTCCATCTTTCTGTTTATTCAAATACTTGACCTCTTGTAAGCTCCCATGTTTCCTAGTACTGCATTTGACTATATTTTAAAGACATCTTCCCACCCCACTTCACCAGCCTTGATCAATGCTGACAAAATACTGCATTAGTTAATTCTTTACTGATGATAGTATGATTATAGTGGGCTCATCGTTCATATCACCCATCTCCTCCCACTTATGACTGTATGACTATAACTTTTTGCTTGAATCCTTACGATTTATATTAATATGGTTTCCTGATTGCTTATTTGTACCCTATGACAATCATTATTTTATTTTTTATTTTTATTTTATTTAGTCAAATACGTGTTGGTAATATACATAGATGTAACATTGTTTATTTACATAAGATTGGTACTGAAAGAGGGAACATTAGGACAGGGACGGTAGGCACGCTGGTGCACTTATGCACGCCCCTTAAAATAACATATTAACAGAATCTGCCTCTACCTAGGATAGAACTCACAACCTCCTGATTGTAAGGCAAGAGCTCTACCTCTAGGCCATAGCAGTTACAGCTATGTATAGTTGTATACATAGCTATGTATGTATGTATATATATATATATATATATATATATATATATATATATATATATATATATATATATATATAGAGAGAGAGAGAGAGAGAGAGAGAGAGAGAGAGAGAGAGAGAGAGAGAGAGAGAGAGAGAGAGAGAGAGTTGTATACAGCTATGTATACAGTTACAGCAGTTAAGTGTTGTACCTCATGATTCTTGACAAATGTATCTTTTCTTTTATGTACACTGAGAGCATATGCACCGAAGACAAATTCCTTGTGTGTCCAATCACACTTGGCCAATAAAGAATTCTATTCTATTCTATTCTATTCTATTCTATTCTATTCTATTCTATTCTATTCTATTCTATTCTCAGAGAAAAAAATGGTTTATGCTAAAGGATACTGTAATTGTACTCGTTTAGATTTGATATATACTGCATTGCTTCTTTACATACCCTCTATAAATATTATGAATGCACTCAGAGGAGTTATTTTAATACTGCACTGTGCAATTTTCAGGCATTTATGCGCAGTTGTCAAATATTTTATTTTTTTAAAGATGCCACAGTTTTGCATTTATACAGGGACTTGTAGTATTTGCCAAAGGTCAACAGAGGCAATCAGAGATGGATGATTGATTGCTGTTTTGGCTGGTTTGTCAGTTTTTGCCTTGCAGTCCCTTTCTTTAGCTCTGTGTCCTTGCATCTGGTAGCTAGAAGAAAAATGACAGGGTATCTTTGGTGGCCAGAAACTGGCTCCCGGGGATGTTAATTGCATTTTCAATACCAATGCCTAGAAATCTACCTCTCTGAAGTAATGCAGAATTATACTTCTCATCAACTCTGTGATTGATTCTCATTAACAGGGTGTCTAATGCAAAACCGATGGAATTTTAATTTGAGTTAGCCTTCTTTTTATCAGCTGGGAAAATGTTGTTTCTCAGGGAGGTGAAATCTGAGATCATTAGGAGCAGGTCTGTAGAGATGTTCCTTGTGGCTTCTGAACATGGATCATCTCCTTTATGCTACATGACAAAGGAGAACATCTGCCTTGGGGATACAGTAGCCTGCTTGTTGTTTTCATCTGCAATATTGCTCTTATTTTAGTTTGCTTTACGGATCATGGTTTGACTTTTGGAAATCCCTATGATGGGGACTTTTTACTTGTAACATGTCCTCTTGAGAGTCCTTCAAATTTTGGAGTAAACTGTGAGGATTTGAAAGAAGACATGTTAATGATCAATTCCTCTGACAGAGTAGCATCTTGTCTTGATATTTAAGTGTATTGCGCACATCCCAACTGCAAAGATACATTTTGGGTCCAGGAAGGACATTTTCATACCCATGTACATCCTTATCTTCATTCATATACCCTTACCCTGATTTCCCTCCTTTGTACTGAATTTTTCTTAAATTTTTTTATTTTTTGCTTTCTACTGCCAGAATCTATCATCTATTTCCTTTAGGCCAGCTGATAATGCGGATTACGTGGATTGTAAAAGTGGCAAGTTGCCACAGGTCCAATGTGGATCAGTTTCTGTGCTGAAGAACCAGAGGTCCATCTAATCTGAGGGTAGAACAAGAAGTAATGGGTGGAAACTAAACAAGGAGAGAAGTAACTTAGAACTAAGGAGAAATTTCCTGACAGTTAGAACAATTAATCAGTGGAACAGCCTTGCCTCCAGAAGTTGTGAATGCTCCAACACTGGAAGTTTTTTAAGAAGATGTTGGATAACCATTTGTCTGAAGTGGTGTAGGGTTTCCTGCCTAAGCAGGGGGTTGGACTAGAAGACCTCCAAGGTCCCTTCCAACTCTGTTATTGTTGTTGTTGTTGTTGTTGTTGTTGTTGTTGTTGTTAATAATAATAATGATGATGATGATAATAATAATGATAATAATAATGATAATGATAATGATAATGATAATGATAATGATAATGATAATCTAATCTAATCTAATCTAATCTAATCTAATCTAATCTAATCTAATCTAATCTAATCTAATCCTGCTAGAGGTTGAGATCTTGCTCAATGTCACTTTTAAATATTATAATCAGCCCTTATTACTTTTAATGACCTAGTGACTGCCATTTGTTCTTTGCATATTGGGGTTGTTAAAGTGACAATCCCTTTTTCAACTTGTGCAGTATACATAATCAATGTAATAGCTCCTACTAGAGATTTCAAGACAAACCAATGCTCCCCCTTTCAAACATGAGTAGATTCTTTTTCGAATTTGCCTTTGCTGCTTGGCCTCTGTTAAGTAAAGATTTCTCCTATCCAGGATTTCTCCTCCTGACTCTAGGAGCTGATGTCCATCTCGGTTTCTTAGGAAGATAGCATTGTCTAAAGACACTTTTGTGGGTCAAGTGGCCAGCATGACTATACTATACGCCAAGGTACATAGAATGATTTTACCTTTCTCCCCGAAGTGGTACCTATTTATCTACTCGCCTTTGCATGTTTTCAAGCTGCTAGTTTGGCAGGAGTTGGGGGAAGGAACATGAGCTCGCCCCATCATGCAGTGCTCGGGTCTCGAACCTGGGCTGTCAGCTTTCCCTCTGACAATCTTGGTGGGCTCCCCCACTCCCCCACTTTTGGCCTTTGAAACAAACAAAAAAAACAGCGGACATATTTAAAGAAGACAAATGTGCAATGTTTCTCAACGAAGACCATTCTCCTTTCTCCCTTTATTGCTTCTTTTCTTTCCTCTGTTAAAGTACCTGCTTGCTCGTTGCTTCCTCGCCTCCTGATCCAGCCGGGGCCATCAATCATTTTGAAGCCTTGATATCCCCCCCTGCCCTGCAAGATGCTCTAATCTTTTCATATTGAGGGAACCTTGATTTAATCAGAGATTTGAAAAACACCCGTTTAGCTCAACACTGAGTCCCACTTCTCAGTGTGTGTGTGTGTGTGTGTGTGTGTGTGTGTGTGTGTGTGTGTGTTATGTACAATGTCACATTGCTGCGATAAAATTAAACCAGAAATATTGCAGATGGATGTTAGTGAAGGAAACACTGGGCTGATTGCTTTGTTTTATTGAAAGGAACAAATATCTGAATTTTAGCAATAGGGACTCATTCTGAAAGAATAACTTGGTTTGGATCTTGGCAGATTTTCAAACTAGATTTCTAATTTTATAAATGTAAAAAGAATGAGGTCAGAGACGAAGGTCCAGCAATCACCATTCATTTGTTCCTTGCTTAATAGAGATTGGTCAAAAACAGGTTGGCTTCTTGTACAGGTAGATTTTATGGTGGCTTGCTGTCCCTGAAGCGCATTACCATTAAAGCTTATTAAATGAATTTATTCTCGGTGCAGAATGTCATAATTAAAACTTTCTCCTGATAAGTATGTATCTATTATCTGTAATTATCTTTTAATAATTGGTGTTGATCTTTATCACAGACACATCCATAGATTTGTCAGATGATAAATTGACATTACAGCTTCTAAAGCTAGAGGACAATTTAAAAAAAGGTATTCATTCGTTCATTTTCACTAAACATTAAATTATATCTCAACAATATTATAATGCTGGTTCTACATGCGCAGAAGCTGGGTTTTAAGTACTGTGCATGCGCACATGCGTGAAGCATGTGCGCGCCCGCACAGCGCTTAAGGAAGCGAACCGGCAGCGAGGTAAATCAGAACCCACTCCTGCTCAAAAGTATGAGAACAATGTTTTTGATAACTGTTCCTGATTATGGTGGTCTTGTAAATTTCATCCTGCCTGTGATCCATGGGAACTTGGTCTTGAACATGAGCAGTATTAACTAATTTACTACCTGCTGGTAAATTGTCAGAACGCTCTTCTAGATTTATAAGTGTGTCGGGATTGGAATGTTAGAGTTCATTCACTATGAATGAAATTTATTTTGGATTAAAGATACAGACCCCATAACCTTTATTTACCATTGGAGTGGGGATGGTGATATTTAAGCCTTCAAATGATTCTCCCCCCATTTCTGATTAATTCTGATTAATTCAGTCATTCCAATGTTGAGCATTCATCCTCTCATGTTTGGCATTACATTTGATCTTCGTTATTTCAAAGTGGCAAATTTTAACAAATGGTCAGCTGTGATTTAAAGGATGTCTTGCAAATTCATGGCTTGTGACCAGGGGCGGGTTGCTCTCTTACCTCGCTGCCGGAGCCATGCGCACGCATCTCCATGCTTCGGGGGGGCACACTTGCTACGCGCACACGCGCCCCCTCACACAATTTTGCTTCTGCGCATGCGTGAAAGCAAAATCATGCCAAAATCTCACGAGGGGACATGCGTGCATGCGATATTTTGCTGCAATTTTGCTTCTGCGCATGCGCAGAGGTGAAATCTCACACGCGTGCATGTCCCCTTGCGAGATTTTGGCGCAATTTTGCTTCTGCGCATGCGCAGAAGCAAAATCGACCCAAAATCACCGAAAAAAATGGCGACACGCACGGTGGACCGGCAGAGAGGGCTCCGGAACGGTTGTGCAATCGGCCGCCCCCTACCGGAGCTGCGCACTGGGCAGCTCCGGCAGGAACCCACCTCTGCTTGTGACTTAAAAATTCACGAATGAATTAAATTCCATTGTGGATCTTCTATAACTACTGTATACGGAGTAAAATCCATGCTTGCTGTTCTAATACTGCATGGTTGTATGTTTAAATCTACTTCAGATAAGCTTCAATGAATTGAATGGGACTTACTCCGAAATATGTCTGTATAGGACAAATGAGAAATACGCTGATTAAATAGAGAATTAAGGAGTGTGATTGAGTCTGTTTAAGAATGATAATCTCAAACTTCATGAGGTGTGACTAAGTCATAGCTTTGACATATTGTGCTCTATGCCATAGCTTCTGTCAGAAATAAAGATGACTTCAGAAGAAATGAATATTCTGCTTTCATTAGGTTCTCTGCTGGAGTTACATTGGAATAGAGATTAATTAGAGAAGGTTGCTGTTAGAGGACATAATTGGAGAACAAACTGAGTTTTCGAGTCCATTGATCTGTTGAACTTTTGACAGTGAGGGGAAAAAAATCGGATTTTAAAAAAATGAAACATTTGCAAACTTCACAATTGTGAAGGAAGAGAAATACTGATTCCGAAAAAAGAAACTGCACGCTTTTATTTTCTCTGCATACTGTGCAACAAAACCAGTTTCATTATTCCAGGATGTCTTATTAAAGAACTATAAGTAGATGTGGTAGGAAACACTTTCCTTCTTCTCCCTCACACACACACACACACACACACACACACACACACACCACGGTATATATATATATATATTCCCTTACAATTATGCTTAAGCAAAAATTCACAAAAATCAGAATGAACTCACCAAGAGAGAAGAAAGGTAGAGTCAAGCCATGGATGGTAAGGAAGATTGGAAAAGGTCATAAAATATATGTTAAACTGGCTCTAATCCTTTTTTCAAAAAAATTGGTGCCGTTTCTGAATCCACCTGATCAATACCACTATTAATATATTTCAGTTACAATTATTATATAAGAAAAACTGCAATAGATTTCACTTGCAGATTTCAACATTTAAAGGTAATTAAAATGAGCCCGTGTGCATAATTAGATGTTGCTTCAGAAATACTGTAGGTGCTAATTACATTTTCTAAAATAAAAAAAATAAAAATAGAATATAGGGTCCACTATAGAGAATAGAAAAGAGCTCTATCTGTATTGGGAAAGATAGATATAGTCAATGTTTTTCTTTTCTTTTCTTTTCTTTTCTTTTCTTTTCTTTTCTTTTCTTTTCTTTTCTTTTCATTTCTTTTCTTTTCTTTTCTTTTCTTTTCTTTCTTTTCTTTTCTTTTCTTTTCTTTTCTTTCTTACTTTCTTTTGCAAAAATAACTAGTGTTATTTCCTCTTCTACTGTATGTGATGAGTGGGAAAACAGGGCCCTTTTGATTCTTATAGCATTTCTGATCACTTTAGCTGACTGTGATCCGCAGGTCAGCGGTTCAAATTTCACCGGCTCAAGGTTGACTCAGCCTTCCATCCTTCCGAAGTAGGTAAAATGAGGACCCAGATTGTTGGGGGCAATATAAATATACATTGCTTACTGGTGTAAACCGCTTAGAGAGTGCTTGCACTGTGAGGCAGTATATAAATCTCACAAATAAATAAATAAATAAATAAATAAATAAATAAATAAATAAATAAATAAATAAATAAATAAATAAATTTATCAGTGGGGTAGTATAAGAGGAGGAGGAGGAGGAGGAGGAGGAGGAGGAGGAGGAGGAGGAGGAGGAGGAGGAGGAGGAGGAAATATTTACAAATTTAACAGGCATTTATTCCTGTATAAAATGTAAGTAGACGGTGCCATCAAAGACTTTACTTTCAGAACCTATATAAATTAATAATTTGTCATACTTATTCCCCATTGCCTTGAGCCATAGGTTTACAGGCAGCGAAGTGATTTAAACTTCTGAAAGGAACCACTAAAAAGCATATGGGTAAAAAAATGGGCAGGATCAACAAAACTGTGAGTACTAAGCTGGGGAGAGAGAGAGAGACAGAGACAGAGACAGAGACAGAGAAAGAGACACACAGAGAGAGAGTATTTATCTGCTCTAAGGAGAGTTGGAGAAAAGGCTGACTTGTTCATGATACAGAGACTAGCTAGTAGTAGGAAAGATTTATCCTTTTGCTAAAGCTGAAGTGGGGTGAAATTAAGGAAAACAAACACTCAATTACTCTCCACCCCTCTCAAAAAACTGGAAGATCATATATAGTTCAGACAGTCTAAGGAGCTTTCAAGCCTTTGCTAATTCTCTTTTATCTCTCTGAATGTCCATGCATAGAGCATATTTGAGTATCAGGTACCCATCTAAAGTGGATATTGATCCAGGTATTTGGAGTTTTATCTGTATTCATCCTTTTCTAATGGAATAGACTGGTCCAGTGGATTCAGAACCGGAGCTCTGGGCAGAACCGGAGTTCTGTTCATCTGGGCAGAGACCAAATCAATGTCTTATGAAAATATAGCTTTGACAATTTGTCAACTCTGGAGCTGGCCTGACTGAGGCCATCTTGGAGGCTTCGGTGTTGCCACAATGGTGCTGAGGAATAGGGAGGGGAGAAATAGATATAGCTGGGGTTTTGTAGCCAAAACAAAATAGTTTCTCCTGAGAACCAAGGACATTCCCACAGGTGGATGGAAAGAGGAGGAGTGAAGTTTCCAAGCAACCGGACAGCATCTTGATTGGACCATGTGACTGATTGTATGCGAAAGGGGGAAAACCTTTACTTTTAATTAGGTGAAAACCATGGGAACCTTTAGAGTCGATTTTCACCAGTCTGTGCCAATATGATATATCCAATAAACCTGTTCTTTGAGGAACCTGCTTGCCTCAGAATTCTATTTGCTATGGATGTATTACTTGGAACCCTGACACAATTCCTTGAATGGGCTACTTTTTAGTGAGTCATGTGTTATGAGGGGTGGCATGCCTAAGCTTAATGCCTTTTTGCTTGGAATACGGACTTCCATTTGAGAAGAATTCCCATAGAAAATCAGAAAGCTTGGTGAAATCAAGAAATGGGGCTTCGTTGTTCTGAAATCTCCTGACCAAATGTTAATGGCTTTTCATCCTTTCATCTGTTAAGTCTGCATTTCCATTTCAGAGTATGAGCATGATAGAATTTCATCTTTATGCCTTATCTTTATCCCCCTCCCCCCCAAAATAGGAGGGGAACATTTTTTAAAATTCAAAACAGGTTTCTGTTTCACTTACGAGGCACACAAATAATTTTGCCTCAAAACTAGTAACATCTGGAGCATATCGAGTGAGATACAAAATAATCTATTTATAACCTGACCTCCCAGCAGATCGCTAGTGTGTTAGGAAACACCTACTTAAGTGGCTTGATAGGTGATAATTTGGCTCAGTTTTCTTTGGGGGCTGCGTGACTTTCACTTGCAATGTTATTTTTTTTCCCCTTTTCATTATTTAGGAAATGTTTTTAGCCTTTGCTGATCAGCGTGTTTCCACTTCTTCGATGGTGTTAAATAAATGCAGTAGAAGTAGTACTAGTAGTAAATTTAAAAAAAATACTTTGATTGTCAACATTTTTTTTCTGTGGAATTTGTTTCTTTCTTCTCCTGTTCTTTTGGTTATAGTTTTTCCATGAGAAATTCATTGTAGAACTTTCTGACACTGTAAATGTGAAAGTTGTGCAACTGTTTGAATGGGAACTGTTTTTACAGTATCTGGTTGTTGGGAAAACCACAGGTACAGTACGTACATAAGCAAAAATGTAAAAGATTAGATAGAAAATCAACAGAGACATCAATAGTTGAATAGATGATACACAAACCTCAGTCCTTACCCCATCTAAGGTTGATCCTCTTCATAATCCTGTTTGAATAAAGAGGGTTTCAATTTTAGTGCATCACAGTCTTTTTCTAGAAAATAAATCCATTTCTCAGAGTGTTATCCATCAATGAATTCCAGACCATTGATTACATCCTCCATGTTTGCTGATGTCCTTTCACCCCATGACTTCACCTGGGTTTTTGCATCTTGCCCTAACATTTATGATAAGTATTTGAGAGCAGAAATTGAAAAGAGAAAGCAATGTTATTATGCATCCTTCGTTGTAGATGTCCCAAAGGTGCTTTTCCAGGAGGCAATTGGGCTTTTTTGTGTTTTTTTTTTTATTTTCTTTTGAAGACGTTTCACTTCTCATCCAAGAAGCTTCTTCAGCTCTGATAAGAAGAAAAACATCTTATTTTATGTATTTATGTATTTTTATTTATTTATTTTGTCAACACGATAACAGGTATGATATAAACATAAACAAAAGCAAAGTATGAATAGGTAAATTTAGACAATAGGACAGAAGGACAGGGAGGGTAGGCATGATGGTGCGCTTATGCACGCCCCTTACAGACCTCTTAGGAATGGGGTGAGGTCAACTGTAGACAGTCTAAGGTTGAAGTTTTGGGGGTTTGGGGAAGAAACCACAGAGTCAGGTAGTGCATTCCAGGCATTGATCACTCTGTTGCTGAAGTCGTATTTTCTGCAGTCGAGTTTCGAGCGGTTTACATTGAGTTTGAATCTATTGTGTGCTCTCATGTATTGTTGCGGTTGAAGCTGAAGTATTCATTGACAGGTAGGACATTGTGACAGATGATTTTATGAACTACATTTAGATCAGATCGAAGGTGACGTAGCTCTAAGTTGTCTAATCCCAAAATTTCAAGTCTGGTGGAATAAGGTATTTTATTGTGAGCAGAGGAGTGGAGGACTGTTCTTGTGAAGTATTTCTGGACTCTCTCAATTGTATTAATGTCTGATATGCAGTGCGGGTTCCAGACAGGTGAGCTGTATTCGAGGATTGGTCCGGCAAATGTTTTGTATGCTCTGGTTAGCAGAGTGATATTGCCAGAGAAGAAGCTACGCAAGATTAGGTTGACAACAACAAAACTTCAAAACAACAACATCAGCAGCAACAACAAGAAAGTCCAGTTGCCTCCTGAAAAAGCACATTTGGGACAACCATGACCTGGTTGACTGAGAATCTCTACAGACTTCGTTGTAGGTGCTTCAAGGATGCTCTCCCTTGTGAAAAACAGCTAAAGAGCAATACACACAATACATTGTGAGCAGTACACACAGAGGAGATTCTAAACGCTAAGAAGCCTGTCAAAACAGGACTCCCATACCTGTGATGATCATCATCCTGTTGTGTTATCCCTGATATCCTGTTATTGCCTTGAGACTCAGGGTCAACACGCACTGAATTTATGCCTCTGTTTCAGGCAGGAGGATTTCTATTCAGTTGATAGAAAAGTCCATCAAGTCCCACTCAAAGTCATTCGGAAGGTTGTTGGCAAGGCACCGACTTCTCTGTGCCTGCATCTCATTTGCATGAGAACGTATCTGAGTCTGTTCTTATTAAGGATGACAGTTCATTGGTAGCTGTTAAGGTACTTAAAGTGTTTTGTCTTAATTAAAATTCTTCAGCTTTTACCACCTTAATTGATGAGTACTAAAATTCTTTATCATCCCCATCATGCTCGTGAAACCATAAACCAAGTAAGAAGTAATCACACTCTGTCCTGTGTTTTTTTCTCCCCTCCGTTTTTTTTAATCATTCAAAAGAGGGAAGGAAGATAACATCAGGAGTAAGTATGTTTATAACCTTCACGAGGCTCTTGAGCAATCATCTACTGTATATTTGCCTAACACTTTACTCTCTCTCTCTCTTTTTTATCATTCTAAGAACAGTCTAATTTCACATGCATTAGGTTAGTTGAGAGAGAGAGAGGGGGGGGGATGGTCATTTCCCCCTGCTTTAAAATATGCTTAGCTGTGTTGAGAGAACAAGAGAGACAGAAGAGAAGAAAGACTATCTTCTCTATCTCAGATGAGTTGAGTTGAGAAAACTATCAGCTCAACAGATCCAAAGGCAAATGAAAGGATTCAGCATATCGACACTCCCCCCCCCCCAGAGGTGGTATTCAGCAGGTTCTATCCAGTTCGGGTGAGCCGGTAGCGCTGACTGCGGGTGGCCTCGCCCACCCTCCCGGACGTAATCACGTCCCATTTATCCACGTTTTTGAGGTTGTGTGCATGCGCGGAAGGCTTTGCGCAACGCATTTCCGAACCGGTAGGGAAGGTAAGAGAAACCCACCCTGTTGAGATATTCATGACTGGGAGAGCCAATAGTAACATGGTAAGCCAATGAATCTGCATAGTAACTCAGTCAGACAATGGGAGTTAACTGCTACTGAGCATGTGCAGATAAACTGTAGGCTTAAGGCTGGGTGTGGTTTTCAGTCTCCATTATGTCTCCATTATGTCTGCTTATCTCCACGAGGTCTCTGTAATTGAATGAAGAGTACCACTCAGCATGTGGTACTATAAATATGTTTATTTTGATTATAAAGAAGTTATTTAATTCAGCTAAAAACAGTCAACTGTGTGACCTTCTGATTTATTTTTCAACGGAGAAAATCTCCAATACACCCCTGATTTGCACCATTTGGATTTGTGTGTCTAGGGTCTACAGGTTAATACCAGTTTCCTGAGCTGAGCTTGAAATAATACCTGTAACAATACAATTGATAGAATATTGAACGTATAGTTCCACATCTCTGTTTAAGAGACAAGCTACGTCTCTTAAGAGTCCTAACCTCTCTGTCCATGAGGTAATGGAAGCAGCATAATAAATGTTGATGATAAACATTCCCCTTAGCTATCTCAGCAACTTGCTCATAAAATATGACCCTTCCTTTGTTTAGAGCTCTGTGATTATATTTTCAGTGTCCCCTGCACTGCATTAGGTCCATTGTAGTTTTAGTTCGAATAAAAGGAAGCTGTTCTAACAAAATTTTAGTTCAATGACATCTGCTGGGTAGTTTAATAAATAAATCACCGCTCCCTGAAAATGGGGGGGGGGAAGCACCTGAGCATCATTGAACCAATTATATCAAAGAAAATGAAATTAAAAGACATACCTAATTTAGTTGCAGCATAAATCTTAGTCATGACACCAGGCTCAATAATGCTAGGTTGATTATAATGACAATCATTTAAAGAAAGTAATCATACAGGGTTATAATTGATTTTTGTGAATCTGCCTTCCAATTCATGCCTGTAATATTGCAAACGGGTAATCAAATGAGGAAGGCTGTGCCCAATATTGTAGAGACATGGCTGAATATGCGAGGCTTGCTAAAGACAGACAGCCAAACAGACAGAATGTCTCTCTTTTTCCCCTGTGAAAATCCACAGAAATAGAAAATCACAAAACTTTGCTGCCCTCTGGATTTCATTTGGAGTTTTGCAACTGAGCTTTGGTTGTTCGTGTGTACAGTTCTGTTGGACTGAACATCTGCAACTCCAGGTTAGGGAATTGAACCCACAATACCTTTCAAATTTAAAATCATCTTGATGAAACCGAGACTATACTTTCCTTATGAAGCATAGCTTATAAACATAGCTTACAGTTTACAGCCAACTTTGCTTATCAATGTAGGTTTTTTTTTGTACTATAGTAAAGTTGTTGATAATATTATGGTGATTTTCCATGTAAAACACTGATTAGTTCCAGTCCAGGGAGAATAACTTGTTAGACACATTTTGCATAAATTATTTCTTGCTAGAAGTATTTTTCAGGCAATAAAATAGGCGCATTAAAAGGTTACCAAGGTATTTCTGGACTTGTTTAGTCTTTGGGGGGTAGTTATTAAGTCTTTAATTGAATACAATTTAATTAAGATCCAAGGCTGTGCATCTGAATTATCTAGTAGCTTTCCAAGCACAGAAATAATCAATAATTCGAGGAAACAGTAAAAGAAAACTTGATGCCTTTTTCCACCGACTGTTTTTCAATTTCATAATGGATATGAAAATCCTACTGCCAAATAATGTGGTATACCTACTCTTAGTATCTGTATTACGAACTAGAGAACTAGACGTAATGCAAATGGAGGTACATTACTCAATATTGATTTCACAAATCAGCAATACTTATCCATCACTTTTCATAAACTAATGGCAAATCACTTCAGTGATTAGTTCTATAATATGGTAGGCCCCTACACAATAGTGCTATTTCTTAGAAACTCATCTTGACTTCGTTAGTGTTGATGCCAGTCATACTGGACAACTAGTTCTAAAAAAAAATAATACATACCATTAACTCCTGACTCAACATTATTTGGATTTACTGAATCAATCTGTACAAAATACTACTGTAAGTCTTTAGAAATATGCTTACAGACAACTCCAACATCTGCAGAAATGACCAATCATCCAAAGGTCCTTTTTCAAAAGGCAACTGAGCTTTGTTTTTCCTTGAAGACATTTCACTTCTTGCCCAAGAAGCGTCTACAGTTCTGATTCAGAATTGAAGAAGCTTCTTGGATGAGAAGTGAAACGTCTTCAAGGAAAAACAAAGTCCAGTTGCCTTTTGAAAAAGCACCTTTGGGACAACCATGACTTGGATGACTGAGAATTTCCAGAGACATTCAGAAATGACCAACTTTTATTCAATTCAAGTAGTGGTGGTAGCAGTTTTGAGATACCTTGGGTACAATGCAATTTGCGATGTTTAAAAAAAATTCCTTTGATTCAGTTACTTAAATCACAAGATTTCCAGTTAAGTATCTGGCTGTCCAGACATATTTTCTATTGAACTTTATTTGCTTCCACTTTTTTTCTCATTTATTTATTTATTTATTTATTTATTTTGTGAGATTTATATATCACCTCACAGTGCAAGCACTCTCTAAGCGGTTTACACCAGTAAGCAATGTATATTTATATTGCCCCCAACAATCTGGGTCCTCATTTTACCTACCTCGGAAGGATGGAAGGCTGAGTCAACCTTGAGCCGGTGAGATTTGAACCGCTGACCTGCGGATCAGTGTCAGCTAAAGTGGCCTGCAGTACCTGCCTCTAACCGCTGCGCCACCTCGGCTCTTATTTGTCAAACATTTAAGAATGGGAGATACAAGCATGCATTTTATGTAATTCCATCCTGGATACTCTGCCCAGAGTCTCTCTCTGAGAGAAATTGGCAATTCAAAAATTTGATAAATAAACACATTAATTAATTACTTTACCTGCTGGTGGAAATCTTTTCGTCAGCTTGTGATGGTGATTGCCGTGTTCTGCTTTAATATTTTACTTTCCCAAGATCATACATCTTGTATGATTCTCATGCTCAATTTTCATACTTTTTAGTAACTGTTCTTCCTCCTCCTCCCCTTCCTCCTTGTATTTTATTTACTTCCAAATAGTAAAAGTTCTCCATCCACTAAACCCAAAACTGCTCCCCCCAAATTGACCAAACATCAGATGTGATCACTTTCCCTCAGATGGAAGAGTTGTCACATCCTGATAAGAAAGCTGAGAAGTTAATATGTATGTTATAAACAGTTTTCAGGATAGATAATGGAGCATCTGATTTGAGAAGGCTGCATCTGCCCTTGTTGGCACAGTACCAATTTTAGTGTGTCTACACAGTTGACGTTGTATGCCACCGTGAAAATGTTCAGTTGTGAGACAAACTTACTAAAGGTTGTTGAACTCAGAATATCAGGATTCAGTAAGACTTCTTCTCTCAGATACACTAGATAGACACAACGCCTTGATTTGCATTGTTTTCCTCTAGTTTTTAGCCATAGGACAAGTTGACAATAAACAATACAAGGATGACAAGAAACACTGAAAAGGCGAAGAGAGTCACTGAGTGACAGCGATTCGAAAACTCAATCTGAAGGAAGTCGTAGAGGTTCCAAATACAATAACTTTGATTAACCTTGCACCACTTCAGGATAGGGTCACGCTATCCGGTTGACATCCTTCTTCGGAAATGTCAGTCACATTTCAATAACCTTTTTGGCATGTGCTTCTAAATCTCTTTATTGACTTTGAATGAGGCAGCTTGCTTATGAATGCAGCTTGAACTGTCATTCAAACATTTTTTTAAAAAAATATATACCGTATTTTTCGGAGTATAAGACGCACCTTTTTACCCTCAAGAGAGTGAAAATTTGGGTGCATCTTATACACCGAATGTAGCCCCACCCAGCCACCCCCACCCTTTGGCTTCTGCCTGCCAACAATTTACCTCTTTGCAGCAAACAGAACAGAAACAGAAGCCTTATTAGCACACTAAGAGATTACTTGCCTCCCGACCTACAGCTGACAGGCTTGCAAGCCACGTGGTAAAATGAAACTAACTACGATGGCTGTAATGAGACAAAATGCTGGGAGATAAACTGCTGGCAATGTTACACTGCTGAAATTGCAAGAAAGTAAGCTACAGCTACTGTAGCCTAGAGGTAGAGCTCTTGCCTCATAGTCAGGAGGTTGTGAGTTCTATCCTAGGTAGAGGCAGATTCTGTTAATATGTTATTTTGTTAAATGTTTGTAGAGTGTTCAAATTATAAGACTTATTTTTTAAAGACTGCTTTATTATTATTCTAGACAACTTAACAAAATGAAGAAGCTTTTTAAAATAAATGCTTGCTCTGAAGAGGCCCAGTGCTATTGTATCTTCTTTTAAATAGCAGAAAGCCTTCCAGAAAGCCACATCAATTTTAAAGATCTGTAAAAGTATAATCTGAAATGTCCTGTTTTAGTATTAAGTATTAGTATTAAAATAAGGCAGCTGAATTAAACCCTGACTTAGTGATGTTTGGAGTAGATCTATTTAAATAATTGGGAGGAGTTAGTGTGATTACATTTAAGAAAACTTTCTGGGATTAATATACTGCCATAATGTACATTTCTCCAATTCTTTGCTATTTCTATGGGTCAGGCACACATGTACAGAAATACACAGCAAACAGTGTATATCATCTGTGCTGTTTGTTGTTTGGCAAATTGCTGGGAGGCAGAGGCCTTTTTTCCATTTTTTCCTCCCCCAAAACTAAGGTGCATCTTATACTTCGGTGCGTCTTATACTCCGAAAAATATGGTAGGTTTGGCCTGATTGAGAAATGGTGGTGGTAGCTGCACAGTTTTAGAAGAACTAACTCTGGTGACAAAGCCTCCTCCGTGATTGCTGTTTTGTATTGTTGAATCCACCCCTACCAACACCACTTGTTTCAGTTGGCAATGAAATTGCTTATACCTCTTCGTTTAAGCACAGTATTTGAAGCATTTTTTGCTCCAGTTCTCACTGTGATTGTTTCTCCCTCCCCCCTTTATTTTTGGCATCTTACAAATCACAATGCATTGTATTATTTCAAAGGAGAGCTCAATGCAGTAATATTTATGTAATACGATTAAAAATTACGAATGTTCCATTATTTAGGAAGCTTAAATTACTGAAGGTAAAAAGAGACCAATAAAATAAAATAAAATAAAAATGAAGCCCGTCAGTATTAAATGCCATGTAGGATATCCGTATTGGAGAGTTAAGATTATTTGACTCTCCATCCAAAATTAAGTATAATGTTGAAAAAGAACCGCTGCAATTGACATCAAAGCATTTGTTATACTGCTTGTTACTATTTCTTTAGAAATGGGCAACAATTCCAATAACTGGAAAACTTGTTATATCCCAATCCCAATCCTATGTATTTGTGTCATATAAAAAGCACCCCCATTTTTAGTGTAACTTTTTTTAAAGAAAGAATTCAAAGAGCAACAAAGACAATTAAGGAGCTGAAGGTAAAAGCCTATGAAAAACGGTTGCCGGAATTGGGTATGGCTAGTCTAATGAAAAGAAGGACCAGGGGAGACATGATAGCAGTGTTGCAATATCTCAGGGGTTGCCACAAAGAAGAGGGAGTCAAGCTATTCTCCAAAGCACCTGAGGGCAGGACAAGAAGCAATGGGTGGAAACTAATCAAGGAGAGAAGCAACTTAGAACTAAGGAGAAATTTCCTGACAGTGAGAACAATTAACCAGTGGAATGGCTTGCCTTCACAAATTGTGAGTGCTTCATGACTGGAGGTTTTTGAGAAGAGATTGGGCAGTCATTTTCTCAAATTGTATAGGGTTTCCTGCTTCAGCAACCGGTTGGACTGGACAACGTCCAAGGTCCCTTCTAACTCTGTTATTTTGTTATTCTGCTTTGAAGTCAAATGCTTGGCTAGATCTTGGCTGAAGGACAGTTGAAAGAAACCTTTTCAATCCACCCCTACCACATCAGCCTTGCATAGTATGTCACATCCAGGAGGAAAAGAGGAAGGGGAGATTGATTAATTTCATTCAGTAGGTCAGCAGCGTATCTTCCCAAATTCTATGTTTTTCATTTCATCATTTGACTTATTTTTTCCTGTACTTACTTTGCTCGCTTACTAACCAAAACCTCCTGGGTCATATATAAACTGAAATGCAATTCCTGTTTTTATGCACACATCAATAATCTCTCTTTTTAAGTATTTATATGACACTCAGCTGCTTTTCAGTGACCCTCTGAAACATCATGTCATACCTTTCTGTTGGCTACTCATAAAAGTAGCATAGGGAATGCACATTTTTTCCTTACAAATCTGCTATTTTGAAGAGCTCGGTATCATACTCAAACAAGCTCGGTATCATACTCAGGGGTGAAATCTCTGAAGTCTGCTACCGGTTCGCTTTACGTGCGCTTTGCGCACGCATGCGCGCTGCGTGTGCATGCAAGTCACAGGCACTACCATGCAGCGCTGAAAAAGGAGAATTTTGAAGCCATCAGAGTCTGCAAAGGTAAATAGAACAGCGAGGGGAGGATCAGCTGTGCTGCACAATTTAGATTAGCTAGAAATCCTGCTTTCTAGCTAATCTAGATCGTGCGGCACAGCTGATCGTCGCACAGCTGATCGTCAGATATACCTGTTCACCCGAACTGGTAGCATTTTTTACTACCTGTTCGGGCAAACCGGTCCGAACCGGTAGCATTTCACCTCTGATCATACCTGATCACAAAACACTTTTATAAAAACAAATTTCCTTGAGGTCTTAGACACCATAATAGTAATAGAGCTGACAGAGATCTGTCTGTCTGTCTGTCTGTCTGTCTGTCTGTCTGTCTGTCTGTCTGTCTGTCTCTCTCTCTCTCTCTCTCTTTCTCTCTCTCCCCTCCCCCTCTCTCCTTCTCTCCCTCTCCCTCTCTCCCATTCTACACAATCCATTTCCAGTATTCTACAAAATGCAAGTTTCATGCAGTCCTGATGGATAGGGGGATATTTATTAAGATAATCCAATTTGCACATTTCTGAGAAATGACCACCATTGACTTTAGCACTTTTGACCAGTTAGATATAACTGCAACCTCAAATACCTTGAGGAAAATGTTATTCACTGCTTCCTTTTCTGTCCTCAGCTTTGTATTATCAGACTTTTAATAAATAGCATTGATTATGCTATTTCTCTGCATTGATTGTGTTACCTAACTTTTATTGAAATATCTACAAGAAAACCACCAAGCTCAGAGAACACCAAGAATTCAACAGTTTAACCCTGAGCTACATCTATTTCCATATATATGTCCACAGGTGGTGGCTCAGTGGCTAAGACACTGACCTTGTCGATCAGAATTTTGTAGTTCCCGGGCATTTTTAGAAAATAAAAACTTGAGTAAATGTGCCCCAGAGCATGACTGGAAATAGGCTCAGCTTTCTAGAGGAAAGACTGAGATAAGATTGTGTACCAGGATTCATACATGTTGTCCAGTGATGGGTTCTAAATCCCATTGCTACCGTTTTGCACGTGCACGACGCTTCTGCGCAGAAGCATCCGGGGCGGGTGGGTGGAGCTTCACGCCCCCGCCGCTACCAGTTCGTAGAACTGTACCGTACCGGTAGCAACCCACCGCTGATGTTGTCCCTTCAAAAACAGTTTGTGAAAATCATGTCGGATCTTGTATGAGCACCCCATCTCTCTGCTGTGTTTTAAAGCAGCTGGTCTTTGGTATAGTTTGGAAAAGTTTGAAGTTGCTTAAAGGAGCCAGCTTGTTAAACTGTTAAACCAGATTGTGGTTTTCTTTTTTTTTTTCCTTTTCATTTTTAAATCTCATGCTGAAGTCCGGAAAAAAAAAATAAGGTTCTTTTAATGAACGGTGGAGTTGTGCAGGGCTTAGCCAGAATCATTTTGAAAGCATGCATAGCACTAACACATCAGTAGAGGAAGTGGTTGGGAATACCCCTTTGCCAATAAATGGGGTCTTTGTGATTGGATACACTCATTGCCGGAAGTCTTTTGTGAATAGGCCACTTTCTGGACCAATCCTTAACATGGTTACAAACTTTCACATATGCCCCGGCCTGAGAAAGGTTGACCAACTCTGAGTTAATGGAGTTTTAATGACTGTATCTTGTAATTTAAATAAAGGTAGAACTTTTTTTTTACATAGGAATGAAGCTCTTGATGAACTTATTGTGTATTCATTTCACAGAAATAGGGGCAATTTGTTTATTTATTTATTTATTTATTTATTTATTTATTTATTTATTTATTTATTTATTTATTTATTTATTTATTTATTTATTTATTTATTTATTTATTTATTTATTTATTTATTATTGGTTCTTCTATGCCGCCCTACTCCCGAGGGACTCAGGGCGGCGTACAGCAAATTATACAAGAACACTAATAATAAACAACACTTAAAAACAACACTTAAAAATTACAAAAAGATTAAAAATGTTCACCATCAGCCATACCGGGTGAGATTTATGAGATCTGTGAGATTTATATACCGCCTCACAGTGCAAGCACTCTCTAAGCGGTTTACATCAGTAAGCAATGTATATTTATATTGCCCCCAACAATCTGGGTCCTCATTTTACCTACCTCGGAAGGATGGAAGGCTGAGTCAACCCTGAGCCGGTGAGATTTGAACAGCTGAACTGCGGATCACAGTCAGCTAAAGTGGCCTGCAGTACCTGCCTCTAACCGCTGCGCCACCTTGGCTCTTATATTTATACTTTCTTCCCTATTCTAGTCTCAAATTTTAAGTCCAGTTCAGACTGACTTTGGCCCCAAGGCCAACGCTTGGGGCTATGCAACAATTTAGTAGGCCAGTATTTTTTTAGTATAAAATCCCTTATACCAAAGGAAGCTTTTCTCAGAATTGGGTACCAAATAGGGAGCCCAAACAAACAGAATATAATATGATTTATTTATCACATTTACAGATACAGATTAACAGAGTTGGAAGGGATCTTGCAGGTCATCTAGTCCAACCCCCCCACCCAAGCAGGAAACCCTACACCATTTCTGACAAATGGCAGTCCAATTCCTTCTTGAAAGCTTCCAATGATGAAGCTTCCACAACTTCCGAATGCAAGCTGTTCGATTGGTTGATTGTTCTGTCAGAAAATTTCTCCCTACTTATAGGTTAAATCTCTCCTTGTTCAGCTTCCATCCATTATTCCATGTCTTGCCTTCAGGTGTCTTGGAAAATATCTTGACCCCCTCCTCTCTGTGGCAGCCCCTCAAATACTGGAACACTGTTATCATGTCTCCCCTGGCCCTTCTCTTCACTAGACTAGCCATGCCCAGTTCCTGCAACTGTTCTTTATATGTTTTAACCTCCAGTCCCCTAATCATCCTGGTTGCTCTTCTCTGCACTTTTTCTAGAGTCTCAACATCTTTTATTTTATAGTGTGGTGACCAAAACTAGACGCAGTATTCTAGGTGTGGTCTTACTAAGGCTTTATAGAGTGGTATTAGTACCTCACTTGATCTTGATTGTATCCCTCTGTTAATGCAACTCAGGATTGCATTGGCTTTTTTGGCTGCTGCCGCACACTGCTGGCTCATATTCAACTGGTTGTCCACTAAGACTCCAATATCCCTCTCACAGTTACAGTTCCACCCAGTCTATATGTGTACTTTTGGTTTTTCTTGCCTAAGTGTAAAACTTTACTTTTCTCTGCATTGAATTTCATTTTGTTAGATAGGGCCCAATGTTCAAGTCTTTCAAGATCCATCTGGCTCTTGAGCCTATCATCTAGGGCAGTGATGGCGAACCTTTTTTCCCTTGGGTGCCAAAATAGTGCGCGCACGTGCTATCGCACGCTCGTGTGTGCCCACACCCATAATTCAAAGCCCCCCACTTGCCCTATCCCCATGCATGTGTGTGTGACCCCCCCACTCCCCCATTTCCTGACTTCCACTGGGCCCAGTAGGCCCATTTTTTGCCCTCCCCAGGCTCCAGGGGCTTTCTTGGAACTTGGGGAGGGCAAAAATGCTCCCCCCGCCACCCTGGAGGCCCTCCGGAGGCCAAAATTGTCCTCCTAGAGCCTCCACGTGAGCCAAAAATCAGCTGGCGTGCACGCACATGCGTGCTGGAGCTGAGCTAGGGCAACGGCTCGCGTGCCGGCAGATATGGCTCCGCGTGCCACCTGTGGCACCCGTGCCATAGGTTCGCCATCACTGATCTAGGGTTTTGGCTATTCCTGCCAGCTTAGTATCATCCGCAAATTTGATAAATTCCCCTTCTATTTCCTCATCTAAGTCGTTTATTTATTTATCCCATCCCAATTATGTGTCTCGGCAGCTTAAATCCTTTTTTCACCTTTTGGGCCAGTTTGCAGGGATAAGAAATCCCCTTTACAAGCCCCTTGCATCACTAGAGTAAGTTTGCACATATTTTTATCACATCCTAGCTGGGATCAGCGGCTTACAGAAATCATTGTTTGGTACTGCTGCTTCCAAATGAATTTTGTTCCCCCTTGCAATCCAGATTCCATAACGCTTTTACATTTGCTTTCCTGTCCACGTGCTGAAACCGCCTTTTCCGTTGGTCTGTGTTCAGCCTATTAAAGTGACCCTTTCTTGTGCTGTCATTTTGTCAAAGGGAGCTTGAAGTGTGTGCTCGTTGGTTTTGATTAAATTCAGAAGTTGTTGCCAAAGTCAAAACAAAGGAAACCAACGTGCAGTCCCCTCCTGTCTCCACCTCACTTTCCCTCGCCTATGCGGCATGATTTCACAATTAAGTTGGCAGAGAACTGAGAGGCATAAAGAGAGCCCTACAGCCAAGACAATGGGGACTTTTCTTTCGCTGGCTGGCTGGGTGAAGAGATGCAAAGAAACAAAATTAAGCTGCTTCTTTCAGTGGTGAATGGCTTAATTCAACACGGCTTGTTCACCGGTATTCCACTTCTGCTCCAGTGATTGACACGTAAAGGAATACAGCAAAATGAGCTCTTCTTTTCCAATATAGCTCAGTTGTCTCCACCTTGTCAAATTTCCCACCAATTATTGCCACTACAAATAAAGGCTTTCTGCAAATTTGGGCTAGCCATTTTATTCTCGGAATGCAGCCTCTTCTGATTTGACCTTGTAAGTCTATCATGTGAAGGAAGCCTGATCGTGTGAGGCTCGAGAGCCGTGGTTTGGTCAAGCTTGTGTTGAGCTAGAAATTTTGCTGAAAGGCAACATTAATAATAGGTTGGCAGAACATGTTTGCAAGAGTGGTTTTGATGTGTTGATTGCATTTCCTTGGTACACTTATTCTTGCTTCGGGAGAACAATGGATGTTGGGCGCAACCAAGCACAGGATGTTGAATTAACCTCTCTTTCCCCATTATGAATATAATAGCTTTGATTCTTGGCTTAGAGCTTTTTTTTTTCACTTCATAGTTGGTGAGAAAGGAAGATTAGAACAACTGAAGCTCAGACATACTTCACGATTCCACTGTTTTTGAAATATCTGTTGAAATAGCTGAACTTTATGTTCTTAGAAGGCATTACCCATAACAGTGCCGTCTTTTCAGCAGCCCTTATTCTTTTCTTGTTGAGTTGTTGTGGTTGGTTGTTGCATTTTAATGAAATGTGCTTTGATCTCCCCAATCATCACAATTTAGGCTTATGCCTTCTATGTTTATTCCTTGCTAATCCCACATTTGCAAACCAGCTGGGCAAACTTTTTTAGTAAGTCATACAAATGCAAAAAACTTTTAATTAGATGTGTCATTTTAACGTTCTGTTCCTCCCTCCATAACGAATTGTTGCATTAAGGAGCCGAGGTGGCGCAATGGTTAAAAGCAGCACTGCAACCTACTTCAGCTGACTGCTAGTTCAGCAGTTCAGCTGTTCAAATCTCACCAGGCTCAAGGTTGACTCAGCCTTCCATCCTTCTGAGGTCAGTAAAATGAGGACCCAGATTGTTGGGGGCAATATGCTGACTCTGTAAATCGCTTAGAGAGGGCTGTAAAGCACTATGAAGCGGTATATAAGTCTAAGTGCTATTGCTATTGCTGTTAAACTATTTTCTTTTTCTATAAAGAAACTAGTTTCTATTAAACTATACTTTTTTCTATAAAAACTGGTCGAAGGCTACAATAAAGATATTGTATTTGATTGATTTGATTTGAGCAGTGTTCCAATATGTGAGGGACTGCCACAAAGAAGAGGGGGTCAACTTATTTTCCAAAGCACCAAAAGGGCAAGAAAAGAAACAATGGATGGAAACTAATCAAGGAGAGGACCAACCTAGAATTAAGGAGAAACTTCCTAACAGTGAGGACAATGAACCAGTGGAACAGCTTGCCTTCAGAAGTTGTAGGTGCTCCATCACTGGAGGTTTTAAAGAAGAGACTGGACAACCACCACCTATCTGAAATGGTATAGGGCAGAGGTGGCCAAACTATGGTTCTTTGAGGACCTGTGGACTTCAACTCCCAGAATTCCTGAGCTAGCCATGCATGCATGGCTAGCTCAGGAATTCTGGGAGTTGAAGTCCACAGGTCCTCAAAGAACCATAGTTTGGCCACCCCTGGTATAGGGTCTCCTGCCTGAGCAGGGGCTTGGACTAGAAGACCTCCATGATCCCTTCCAGCTCTATCCTGATTAATTGATTGATTTGAACAGAATGAAGCTTGTTTTATATTTTGCCCTTAGTACTTTTCAGCAATGTTGCCTTGTTGTTGGTGGCTTTATTTAAGACTCTTCTTAATGCCCTTTCTTCAGGTGCTTTTAGCTGCTCTGGGAGAAAGAACAAAATATCAAAAGCAGCAATAACAATATTGTTGTTGTTAGTCGTAAAGTCATGTCTGACCCAACCTGATCCCATGGACAACATTTCTCCAGGCCTTCATGTCCTCTACCATCCCCTGGAGTCAATTTAATCTCACGCGGACTGCTTCAGTGACTCCATCCAGCCACCTCATTCTCTGCCGTCCCCTTCTTCTTTTGCCCTCAATCTTTCCCAACATTAGGCTCTTCTCCAGTGAGTCCTTCCTTCTCATTAGGTGGCCAAAGGATTTGAGTTTCATCTTCAAGATCTGGCCTTCTTAAAGAGCAGTCAGGGCTGATCTCCTCTAGGACTGACCAGTTTGATTGCCTTGCAGTCCAAGGGACTTGCAGGAGTCTTCTCCAGCACCATAGTTCAAAGGCCTCAATTCTTTGGTGCTCAGTCTTCCTTAGGGTCCAACTTTCACAGCCATACCTTGCAACTGGGAATGTAAAGTTGCAACTGCAACTTTAAGCCATTCTCTGCTAATTAAGGAAGATCCACCAATGGTTCCCAGTTTGCTGTTATCCCCAATCACTTGCAGAGTCAGGGTTTCTTGCTTTTAACCCTTATTTTGTAGATTGCTTGCTTTCAGGGATCATGGCTCATGCAGGCAAAACCTCTTCAAACCAGGTAAATTGGATTTGTATGGTTAAAATGAAAAAGTGGGGAGGATGGAAACTGTTCAAGAGAAAAGGGAAGAAATCTTGCAGAGTGGCACTTTAATCTCACTGTCTTAAATAGGGGGAGCCTGGGAGTTTTGAATTGGTAGTGAGATTTGAGAATAAACGATGACAACACATGTCAAATTAGGTGGCATTACCAAACTGCCTGTGGGTGATTTCTGCAGCTGAATGTGATCATCTGTGACTAGTAGTTAGAGGGGACATTCCCAGGAAACATCAGAGCTGTTGCCTACCACGAGAATTAAAAATAAAAAATGATCCTTGAGAAAGTAGCAGCAACTGATTCCTTTTTATAGTAGTGTTGCCAAAAGAAAAGAGAAGGAAAAAAAACCAACATCAGTGTTTCTATCTAAATAAGTCATTCAGCCCCCACATAACTCTTGTTAACTTTCAAACCTTCCCAATTTGGGAACTTGAAAACAATCGTAACCGATGAGCGATAAACTAAAAGATACTGCTTTTCAGTGCGTTGGGATTAGTTACACGAAGGTGTAAATCAGGTTGGAAATGTGAGGGTTGAGAAGTGGGTTGTTGGGCAGTTGCCCTGAAACTACTTTCATCTCAAAGAAGATCAGTAATGATCTGATTTGGATTAAAGGTTTCCTCAGGGGTGGGCTTCAAAAATTTCAGCAAAGGGTTCTCTGCCTGGTTGCTGGGTGGGTGTGGTCATGGTGGGCGTGGCCTAGTTGGCCTCCTGCACCACAGTGGGGGGGGGGGCATTTTTGCCTTCCCCAGGCTCTGGAGGCTTTCTTTGAGACTCTGGGAGGGTGAAAACTGTCTTCCCCGGGCTCCGGAGGCCCTCCGGAGCTTCCGGAAAGCCCATTTTTCCCCCTCTCCAAGCCTCCGCATGGGTCCTGCACTTACCTCACATCCAAAATGGGCCGTGTGGAGACTCCTGGGTGGGGTGGGGTGGGAGGGGCCAGCCAGCGGTGGGATTTGGAGGTTCTCCAAACCGGCCATAATGTTAGCTATGGGTTCTCCCGAACCCGGGAAAACCCGTAGCAGCCCACCCCTGGATTTCCTCCCCATAAATTATGATTCAAGGTTACCATTAAAGATCCTTGATTTAAGGCTTTCAATAAGAATAATAAAAAACTAAAAGTAATCAGAATTATCTGGGAGGGAAGGTGAAGATGGGTCCCATTCTTATTCTGTTTTTATTATTGATGATTTTAGTTTGACCTTAGACTCGATCCGGTGTCATTACATTAATCCTGCTTGATTAATCCTCCTCATAGTTCCTATGATTTCATTAAGTTAGCATGAACGTTGGATTTAATCCAATCAATCATAAACTACCAATAAGGTTGATGATGTTGGGAAATATACAGTATATAAAGCCACCATGGACTACTACACAGCAGGAAGTAAATGGGGATTTGTGACCAAAACACATCTTCAGATTTTTACTAGCCCTGATGATATCTAATTTAGGTAATGAAACGTCTGCAAGAAAACAACCAAACTCAGAGAGCACCAAGGACCCTGCATCTTCAGATGTGTACTTTCTAAATGCTTTCACCATAATCTTTTTTTTTTTGCAAAACTGAAAGAAATTCCAGTGGTTCAAACCTCTTTTAAGATAGGAAATAAAGTCTTCTTCTGAACTTTAAAACTGGAGTCTTGGTGACAATGGGGTCTTGTCCTTTTCCTAAGTGGCAATGTGGAATTCATTTACTACTTTCATCATAATGCCACACACTGTGGCCAACAACCCCTTGGATGTTGTCGTTGCTGAAAAGTTCAACATGCCCCCTGCTGCCTTGAAATAAATCTATAGAGAGGAACTACTTAGATGTTGCTATCAAAAGCAGATTTCTCCAGCTGGGAAATCCAGAAGGTGCCAATTTAAGAAAATTTGGCCTGGAAAATGGATTTATGGGTATAAACCAGTGGTTCCCAACCTTTTTTTGGCCATGCCCCACCTAAGCATCTCTAAAATCCTGATTCCCCCCATCCCGTGACATATAATTCTTACTATTCAAAAAGTGAACTCTTACACGTAGGAAGGCTAAAAGGCCATTAACTTGGTTTAAACAAGGTTCCAATTGCCCCGGTTAAAAATCAAATTGCCCCCCTGTGGGGTGTGGGCCCCATGTTGGGAACCACTGGACTATAAACAGATATGTACAGACACAGACCTGAAAAGAGAAACATTAGATAGGTCTGTCAATAGCTGTGGATATTGCCTATTACCAAATATTTGTTCTTAATTATATTGCCTACCTCAATTGCTAAAACGGTGCAAAGTTGAGGTTACTGGTTATATGACGCAGTGGCAGATCGTAGCCCTGCAAAAACCATTACGAAGAAGACTCTGCCAAAGGAAGACATGCCTCTATAAAACTCGGAAAGGAAATTTTGAAATCAGATTGCACTCTTCAATCATCTATACAACACATAGACTTTGGAGAAACAGATTTTTGGAGGTAGGCTGCAACGAACCACATGCAACATCCTTGTGAGGATGTTTAAAGAGCCGTGGTGGTGGTGCAAGTAGTTAGAATTCAGTATTGCAGGCTAATTCTGCTCACTGCCAGGAGTTCAATCCTGACCAGCTTAAAGATGACTCAGCCTTCCATCCTTCCAAGGTCAGTAAAATGAGGACATAGATTTTTGGAGGCAATATGCTGACTCCGTAAACCGCTTGGAGCACGGGTGTCAAACTCGCTGCGTCACATTGATGTCATGTGACATATCAAAACATTTTTTGCCTTTGTGGAGCTGGGATTGGCGTGGCCTACACATGACTCATCTAGCCCGTGGCCCGCCAGTTTGACACTCCTGTTAAGGAGTTATTGTGCTGTTAAGCACATACACAGCGAAATGTGTTTATTTTTATTTTATTTTATTTGGTAGCTTTTCTATGCCGCCCTACTCCCTCAGGACTCAGGGCGGCATACAACATTTTATAAAAGAAACTCCAAACAAATTATTAAAAGCACTTAAAAACAGTTAAAAAATAAATTCACACATTACTACATGTTGTAATAATGGTGTTGCAGTTTGATATGAATGCTATTCAGTCAATAAACAGAATATCTTTAGTATGTACAAAATAGTTTTTACTTGAATAGTAGCAAAGTTAAATAGGAAGTCCAAGTCATATACAGTTATTCAGTCAATGCGAAGTTTCTTCTTCTTGCCTTTGTTTTAACTCACAAAGATTACAGCTATCACTTAATTCTATACTATCACAGATAGTTACTCTTCTCTTCACAGCAATTCCACGCAGTCATAAAGTAATCTACTCATCACTAAACCAGCAGAGTCTTCAATCTGGAACACACCATCAAACACCAAACCACACTAAACTACACTGAACCATAAACCACCAACCAAATTGAGCATGCTCTCTTGCTTACTTATATAGCAATCATCCACAATGCATTTAAAGCAATATACACATAACAATGATTTGTGGCTTAATCATATATTAACACACCCAATCGTTTGAACAGGGTTCTAATAACTCCTGGCTTAGAGAGTGCTGAAAAGCACTATGAAGTGGTGTATAAATCTAAGTGCTATTGCTACCGTGTTTCCCCGAAAATAAGCCCTCTTCCAAAAATAAACCCTCCTCCAAAAATAAGCCCTCCTCCGAAAATAAACCCTCCTCCGAAAATAAACCCTCCTCTGAAAATAAACCCTCCTCCGAAAATAAACCCTCCCCCAAAAATAAACCCTACCCCAAAAATAAGCCCGCTCCCAAAAATAAGCTCTCCTCCGAAAATAAACCCTTCCCCCAAAATAACCCCTCTCCCTGAAAATAAGCCCTCCCCGAAAATATTTAAATGCATGCACAGCCGGTCCCCGCCATTTCCTCTGGTTAGGGTTAGGGAGACAGAGCTGGAAATCAGGTAAGATGGCAAGAGGAGCCCCGTCTTGCTCCACGCGCCCCAAAATAATAAGACCTCCCCCAAAATAAGGCCAAGCGCTTATTTCGGGGTTCAAAAAAATATAAGACAGGGTCTTATTTTCGGGGGAATACGGTATTGTATAGATAGATCAGCTGTAAATCTAATCAGTAATGCAAAACTTCCTGATTGCGGTTATTCGGTGGGGACTAAAGGTTTTCTGGATGATTAAAACAAGTGAATATTTATGATATGGATTTTTTAAAAAAATCTAGAAGTAGGCATTACCCTTGTTTTGTTCTTTAAAAAAAGAAAAGAAAAATAGCAGATCAGATATTCAAGGACTACATTATTTGACTTTATGCAAACAAAGGAAGGTTGTTTTGCCAGTCAGAAGAAATAATGACAGATTCAAAAAGGAACGGCAAGTTAGCTTGAATCGCTTCGTGCTTCTCTGAACTAACTCGCTATATCATGAAATGTTGCCATTCACCTTTCATGCTGACTGTTGTGGGAATATTGCAATCTGAAAGATCTATTATTTTTAATTTATTGTGGTGACAAATGCAATGGAAAACTGTTCATAGACTGGCTGCATACTCAATTGCTTCTTTTAACAGAATCATTTTTCAGATATCCGACTCGAAGGAACTCAGCCTGGTACAATATTGATGGAAATCGCCAGCAAAACAAGAATAAATTCCATCGCATTTACCTTGCAGATGCAGAAAAGCTGACTGTCACTGTATTTCATGCAATGAGCATTAATTTGATGGGCATGGGCATTTGGGAGGACCAATTCAGATGACAAATGTGCTTTGCTATTGTGCTGGAGCTGCTTACAACACGAAGTGTCAGGACGGTATGACATGCAGAGAAAGTTAGAATTCTGTCTGTTTTGCCCCATGGATTGAAGGATGCTGCTCTTCATAGAAACATAGAATAACAGAGTTGGAAGGGACCTTGGAGGTCTTCTAGTCAAGCCCTCTGCTCAAGCAGGATGATACAATTTCAGACAAATGGCTGTCCAGTCTGTTTTTGAAAGCTTCCATTGATGGAGCACTCAAAACTTCTGAAGGCAAGCCATTCCATTAGTTGAATCCTCTCACTGTTAGGAAATTTCTCCTTAGTTCTAGGTTGCTTCTCTCCTTGGTTAGTTTCCATCTATTGTTTCTTGTCTTGCCTGCTGGTGCTTTGGAAAATAAGTTGACCCTCTTGTCTTTGTAGTGGTCCCTTAAATATTGGAACACTGCTATCATGTCTCCCCTAGTCCTTCTTTTCACTAGACTAGACATACTCAATTCCTGCAACCGTTCTTCATATGTTTTAACCTCCAGAACCCTCATCATCCTTGTTGCTCTTTTCTGAATTCTTTCCAGAGTCTCAATGTCTCCAGAATGCCTCTCATACATGGTTAAGGTTTGGAAAGAATTTACTCTGATTAAGGGGTGCAGCATCTGGAGGGAACAGATTCATCATGATAATTATGGGGCAGGTTAGTTATCAGAATTTTCAGAACTGCAAATTCTCCCAAGGATTTCTCAGGGAATTGACAAGCCAGGTCCCCCACCCATCATTTTGGTAAGCCACTTCAAAGCAAATAAAATTAGTAAGTTAAAAAAAATATTTTAAGGGTGTATTCCTTTCTCTCTACATTAGAACCCATATGTTATTTTCTGCTAGTCCACTTCCTATTCCTTTCTTTTTCATGTAATACAATGTGCTTTCTGCATTCTCTACCTGATGGTTTAGTTCTTTACATCTCTCTCTCTCTCTCTCTCTCTCTCTCTCTCTCTCTCTCTCTCTCTCTCTCTCTCTCTCTCTCTCTCTCTCTCTCTCTCTCCCTCCCTCCCTCCCTCCCTCCCTCCCTCCCTCCCTCCCTCCCTCCTTTGGAAAGATAAATTGTAGAGGCAATGAATCTTTTCGTTAGGAAAGTAATTTATGATAAAATAAACCCGAGTATAAAGTCTAATAATAAAATATTTATTTTGGTACAAAAGAAATATAAAAACCTAATACTTAATAATTACATCTTGGCAGCTAAGATATGTGTCTTTCTTAATGAAGGACTACAGTAGAAGTAAGGGAGGGGTACAAAGGAATTTCACATCTGCGCAGATCACATCCCATGTGACTGCTTCACTTTGCTAAGAACCTCTGGGTCATAGTGTCTGACATATGAATACATATGAGTACAGCTGACAATCAGAAAATCACTCTCTCTCTCTCTCTCTCTCTCTCTCTCTCTCTCTCTCTCTCTCTCTCTCTCTCTCTCTCTCTCTCTCTCTCCTTCTCTCTCTCTTTCTCTCTCCATCCTTTCCTCCCTCTCTCCCTCTCCCTCTCCCTCTCCCTCTCCCTCTCCCTCTCCCTCTCCCTCCCTCTCCCTCCCTCCCTCCCTCCCTCCTTCTCTCTCTGTCTCTGTCTCTGTCTCTCCCCCCCTCTCTCTCCATTACTCAGTTCTTCATTTAATCATCTCTCATCTGATTCATGGCAGTATCAATGTAATTAGTTCTTCACTAGCCCATTTCATTGGCTCTTAAGCACTGTATCTAGCCAGTGCCTACATGTCTTCAGTTTTCTGCAACATGTTCTCCTTGCCTGAAATATTTTTTGTTCCTGTCTTCAAAAATCTTCAGCTAGTGCATTCTGCCCTTAGCAAAAGCTTTCCAGAGACGATTGACTTCAGAACCAAACATTTTATCCTACGTGACTGATCCTGCAACTCGGGAAACTTTGATGGGGGAGCAAACAACCCCTTACTCTAATATCAATATTAACTTTATGAAGTCAAAACAACTCTGAAATAAATGGCTGGGGCCGTGAAACCAAATAAATGTTATCTTTGTTCCAGAGGTTGTTATCTAAAAGACACAGCACACGAGAAGAAAGGATGGTGGGAAAAGATCAATCAGAAAAGGCCTGCAGAAAAAGTTGAGATTTTCCTGCAGGACCAAAAGCAGAAGGCGTGAGAAGAAAAAAGAAGACAGTTGAGAAATAGAGATACTGGCTTTGACAATAATAAAGCAGTGTAAAAGGAATGGAAAAGTATAGGGTGGGTGGAAGAGACAAACTGTAACAGAGATGAAAAAGGAGGAAGGAAAGATATCTAGTATCATTCCAAAGTGAGCAAAAGAAGTTTCCACTGAACAGAAAAGGGAAGAAGAAAAAGAAAAGAGGCATTGAGAAGATCCACAATCAAAAAACCAATTGTGGCTATTAAATAGATTGCAAGAAATTTAAGGAAAGTACTCATCTCTAATGATCTAAGTGCCAGAGCCCACTGTAACAACATTGCCAAAAAAAGCATTAAGAGTTATTAACCCAATCTTGCGTAGTGTCTGGTAATATTGTACTTTTAACTAGAGCATACAAAACATTTGCTAGACCAATTCTCGAATACAGCTCATCTGTCTGGAACCCGCACTACATATCGGGCATTAATGCAATTGAGAGAGTCCAGAAATATTTCACAAGAAGAGTCCTCCACTCCTCTACTCGCAACAGAATACCTTATGCCACCAGACTTGAAATTTTGGGCTTAGACAATTTAGAACTACGCTGCCTTGCGTCTGACCTAAGTGTAGCACATAAAATGATCTGCTACAATGTCCTACCCATCAATAACTACTTCAGTTTCAACCGCAACAATACATGAGCACACAATAGATACAAACTCAAGGTAAACCGCTCTAAACTCAATTGCAGAAAATATAACTTCAGCAACAGAGTAGTCAATGCCTGGAATACACTACCAGACTCTGTGGTTTCTTCCCCAAATCCCCAAAACTTTAACCTTAGACTGTCTACCGTTGACCTCACCCCATTCCTAAGAGGTCTGTAAGGGGCATGCATAAGTGCACCAACGTGCCTACCGTCCCTGTCCTAATGTTCCCATGTACTCATAACCATCTCATGTATACATGTTTATACTTTTATTGTAATCTTATATATCCTTGACAAAAATAAATAAAATAAAATAAAATAAAATAAAGCCACGGCAGTTGCAGAACCACTAGAGATCTCTAATCATAGCAGATAAAGTTAATTTCATCCTGTGATTATATGCGTGACATTCACCACTGTGAAGACACTAACAATTGGTGTTATTGTAACCTAACAGGAGGGATGGCCATGTTTAGTCAACAGATCATTGAGTTTAAATCGTTCCAGAAACTGTTGTTAATTAAAAGCGGTCTCCGACATTTTTAATGCCATGCTTTAAATAAGGGTTAAAACAGCATTTCAAAGAACGTTAACATAAACTGATGTTTTTCAACAGTGGCTGGTGTCAAAAGTCATCCATTAATTGGTATTCTGAATCTTCTAGCACTCCATGTTTCTGTTTTGTGGGCATAATGAATCACTGATGCTCTCTTACCTCTAGAAAGCTACAACCGACTATATTACAGATCTCCACCTGTTAAGAGTGGAAGGGACTGGACCTCCAAGGTTTCTTCCATCCTGTTATTCTATTCTATTCTATTCTATTCTATTCTATTCTATTCTATTCTATTCTATTCTATTCTATTCTATTATTTATTTATTTATTTATTTATTTATTTATTTATTTATTTATTTATTTATTTATTTTGTCAAACATGTACAGGATAGTAGTTGTTTGTATAAACATAACATAAGTTTTAAAAAATGTACCGATAAAAGAGGACAATAGGACAGTAGGACAGGGACGGTGGGTACAGTGGTGCGCTTATGCACGCCCCTTACAGACCTCTTAGAAACGGGGAGAGGTCGACTGTAGACAGTCTAAGGTTAAAGTTTTGGGGGTTTGGGGAAGAAACCACAGAGTCAGGTAGTGCATTCCAGGCGTTGATCACTCTGTTGCTGAAGTCGTATTTTCTGCAGTTGAGTTTGGAGCCGTTTACATTAAGTTTGAATCTGTTACGTGCTCGTGCATTGTTGTGGTTGAAGCTGAAGTAATCATTGACAGGAAGGACATTTTGGTATATGATTTTATGAACTACATTTAGATCAGATCGGAGGCGACGTAGTTGTAGATTGTCTAATCCCAATATTTCAAGTCTGGTGGAATAAGGTATTTTATTGTGAGCAGAGGAGTGGAGGACTCTTCTTGTGAAATATTTCTGGGCTCTCTCGATTGTATTTATGTCTGATATGCAGTGCGGGTTCCAGACAGGTGAGCTGTGAGAATTGGTCTAACAAATGTTTTGTATGCTCTGGTTAGCGGTGTAATATTGCCAGTGAAGAAGCTACACAAGATTAGATTAACAACTCTTAGTCCCTTTTTGGCAATGTTGTTACAGTGGGCTCTGGCAGTTAGGTTGTTGGACATGAGTTCTGATGACTTTCTTAATTCGTGGTGATCCTCCATGGGATTGAAGGCTCCGATTTTGAAATGTGTCCAAAACTTGCACCACGAGAAGACTTTTCTTCCTTCTGCTGATGCCTGGAGGGCTTGAGAAGTCATCTCATGATCCCCAAACTTTCTATGTATGTAGGAACTAACTCCTCAATCTCCTGAAAGGCATGATTGGATTTTTCCAAATTTCCTTCCTGGTTCTAATTCATAGCCGGTTTAATCAGGCATATCTTACAGTACTAATTGACTAAGGTGTTTGTGTTCTCTCGTGGTGGTATTTATCACTAAATTGACAGGTTCATTACCACTTCATTGACATACTGATGTATCGCTATACTCAAAAGGAAGCCCATTGGGATATTGAAACTATATCATAAGCTGTTCTTGTGTTGTAAACATCAAGTCTTGTTTTCCCTTTGAGAAGGAGAAAGAGGAGGAAAATGGGGTGAAATCCAGCAGGTTTTGACAGGTTCTGGAGAACCGGTAGCGGAAATTTTGACTAGTTCGGAAAACCGGTAGTGGAAATTTTGAGTAGTTCGGAGAACCGGCAAATACCAACTCTGGCTGGCTCCAGAGTGGGAAGGGAATGGAGATTTTGCAATATCCTTCCCCTGGAGTGGGGGGGGGGGAATGGAGATTTTGCAGTATCCTTCCCCTGCCACGCCCACCAAGCCACGCCCACCAAGCCACGCCCACAGAACCGGTAGTAAAAAATGGATTTCACCACTGCTATCCACAAACTATGGAAATAATTGGGGTCTTTTTAAAAAGTGAATAGCAATAGCAATAGCACTTAGACTTATATACCGCTTCATAGTGCTTTACAGCCCTCTCTAAGCAGTTTACAGAGTTCAGCATATTGCCCCCAACAATCTGGTTCCTCATATTACCGACCTCAGAAGGATGGAAGGCTGAGTCAACCTTGAGCCTGGTGAGATTTGAACAGCTGAACTGCTGAACTAGCAGTCAGCTGGAGTAGCCTGCAGTAGCTGCATTTAACCACTGCGCCACCTCGGCTCATGAATGACACCAAGATAATGGAAACTATAACACATTTTCAAAGGAGGTAGGGTCAAACTTTCATTTCATACATGGTATTTTATAGGTCTTCTCCTGAGCTAAATTGCTTGGAGAGATTCAGCCTTCATGAAAGATTGGTGGGAAGCAGTACTGAGTAATGTCTTAATTGGGTTCATTTAATTCTGGCTTAAACCTCATGTAAAGCATGCAACCCTTTGGTCAGGTGTTGGCAGATGCCATCTTGCTGCAGGCAAAGACTGAATCAAAAGCTATGGCAGCCTTAGGCACCAAACTGGTATTAGTTACACATGAGTGCCCTTGAGTTGCATCTGTACAAAGTGGTTTCCCCACACAGGAACACGACTTTCCCTGGCATGATAGACAGTAGAGGAAGGTATGTGACATATAGCTTACAAGGGATGTTAGGTGTCGTGAAATGCCTATTAATCAAAGAACAGCTTAGAACACTGGAACGCAAGGCAAAAGAATGAAAAGGCAGTGATATAAAAAAAGAAGAAGAAAAGAACTCCGTTTTTGAGAGATCATTTACAATCCTGGAAGCCGCTCTTAGATTTATGGCAAGTGCCAATCAATTTTAGCAATGATAAAAACTAATTATGACCCTTATTGAAATACTGGAATTAACTGTAGTATTTTGCTTTAGGAAGAAGTTCATTGTTTAACAAAACTAATTTTTTCCCTCTCCTTTTCCTTTTGCTAAAAACCTACTTAATGGGTAATATGTAGGCTTAATCTTCATATTCCCCTGCCTAAAATATCATTTCACTTTGGCACTGTGGTTAACCAAAGAGACTCGGATAAGGCAGAAGCCCTGAGCATATTGTCAAATGCATTAAATTGAACTCAATGGTGAATATATTTAAGATCATGATGTAAGGCTGAGAAGAGATCCTCTCTTGCTGGATGAAAGGAAACCCATGGAACACTTAATTATTTGCTTTCCGATACTGTGAAATTGAAGCCATTCATTGTGGCTGATACAGATTCTGTGGCCAATTATATACCCTATGCCAAGGATTTTCTCCTTCACCATTAAATTCCATAGGCAGGTGGTCATTTATTATAGTAGAGGCTGACCTTATAATGCTTTCCCATGGGGAACAATTCCCTACAACAGAAAACACAGAATGATGGGCAAATCACCTCTCCCTCTCCAGTTCTTTAAATCATTTGTTTTACGTGAGTGTGCTTTGCTCTTAACGATTTTGCAGAATTCTTTGATAGTCCCAGATATTTTTAATCCTGCATGATTATTCAGTATTATTCAGTAAATTTAACGATCAAACAAATAAAATTTCCTTCCTTTCCTTTCCTTTCCTTTCCTTCCTTTCCTTCCTTTCCTTCCTTCCTTCCTTCCTTCCTTTCCTTCCATCCTTCCTTCCTTCTTTCCTTCTTTCCTTCCTTCCTTCCTTCTTTCCTTCCTTCCTTCCTTCCTTCCTTCCTTCCTTCCTTCCTTCCTTCCTTCCTTCCTTCCTTCCTTCGTTCCAGCCTGCCTTCCTTCCTTCCTTCCTTCCTTCCTTCCTTCCTTCCTTCCTTCCTTCCTTCCTTCCTTCCTTCCTTCCTTCCTTCCTTCCTTCCTTCCTTCCTTCCTTCCTTCCTTCCTGGTTTTATGGTTTAGGATCCACAATTTCTTGGGAGTATTTCTTAACAATGAACAGTGGGAAACTGTTTCTGTAAATAAAGGACTCACCGTGCAAAGTGCATTCAGCTATACCAAGAGAAACATTTTGTTCAACTTCTGATGTTGTCCAGAATTTTCCCTTTCTTTTTCCTGCACAACCAACCCCTGGAATATTTTTTCCTAGTTGTACGTGTAGCAAAAAGGGAGGGAGGGAGGGAGGGAGGGAGGGAGGGAAAGAGAGAGAGAGAGAGAGAGAGAGAGAGAGAGAGAGAGAGAGAGAGAGAGCAAGCTGCGTTAAGAGGTACATTAAGTGTGATGTGTAAATTTGCTTTACTTTTGATGGGTCACTTATGATGATTGTGTTTTGGCCACTCTAAAAACCGTTCACACCCGAAAGTGTTGACAAGGAGCTTCTTTTTAGTCCTCCACCATGCCACTTAGTAATCATAAGAGCTTCATTAAGATGGATTGGCTACTTACCATTCTGGAGCTGGTTGCTGTCACTTGAGTGGGGGAAGCTCTTCTCTATCTGCGTAGGCTAAAAAAGCAGTAAAGGACAGATTCCGATGATAAATCCCAGCTCAAAACCGAGTAGCGTTTAGCCATCTTCAGAAATATTTTAACTACATGACTTGTGGTCTGTAATCATTAGTACTAATTTGAATTCACACAATGAGAGCAATCCAGCTTCCGGCTGACAGGTGATCCATTTTAATTGGGCTTTCATTATTGCTAACTGCTGAAAGTGGTTTGCAAAAGTCCTTGTTTTTATTTTGTTCCAATATAGTATTGTGCAGAATGGGTTGTCCCAATCTATATAATTTGAATGGATTGTGGTTATTTGTTGTAGAGTTCCTGTGCCAGGCCAGTTTGGAAATGTTTGGATGAGATTATGCAGTAAACCCTGAACGTTTTGGATCAAATGCTTTTTTGGTTGCTGTGAAAAGATCAATTTATCTGTTACTAGTTTTTGTTTCATACTTTTGTGCAATGAATGCCACCAAGGCAAAGCAGAAACTAATTGAGTTAGATAATCTGAATTTCAATTTTTAGTGGTTGTTCCTTCCATTTAGAAACAATGCCAATATTTTGCCAATTTTTTTTTTTTGCTATACATGGCGACCAAAATAAAAATACAAAACCTACAGTAAGTGAATATAAAATACAGAAATTAATATGAAAAGAAGAAGGAGGAGGAGGAGGAGGAGGAGGAGGAGGAGGAGGAGGAGGAGGAGGAGGAGGAGGAGGAGGGAGGCACTTGGAAAAAGAGAGAAAACAATCAGAGCTCTACAGCTGTATAAATCCAGTGCCAACAATGGAACAATGATGAGAAAGGTATGGTGAATCCTTGGACCACTGTGATGCAGTGGTTAGAGTGCAGTATTGCAGGGTATTTCTGCTGCCTGCCGGCTGCCTGCAATTTGGCAGTTTTAATCTCACCAGGCTCAAGGTTGACTCAGCCTTTCCTCCTTCCGAGGTCGGTAAAATGAAGACCCAGATTGTTGGGGGACAATATGCTGACTCTGTAAACCACTTAGAGAGGGCTGTAGAGCACTGTGAAGTTGTATATAAGTCTAAGTGTTATTGCTATTGCTACAAGGAATAAGTTTGACAGTTGATACCAATAAAGAGGGAAAAATATTCTCAGGCTTAAACCCAGATGGATGGGGAGAAGAAGCCATCATTCAGTATATCATGGTCTGAATTAAACATGTATACGAATAAGTTAATATTACCTATAGTACCTGAATTACTATTACCTGAACTATTCCTATATTACCTGAACTAGTAGCTGGATACCCGTGCTTCACTATGAAACTATGTGATCGGGCTTGATAACTTGACAGTTAAAGCTTGAAAATTAATGAGTAGTTACGATCGGGCTTGATACATTGACACTTAAAGCTTGAAAATTTATGTACAATGTATAACTCCTTAGTATCAGGGTGTGTTAATATAAGGCAACTGGCAGTTGGAACAGAGTTCTTTTCAGGTGGGGAGGGGGAGTAGAATGTCTAAACTCCCAGCCCGCAGACCGGATGAGAGAAGGTGCAGCATCAGAGCATATTAATATAAGGCAACTGGCAGTTGGAACAGAGTTCTTTTGAGGTGGGGAGGGGGAGAAGAACGTCTAACTCCTTAGCATCAGAGTGTGTTAATATAATACTGTATAAGAAATGCTAATGATCTGATGGTCATTTAGAAAAATCCTTTTTTAGCGAGCACCTAGAAACCAAGAGGAACATACGTGCCAAGATTCAAGTTTGAAGGCTTTACAGTTCTGGAGATTTCGTGATGAGTGAGTGGTATTTGGCTTATATATATCTATATAGATTACTAGAGAAAAATGTTTGATGCTTTTTTCTTTGCCTTCAATTTTTTTTTTTCATATTTATTTACTTTATTAATCCATTCATTCAAGTGTGCAAACTGATGTCAACAAAGGCCAATGCTAAACAGCAACCATCCTGGGCATCCAAATGCCAGATGCTGTGCAGAAGATGCTAAGGAAGATCTACAGGTTCACCATGCAGTGGGGGGGGGGGGGAAGGGAGCGCTGAGTGTGTAATCATTTTGATGATAACTGTAAAAGCGGTTGAGGTGGGAAGCTATTAAGGAAAGAGGCTTACAGCATTAGCTGCCTTAAAGCAAGAAAAATACATTTCCCCCCTAGCAATGTCTCGGTGCAGATTAACTTTGTTGCAGCTCTGGGTTAGGATTCAGGAAGGTTTAGGGAGAGAGAGAGAGAGAGACAATTGGAGTTGTCATTTACATCATTAATTTACCATTGGAGGGAGGCTGTGGTTAACTCATTCCAAAGCAGCCACAGAATGAAACAAAACTCAGGCAGTTTTTTAGACGCTTTGGTTTAAATGCAAATCTTGATTTCCTTTGATGGAATTCAGTCCAGATCGTGCGCATGGCTGAGGGCTCTGGGTTAAGAAAAAAAGAAAATGGTAAAAGTCTGAGATGTCCCTTTCTTATGCTCCCCACCCTCTCCAAAATAATGATGTTGTACGTCTGCTTGAGTTGGTGGTAGAATTGCTATTTTTTTGGCTTGAAGAGGAAACCTCTGCATTGCAGCTTTTCAAATCTTAGTCTGGTATGGCTTCTTGGTGAGGAAGCTTTTCAAGAGAGGCATACAGGATTGGCTATGGAGGATAAGGAAAAGAGAGGAAAAACACTCAATTTTAGGCCGGTAAAATTGAGCTGGCTTGCCGCTCCCTGATACTGAAAATTAGGTTTGAGAAGCCTGCCTATTAGAAAGATTCACAACTTCGAGAAAAGGAATAGGCCACATCTTAATAATGAAGTCTGGGAAAGTGTGCAATGTGTGTCATTGGAATGCGTGTCACTTCCGCAGCAGTGGGAAATGAACATTGGAGATCACTGCCTTGGTTCACAAAAGAAGAGCCTGATTTCACTTTTAAAATGTCTGGGAGGAGCACAAAACCTCAGTAGGTAGGTAGGTAGATGATAAAAAGATAGATGATTGATATATAGATATATAGATAGATAGATAGATAGATAGATAGATAGATAGATAGATAGACAGACAGACAGACAGACAGACAGACAGACAGACAGACAGACAGACAGACAGACAGACAGACAGACAGACAGACAGATCATTGATAGATGGTAGATGGATAGACATACAGAAGACAGACAGACAGAAGATATGATAGATAGATAGATGGATGGATGGATGGATGGATGGATGGATGGATGGATGGATGGATGGATGGATGTGTGGATGGATGGATGGATGGATAGGTGGATAGGTGGATGAAGGGAGGGATAGATGGATATATGATGATAGATGAATATATGATGATAGATAGATGGATAGATGATGGATGGATGGATGGATGGATGGATGGATGGATGGATAGAGATAGATGGATGGATAGAGATAGATAGACAGACAGATGATAGACAGAGACAGAGACAGACAGACAGACAGATGATGAGAGAAAGAGAGAGATACATAGAGGCATACAGTAGATACGAAATATAGGAAAGGGGGGAAGAAGTTAATTGTAAATAAGAAAATTTGCATTCATAACAAAAAACAGGATTTGAAAGATTACAGTTTTGCTATTTATCCTGGACTGTGAGTTAGAATCCAGGTTTTCACATCAGCCACTCATTTCATTTCAATTTTGTTAGCAGGCTTGGAATAAGGATTGACTCCACGGTATTACTGAAATGAACAGTTTATTGATACACAGTGATCAATTCAGTAGGCAATTAATTTTCTCGGCCTAGAGGATTATTGGAAAAAAATATAAGGGGAAAATCCATCCAAGCTGTACAATGTGATAATCAGGTGTATAGACAGCGATGAATAAAGGAAACAATATGGCAATATGTGGTGTTAGAATACAATTCTAGTGTAATTATATAGTATTTTAATATCGTTAACAGGATGATTTAAGAAGGAATCATAAGGACGTAAATGCAAATAGTTCTACACTGCATTTTCTCATGGATGCTTTCTCCAGATCTTTCCACCTTTAAATCAATCTAAGACATCCTTCTTGTTCATGCCAGGAAGCCTCTTAATGCTAAATATCTCCAGCATGAACAGGTCCAAGCCTCATCAGCTCACGGCTGGACTACTGTAATGCGCTATACATGGGGCTACCCTTAAAGAGTATCCGGAGACTGCAATTGGTGCAAAATGCAGCTGCGCGAGCCGTAGTGGGTGTCCCAAGGTACACCCATGTAACACCCATTCTCCGCCAGCTGCATTGGTTGCCCATTAGTCTCCGGACGCAATTTAAGGTGTTGGTTTTAACCTTTAAAGCCCTATATGGCTCAGGGCCAGGTTACCTTCGGGACCGCATCCTACCGCATACCTCCCTACGATCGGTTAGGGCCCACAGAGTGGGTCTCCTCCAGGTCCCATCAACCAAGCAATGCTGGTTGGCGGGACCGCGGGGGAGAGCCTTCTCTGTGGGAGCTCCTTCTCTTTGGAACCAACTCCCCCCAGAGATCAGGACTATTCCCACCCTACTGGCCTTCTGTAAAGCCATTAAAACATGGCTCTTCCTGCAGGCGGGGTGAAATTAAGATCAATCCCCCATGTTTGAATGATGGTCTGTTTTTAATTTTTGTAATTTTGTAATCATTTTTTAATCATTAGTATCATTTTTATAAATCTTTTTCGTATTATGTTATATGCCGCCCTGAGCCCACGGGAGTTGGGCGGCATATAAAAATGACTAATAATAAATAATAATAAATAACAATAGGAAAAAGAAGCAACCAGAAAGTAAACTCACGAGCAGATTCACCCTCTCTGAAAGGTGAAAGCAAAATGAAGCGAGTGGAACAAGGAGAGAATGTAACTGTTGGGGCAAAATTACAATCTCCTTGCTTTCTACCCAAACATCAAAAGGAATGTTTGATCATCACTAGCCATCAGCAGAAGGTGGCACTCAAGGACATACAAGCACCTTGTTTGGGATACTGGGAATAAAATTGCATGCTGGTATAATCCACAACCTCTGTCCTTTGGTAGGTAGGCAGAGAATGCTGAGATGAGTTACTACGTCTACCATCAAAGTTTCCAATTGCCTCATTATTTTCAGAGATGATAAGGCACTGGTTGCAATGATGTGATCTCCTGCTCTGTCTGTCTGTCTGTCTGTCTGTCTGTCTGTCTGTCTGTCTGTCTGTCTGTCTACCATCCCTCCATCCCTCCCTCCCTCCCTCCCTCCATCTTATCTATCTATCTATCTATCTATCTATCTATCTATCTATCTATCTATCTATCTATCTATCTATCATCCATCCATCCATCCATCCATCCATCCATCCATCCATCCATCCATCTATCCATTTCAGTACCAGAATCTTTTTGAAATAGGAGAATGTTGCCGTTTCATAATTTAATATGCCATCTGACAATTATGTTCTTGACCTCTTGTCCAGAAATACATTTTTTTTACTCAACCTTACAGAGATCTCAGATTAAGTTATGCATAACTTTAATTATACCGGCCAAAACCCTTAAGTGCAGAATTGTCTTTTACACATTGTCAAAGCAAAGAGATGGATGGTTCACTCCCAACAGAAAGGGAGGAAAATAAAGTTGAGATTAACTTCATCTAACAGAGTTGGAAGGGACCTTGCAGGTCATCTAGTCCAACCCCCTGCCCAAGCAGGAGACCCTACATCTGCCTCTACCTAGGATGTTTTACACAATGTTTTTTTCCCCTGATCAAGACCAGGACAATGTAATGGCAAATTTACATTCCTCAAAACTCCAGATTTCATTTTATTTGAGTGGGTTAATTCCAAGAATGAGTAGCTTGGGGTTGGATGGGAATCAGTTCTAGGGTTTAAAGACTTGATTCTCTGCTAGGGTGTTTCACTGATTTCACCTCCTTCATGCAATTTACAGTATTTAAAAAAAGTTACACCCCAGGATAGATTTAAATCATATATGTTTTGGCTCCAGGAGTGGATTTACTCTACAACAGCAAACAATATGAGTACAGGTGGTCCTCGAGTTACAACAGTTCATTTAGTGACCATTCAAAGTTACAACGGCACTGAAGAAAGTGACTTATGAACCATTTGTTTCACAGTTACGACCTTTGCAGCATCTCCCTGGTCATGTGATCAAAATTCAGAGACTTGGCAGCTGATTCATATTTATGACGGTTGCAGTGTCCCGGAGTCACCTGATCCCATTTAGCGACCTTCTGACCAGCAAAGTCAATGAGGAAGTCCAATTCACTTAACAACCGGGTCGCTAACTCATCGGCTGCAGGGATTCACTTAACAACTGTGGCAAGAAAGGTCGTAAAAATGGGTCAAAACTCACAAGAAATGTTTCACTTAACAACAGAAATGTTGGCCTCAGTTGTGGTCATAAGTCAAGGACTGCCTGTCATTGGTACAGAATTAGACTTTATCGTGGCTGACATTGCTTGTCACTGCTTATGGCTGTTGTTTTCAAAGGGAAATACAAACAAACAAGAAAGTCCGGTTTCCTTTTGGAAAAAGCACCTTATTTTATTTATTTATTTATTTATTTATTTATTTATTTATTTTATTTTATTTATTTATTTGTTAAACATGTACAGGATAGTAGTAGTTTGTATAAACATAACATAAGTAAAAAGTACCGATAATAGAGGACAATAGGACAGAAGGACAGGGACGGTAGGCACAGTGGTGCGCTTATGCACGCCCCTTACAGACCTCTTAGAAATGGGGAGAGGTCAACTGTAGACAGTCTAAGGTTAAAGTTTTGGGGGTTTGGGGAAGAAACTACAGGGTCAGGTAGTGCATTCCAGGCATTGATCATTGACCTTGACCTGGATGATTGAAAATCTCCACAGATACTTAGGATTAACTCTAACCCTAATCCTAACCCTTTGATATCAGCTGAATGCAATGACCACTTAAACCTAGGTAAAGTTAAAGGTTTCCCTCGCACATATGTGCTAGTCGTTCCCGACTCTAGGGGGCGGTGCTCATCTCTGTTTCAAAGCCGAAAAGCCAGCACTGTCCAAAGATGTCTTTGTGGTTAGCATGTGTTTAGCATGACTAAACGCCGAAGGCGCATGGAACACTGTTATCTTCCCACCAAAGGTGGTCCCTATTTTTCTACTTGCAATTTTTACATGCTTTCGAACTGCTAGGTTGGCAGAAGCTGGGACAAGTAACGGGAGCTCACTCCGTTACGCGGCGCTAGGGATTCGAACCCCCGAACTGCTGACCTTTCTGATCGACAAGCTCAGCATCTTAGCCACTGAGCCCTCACATAAACCTAGCACATGCAAAATCACAACACATGGCATTATGTGTGCGTGCATATGTATTTCCCAGTGGGTATATCTAAACATCTGCTGATCATTTAGGGGTTAAAAAAAATAATGAAAGGTTTTCCATTCTAGAGCTGTTTTTCTAGAACTTCCTGAAATAGGGTTTTGCTTCCCCAACCCCATGTTTGAATGTAGCGGTCTGATACGGCATAGAGAACCCCAAAAGGTAAAAACCACTTTGAGTGTGTTGCTTGTTAGCATGTCCTCGTACACCACAACCCTTTTGCAGAGAAGGGGGCAGCTGTTGCTCAGCTAAACAGCTTTGGCTGGAATGGAAAGCTTAGAGCAATTTGTAAGCAGCCAAGCAAAAAGAGAAATCCACAAAGAACCAGCTGATGTTAGCAACTCTTAAAAGGACAGCAAAAGAATAAGCAAGGAGAGGTTGGTGTTTGTGTGTGTGTGGAGATGAACTGCCAGGAATATTAACTGTCACTGCAAATCAAAACGACATTACTTAGGAAATTAACATACTGCAAACTTCATTTCATTTAAGCTAACTTTAAACCCATTGCATAAGACAGAAAATGTGCTTGGTCTCTTCTCTTCTCTTCTCTTCTCTTCTCTTCTCTTCTCTTCTCTTCTCTTCTCTTCTCTTCTCTTCTCTTCTCTTCTCTTCTCTTCTCTTCTCTTCTCTTCTCTTCTCTTCTCTTCTCTTCTCCTCTCCTCTCCTCTCCTCTCCTCTCCTCTCCTCTCCTCCTCCCCCTCTCTCAAAAATCTAAATCTTATTTTCTAGTACAAATATTTCCATGGGAATGCTTTTACCCAATTCAAATTATTATTTTTTCAAAAGGCATTTTTAAATTAGAAAAATGATAAACAATTGCAATGATAGTGTGCTATGATTTGGGGACTGAAGTAAATATATTCGGATGATGGATGTCTGGAGAGAATTAGAAGAATGGGAAAGCCAGCTTCTGTTTGGTTTGCATATAGAATGCTCTTATTTCTTGGCTCCCTGACCCTGAGAGTATTGATTTGCCATAAAAGAGCGAACATTTGAAGAAACGGAGCAGGGTTGTATACAGTGCATTTCAGGTACAATTGGAGCAAAGGATGAGTTAGGCATGTGCACGGGTTCAATCTGTCTGGAAACTCATACCAAGCTGTTTTGGGGTAAAGGAGTGGAGAGTTGACCTTGACAAAGAAATATAAGGGCCATTAGGAGACCCATGATGTCACGATGTGAACATTGCCAGTTGAGCACCTCTGCATATTTCTAGGTTTACTGTATTTTTTCTAATCAGCAGACATGTGACATGTATTACTGCACATGTGTGCATTCCAGAAGTCTCCTCCTTCCTTCTTCTCCTGTGAGCCTCGCCCGAGGTAGACGTGATTTCTTAGCTGAGACAATGTAGCTTAATAAGGTTTATATATATTTTTGTTACTTTTGTACTGAAATAAATATTTTGTTAATTGGAATTGAATCTCGGTTTTATTTTCTAAGTAAGGATGACTTCAAGGAAGCAAGATCCTATATCACCTCTTTGATAGGAATAATTCTTATTCCGTCACATGAAAAGAAAGTAGATAACCACTTAGCCCTGGGAAAGGAGGAGATACATGAGAAAAAGACTAAAAAAACCCCATCTAAATTCTGTTTGGTATAAGAGGGGACAGTGGGAAACAGGATTCTCCGACAATTAGTCCTGGACTTAGAACCATTCATTTCACTACTATTTGAAGTCCCAAAGGTGCTTTCTCAACAAGCAATTGGACTTTCTGGTTTTTCTTTGAAGATATTCCACTTCTCATCCAAGAAGCTTCTTTAGCTCTGGGATGAGAAGCGAAACGTCTTCCAAGAAAAACCAGAAGGTCCAGTTGCCTCTTGAGAAAGAACCTTTGGGACAACCATGACCTGGAGGACTGAGAATCTCCATAGATACTACTTGAAAGTACAAAGTGACTTATGACTTGTACTAACAAATTACAACTGTCACACCTCCTCCACAGTCATGTGTTTGCAGTTCAGGCGCTTAGCAACAAGCTCACATTTATGACCAATCGCAGCATCCTGTGATCCTGTGATCATGATTGGTGCCCTTTTTTGGTAAAAAAAATAAAGTCTGTCAAAAAATAAAATCCATTGCCGAAGCTTAATGCCAGTGCAATGCCTTAAAAATTGTCATCAGATCAGGTCTGACTTGATTTACAGCTGCAATGACTTACAACATAAATTATGGTCCCAATTCTGGTTGCAAGTTGAGGACTACCTCAACTTACTGCCTACCTCAACTACTACTACAACAATAAGATGATGTTCCTCTAATCATCACAGTGCCTGTTTTCTGACCAATGTACGTTGAAGGCATGAAGAATTCAGAATAGTTGTTCCATGGGACAAGCTGATACAGTGGTCTGGGAAGCATTGCCAATTTGAAGCACTACATTTTCAAACTTGGAGCAGTTTAAGAGCTTGAAATAGCAATAGCAATAACACTTAGACTTATATACCACTTCATAGTGCTTTACAGCCCTCTCTAAGCGGTTTACAGAGTTCAGCATATTGCCCCCAACAATCTGGGTCCTCATTTTGCCCACCTCGGAAGGATGGAAGGATGAGTCAATATTGAGCCGGTCAGGATCAAACTCATGGAGTGAGCAGAGAGTTAGCCCTGCAATACTGCATTCTAACCACTGCATCACCAAATATACTTGATAGGCCCGTAACAGATGTTTTTGATACCGGAATAATCATTGTTTCCTCTTTGAAACTTATTTCTGAAGTATATTTTGGACACACGGTGATTCAGATACAAAATTTCTTGTACCGCACTATAAGGGCGACCTTGTGGATAAGCAATGGTTATTAAAATGGTTGATTTCTAAAGAGAGAGATGGTTATATTGACTGACAAAATGTGGGTTGGGATGGATCAAGGCAACGTTGACAACTCGGGAGTGTTGCAGAACCAGAAGTTAGATTTATTGAGCTGGGAAAGGAGAATACTTTTAACTGATGTGAGAACCAAGCCCTCCGTATGTGGGATCAGGTCTGAGAAATATTCAGCTCCCTCAGAAATAAAGTTAAAAGGCTTTTTATCATTTTTGCAGAACTGAATGGCAAGAACAGTGCACAAAATCATGTTTCCTTTTTTGTGTGTGTCACAGCTGCCTCTACAAACCTTGAGATACCCATCAGGTTTCCAACTGAGCTAAAATTGCTGAGCCATCTACCGTATTTTTCGGAGTATAAGACACACTGGAATATAAGACACACCTTATTTTTGGGGGAGGAAAATAGGGGGAAAAAATCTGCCTACCAGGTATTCATCTGGCTAACGTCCTTAGTCTGGTCAGCTTCAGCACATTATTTTATCCCCTGGTTAGGACTTTAAAAAACCTTCTTTGGAGAGAGTAACAATGAAAGAGCCTGCAAGCCAGTAAGAGCTGGGAAGATCATTAGCACCTGGTTAGGGCTAGAAAAAAACTTATTCGGAGCAAGTAGAGCAATGAAAAAATCCCTGCAAAGACTTAGGGCTGGAAAAACATTCTTTGGAGAGAATAACAATGAAAAAGCCTGCAAGGTAAGAGCTGGGAAGATCTGTTAGCACCTAGTTAGGGCTGGGGAAAAAAAAGCTACATTCGAAGTATAAGACGCACCCAAATTTTCAGCCACTTTTAGGGAGGAAAAAGGTGCGTCTTATACTCCAAAAATACGGTACTTTGATTGAGTACCTATAAAATGTATGGAAAACTGGTCTGGCCATCATCAATTCTGATGGGGCCTTGCAATGGAGGATGGAGAAAATTCCACAGGGCGCCTAGGTATGCATGTAATACTCTTTTCAACGCTTTTCAACTGTGTCACTGCAGATTTAGCTGTGAATCAAAATTGCCAAGAGCAAGCAGGGAAATATTAAGCAACGATGCCTTTGTTTGAGTGATCGAAGCTGAAGACTTTGAAGATTTGAAGTTTTGGAATGGATCACTGAGCCACGGTGGTGCAGTGGTTAGAGTGCAGTATTGCAGGCTACTTCTGCCGGCTGGCTGCAATTTGGCAGTTCAAATCTCACCAGGCTCAAGGTTGACTCAGCCTTCCATCCTTCTGAGGTGGGTAAAATGAGGACCCAGATTGCTGGGGGCAAGAGGCTGATTCTGTAAACCGCTTAGAGAGGGATGTAAAGCACTGTGAAGCGGTGTAGAAATCTAAGTGCTAAGGAAGGAAGGGAAGGGAAGGGAAGGGAAGGGAAGGGAAGAAGGAAGGAAGGAAGGAAGGAAGGAAGGAAGGAAGGAAGGAAGGAAGGAAGGAAGGAAGGAAGGAAGGAAGGACTGTGGTGGTGCAGTGGTTAGAGTGTAGTACTGCAGGCTACTTCTGCTGACTGCCGGCTGCCTGCAATTTGGCAGTTCAAATCTCACCAGGCTCAAGGTTGACTCAGCCTTCCATCCTTCTGAGGTGGGTAAAATGAGGACCCAGATTGTTGGGGGCAAGAGGCTGACTCTGTAAACTGCTTAGAGTGGGATGTAAAGCACTGTGAAGCGGTGTAGAAATCTAAGTGCTAAGGAAGGAAGGGAAGGGAAGGGAAGGGAAGAAGGAAGAAGGAAGGAAGGAAGGAAGGAAGGAAGGAAGGAAGGAAGGAAGGAAGGAAGGAAGGAAGGAAGGAAGGAAGGACTGTGGTGGTGCAGTGGTTAGAGTGTAGTACTGCAGGCTACTTCTGCTGACTGCCGGCTGCCTGCAATTTGGCAGTTCAAATCTCACCAGGCTCAAGGTTGACTCAGCCTTCCATCCTTCCGAGGTGGGTAAAATGAGGACCCAGATTGTTGGGGGGCAATATGCTGACTCTGTAAACTGCTTAGAGAGGGCTGTAAAGTGGTATATAAGTCTAAATGCTATTGCTATCATCAATGCAAACACAGGGATGGACGCATCAAACTGTTCAGCTGGCTTGTGCTTCCAAATCTTCTTAAGAAAAGGTTTCCCTAAAAAAAAAAAAAGAAGAAGAAGAAGAAAAATCTTACGGCGTATGAAAAGGGAGCATAAGCCAGAGACCGACCAGACCTGGTGCATTAAAGAAACCACTTAGTGTGAGAAGCAGGGAGTGGCAGCAAGCATTTTGCAGTGCAGGATGAAACAGCCAATGTTGCATTATGTCTCCCTATTGAATGAATGTGCCTTCAGAGATTTTATGTGAACCATCAAAGGCCAACTTTAATTGAAGGTCCACAAAAAAACAAAAAAAAAAGCCTAGCAAAAATGTTCTTGCCTTGAAAGTGCTTCCCAGTATTGGCCTCGCTTTAAAACGTCGTGCAGCTACTGAAGCAGAATTTGTTTCCAGAGTGGTGAGTTAAAAGCTTAATGGTGGGGGCACCGCATTACGAGGCGGAACGGGGAAAGCTAACAACAACTCCTGTAACCCCGTTAGAAGGATGTGGAGCATGATCGGAGGTTTCTCTTCCCACACTTTTCACCTGGGTGGCTCTCCTGTTCATGCATGAGAAGATGCTTAAGGAATCACTGGCGATGGGCACGCTTTCGCCCTGGATTCTTTTCACCCCAGGAAAATGAGTTGATTGGAGAGAAGGTCATCTTTTTTATTCCTGCCTGCTTGTCTTTTCAACGTGAAGGGAGGGAGAAGGAAGACACAAAAGGGATTGTGCAGTCGTAGTCTGTCCCAATTCACAAGTCCCTGAACAGGCTTGGGTCTTTTACTCTGGTGACTCCATTTTATAGTTAGCATACACAGCGAGACAGTTCTGTTTTGTGTGATAGACTTCAAACAGTGCAATCCCAGTCTAGAAGCTTTGTTTAATTTTTCTTAAGCAGTGGCAATTTATGTTTCACGGCCCTGAATCCTTTTTCATTTCTCCTTTCTGCTTACAATTCTTCATATAAAGCAGGGTTCCCCAGCCCTTGGGCTGCAGCCCATTACCAGGTTGTGGCGTATTGTTGTGGCCTGTCAGCTGCCGGCCCCTCCAGCAGCCGAATCAGAGGAGGAGGAGGAGGAGGCATGGGAGTCAGGGTCAGCATCAAGGCAACCTGAGAGCTCCGAGGGGGAAGAGGGAATGGAGCTGGCAGAGAGAGAGAGCGACAGAGGCAGAGCCAGGGCTCTCTGTCAGCTCTCAGATGGACAGTCAACAGCCCCCAGGTCTGGAAGTGGCTGATGAGGAAGAGGAGGAACAGCTGGGTCCAGTGGGCAGAGGAGAGGAGAGGAGAGCAGTGGAAATCTGTGGGCCGAACCTTGGGAAGGAAGAGCCACCGCTGCTAGCAAAGCCCCACCTCTGGGGATAAAAGGCAGGGGGTGGACGGAGTTGTTAGCCTGCAGTGAAAGAGAAACCAGGGCTTTTGCCATGGCTGCTGGCACTTCTAATAAAGGACTCATTGCTTCAACTACAGAGGGTTTGTAGTGTTTGGGGAGCTGGGTCAGAACACAGCTGTGTGAGAGGTGGGATAGTGCGCTCAAGTGCATGCAGCGGCCTCTTGCAAGTGGCGGGCCAGCACACATGCACATATGCACAAGCTCGCTGCTCATACAAGTAGTTCCACACACATACGCACTGGCCTGCTCCTCACATGGCCTGGTTCCCTTCTTCCCCCACCCAAGGCAGGCCACCAAGCCACAAAGTATGGGGTTGCTGATATAAAAGATCTCATGTGTGAGTCAGGGCTGGGTCGTCCCCCATCTTTTGTAGTTTGAAGAACGATCTGAAATGAAAAAAACCAGACCCAGTTTGGTGTAGCAGTTAAAGTGTCAGCCTAGAAACTGGGAGACCGTGAGTTTTAGTCCCACCTAAAAGAATAACAGAGTTGGAAGGGACCTTGGAGGTCTTCTAGTCCATTCCCCTGCTCAAGTAGAAGATTGCATACCGTTTCCATCAAATAGTTGTCCAATCTTTACTTAAAAACCTCCAGTGATCGAGTGATCAACTAATGAAAGCAAGCTGTTCCACTCATCAATTGTTCTGTCTGGAAATTTCTCCTTATTTCTAGGTTGGTCCTCTCCTTAACAATAATAACAGAGTTGGAAGGGACCTTGGAGGTCATCTAGTCCAACCCCCTGCTCACGCAGGAGACCTATACTAGGGATTTGAACCACCAAACTGCTGACCTTTCTGATCGACAAGATCAGTGTCTTAGCCACTGAGCCACCTACTTGATTATTTTCCAAGCATTGTTTCTTGTCTTGCCTTCTGGTGCCTTAAGGACAAAGCCAGCTGGGTAGCCTTGGGCCAGTCACTTTCTCTCAGCCCTAGGAAAGAGGCAATGGCAAACCACTTCAGGTAAAACCTTGCCAAGGAAACTGCAGGGCCTTATTCAAACGGTCTCCGAGCATTGGATATGATTGAGCAGAAGGAAAAATAAAGCAGTTTGTGAATAAAAAGTATGCAAATTAGTCGCTTGTTTTAAGAGCGTTCTATGTATTCATGGCAGGTGCTAGATTTCAGGCCTCAGATTTCAAGATAGCTGTTTTAATCTCTTCCACCAGGTTATTCCACTGGCTAGAACGTTAACCCAAATAGCTCTTAATCCACACAATGATATTTGTTTGCCGAAGCAGTACTAATAGAAAAAGCATCAGTTATAACAAAAATAACCACAGCCCTTAGAGCAGTGGTTCTCAACCTTCCTAATGCCACGCCCTGCGCACCCCCACCCCCCCACAACCCACCGTGCTGCCTCCCCCACCGCCACAACCCCTGCCCCGCCACCACCATTTGGGTTCTTTTACCCTCTGCACATGCACAAAGCGTTCTGTGCATGCGCAGAGGGTAAAAGATCCCAAATGGCAGCGTCCGGGCGAAGTCTCCCGACCCCTGTGAAAGGGTCGTTCGACCCCCAAAGGGGTCGCGACCCCCAGGTTGAGAACCGCTGCCTTAGAGTCTGCCTCTGTTTGTTGTTGCTTGTTAAAATAGAAGGGGATCCAAAAAAAATATCAAGAAAAGGTATACATGACATTTGAACTCATAATAAACATAAGCCATTATCTTTCCTCTCTGCTTTTCGGTCTTGTTCTTCTCCTTTGTCTCCATTTACAACTTCACTATCCCACCTGTCTCTAGAGAGACTCATCTTCGACTGCTCATGGTTTTCTTCTGCATATTGAAGCTCCTGTTAAGACAAAGGTCTTCTTTCACTTTTTTTTTTGTTTTGCTTTAAAGGCAAGTCAGGAATCCTTCTTTTATTCAAAGCCTCTCCTGCCAAAGGGCTTTGTTTGCACAATGGATGTCTCTTGACTGTAAATCTGCCTTTGTTTTTTTTTTTTAAATCTGAGTAGAGGTTCTGGCCCATTTATAAATCATTAAAACTGCCGCAGTGTAAACTTCCTTTCCCATGTCTGCAAAGTGGGTGACAATCAGAATTCTCCCGCGTATATAGCTTTGGTGAAGAGGATTCAATGTTGAATTTCCTTTCGGATCCTACGTTGAAATTGTTGTAACTGGTGGAAGACTTGCAAAGGGCTGTTTAGGGTCTTTGACTCTCTATTTGCCTTGGATCAACTCCCATCGTCACTAAACTAAACCCTTCAGAGGTTTTTTTGGGTCCTGCTCCTTTAATTTCCCTGCAATTGGCTGAGTTAGGATTGCAGCAGTTACATTCCCAAATACCTCAAGCTTCGTTGTTGCCTGCCTTATTCCTATAACTCCATGATGACTTCCAAGTCTTTGGGAATGTAACTGTTACATTGCCACGATCCTAACCAAGTCAACTGATGGGCAATTAAAGGAGCAGGATCTTTGAAGGGTTTAGTTTACCCTTTATCTAAAGCAGCGGTGTCAAACTAGCGGCCCATGGGGCAGTGGTGGGTTCCTACCGGTGCGTAGGAGCCCGGCGATGATGTAATTTTAGGCACTTTTTTCCGGCTTCTCTGCGTCCTGTGCTTTCAGAAAAAAAGCCCTCCCACCCACCCTTGCATTAATACTGACCTTTATTCTTCCTCAAAGCACAGTTGAGAAGCTCCTCAGCTGTGTTTCGGCTTGAAATGTCGTCCTGAGCATGCGAGGAAGTGAAATCACACGGTGGGATGCAATTTCACTTCCGCGCATGTTCGCGATGCGCTCCGGTAGCAAAAGTAACTGGAAAACTCCCCCCCCCCCGTTCCATGGGGTAGATGCGTCATGCACAGGCCACGCCCACCCCAGCTACATAAAGGGGAAAAACATTGTGATACGTCATGTGACAGCAATGTGATAACATGAGTTTGACACTCGTGATCTAAAGACATGTTTTTTTTCTTGAAATCAAAAGGTGCTTTTTCAAGAGGCAACTGGACTTTCTTTTCCTTGAAGATTTTTCATTTCTCATCCAAGAAGCTTCTTCAGTTCTGACATGGATGGTGGGAAATGGAAGGATTTATATTTGTTATGGACAGCTGGTCATTTGCATCCTTTCCGAGAGTCATTGAGGCCACTTGGAGGTTTATCTGTGCCCTCAGGGTCACCTGAATAGTGCAAATGAGTGTGGAGCCTTCTTGGAATATAAATCCTTCCATTCCCCACCATCCAGTCAGAACTGAAGAGGCTTCTTGAATGAGAAGTGAAATGTCTTCAAGGAAAAATGAAGAAAGTCCAGTTGCCTCTTGAAAAAGCACCTTTGAGACAACCATGACGTAGATGACGGAGAATCTCTGTAGACATTTCTTTTGAAACATTCTGCATTTTGTCTATACCTGAAAAGTTGTTTTGAGCAGAATTGATGGGTAGTTTCTCTAACATAAAAAATGGATACCATGAACTTCTAAACAGATTTATTTATGCACTGCAGACACTGCTCACGTTTTTAAATCCGTTTATGATTTATCATTTAGGATAACCCTAAGATGCAATCTTTTTCAAATTCTGGATGAAATTCCTCACCAATATATGAATTCTTAAAGATGCAAATCTGTGTAGCCTTACTTGAGAATAAGCCTCACTGAATACAAAGGATGGTCGATCTGGAATAGATCTGGTTCACATTTAGCTATAAAGTAACACATCTTCTAAGACTGTGATGGCGAACCTTTTTTGGCTCGAGTGCCAAAAGGGTGTGTGCACATGCGATAGCATGTGCATGTGTGCCCACACTCATAATCTAATGCCCTCCCCCGTTCATGTATACAACCCCGGTGCTGCCCCCCCCCACATGCGCACAGGCCTCACTAAAGCCTCTGGACTTCCGGTAGGCCCGTTGGGCTGTTTTCCGCTCTCCCCAGGGTTCAGGAAAGCCGCCTGAAGCCTGGGGATGGTGAAAAATGGCTCAACGGGCAAACCGGAAGTTTTTCCGTCCCTGGGGAGATCGAAAATGGCCGAAAAGAACGCCAAAAATCAGCTGGCCAGCGTGTGCATGCGCGCTGGAACTGACATAGGGCGACGCCTTGCGTGCCCTCAGATATGGCTCCGCGTGCCAGCTGTGGCACGCGTGCCATAGGTTCGCTATGTTCTAAGACCTATATTACTGTTCTAAGACCTATATTGTCTGTTCTAAGATCTATAGTGATATAGCTGTTCTAAGACCTATATTGATATAGCTGCTCTAAAATGAATGCAAGCTATTTTGAAACAATCCTTAAAGTTTCTAGAATCAAGACACAAAAACAATGTATTAAATAGTATAGAACTGAAATGAAAGTTTGAAAAGGTCATCTGTTAAATAGAATCCACGCTGTATATTAATTAATTGACTTTGAGAAAATAGCAGCTAAACCAGTGGTGAAATCCTACCGGTACACCCTGGTTCAGGCGTACCGGTAACGGCGACCACCAGTGGTTCGTAGAACTGGTAGCAGCGGCAGTGCGAGGCTCCGCCCGCCCACCCGGACGTCACCATTTTTTTGTTTTTAACCCTCTGCACATGCACAAAGCCTTCTGCGCATGTGCAGAGGGTGAAAAAGCGTGCACGATGATGGCGCGCACGCACGCAAACCGCGCACTTCCAAACCGGTAGGGAAGATAAGTAGATTTCACCGCTGAGCTAAACATTACAATAAAACTTCTAAGTTTTAGCCAAGTTATTCAAAAGATATTAAGGAAATCTTGATCAACCTGCCAGCACTCCCAACTGTATTTAGATTACTTTTTCCTACCCCCAAAAGTTCAGGTATTTAGGCCATAAGATTAAGCTTTTTGCTATTCATAGATGCAGAATGCATGCAGATTGCATGATGCCTTGTGCTATCATTTCTCACGGCAGCACAATTTTTAAGTGTTATTTGTTTTTGTTTACTCTTAAGTTAACCTGCTCAGGAGGAATACATAAAAAAGGAAGCTTATCACACTTCTACTGACATAGAAATGATGTGATTTATAGACCTTGTCTTGCATCTTCCAAAACATTACATTTACCGCCTCCTCCTCCTCCTCCATACTGTGCACCAAGTTAGACATTTGACTTTAACTGCAAGTTAAGGTTAGCATTAATGAGAGTGCTGAGCTGAGCCTCCCCAAAAAACACTGTACTTTAAGAGAGGCAGAAGAGTGATTGAAATAGCAACTGAAGTTTTCCATTCTGTTCTTTCTCCTCCGTTCATGCTGCATATACATCAAGAGAAAGAGCTATTACAGTTGATACCGTGCACACACACGCAGACACAAAGAATTTACATATCCCCCTCTGCCATTTTTAGAACTCCAATCAGCTGCACTTCAGTATAGAATCAAGTCATTTAGATGTATGAAGCAACATCGGTTGCATGTGTGAACCGGTCTTCCTTCTGAGGGTTGCATTCCACGCTTAATTGTGGGGGTTTTTTTGACAGTCCCAGAACTGACATGGGTTCCATTCACCACCCTCACCCCAAAATTAGTGATGAGAAAGGAAAGGTTTTGCCAGGCGGTTTTGATTATTCATATCGGAGCAGTGCGGTGCTTTTCTGAAATTGCTGCCATTGTTGAAAATGAAGACAGTTGATTAATTATGCATCCAGATAAATAACTCACTACAAAAGAGGAAAGAAGAGCATTTTAATAATAGATAAGTTATTAATCTGTACACTTGTCATTGGCGGAAGATGCAGAGTGCTGTGCTCATACCGAGAACAGGAACAGGGAAAGTCAAGTGAATTTCTCACTCCATGGTGAGAAATATTTACTATGTGGAAATAAAATGGTGTGACTTCAGCCCTCTGGTATGTCTGACGAAGTTACCTAATTTAAAGGAAAGCGTCATTTGCCAAGTCATTAGATATTTATGCTACATGACAAGTATCAGGAGGTCCACAATATCGAACGGTAACATTCTGTTCAGTAGAGGTGTTCAATTTTTTTTTCATCACAACAGTATGGCCGTTGGGAAATTAGAACATGATTTGTGTTTTCTGCTTCTCCACAAAGATGGTAGCTGTCAGGATTGAACCGCTTTGCTTCTTTCAAACATTATGTCAGTTTTGGAAACCATTTTTTTTCTTTTTGCTTCCTGACTGCCACATATTTTAGCCTGGGAAATTGGGAGGGTTTTGTTGTTGTTGTTGTTGGAGTGGTAGAAACTTAGTCATAACAACATTCCTTATTCAAGGACATTTTTTCCAGCACCTGCTTGGGACTGACTGGGGATTGTCTCCAGTTGAATGTGAAGATTAGATTGGACCATGTGATGAACTTGTGGGTGTGGGGCAGGGTTGTGAACTTTCAACTGGGTGGGGAAAACCTGGAAGCTTTCAGATTCGGTTTTTCCCAGATGTGCCAACATGACATCTCTAATAAATTGGATCTTTGAGGAACTTCTAGCCTCAGAGTTTTATTTCATTGGGGATGTTTTCTGAACCCTGACACATTAATGCTTTTCAACTTGCCAATGAACTGGGGGTAGGGGAAACGGTATGTGGAGAATGTATGCAGAGATAGTCAGAGCATGGAAGCCATCAAGGTCACTGCTATAGGTGCTTGAGAACGAGGTAGACTGTTCCTATAACAAAAGAAAGTTTCATAATTGGACAATGTGATCATCCAGGGGTGGGGTGGGAAGAAGGATAAGTTTTTTAGATTTAGATTTATTATTAGAGTTGGGAAGGGACCTTTTAGGTCATCTAGTCCAACCCCCTGCTCAAGCAGGAGTTCCTACACCATTTATTGTTTGACTGGACAAGCATGTGCACGGGAAAACCAGAGCTGGTTTTGTTTCTTCAATACCAACATGGTGTATCCAATAAAATTTTACTTTTGGGAATTCAATTTTCCCGAGAATGTTTCCTTGTTTTGGGTTCGCTAATTGGACAGTTGACATTAGCACAAGGACATCTAAATCTAGGTAGTGTCCAGAGACAAAGAAGTGTTCTAGAGCCAATTTATGGTGCTTTAGGTTACACTAGACGACCCGTTGGGTTGTCATTTTTCAGTTGTGTCAACATTTTAGAGATATTTACTTACCTAAAGAGATAAACAGAATGACCACAGGAGGGGAAAAGGCAGGGGAAGCAGGAGTGAGTTCTGACTTCCAGCTAGCTTCTCCATTGACTTTGGGGAAGCTGTCAGGAAGTGCTGAAAAAGATGATCATGCTCACTGCAATTGACTGGCAGCACAGCAATGCTACAATGCCAAAGCTGTCACAACTTTTCCAAATGTCAATTCAATGGGTGGAATGGGTCCCAGATTTTGGACACATTCTTTGTTGTCCAATCACTAAGTCATGCCCAACTCTTCATGAACCCATGAATCATAGCACACCAGGCTCCCCTGTCCTTCCCTCTCTCATTGGAGTTTGCCCAAATTCACATTCATTGCAAAAAATGATGCTATCTAATCATTTCATCCTCGGCCGTAGCCTTCTCCTTTTGCCTTCAATCTTTCCTAACCTCAGGGTCTTTTCCAAAAAGTCAACTCTTCTCATTAGGTGGCCAAAGTATTTGAACTTCAGTTTCGGACACATTCTTTAAGTTAGCCCATCTCAGAAATTGTTGCCCTATGACATAAACAAGTCTCATTTGTATGTAACAGACATCAGATGCTGTAGATTGTGGCATATCCATTGAAAGATTGTACTGGCTTGCACTGCTAATCCCTTGGAAAAGAGTAGCCTGAATGGGAGGAGGAGGAGGAGGAGGAGGAGGAGGAGGAGGAGGAGGAGGAGGAGGAGGAGGAGGAGGAGGAGGAGGAGGAGAGGAAGGGAGGGAGGGAAGGAAGGAAGGAAGAAGGGAGAGAGGAAGGAAGGAAGGAAGGAAGGAAGGAAGGAAGGAAGGAAGGAAGGAAGGAAGGAAGGAAGGAAATGGACTTCTTTCAAGTTGCAGTGGCAGAACAATGTCCATAAACTGTATGTTTGTCCAGTATGATAAACTAGTCCTGATAGGAGAAGCTTAAGCTGGGAGCCACAAAAAGATTGGAGACAAGTAAGTTGCTATCTCTCTCTCCTAATGTGTCTACAAACAACCTTGCAAAGATAGTGTGTTGTTGATTATCACTTTTGCAATCTAAAGAGAACTTAATGGAGGTCAATACAAACCATTCCTGCCCAATTCCCAGCATATTTGGAAATCACTTCCTACCCATTAAAAAAAATGTCACCAGGATTTGAAGGTGGGGAGATGCATTGCAGGATGATAGTGGTCACAATACCACAATGCAAAGTGGGGGAGGAGAAAAATGAAAAGACTACTGTTGTAACCGTTTCATTTTGGGATCAAGAAGAGTGTTTTTTTGTGGACTGATGTTGCAAATATATACAGTATATATTCATCGTTTGCTTTGTGGCATAAAAGGTGGGAAAGATTTTCTGCAAGAGGAAATGAAATGATCTGGCTAGCACTGAACACTGAGGCTGCTCTGGGGCACTTTAGTCAAAATGTAGTTTTATGTAGAGGTTTTTTTTTTACTATTATTTTTATTATTATTATTTCGGCTTTCAGTGCCTCTTCTCATCTATAAATAACTGCAGGAAGAAGATGAAATAATGCTTTTCTTAGAAGCTGAGATTTCATTAAACCAAGTGATTGTTAGCCCCTTGTCATTCCTGTGAAACTAATGAAAATATTCTAGTAGAACTCCTAGGTATATTTTAACAACTCCAGCTTTGGAAAATGTGTCTGCTAATCTATGGATGATAGATAATTTACTTTTCATCTCTCCCTCTCCCTCTCCCTCTCCCTCTCCCTCCCTCCCTCCCTCCCTCCCTCTCTCTCTCTCTCTCTCTCTCTCTCTCTCTCTCTTTCTGTTGTGCCTCCCCCCCAACCCATTTATGCAATAGTCAAGAGGCTACTCTTTTTAATGGTTGTACTATCGCATTGCCCATTTTCACAACACAACTAATTGGGTCAATGAAAGAGGAGGTTAAATGTGTGTCTTTAACTGACCCAGTAAACTGGTTCCCAATAGTCTGTTGTTGCCTGGAATTCCAGCCAGTCCATTTTCTTGTGGAAATTATTAAACCCAGACAGTTGACCTGTTTTGTAAAGTAGGAACAAGTTGGAGAGAAGGATCAGCTGAAAAGCCATCCCCTCCAGTACAGAGCTTATTGTCAAGATATGTAAAATACAATTTTCAATCTAATGGGCTTCAGCAGCTAAACCAGTAGTGGGTTCCTACCGGTGCGCTCTTGGCTATCCGTCGCCGCCGAGCCGAAGAAGCTTTCCGGTAGGAACCCACTATTGAGCTAAACCATATGATAAATGGTGGTGGGAACTGGGAATGTCTAATCTAACAAAGAGAAGGAGTAAGTGTGACAGGATGCCAGTCGTCCAATATTTGAGGGGCTGTCACAGAGAAGAGGGGGGTCAACCTATTCTACAAAGCCCTGCGGGGCTGGACAAACATGGAAACCTCCATCAGGGAGATGGCTCTTCTACTACCACTCTGTGGGCATGGCTTAATTGTGGGTGTGGCTTGCTAGCCATGTGACTGGGTGGGCATGGCTTCTCGGACTGCTGAAGGGAGGGGAACTGAGATAGATCCTGACGCCCATTGCCCCTCCCCTCAGCAGCTCGAGAAGCCTCAAACATGCGAAAATGCCTGGGAT
>JALIGW010000021.1:7709349-7849349 GCA_023053685.1 Diadophis punctatus similis
CCCTGTTTCCCGACTTCCAGTGGGCCCGGTAGGCCCATTTTTCACCCTCCCCAGGCTCCAGAGGCTGTCTTGGAGCTTGGGGAGGGCGAAAACGCTCCCTCCGCCACCCTGGAGGCCCTCCAGAGGCCGAAATCACCCTCCCAGAGCCTCAGCGCGAGCCAAAAATCAGCTGGCGGGCATGCACATGCGCGCTGGAGCTGAGCTAGGGCAACAGTTCGCGTGCCGGCAGATATGGCTCCGTGTGCCACCTGTGGCACCCATGCCATAGGTTCGCCATCACTGGGTTAGTATTTCATGTATACTCACTTGGGAGGACAGATAGCCATAATTTATTAATGTTTTATGCCACCTGGGCAGGTCACACCAATCAAAAGAAATCCGTTTAAAACAAAAGCAATGCAAATTTGAAAAGTTGGCTAGAATGGCAGACCGTACATTCAAAAGGATGACCACATCCTCCAAATTCAATCGGAGATGTAGCTATTCTGCACAAGCCCCACTGAAAGTAGTTTATTTTTGTGAGACACACTGGGGGGGAAAACTCCTACTTGCTGAGCTGTGTTGTTCCTCTGTATTTCTTCAAAGAAAATGAGTTTCATTTTCAGCCATTTGAATTCCCGTGAACAGATTAGACCATTAGGCTTATCCTCTGAAGAACAAAGGAATGTGATGTTGATCTGACAGTACCCTGGCTGGCAGCAGCTAACTAAATTGGAGATTTGCAATTTGGAGACAGAAATCATATTTAAAGTCAAAACCTTCTGTTGGTTCTGACACTGATCCAGCATAATGGCATTGGAATTGAATGAGGATTAAACAGATGACCTATGAAAGACAGTTAGGGGTTGATTATTGCTGCTATATTGGTTTCAGAGAATGAGAGACAAACTAGGCAAATTGATATCTTTTATTAAGCCAACATCTGGCATAGTAATACATACAGATTTCACTCCGTAGACTATCACACGGAGTGGAGCAGCTCATCCCTTATTCTGCTGACAAAGAACAGGCGCAGAATAATTCTGGGCTTCCTGATGCAAGCAGCAATGCATTTATGAAACCATTCCTTTCTTTTGCTAGCTCATTAGAAATAAATAAATAAAGCATCACAGGATGACTGGAAGCTTCAAAGCAAAGCCTTATCACCCACAGCATTAGTATTTCCTGTATTAATTTCCAATTATTATTATTATTATTATACTACATGGGCATCATAGGTATTCTTAGAAAATTAAAATGGCAAGCCTGCAGCCCTCATGCTTTGGAATTATTTTTGTTCAAAAGCCGAAAGTAAACGGGTCGGATCTGCCTCCGGCTGCCGGCTGCTAAATTGAGTGTTTGGAAGTGGTGATGGGTACCATAGCTGCCATTTTGTCACCAAGAAAACCTTCTCCACACAGCAGCCATTTTCTGATTTGGGCTTTTCAAATTTTGTGGCAATAAAAGCACTGGTGTGGAGCACTGCATCGTGGTATTTCACTGGAGATACTTTCTGCCATTCTCAGTTGAAGTGACTATCGAGTTATAGAGAAACAGAATCAGTTAGGACCACCCCGACCCCAAGGCTGCAACCACTATTGGGCTGTGGCCTATTCAGAACGAGCCCGTATGAGAAGTGAGCAAGCACACACATGCCGCTCTACTTCTGTGAGTGGCAGGCTGGTGCACACATTATTTAGTTATTTATTTATTTAGTGTTCTTCTATGCTGCCCTACTCCCTGAGGACTCATGTGCACACAGCTCCATTTGTGTCAGTGGTGGGCTAGTGCACATGCACATTCACACCGGCCCACTGCTCACATGGCCTGGTTCCCCTCCCACCCCAGCCAGGCTGCAAGCCACAAAGATTGGGGACCGCTGAGTTAGGAAATGCTGTTTTTTTGCCCCATTGAGGGAAAATGCTAAGAGAGAACTACATTGACGGATATTTCTTTAATGAAATCACCTGATAGTGCAAGTAACATTCTTTAATGTTAGCTAAAGTTTGAATTACATCACATAAAAAAAGTTTGAATTAAATCACATGATACTACACCATTCCTTAATGTTCTCTAATTAAACATTTTTTCATATAATGTTAAATGTTTTTTTTAATTAATGTCTTTAATTAATTATGTGGGTATTTGATTGAATGTCAGTACAGTATTGGTGATTTGGAGATTTTCTGAATTTAATTCCAAAGATTGGGAGGGGAGTTTAATTTGAAAACCAGTAGAGCCTCCTGGAAATTGGAAATACGTATTGAAATATTCAACACCCAATATAGATTGATATAAAATGGAATCCATTTCTAGCATTGTGCCTAAAGCTGCATGTATAAAAAGAGGAATACTATAAAATTTTCATTTTTCCCCATTTCTGTCTTGAAGCCTCATATCTGTCATTGAGATTAAACATCCCAAATAAGCAAGACTTCCCAAGATATAATAGTTTCAAAGATGACCGGGAAGATGGTTATTATATAGTTTATGATACACAAGGTTGATTCAGTTCAGATTATGTCATTAGAAATGGAAAATGAAACATAGAGGTGAGCTTAGTTTTGAATACGATGGTGAGAAAATCAAATCTGCATCGCCAAAGCCTTATTTCCATCTTTGCAAACAGCTGTAACGTGTTGCCCATGCATACAAATAAATACTTACAATCTCGGACATATTGCCCTTTTTCAAAATACAACATTTTCCCAAGAAGCATATAAAATAAGATAAAATTGATTTAACGCTATCAATATTAAAATAAAGGGGGTAGAATACAATAAAGAACAGGTGGGGCCAGAAAACCTGAAGCAATCCATTTATCGTGGCCAGCCATTCTAACTAAAATCTAAACAAAACAGACACAGAAGGCTGTGAAAGGTGATTTATGCTTTTCTCTTCATTAAAAACACTGTGCTTAAAAAAAATGTTATGGGAAAAAATAGAGATGGGACCAGATTATATCTCTGGTGGAAGAAGTCTAGATCTGTGTTTGTAAATTTTCCACACTTGGTGTAGATTTATTTATTTAGCGTATGGCTGGTCACACACAATATTAAAACACTTCATTTTTACAAATTAAAAACAGTTAAAGCAGAAAAACCTAAAAAGGAAAACAGAAATAACATTTCAAAGCTTAATATCAAGTTTGGAGATCCAGTCAGTAGCTGCCGTTGTTGTGCAGAGGAAGTCCCTACAGTCTCCTGGATATCTTCTGTTTGGGCATTCCCTCACTATATGCTGAATACTCTGTCGAGGATCCCCGCAATCACATTGTGCTGAAGGTGTCTTTCCCCATTTATGCAAGGAGTCAGCACACACCCCATGAGTTGTTCTAATTCTATTATATGTCACCCACATGTATAGGGGTAGGCCTATACTACTAGGGCTAATGTGCCCAGAGACATCTTGTGGGGTGCAGCTATTCCACGCCTCCATCCACTTTTGTGTGATGTTCTGATGGTCAGCCATCAACTTATGCGCTGTCAAGAGTGGTGGATTTCTTGATTTTAATCGACATCTTAAGAGGTCAGGAATATATCTATGTATGGGTAGAGAGGAATTTACCAGGATCTTGCTGTACTCCCGAATAAGGGCTTCTTGTCATCGTAATTGCGGGGGAAGTATGTGACTAAGAACTGGTAGCCAGTGACTTGGTGTAGAAATGACTATGGTCTCCAGACCAGTGTAGGAAGTTGTGTATCGTGGCCTCAATGCGAGACAGGGAGATTGTAATATTGACTGGATGGTTTCAGTAACCTCAGGAAGTACAGTAAATTAAATTTAGCACATAGATAAAATCCATAGCAGATGGCTGTCCCCCAGCTAATCTCCGAAGCTAAGCAGAGGTCAAAGCTCATTAATGTTTGGATGCAAAACCACCAGAAAATACCAGTGTTTTAGGATAGTTTGTCTTCTGGACTTCCCATCCAGGATTTTTTTTTTAAATGTAAACCATGTCAGTACTGTTACAAACATCTTTCTTAAAGAAGCATACATAAAGTTACCAGCAGAAGAGCACAATTGGCAAGCATTTAATTAGTTTTTCTAGTATGTAATAATATACCTCTATTAAATATACATCTCTTTTTGCAAAGTAATCATAATATATAGAATTAACAATAGGCAGACAATATTCTCTTCCTCCTTTCCTCGTGTGGTTGAAAATTAAAGAATCTGCAAGATAATCCTAAAACAAAAAGCTGCAAATTTCAGGCAATTGAACTGTCTATTTTTCCCTCTCTACAAGGAAGTGCATCCTGAATTAGAAACTACTGTTTTAAATGAGAGGAAGAAAAAAAGGGATAGCATTCTTTCTGCATTATTTTTGCTCTGTAAACTGAAACGTAAGGAGAAAAAAATGCAGTCCAAGAAATGATTAGCAGGACTTTGAAAATGCAGTACTAACAATTAAAAGCCATTTAGCTACCAAGGATCAGGATTATCTGCCTATCAAATGGAGTGCTGAGTATGGAAGAAATGGCTTTATGCTCTGCAGGCTCACTAAGGAGGCAACATCAAAACTATTCAACTTTCAACAAGCTAACAAAGCATTGAAAAAAAATTAACCGCACAAGGTTGCAGTTGGTGATCAAAATGCATTGTAAAGAGATAGGCTTAGGAGAATAAAAAAGAATATCAGAGTTCGAAGGGACCTTGGAGGTCTTCTAGTCCAACCCTCTGCTCAAGCACAAGACTCAAGCAGGAGACGTAAGGTATTCTGTTCACAACAGAATACCTTACGAAACCAGACTTGAAATTTTGGGGACTTGAAAATTTAGAACTACGCCGCCTTCGATCTGACCTAAGTGTAGCTCACAAAATTATCTTCCACAATGCCCCAACTGTTAATGACTACTTCAGCTTCAACCGCAATAATACACGAGCTCACAATAGATACAAACTTTATGTAAACCGCTCCAAACTTGATTGCAAAAAATTCGACTTCAACAAGAGACTGGTAAATGCCTGGAACATTTTACCTGACTCAGTAGTTTCTTCCCCTAACCCCAAAAACTTCAACCTCAGATTATCTACCTTCAACCTCACCCCATTCCTAAGAGGTCAGTAAGGGACGTGCATAAGCACACAATCGTGCCTACCGTTCCTGTCCTAATGTATATATTCATACCTCTTTTACTCTTATTCATGCTTGTACTATTACATATATATTCAATCATGTTTTACTGTTTATACTTTGCTTATAATCATATATGCTTGACAAATAAACAAATACAATACAATACCCTAATACCATTCCAGACAAGTGGCTGTCCAGTCTCTTCTTAAAAGCCTTCAGTGATGGAGCTTCCAGTAATGGAATGATGGAGAAGAGATACCGTATTTCAGATAGCAAAAGATACAGAAAATAACACCCTTTTGCTTCTGTCATTTAACTCCTGGAAATTTGCAGCCCAGATCTGAAATCTTCGGTGCTCCTTCCAGAACTAAAATTCTGTCTCATGAATACATACAAACTTTCCTTTTGCAAGTAACTTTGGATTCTCAAAATGCAAACAAAAGAAAACAATAGAAGTTAAGTTGGGCTGCATTTTGTTCCGTGTTGATATTGCTTGCCCTATCTTAGGAACTCAGGTTGAGGTTCCCCTATCTGGCCTTCAGAAATTCAGAGGAACTTTAGCTGATGGCAAGGAATCAGAAATTACTAGCGCTGTTCAGGTTCTTGTAGCAGTGGACATAGATTCTCTGAAGCTATATGTACCATTGCTGCTACTAGACCAGTGCTTCTCAATTATTTTCTGTTACCCCAGGAAGAAGTAAACATTTCACGCCCCCCCCCAATTCTCCACCGGGACGATTGTTTGCAATATTTGGCACATTTTCGCTGAAAAAACTCAAGCGGCTTATCAGCGTGATTGGGGTGTAATGTGTTTAAGTGACACCTTAATTTATTTGGCTTCATGCTGTCCGCTGCCAACATTTTTAGACACAGTAAACATACCGGTCTTTCCTTGTCTCCAACCGTAGTCACAGTGAAGCCAAATGCTACATACGCTTCGTCATATTTCCTCGTCTTAGCTTTCGGGAGACTTACGTTTGTCTCATTATCTCCGTCTCTCTCCTCCTTTCTTTTCATCCCTGTTAAATATTTTCCCATGGTGTCTCTTAAGGGTTTGTTATCTGCACTTCATATCTCCTACTCTGTGCTATGTGCTATTGTTCGGCAAAAAAAGCACATTCCCCGGGGTCATGCGCCCCCCCCCGGCATTGCACTGCGCCCCCTCAGGGGGGCCCGCCCCACTATTTGAGAAGCACTGTACTAGACAGACAGACTCCCAGGAACTGAGTTTGGAGTGTCCCAGCAAAACAGGATGTTTGAACTTTTGGGATCACTTGCTCTTTGGAAGCTGAAATATATTTCTGTAGATAAATACTGTTGAATATACACATGTGCTCTGCTAAACATGAACTCTGTGCGAATGAACTGAAGGGTTCCAGAATTACCACAGAATCTTTCCAACAGGATGCATTTCTTTTTAAATGGAATGAAATCATAAATGTTTGAAATACTGGTGTATTTCTGGCAAGAAATGCCATACGCTACGTAAATAAATAATCTGGCAAGAAAATGTGGGTTATCTCTGATAATCCAGCTAAACATGCTTGATTCTCCTCTTGTTGAAGAGATGGGCAGATTAATTTTAGCAGCAGTTACAACAAGAGTAAACATGCTTAACATCAATGTGCGTTTCTATGAATTGCAGGATGTAGCCATTGTGGTAGCAGTTGGCCATTTCTTTTTGTGGGAGTAAATATTTACAATCAGTCTTAACAATGAAGCTTCATCTTTGGGTTAGTTAAACATGTTACACATTCTACTGCCTCCCCCTCTCCTTTCTTTTGTGAACAGAAAAAAAAAGAGTTGGGCATTGGGATTTTAGCATTCATAATGCATTTATTCAAACAATTGTGCCACAAAATATACAGAGATGCTCATTCAAATTTTAGACTGTAGTACAAATGAAGCTTGCCTCTTCCATAAGAATGAAGCGTACTGGGCTGGAGTTCCTGGAAGAGGCAAAGTTAGAAGCGGGGCACTTTTAATATTCTTTTACACAATGAGTTATGTTAATAACTCAATGAATACAAAATTAGATCCAACTGTTTTTGTGCTCATCAAATTTATACAGAATAACAGAGTTGGAAGGGACCTTGGAGGTCTTCTAGTCCAACCCCCTGCTCAGGCAGGAAATCTTATACCCGTGGTGGCGAACCTATGGCACGTGTGCCACAGGTGGCACGTGGAGCCATAGCGGAGGGCACGCGAGCGTTGCCCACCGGCAAACCGGAAGTGCGGAAAACCGCACTTCCGGTTTGCCGGTGAGCTGTTTTTTGCACTCCGGAGGGTTCAGGGAAGCTCCCTGAAGCCCCAGAATGCAAAAAAAACGACGAAACGGACAAACCGGAAGTGCATTTTCCCGAACTTCCGGTTTGCCCATTTCGTCGTCCCAGGCTCCGGTAAGGCCTTTGCGCGGGGGTGGGGGTGTGTGCGCATGCGCAGGGGGCAGCATGGGGGTGGGTGTTGTGTGCATGCGTGGGGGGGGAGGGAATGGGTGTGGACACACGAGCGCACACTAGCGCGCGCACCCTCCCTTTTTGGCACGCGAACCTAAAAAGGTTTGCCATCACTGTCCTATACCATTTCAGACAAATGGTTGTCTAATCTCTTCTTAAAAACTTCCAGTGTTGGGGCATTCACAATTTCTGGAGGCAACTGAAGGTTCCACTGATTAATTGTTCTGTCAGGAAATTTCTTCTTAGTTCTAGATTGGCTCTCCCCTTGATCAGTTTCCATCCATTGCTCCTTCTCCTGCCTTAGATGGTTGATCCTAGTTCTTCTTTTCATTAAACTGGGCATAGTCAATTCCTGCAAACGTTCTTCATATGTTTTAACCCCTAATCATCTTTGTTTCTCTTCTCTGCCCTCTTTCTAGAATCTCAATATTTTTTATACAAGGGTTTCTGTGTCAGTTGGCGCCTAAGTGTTACCCAATATTGCAAAGCACAGCACTTTCAAGTTGTGTCAGGACGCACATTCTGTGTCCAGTGCAACACCATGAAATTCACACTGAGACAGAACATCAACTAAGCACTTTCTCTCCATCATATTTATGTCTCAGCTGTGGAGCTTACCCCTTGTAAGCATGTTGAAGATTGCAGGCTCAGTTGAGTTTGGGAGCTTGATAAATCTGCCTTTTGGCTTAGCATGAGAAACAAGTCAGCATTTTTAGGGAATACAAAATTGGATTCAGTGGAATGAATGGGTCCATGCGGATATTTTATTGCATATATGGATTAGAAAGAAAAATCAAGTCTATTGATCCATTCTTTTCAAGATGGAATTCTATATCAATCCTCCTCTGGTCTAAATAGCATTCTGTAATCCAGGAGTAAAGTATGAAGTATAAGTTCTGTTTATAGCAGCATTACACAAGATGAAGGAAGGTCTTCAGGCAGTGTGATGAAAAGTCCTTTATTTCTGACTGAACAGGAATTGAATGCCAATATGGGAAGGTATCTTAGTGCAGTTCCATTATTTATGCTTTGTGCAATTGCCATAAGGCAATGGACCTTGCTGAGAATAATGAGAATAGCCTGTCCTAAAGTCAATTTGAGTTTAGATTCTTGCCCCAGATACATGTACAATCTCAAATATGCAGAAGTAGCCGATCGAGTTGCGGGTTGGATGGTCAGAGTCAAATTTTAGCCTCTTTTGAAGAAGCACCTTTCTTAGGAGGTGGATAATGCAGGGATAACAAGATATACTGTATTATTATTATTATTATACAATTGTATCACAGTGGCCAGTTGTTTCGCCGGATTTGGCATTGATTACTAGTCGAGCCCCACCCAAGGGCCTAGGACGTCGTAATGTATTTTCGAAGTATATGTGCGGAACCGAGCAGTGCGGCTTTCTGCATTTGACTGATGGTAATTTTGTCAATTTTGAGCTGTTTTAAATGTAATTCCAGTGCTTTTGGGATAGCACCCAGTGTTCCAATCACCACTGGAATTGCCACTGCTGGTTTGTGCCATAATGGTTGAATTTCGATTTTTAAGTCCTGGTATTTTGCGATTTTTTCGTGTTCCTTTTCATCGACCTTGCTATCACCTGGTATTGCGATGTCAGTTATAGTCACCTTGTTTTTCTCGACCAGTGTGATGTCTGGTGTATTATGTGCCAGTACCTTGTCTGTTTGTATACGAAAATCCCACAAGATCTTGACCATCTGATTTTCAGTGACTTTTTCAGGCTTGTGTTCCCACAGTTTGTAGCAGTATGGATGTTATTTTATTATTATTATTATTATTATTATTATTATTATTATTATTATTATTATTATTATTATTATTATTATTATTATTATTATTATTATTATTATTATTATTATTATTATTATTATTATTATTATTATTATTATTATTATTATTATTATTATATTTTTAATGTACAATTTAGGACTGCCATTCATCTCCTTCCTGTTGGATTGAAATGTAGAGATTGCTTCTGTTCTCTTCTCTTGCTTTGCACTATAGGTTGACAAGACTGACCTGGTGTGTGACATAAGAATAGGCTATATGAGATTGGTGGAGACTGGAGGTTAGCCACTTAGGTATCTATTTTATTTTATTTTATTTATTTTATTTGTCAAAACGTGTACAAGATAACAGATATGGTATAAACGTAAACAAAAGGAAAGTAGGTATAGGTAAATTTGGACAGTAGGACAGGGACGGTAGGCACAGTGGTGTGCTTATGCACGCCCCTTACAGACCTCTTAGAAACGGGGAGAGGTCAACTGTAGACAGTCTAAGGTTAAAGTTTTTGGGGTTTGGGGAAGAAACTACAGAGTCAGGTAGTGCATTCCAGGCATTGATCACTCTGTTGCTGAAGTTGTATTTTCTGCAGTCGAGTTTTGAGCGGTTTACATTGAGTTTGAATCTATTGTGTGCGCGTGTGTTGTTGCGGTTGAAGCTGAAGTATTCATTGACAGGTAGGACATTGTGGCAGATGCTTTTATGAACTACATTTAGATCAGATCGAAGGCGACATAGCTCTAAGTTATCTAAGCCCAAAATTTCAAGTCTGGTGGAATAAGGAATTCTGTTGCGAGCAGAGGAGTGGAGGACTCTTCTTGTGAAATATTTCTGGACTCTCTCAATTGTATTAATGTCCGATATGCAGTGCGGACCTCTAGTGGAGACAGACTGTCTCCTGCTTCACCACAAAAGGGTTCCTCTTAAAGGCCTAGTTTGAGTAACCAGAGTAGATATTTTGCTTGGGATTTAAATGAGGAATGGAAGCTTGAAGAAGGTTGTTGTCCCCAATTCAGGTCTGAGCCTGGTGCTGAAGCCGATGAAGAACACCAGACATGAGGTGCAGGTTCTGTTTCCTTTCCTTGAAGCACTTCAGCAAAAGGGGTCCCAACCAGCAAAATGCCAGGACCCAGAACAGAGGATTAAGAAAGCTTTATACAATTTCACTTATGCAGAAGGCGTGACAAGGCAGGATATATAAGAAATATCATCTAATAAACATTTTAGTAATGATCTGACCATTTGTTCTATTGGTCTCTAGCCGCCCCTATTCCTAAGCCTTGGCTAATGAATGCTCCACATTCTATTTGCTCCAGGCCATCCCTATTTCTAACTTCTAGCTGAAATATGCAGGGTGTCTAACTCTTTGTTACTGTTATCAGTTCTCTAACAAAATGTTCGAAAACCAACCCACAAGATCAGAGAATGAACCTTTACCCTCATCCTACCCCTGAGCTACATATATACCACTATTGTGAAGTTCTCTAACTGCCTAGAATGGATATGAGTGTTACACGCGCATATTCTCAGTGAATAAACAATTCTTTGTTCTTGCCAGACAGACTCAAAATGTAAGCTTCCTGGATTTCTTTCAATTGTATGCCATAGCCTTGCTTTGTTTTAGCACACTGCCTATCAGATGTTTGTTCAATTGTTTGAAAAACTCAGTGATTGATTGATTAATTGATTGATTGATTGATTGATTGATTGATTGATTGAATGATTGATTATATAGCATTAGTACATTAATCAAGAAAATACAGTGCAAACGCAGAGTAGTAGTTTAGCTGCCCATTGAGTAGCTAAATTGTTGTGGTACGCGTTCACGCATTTCCCAAGGTAGCTTTCACCAGGAAGAAAGATAAGTGGCTCTTCCTGCAGTGTCATCCAAGGCCTTCTCCTCCACCACAGCTGCCTTGCAAATGTATGTCACAACCGGGAAGGTTCAGAGCCGGCAGGAATCTGACCACCAGCATGAAGTACCAACTCGTTTCCCCACGGAAGTGATACCTGTTTATTTCCTTGCATAGAACATGCTTGTGAACTGCTAGGTGAGTAGAAGCTGAGCAAAGTGACAGGAACTCATCCCACCATTCATTGTTAGGGCTCCATTGGAGCAAATACCATATCCGATGTCATTAAGCCACTGAGCCAACACACCTTCTAAGCATGATGTTTGAAATAGATATATCTGTTCTGATCCAGCTCTCCAAACACGACAAACTCTCTAAAGTTAACTGAAAGATTCAATAATAATAATAATAATAATAATAATAATAATAATAATAATAATAATAATAATAATAATAATAATAATAATAATAATAATAATAATAATAATAATAATAATAATAATAATAATAATAATAATAATTTATTGTCATTGTACGTATATACACAGTACATCCATACAACGAAATTCACATAAGGCTTCAAGACCAGTCCCAACACACATAGCAATCCCCACCCACCACAAATTCCCCACCCTGAACCACTCAAACATCCATACAACAGACCAAATAATACTATCCAACAGCTCACTGATGGAGATCCTTCAATTCATTATTAAGTGCAATTATAGCTCTAGGATAAAAAACTATTCAGAAAGTGTGTGGTCCGAGTTTTGATTTTTCTGTATCTTCTGCCAGAAGGCAATAGTTCAAAAGATTGTAAGCAGGATGAGAAGAGTCTCTGAGAATATTGTGCAACTTCCTAGAACAGTGAGATGCAGAGATATCGTCCAGGGCTGGTAGCTGGAGCCCAATGATATTCTTTATTAGGAGCACCAGCAGCCCTGGCAAAAAGTTTCTCTCTCAATGCAGGCTAACAAGTCCACCTGTCCAGAAAATGAATAGTTGTCTGCCACATCTATTCATCTCCGCCCCCTGCCTTTTATCCCCAGAGCTAGGGTGGGGCTTCGCTAGCACCGATGGCTCTTCCTTCCCAAGGAGCGGCCCACGGATTTCCACTGCTCTCCTCTCCTCTGTCTTCTGCGCATCCGTGCATCAGGCACTGGACCCAGCTGTTCCTCCTCTTCCTCATCAGCCACCTCCAGACCTGGGGGCTGTTGACTCTCCATCTGAGGGCTTACGGATGGCCCATGCTCTGCCTCTCTCTCTCTCTCTCTCTCTCTCTCTGACAGCTCCATTCCCTCTTCCCCCTCGGAGCTCTCAGGTTGCCTTGATGCTGACCCTGACTCCCACGCCTCCTCCGCCTCTGATTTGGCTGCTGGAGGGGCCGGCGGCCGACAGGCCACAACAATATCCTTACTAAGCTAAAAATGCACCCACACTTGGCTTTAAGGGTGGCAGATAATGAAAGGTATGATCTGTTTGCACCTTGGCTACAACGTGTGAAACTATTCTCAACTTAAATTGGGTCACCGTAAAGCACAGGCTACTATGAGTTACTCGGAGATACAATAAGTTACAGATTTTAATAAATGAACAAACTTGCTTTTGTTTGAAAGATTCTGCTCTTCCCCTTGCAGAGGCCTAATGCAGATTTAATTCCCCCTCAGACTCTTGCATTATTACCATTATATAATATGGTCTGGTGATTGAGGTCAGGAAAGATCAGTCACACTTGATTAATATCAATCACATAAGAGCTTTTTGAGCAGAATGCAACTTTCTTAACAGGATTTCTTTTGAACAGAATGCAAACCATCCACCCCTGCTGGAATAAATTTAATTCAACTTCTTCCAAGATCAGCTTTTCTTTTCTATCTTTGACTGGCATGAGTTTCAATTGTTCTTAAATCTTGGGCAGCTCTAAGAAGATAAGATCATAGGCCAACCAAAGCATTACACTCCCCACGTGAACGTATCAAGCTGAGACCACATAAATGGATTCACAAAGCAACTTAGGCAGCCTTGTGTGCTGTGCGGTATGAACCTGCTAGGACTCTTGTGAACAAACACAGATGCAAGAAGGGAGAGATGTGGAAGAAGAGAGAGGCATTCTGATGGGTTGCAAAGACTCTGTAATATGGGGACAGTTGTGGACCACAACAAAGTAGATCATGTGTTTGATCTGCAAAATCTTGTCACTGTGGAAGTTACATCTATAAGATGGTGTAAGCTTCTGTTTCTGAACTAAGAGCAACCAAGATTTTTTAGATTTATTATTAGAGTTGTAGGTCATCTAGTCCAACCCCCTGCTCAAGCAGGAGTTCCTACACCATTTGAGACAGATGGCAGTCCAGTCTCCCCTTGAAGGTCGCAAGTGTTGGGGCTCTCACAACCTCCGCTGGCAAGCTGTTCCACTGGTTGATTGCTCTCACTGTCAGAAAGTTTCTCCTCACTTCCAGGTTGAATCTCTCCTTGGTCAGCTTCCATCCATTGTTCCTTGTTTGGCTTTCTGGTGCCATAGAGAACAGCCTGACCCCCTCCTCTCTGTGGCATCCCCTCAAGTATTGGAACACTGCTATCATGACACCCCTGGTCCTTCTCTTCGCCAGACTGGCCAAGCTCAGTTCCTGCAACCGCTCTTTGTATGTTTTATTTTCCAGACCCTTTATCATCCTGGTTGCTCTCTCCTGCACTTTCTCTAGGGTTTCAGATGATTAGGGGACTGGAGGCTAAAGCATACAATTAACGGTTGCAGGAACTGGGCACAGGTAGTCTAGTGAAGAGAGGGACCAGGGGAGATATGATAGCAATATTCCAATATTTGAGGGGCTGCCACAGAGAGGAGGGGGTCAAGCTATTTTCCAAAGCACCTGAAGCCCAGACAAGGAATGGATGGAAACTGATCAAGGAGAGATTCAACCTGGAAATAAGGAGACATTTTCTGACAGTGAGCGCAATCAACCAGTGGAACCGCTTGCCTTCAGAGTTTGCAGGGGCTTCATGACTGGAGGCTTTCAAGAAGAGACTGGACTGTCATCTGTCAAAAATGGTGTAGGGTCTGCTTGGGTGGGGGGTTGGACTAGATGACCTACAAGGTCCCTTCCAACTCTGTTAACCTGTAAGTGTAAGTCATCTGTAAGTGAATCACAGTTCACTCTCCTGTGACACGCACTCATAGCATGATCTGGTAAACAGAATAGAATAGAATATAATTCTTTATTGGCCAAGTGTAATTGGACACACAAGGAATTTGTCTTTGGTGCATATACTCTCAGTGTACATAAAAGAAAAGATACATTTGTCAAGAATGGAATACAGATGGAATATCTCAGTTTTATTCATGGGGAGACAATGCACAAATTAATTTATTGGGTTTTTTTTTTTTTTGTAGGTGGCACTGTAACGTTGGAAAATCCCATCCTAACTTCCTAAGAAAGACCATACCCATTTCTTTGTTCCTTTCAGGTTGCATCATCTGGCTCCTATTTTTCTATGTGCTTAGTGTAAGAAATGATTGAATACATGATTAACATTTCTAAGACCCTCTTTTTTCCCCTGCCTGATTTATTTTCTGACAAGAGGACAAACCAGTCCAAATTCCCCAACATTTATGTTACAGATAATCCCATGATCCAATGTCAGTATAATCCCTCCCAAAAAGGCTTAAATATTTGTCATTCTTCCTTAAAAAAAAAAACATCCCTCAAGGTTTATACAGTATCAATTAAAGGGGGAGGGGGGGAATTGACTTGACCTGGAAATCTTTAGAGAGATTCATAACCAGCATTGTCTCGCCTTTGGCTTCTTAGCGAATTTTCTGTAATAAGAGATGATAAAGATATATAAGGTCATAATCTATGACGGGCTATGAAAATAAACCTCTGAGTAAAATGTTGAAGGCAAAAAAAGAAAAGAAAAGAAAAATGAGTCTGAAAGAAAGGAGGAGGGAGGGCAAGCCTTTCTCATTATTATTAGAAAAAGGACCTTGATGAGCGGAGATTATTGTACTTTAAGCAAAATTGATTTTGTACATGATTTGATTTTAATCTAGTATAGATTAATCAGATTCTACAAGGGGCAGATATTTAATTTAGTACACCGAGGATGAAAAGGACATTGGTGCAGAGAAAAGTTTGATGCAATGAAAACAATATCTAATTACGAAGGTGCAGCTTTGCTAGTAACTCTATTAGAGGGTGCTCTGCTTGCCATTTGCTTCCATAGAGAGGAAGAAGGTGGGGTGGGTGGGTGAAATATGGCTACTCTCTTATCAAGGCCAATGAAAGCAAAAGAGAATGACTTTGGTATGAAAAATAAGAGAGGAAGGAACGTAGGGCTGCATGTCAACATCTCCTTTAATTTTCCACTCAGTTTCCCCCACCCCCATCCCCAATATAGAGGAGTTAAAGCACTTGCCAATTTTGAAGAACTGAAAGTTTGCAGGTTTAACCATGGGGAGAAGATGCCTATTTTAACTAGGGGTGGAGAGCTCTTGGTGTGCGGTGAGGAAGCTAGGACGAAGTTATGAGAGTTTACACAGCAGCCATTTTTTTAATGGGGATGGGGGCAGGGGCGGGTTCCTAATTTTTTTACTACCACTCTGTGGGCGTGGCTTATTTTGTGGGTGTGGCTTGCCAGGCATGTGACCGGGTAGGCATGGCTTGCCGGCCATGTGACTGGGTGGGCGTGGCTTCTTGGACTGCTGAAGGGAGGGGAACTGAGATAGGTCCTGCCACTCATTCCCCCTCCCCTCAGCAGCTCGAGAAGCCTCAAACGTGCGAAAATGCCTGGGATCATCACCGCGTGTTCATGGCTTCTCAGACTGCTGAAGGGAGGGGAATGGAGATAGCTCCTGCCGCCTGTTCTTTCAGCATCTCACGTGCTCCCTCAGCCATCCTCCCCTGCTTGGACTCACTGTGGGGTAGGAAGGCAGCGCATGAGCAGTGCCAGAAGCTCGGCTTCTGGGCATGCACAGAAGAACTTTAAAAAAAAAAAATGTAAAAAATTTTTTTTTAAAAAAATGGCGGCACCCAGGCACTGGCAACCGACCACACCGGTACTGTGATGTCACCAGCAGGCCGCTACCGGTGCTATAGAGTGGACCGCACTGGTAGAAACCCACCACTGGATGGGGGGTATGTACAACTTTTAGGGAGCTCTTTTCCCCCCTCCTTCTCACCCACCTTCATTCTTTAGAAGAAGTCTTAGTGAAGAACCAGTTAAATATGAGCCAGCAGTGTGCAGCAGCGGCCAAAAAAGCCAAAACAATCCTAAATTGCATTAACAGATGGATACAATCAAGATCAAGTGAGGTACTAATACCACTCTATAAAGCCTTAGTTAGACCACACCTGGAGTATTGCATCCAGTTGAACTCAAAAATCAAAATAATTCGGACTATTACGAAGTATGGTCAAAATGGTACAAATGGGTCAGGAAAGATAAAGGATTAAGAAACAAGACTACATGAAAAAGAAGATGTAAGATTGTAAATATATGTATAAATTTTGTATAAGCAAAAATAATAGGTGTGAATAGGTGTAGATCTGTGTTATATATCGTGATATTTAAAGTTGAAAAATAATAAAAAATATATTTTAAAAAATAAAAAAAAAGAAATTTCCACAGAGAACAATAAAGTGACAAATGTGCAAAAAAAAAAGTATGTTGAGACTCTAGAAAGAGTGCAGAGAAGAGCAACCAGGATGATTAGGGGACTGGAGGCTAAAACATATGAAGAACAGTTACAGGAACTGGGCATGGATAGTCTAGTGAAGAGAAGGACCAGGGGTGTCATGATAGCAGTGTTCCAATATTTGAGGGGCTGCCACAGAGAGAAGGGGGTCAAGCTATTCTCCAAAGCACCTGAAGTCCAGACAAGGAATAATGGATGGAAACTGACCAAGGAGAGATTCAACCTAGAAATGAGGAGAAATTTTCTGACAGTGAGAACAATCAACCAATGGAACTGCTTGCCTTCAGAAGTTGTGGGAGCTTCATCACTGGAGGCTTTCAAGAAGAGATTGGACTGCCATTTGTCAGAAATGGTGTAGGGTCTCCTGCTTGGGTGGTGGGTTGGACTAGTTGACCTACAAGGTCCCTTCCAACTCTGTTAATCTGTAATTTTTAAGGCCTCTTGAGGATGGTAAGAAAAGCTGTGAAATTGTTGGCTTTTCTATAGTTTTCCAGCCTGCTATTCTCTGAGCTATTTTAGCTGCATCTAAAATAGTTGGTTCTTTCCTGCACCAAGAGATACTTTCTCCTTTTGATTCTTAATGTGCATCAAAATAGCTTTTGCTGGGTTGAAAGAGGAATTTACATTGCAAGGTTTTTTTGTGTCCTGTAGGGTCCAGAAATGAAACTCCACATGAGAACCCAGTACAAGAACATTCTTTATTGATTAAGACCATACAGCTCCAGGCACACACTTCAAACCGGCCTATCAGAATTAGCATGGAAGCATTTCGGTCCATCCATCAAAGAATGGGGGATGCTAAATCACCTTCTCATGCTTGCGTAGGAAACTGGAACAAACTTCAGATCTTCCAAAAAAAGAACATGGAGGGATGGGAAATCAAAGTTCTGCAGAAGAGAAATGTCTGTGGAGATTCTCCATAGTCACCTGGTCATGACAACCGGGTCACGGTTGTCCCAAAGGTGCTTTTCTCAAGAGGCAAATGAACTTTCTGGTTTTTATTTGAAGACGTTTCGCTTCTCATTCATCGGAGCTGAAGAAGCTTCTTGGATAAGAAGCGAAACGTCTTCAAAGAAAAACCAGAAAGTCCAGTTGCCTCTTGAAAAAGCACCTTTGGGATAATCTGCAGAAGGAAGTTTCTGTTGTGACCCACCAGCAGCCCATGCAGCTGGTAGCGGATCCCGTCCAAGACGAGGCCGGTGAGGTGATGTGCAAGCGGCCTGTGCAGCTGGCACCCGAGTTGGACAGTGAGGAGGCTGGCGAGGACTCGGTGCCAGAGGCAGAGGTTCAGCCAGGGCCTTCGAAACCTCCAGCAGCTCACATCAGTGATGAGGAAGGAGGAGCCTCTTCTTAATGCACGGGCACGCAGAGCTGCCAAAAGGCAGGAATGGCTACTCAGGAGGAGGTCTCCTCAGGAGTAGGCTTGGGGCTAATTGGCCACTCCTCAAGCCTAATTAAAAAATGACAAAGACAGAAAAAGCTGTGCAGTAAACAACTCGTTTGATAGTTTGTTCATTCGTGTGCCTCTTGTTTGGAAAACCTCCGCTCGGCTTATCTGTTTTGGCTTACTTCTGGTGGATTGATTCCAGGCATCTTGCCAACCTCTGTAATCTTCCTGAGATATCCAGGACTAATTACTTATCTTTGCTTTATGACTTTATGGACTTATGCCAGCTGTTAATGCCACATAATTAACAGCTGGTTTTTTCAAGAAAAGACTGCTTTAAGATTTGTTTGTGTGTGAACACTACTAAGCCAGTTTATTAGTAGTTGTTAATCAATTAAATATAGGTTTGAACAAACTGCGTGTGTGCTACATTTTCTCTGGTCTGTAGCTGGGGCAGAACAGTTTCAGGTATGATGGTGAAGTGCTCTGTCTCTAAAATGAAAGTTAAGCCTCACAAAGCTTTCTTTTCTGTTTCCTAGCCTCCCCCTGATCTGATCTTTGTATCATTCTTAGGAATTCATACTCTCTAAGAAAATAAAAATAGTGAGAGGCCCTCAGGATGACATTTTAAGGCTCTTTATAGGCAATATTTGTACTGCTCTGGGACTGGCTTGGGTTTGTAATACTTCTATCAGTGTTAGGTGCTACCAGCAAACCAGTGGTGAGTTGCTGCCAGTTCGGACCGGTTCTCATGTACCGGTGGTGGAAATGTCCACCCACTCGCCGAACCGGCAGCAATAGCTGACTGTCCAAGCCCCCGAACCGATTCTCTGGTCGCCGCGGCTGGCAAAGAACCCTCTGCCCATGCGCAGAGGGTCATTTGCGCAATGTAAACTGATAGGGAAGGTAAGTGGAACCCCCACCCCCTGCAGCAAACCATTTCCAGTAAGCTATACTTGAAACTGAGGGTAACAGATAATTTTGTTGTGTGCGTGTTATAGATTAGTTATTGGATTGATTTTTGACTCCTTTTTACAACTGGTTGGAAGCATAAAGCAAAGGGCAACCAACGCCCCGAGGGAAATTTCATAATGACTGAATTTCATTCTTACATGAGGACATTATTGACACGTGTCAATAATGTAATGGAACACAAGAATCCTGGTTATTATGAGATGTGAGATCAAAATGCTGTATTATAGGCATTAGGAGCGGCATAAAAATGTCAAGGGGGAAAAATGCTTGCTGATTCTTGCTGCTCAGAATTAGCCTAAAAGTACTAGAAAGCAAAAAAATAAAAGAAACACCAAAAACCCAAACAAACATTCATCAGCCAACAATACATACAGTAAGTGCCCAGTTGTTGTGTGAACAGGCATCTGGGTGCAAGTTAATAATGAATAAGAATTCCCTTTGGCTTTTTAAACAAAACTGACCTCCTTCTCACCTTTCAGACTACTAAATATATTCAAATTACACATTTGTCTCTTAGTTCATAAAGCACATGCCAAAATATCCTTTCAGTCTTAGCAGGAAAACAGGGTTTGCATGCCACACTTAATTTGGTCAAGTTTGGAGAAATAAGCCTGTCCTGCAAACTCCAAAACTGAATTAATTGCCCCAATTAATTAACCCACAGAAGTTAAATATAGACTGACATTGACCTTGTCTATCAAGGGCTAGTCAAACACTAGCTTCTAGCTAGCTTACTTGTAACCAAAGGTATAAGTACAGATTAGGCGAAACCTGGCTCCAAAACAGTAACTATGAGAGGAATCTTGAAGTCAACTTAAACATGAGTTGGCAGTGCACGGCAGCAGCCAAAAAAGCTAATACAATCCTTGGTTGTATAAACAGAGGAATAGAATCAAAATCATGTGAAGTATTAGCTTTATAAAGCCTTAGTAAGACCACACCTGGAATAATAATAATAATAATAATAATAATAATAATAATAATAATAATAATAATAATAATAATAATAATAATAATAATAATAATAATAATAATAATAATAACAACAACAACAGAGTTGGAAGGGACCTTGGAGGTCTTCTAGTCCAACCCCCTGCCTAGGCAGGAAACCCTACACTACTTCAGACAAATGGTTATCCAACATCTTCTTAAAAACTTCCAGTGTTGGAGCATTCACAACTTCTGGAGGCAAGCTGTTCCACGGATTAATTGTTCTATTAATCATCCAGTTTTGCTCACCGCATTACAGAAAAAATGTTGAGACTTTGGAAAAAGTGCACAGAAGAGCAACCAAGATGATCAAAGGCCTGGAGACTAAAACACATGAAGAACAGTTGCAAGAATTGGGTTTGGCTGGTCTAGAGAAAAGAAGGACTAGGGGGGACATGATAGCAGTATTCCTCCAATATTTGGGAGGCTGCCACAAAGAGGTGGGGGTGAACTTATTTTCCAAAGCATCAGAAGGCAAGGCAAGAAACAATGGATGGAAACTAATCCAGGAGAGAAGCAACCTGGAATTAAGGAGAAAGTTCCTAATAGTGAGGACAATTGATCAGTGCAACAGCTTGCCTTCAGAAGTTGTGGGTGCTTCATCACTGGAGGTTTTTAAGAAGAGACTGGACGGTCACTTGTCTGAAATGGTATCGAGCAAGGGGCTGGACTAGAAGACCTCCAAGGTCCCTTCCAGCTCTATTCTGATTCTATTCTATTCCCCATTGTGGGAACTACCTATCATTGCGTTAATTCCCCTTTCCATGGGGATGGAATTCTCTAGGATATTGTCTCTTCCATGCCCATGGTGGAGACAATATCCTAGAGAAGGATACCATCTCTATGACTTGATTTTTACTCTTGGGGTGAAAAGAAATAAGGGATATACTGTATGAGTCTGCCTAGCAGGGCACAAAGTCCAATCTCTCCATCATTGTTGTTATTCTGTTGTCCTCAGGAGGCGGAATAAATGTCAAGAAGCAACTATAAAAGTGGCTGATGGATGAATCTTTGAGTCATCAGAATCACATGCTGCCAGTACAGAAGTGTAGGGTTAGGTCATTCATGCAGTGCAAAAAAGATGTTAATAGTTTCATTTATTTAGCTAGGTGAACTGCTTCTCCAGTAGAGTTTTACAACTTTGGAACAAGCTTATGAGGTAGATTATGAAACTTGAAAAGCGGAGGTGGCTCACCAAGTTAAGTTACTTCTCATGTGTGACTTATGAACTCAATAACAGGCACAGAAGACACTTGGAGTTCTGTCTTTTCCTACACTTTCTGTTGTACAATTTCACAGTTCTTTCCCCAAAGCTTTGTGGGATAGAGACACCTGTGATCTGTAGAAGAGAGCTGAAAATTGATTCTCTACGATACACATGCTGTGCTCTGTAAAACTGGAGGAAACTGTTTCACTCGGTTTTGGATTTAGAAGCAAAACGGGGCAATGTGAATGGCGGCAAAAGGCTTTCTATCTGTATGGAAGTGGTTTTCTGTGACAACCACATCTAGAGCACATGTGGAGGGGTCTTGAATTACACAACAGGGATTACATCAGTGCTTTATGCCTCTTATCCAGCTCTTCCTTTGGGAAACTCAGAATGGCTTACATGGATTTTGCTGGCACAGTTCCATCCATGCATTAACCAAACTTCAGACCTACAGAGGCTTAACAATGCTTTAGCATCCGGTGTACTCAGACAGTCATAAATCAGACAGTGTTTTGTGACTGGCTGCATAGGATCTAGAGCTTCAGGAGCATTACGGAGAATTGAGACTGATACAATAACACATAGGTCTGGCATCCATGCCGCCTACAATTTGCATCTTTTTTCACCGTTCTTGGTGAATTATCTAGCTAAAAGAACGAGTTAGATAAGAAACCATGCTGATTCTTTGACTGTTGCTGGATTTCAACTTTGACAGGTGGCAATAAACTTCTGACAGAAAGGGTGTTGGCTTTGGTTTTTTCACATATATAGTCATATGAGAGATACTGCCAAAAAGAGTGTTTGTTTTGCGACTAAAAAGCTAAAGGAGTCCTTCTGCAGAGTTTACTCTGCCAGTTGTGTCTGACCATAGGGAGTGTTTACACATCTCCATTTCCAGGCCATTGGTCTGGGCGCTGTCCAAGGACATTTCTGTGGTCATGTGGCCAGCAGGATATCATGGAGTGCTGTTACCTTCCCACTGAAGTGGTACCTATTTATCTACTCTCATTTGCAATTTTTTTGAACTGGTAGGTTGGCAGGAGCTGAGGCAAGGAAAGGAGCTCACTCCATGATGTGGCTCTTGGGTCTTGAACCTGGGCTGCTGGCTTTCCAGCTGACAAGCCCAGCCTCTTAACCGCTGAGCCACTGCACCTGTCTTGCAAGGACTGGGAAGAATCAGCATCTCCTCTTCTCACAATTGTGTGCTTGTCCTCCTGGAACATGTTGAAGTTCCAGTATGGATATGTATTTCAACCCCTAAAACAATATCCGTCTCTAAAGTCTAGCAAAGGAAGGCCATCTCTACGTTTCTTGCTCCTGCATGGATAAAGTTTGTCTTGTATACAAAAATCCAGCATATACCATAGTATCTGGTTATCAATCATATGTCTGATACCTTTTTAATTGAAAACATTCCAGATGGAGGATGATTTTTGCTTTCTGTTTTATATTCACTACTATTTGTATTCCAAGCTTATACTGCACTTATTTATAGTTGCAGGATACATAAATTCACTCATCTTTAATATTATGGAGAACTACTAGACACATTGGTCTAGTGGTTAAGGCACCCAGGTATAAACCAGTAGACTGTGGGCTAGTTGAGCAATTGTGTTAGGGTTTACTTATGACTCTACATCATGGGTGTCAACTCCGTTTCATTGAGGGCCACATCAGAATTGTGTTTGACCTGGGGGGCCAGGGTGGGTGTGGCCAGGGTGGGCATGGCCAGATTGACATACTCATGTTGGGGGCATCTGTGGTGGCCCGAGCACTCTGCCAGTGAAAACAGGCTCCTGAGCTCCATTTTCAGTCGCGACAGACTCCTGCCGCCCTCTGCCAGTGAAAATGGAGCTCGGGGTGGGGGGCACATGCGGCCCTCCCAGGCTTCATTTTCAGCCAGGACAGCCTCCTGCTGCCCCCTCCCCCAAGCTCCATTTTCATTGGCAGAAGGCAGCAGGAGGCTGTCACAGCCAAAAATGGATCATGAGAGGGCCGCATGTGGCCCTCCCAAGCTCCGTTTTATCTGGCAGAGGCATCGCAGGCCGGTCCTTCACTGTTTCCAGGACAGCCCCATAGGCCAGATCTAAGCACCCCATGGGCCTTGAGTTTGACACCCTGCTCTACATCAACCTAATCATGATCAGCTTTGTTTCTGCTTTTTTTTAATTAGAGAAATATAAGTAGGTAAAAAAATGGCTTTTTTTAAAAAAATTGTACTATAGAAAAAATAGATTATAAAGGTAAAGAAGTTTATCAACAGGATATAATTAAAAAGGCTTTTTTTTTAGAATTTTATACAAGATTGTACACTGGTGATGAAATACAAGGTTTAGACATAGATAGTTATTTGGAGAAAGAGAAAATACCTATACTTAAGGATAAACAGAGGGAGAGAATGAACCAACCAATAACTTCGGAGGAAATCCTCTTAGTAATTAAACAGTTAAAAGCTGGGAAGGAACCTGGTACAGATGGACTGACCGGTTTATTATAAAAAAATTACAATTAGAACTGGTAGAACCTCTTAAGGAACTATTTAACACAATTCAATTGGAAGGAAGGGTACCCCCATCTTGGAGAACATCCTTTATCTCCCTGATCCCGAAAGAAGATCAAGATCTTAGTCAGCCAAAAAATTATAGGCCTATATCATTACTCAACATAGATTATAAAATATTTGCTAAGATATTAGCAAATAGGTTAATTTAGTTTAGATGTTAGTTTAAGGTGACCAGACGTCCCGCTTTTGGCGGGACAGTCCCGCTTTTTGATAATTTGTCCCGCGGCGTTTCAAAAAAGTCCCGCTTTTTTCAGCCGGGCCAGTCGTTCGGCGTAGAGCCGATGGAACTGGCGGCAGTCGCTGCGCGGGGCTTCTCCCGCCCGCTTCCCCTGCTCGGCTGGACGCCGCCATTTGGGCTATTTTGCCCTCTGTGCATGCGCAGAACGCTTTGCGCATGCGCAGAGGATGAAATAACCCGAATGGCAGCATCCAGCCGGGCGGGGGAAGCGGGTGGGAGAAGCCCCGCGCCACGACCGCCGCCAGTTCCATCGGCTCTACGCCGAACAACTGGCCCGGCCGAACCAGTAGGATTTCACCCCTGGCTGCGGCAACGAACAGGTAAGCCTGCGCCAGTAGGAACCCACCCCCTGGGGGGGTGCACAAAGCTGCAGGATAAGAGAGACGGACCCCTCCCGTCTTGCTCCCCTAGGAACCCCCCCCCATCAATGGTGTCCCGCTTTACAAAAAATAAAATCTGGTCACCTTATGTTAGTTATACGACAAGTGATTCACAATGACCAATCAGGCTTATCTAAATTTACCTTTACATAAGGGGAGTTAAAGTACAAGAGAGGGACAAAGTCAAAGTTTGTTAGTTTATTTTTGTATATGGTTGCTAAATGTTTATACCCTATATTTGCTCTGGGAGGTTGTGGGGGGGAGGGGAGGAGGGGATGTGGGGTCGATGGGGAGGGAAATAAAATATAAATAATTTTTTTTTACAATAAAAAAAAGAAATTGCTTTATTCATTATTGATGGCAAGTTCAATATTCAACACCATATAAGATAGAATCAAGATTCTAAAAGACCTGGTGAGTAACAAGATGAATTTAAATGGAGAATACCAGAAAAAGAGATGGATGGACGGACGGATGGATGGATAGATAATAGATAGATGGATGGGTAGATAGATAAACTATCCATTATTGTTAAGGTGAGGTGCCTCGAGCTAATGAAAGATTCTCTGTGTTTTAAGACATCACGAGTTGAATGTGAACAGCAGTACAGCAGCTTCTGACAAAAGAATTGCCATTTTAGCATGCACTGAGCATAGCGTAGTGATGAGACAACATTAAACATTTGTACCATGCTGCTCTCTATTTGTCTGCACATATTTGATGCAAAGTGTTCAGCACTGAGGAATGCATTTTAAACAGGACATTGAAAAATAGATTGTGTCATTAAGAAAGTAAGGAGGCTTGGAAATGAAGTCCTGGGCATGTTTAGTATGGAAATGAGGAAAAAAGAGAGGAGACATGAGCTCAATATTCAAGGAGGATCGTGCAACGGCGGATAGTTACAGAAGGCAGGACTAGAATCAGCGTGCAGAAATTATTGAAAAGCAGATATTGTCTAAAAATTCATTGAGTTCCTAATGGTAAAATTTATTGAGCAACGGGGTAAACTGTTGGTGGGGAAAGTGTTGTTTTTCTTCAATGAAAGTATTTAAGCAGGTGTTGAAAAGCCAGGCTAATGGTGAAGACCAAGGGTGTCAAAGTTGATTTCATTGAGGGCTGCATCAGTGTTGGGGTGAGAATAAGAGCTCATAGAGGCGATTTAGATCTTTTCTTGGAATTCAGACAGTTAGAAATAAAGCCGAGATTAAAAGTCTAATAGAAAATATTTATTTCAGTACAAAAAACAATAAATCCCAAATAATTACATCTTTGCTAAGAAAACACGACCGTTCAAGTCAACAGCTAAGGCAGAAGAGAAATTAATGGTGGTTTAGGAATGCACACATGCACACTCATCATATCACGTGTTCTGCTTATATTGGAATGTACCATAATATTAGAATAGGGATGCATGACCCTGCATAGACATACAACTGACAATATTCACTACGTGACAATCAGGGTTGTGTTTGGCTTTGGGGGGGTATGGCCATGGTGGGCATGGCCAGCTCGATATCATGTCTACAGTCGACCTCTTCCCATTTCTAAGAGGTCTGTAAGGGGCGTGCATAAGCGCACCACTGGGCCTACCGTCCCTGACCTACTGTCCTATTGTCCTTTTTTATTGGCACTTTTTTACTTATGTTATGTTTATACAAACAACTACTATCCTATACATGTTTGACAAAATAAATAAATAAAATAAAAAAATAAATAAAATGTCAGGGGTGCCTGTGGCGGCCTGAGTTCTCTGCCAGCGAAAATGGGCTCCCAAGCTCCATTTTTGGCTGTGACAGCCCCCTACAACCTCTGCCAGTGAAAACTGAGCTTGGGAAGGCCGCCCGCGAGCTCTGTTTTTGGCTGCGATGGCCTCCTGCAACCCTTTGCTGCGGCCCGCCCGAGGTCCATTTTCACTGGCAAAGGCACTGCTGGCCAATCCTTCTCCCGTGGGCATGATCTAAGCACCCCTTGAGTTTGACACTCTGGTGAAGACTATAAACAAGCAGGCAATGAGTTCTATCCCTGCCTTAAACATGGAAGTTGTCTGGGTGACTTTGGAACAATCACCAGGAGACAGTGAGTTCTAGTCCTGTTAGGGGGGGGGGCAATCCCCCGTGTAGGTCGATAGATTTTTGCTTCTTTTTGAAGTCATTCTCATTAGAAAATAAAACCAAGATTCAAATCTAATTAACAAAATATTTATTTCAGTAGAAAAGTAATAAAAAGAATTCCTTAATAAACTACATCTTATCGGCTAATGAAAAAGTCACATCTGCCTTTGGCAGAAATGGAGGAAGAGAAGAGAGGGAGTTGACTTCCGGAATGCACGTATGCGTAGTAAAACATATCACATGTCTGTTTGACCATAAATACAAGAAAACAGTAGATCTGCACAACTGGCAATAATTCACATCGTGACAAGTCCTGCCTTGGCATGAAAGCTGGCTGGGTGATTTCAGGCCAGTCATTCTCAGCCCAACCTACCTCACAGGTAATTGTGGGGGGAAAATAAGAGGAGGGAGTATTAGCTAAGTTCAGCACCTTGAGTTACTTATAAAAAAATAACAAAGGCGAATTAAAAATATTTTTTTTTAAAAAAATGAAAGTATGAACAGAGAAGATGGCCAAGGATAGTAACTTTCCCCTTGTTGCAAACCAATTTCTTTTCAGGAACATTTCATATGCTTGTTTTCTCACCTTTACTCAGATATATGCAACTGTTCTTTGGCAAAACAATCTGAGCAATTGCTTTGTCTCGTGGAAATAAGAGGGGAAAATGTCACAATGATAATTAACTCACAGGTGTCTTATTTTCAGCTGACTCTGGCTGCTTGTTAACCCTCCTACACTGATGAAGGATGGGAAAGGACAGGAAATGTGACACACATACACATACACATACACATACACACACACACACACACACACACACACACACACACACACACACACACAAACAAACAGCTAATGAGGGAAGATGGTGCTATTTATTGCTATCCACAGCTGCATTTTTTTCATGTTTCGTTTGTTATAGGATCAGGATATTTTTTTGGGATGGATGGAAGCTCTATCTTACATTTGAAAATATCTTTGAAGCCTGGAATGGCCGCTAAAGCATTCAGGAGAAGTGTAGGAAACCAAGTTATGTTATGAAAACCTGGCTAAGATTGCCATGAAACCAGGCTAATTTCCCTATTACTGATGAGATGCTTCTGCTAATGTTTGACCTATACCTCTGCTTTTTAATTGCATCTCCACTGATCTTTCATTATATATATATATATATATATATATATATATATATATATATATATATATATATATATATATATATATATATATATATATATATATATATATATATATATATATATATATAATTGGGAAATCCCTTCTAAACTGCAGATAATTCATAATCCATTCTCTAAGACCTCTCCCTCATGATTCTGTTCAAAAACTTTCTCAACAAAATGGCAGATTGTATTTTTTTCAAACTTTAGTTAATGGCTTAAGTTTCTGTATCTATTCTGGACAAACACACTGACACTCACCCACCGCACATAGGGTACTTTTTCTACGTTGTATCAGTGAACCCATGTGGCAATTCCCACAGCCTGTTGAAGGATATTATATTTTTATTTATTTATTTTATTTTATTTATTTTTATTTTATTTATTTTGTCAACACGTGTACAAGATAACAGATATGATATAAACATAAACAAAAGCAAAGTATGTATAGGTAAAAATTAGACAATAGGACAGAAGGACAGGGACGGTAGGCACGATGGTGCGCTTATGCACGCCCCTTACAGACCTCTTAGGAATGGGGTGAGGTCAACTGTAGACAGTCTAAGGTTGAAGTTTTTGGGGTTTGGGGAAGAAACCACAGAGTCAGGTAGGGCATTCCAGACATTGATCACTCTGTTGCTGAAGTCGTATTTTCTGCAGTCGAGTTTGGAGCAGTTTACATTGAGTTTGAATCTATTGCGTGCTTGTGTATTGTTGCAGTTGAAGCTGAAGTATTCATTGACAGGTAGGACATTGTGGCAGATGATTTTATGAACGACATTTAGATCTGACCGAAGGCGACGTAGCTCTAAGTTATCTAAGCCCAAAATTTCAAGTCTGGTGGAATAAGGACTGCTGTTGCGAGCAGAGTGGAGGACTCTTCTTGTGAAGTATTTCTGGACTCTCTCAATTGTATTAATGTCCGATATGCAGTGCGGGTTCCAGACAGGTGAGCTGTATTCGAGGATTGATCTGGCAAATGTTTTGTATAATCAGATATGCTTCCAAACTGAAGCAAGACATGACCATCTCAGTTAGTAATTAGTGAAATAGCGACAACACTTAGACTTATATACCACTTCACAGCACTTTACAGCTCTCTCTAAGTGGTTTACAGTGTCAGCATACTGCCCCCAACACTCTGGGGTCCTCAGGATGGAAGGCTGAGTCAACCTTGAGCCGGTCAGGATTGAACTGCTGGCAGTCGGCAGAGTTAGTCTGCAATACTGCATTCTAACCACTGTACCACCGCAAAATGGAGGCTCTGTTGCACTAATAGAAAATGGTCTGTTAGAAATTGTCTCGGAGTTTTCTAGAATGGGTTGGTTTTTGGGTTGTGGTGCTACTTTTGGAAAAGACTTTAGAAAGGATTAGAAACTGCAATTGACATTAAGGAAAGAAATAACCTTTTTGAATAATATGAGCCGAGGTGGCGCAGCAGTTAGAGTGCAGAACTGCAGGCCACTTTAGCTGACTGTGATCAGCAGTTCAGCGGTTCAAATCTCACCAGCTCAAGGTTGACTCAGCCTTCCATCCTTCCGAGGTAGGTAAAATGAGGATCCAGATTGTTGGGGGCAATATAAATATACATTGCTTACTGGTGTAAACTGCTTAGAGAGTGCTTGCACTTTGAGGATGTATATAAGTCTCATAAATAAATAAATAAATAAATAAATAAATAAATAAATAAATAAATAAATAAATGAATGAATGAATGAATGAATGAATGAATGAATGAATGAATATGACTAGAGTTCCCAGCAGCACCCAATGGCTCAAAAACAATAACTTGTTTACAGGTGTATTTAGTTCATATTTATCACTTGACGGACCTTCCAGTCAATCAGCATTGCATGACTCCATCTTTTTCATGCTTTTTCAAAGAAAGGTTTCCCCTTAAGGAAGCCAATTATGCTCTTTAAGGAGTTGATAATGGCCATACTGGATTGAAACTTCAAGGCCAACTCAACATTGCAAGACTTGATGTTAAATCCATAATGTCACACTATCAAAAATGTTCAACCTATGAAAAGAAATACAGTCATGGCCAATTCTGGTTTAACTCTGGTTTAATTTTTTTTTTTCGCTTCGGTCCTCTGAAACTCTCTCTTTTGCTTCACTGGGAAAGAAATAAATTACCATACAGATAAAACCGCAGATCTGCTTTTGTCTCATCTCATTCCCCCAAGCCACCAGACCTTCACACAAATCCTCCATGCACATATAGGTCCCACAGAACTCAATAGGCTTTGAGTAAACCTCATAAGGTTCTCCTGTAATTCTATTAGATAGAAGGTTACTTGACATATCACTGGGGTGAATCCTTCTGAACCGTGAAGCCCTGAAATGTATAAACCACATATTGCATTTTCCGGGCTAGCTTTTGTCAAAAGAAATTTCATTTCCCAGTGAATCTTTGCTCAAAGGTTGAAGCGTTCGCTTTGACTTAAATTCATAACTGTACCTTAATTGTGACTCCATTGGTTTGTTTGTTTGTTTGTTTGTTTGTTTGTTTGTTTGTTTGTTTGTTTGTTTATTTGTCAAACATGAACAAGATAGCAGGTATAGGTATAAACATAAACATAAACAAAGGAAGTAAGTACAGATAAATGGGGACAGTAGGACAGGGACGGTAGGCACGCTGGTGTGCTTATGCACGCCCCCTTTACAGACCTCTTAGGAATGGGGTGAGGTCCACGGTAGACAGTTTGAAGTTGAAGCTGTGAGGGTTTGAGGCTGTAACAACGGAGTCGGGTTCCAGGCGTTGACCACTCCGTTGCTGAAGTCGTATTTTCTGCAGTCGAGTTTGGAGCGGTTTACCTTGAGTTTGTATCGATTGTTTTCCCATGTATTATTTTCATTCTCTCTGTGTATTTGTGTGTGTGTGTGTGTTTATGCTGTGTGTGTGTGTGTGTGTGTGTGTGTGTGTGTGTGTGTGTGTGTGTGTGTATGTGTGGACAAAGCTCTTGTGAAATGCTTTTCAGGCTACAGAGAATATTTCTGAATATAATATGAATATATCATGCTATAGTTGATCATCAATACGCACCAGCAGACTTTTTATGATAGTAAACATTTCTTCCAAAGTTTCTTTTTTTAAAAATATATTAAAACAAATTAAAACACTGGAGGTGTTTTTTCTGCAATATGAGCGACGAAAGGAAGAAAGCAGGGAGATGAATCAACATTTTAGATGCAATTACTTCACTGATTCTAATATGTATGAATAAATGTCTACAGATAAACTTTTCCTTTCTTCTTTAGGCAGCTTAATCCCAAAGTAAACCTTACAGAATGCCTTTTAAGAAATGTGATAATTTAATAAACCCAGTCACATAACAAGATTTCACAATATGCATAGACATAGAGCACAGAGAGCCGAGGTGGCGCAGCGGTTAGAGGCAGGTACTGCAGGCCACTTTAGCTGACTGTGATCCCCAGGTCAGCGGTTCAAATCTCACCGGCACAAGGTTGACTCAGCCTTCCATCCTTCCGAGATAGGTAAAATGAGGACCCAGATTGTTGGGGGCAATATGAATATACATTGCTTACTAGTGTAAACTGCTTAGAGAGTGCTTGCACTGTGAGGCGGTATATAAATCTCACAAAACAAATAAATAAATAGAATAGAATAGAATAATAGAGTTTGAAAGGTTGGAGTTTTCTAGTCCAACCCCTGCTATACCATTTCAAATGAATGATTGTCCAGTCTCTTTTTGAAAGCCTCCAGTAACTTCTCAGAACATAACAGTAAAATCTCACTTATTATCATCATCAATATTGCTCTCACTATTAGTTCTAAACTTTTTTTTATAGGCAACACATATCATTTTATAGCTGAGCATAGCAGCCCAGATGGTTCTTTACCCAGGGTATCTTTGATTAATCACACAGCAAATCTTGCAATATCTCAAGGAATTTGGTTTAGAAGATGTAATAAAAGAGGCATAGCGTCTCCACAGCCTTTATATACCAAAGCTGCTTAACTAAGGATAAAATTTAATGGCTTCAAAGTAATTCAGTTTAGTTAGTCCGACGTTTGCTGCTATCAACAAGTAGATCACAAAATAATAGGCTTTATTTTCTTACCCTCCTCAATAAATATTCGAAACTAATGTTCCACTCTCCATTCATGTAGATTCAAGATTGTTTTCCCCGAATTGTTCTAAATAGCGCTCGATTGTTTGGAGTAGCACATCTTCATTATTTATGTATGCATTTATTTTTTAAGAGAGGAAAAATAGGAAAAAGGGAGTCATTCTCCAAAGTTAACCAAACCTCTGCTCCAGGGGCGGGTTCCTAATTTTTTTACTACCACTCTGTGGGCGTGGCTGATTTTGTGGGTGTGGCTTGCCGGCCATGTGACCGGGTGGGCGTGGCTTGCCAGTCATATATTAGTTATTTCAGAGAGATGTTACTACTATTTTTGCTATTTTATACCTTACATGAAAAGCTTTGCAAACAAAGTGTGTGTTACACCATGGCAACACAGCAACCTTTATATGCAGAAAATACTATAGTTAAAAGACAAGCAAGTCTCATACAGCATTTTTGGTTTCAGTCATGGATTCCTTAGACGAAAATATTGAGGACTGTTGAAAGAAAGTATCTTTTAACAGTCCTCAATGTTTTCATCTAAAGAATAACAGTATAAAACTGTATAAAATTAACAGTATAAAAGGTTAAGCTTTCGGAAAACGCCCACTTTGGGAAGCTTTAGGCAAAAGCGAAGGAAAAGTGTCGAATGCGAGCTTCTTATTATTTTCAAGCGAAAGACTTAATTGTCAGGTTTCTGGACATGCGCAGAAGAAAATGTTTTTTAAATTTTTTTTTACATTTTTTTTAAAATGGCGGCGCCCAGGCACCGGCAACCGACCGAACCGGTACTGTGATGTTACCAGTGGGCCGCTACCGGTGCTATAGAGTGGACCGCACCGGTAGGAACCCACCACTGCTCTGCTCCCAAATTCTCAGCTAATTTTATGAGGATAAATAATTTCCACCCCTCTACAAATTAATAGTTGAAAAAGAAACGATCTACATTTTCATCCCAGTAATAGTTAGAAATACAGAAATACTCTCTCTCTTTTATTCTCATTTCTCTTGGTAATGTAAAGAGCACAGAATTGGGGAGAGAAAGAGATATACAACACTGATTGGTTTTGTTTTGTTTTTGCCACAATTCCTGTGAAAAGTGCATCTTGTTTCTTGTCATAGATCCTGAGTTTTAGAAGCAGCTTTCTTAAGTGTCATCAAAGAAAACACCTTGTCTATGTCAGTAATTCTGGACCTTTCTCTGTGTAAAGTTATTCAATTCTTTGTCCGTTCTGAGTGTTTATTAAATGTCACACTTTCTAAGAAAACATTTTCAAAATGATGACACCTGGTTACTTCTGCTTACCTGTAGCAAATTCAACATCTTTCTTTCTTTCTTTCTTTCTTTCTTTCTTTCTTTCTTTCTTTCTTTCTTTCTTTCTTTCTTTCTTTCTTTCTTTCTTTCTTTCTTTCTTCCTTCCTTCCTTCCTTCCTTCCTTCCTTCCTTCCTTCCTTCCTTCCATCCTTCATTATTTATTTATTTATTTATTTATTATTTATTTATTTATTTATTTATTTATTTATCATTTATTTATTTATTTATTTATTTATTTATTTATTTGTCAAACATGTATAGGATAGTAGTAGTTTGTATAAACATAAGTAAAAAGTAACGATAAAAGAGGACAATAGGACAGTAGGACAGGGACGGTAGGCGCAGTGGTGCGCTTATGCACGCCCCTTACAGACCTCTTAGAAACGGGGAGAGGTCTACTGTAGACAGTCTAAGGTTAAAGTTTTTGGAGTTTGGGGAAGAAACCACAGAGTCAGGTAGTGCATTCCAGGCATTGATCACTCTGTTGCTGAAGTCGTATTTTCTGCAGTCGAGTTTGGAGCGGTTTACATTGAGTTTGAATCTATTACGTGCTCGTGTATTGTTGCGGTTGAAGCTGAAGTAGTCATTAACAGGAAGGACATTTTGGTATATGATTTTATGAACTACATTTAGATCAGATCGGAGGCGACGTAGTTGTAAATTGTCTAATCCCAGTATTTCAAGTCTGGTGGAATAAGGTATTTTGTTGTGAGCGGAGGAGTGAAGGACTCTTCTTGTGAAATATTTCTGGACTCTCTTGATTGTATTTATGTCTGATATGCAGTGCGGGTTCCAGACAGGTGAGCTGTACTCCACTTAGAAGTCTCTCATTCACTGTTTGTAACTCCACATTTTAGTTTTTCTTTTGGGAAGAAAAATACCAGCCTTAAAAACAAGCTTAAAATTTCAGACCAAAAGAAGGTGGTGTGAATATTTTCGCCTATAAAATTAAAATAAATAAAGGCACTGAATGTTATGCAGGATAGAGGACTTTTTCTCCACTGGCCTAGGATTTATTCAAGAGGAAAATAGGCAAATAAAAACAGGACGGATAAGAAATTGCTCGCATATCTCTAATGAGTAGTTACATCGACCCCGAACTGGAATCTTGATCTATTTTCCTAAGTCTGAATTAAATTAGCTACCTTTTATGGCGGTAAACAATATCTTGAGATTGTGAAATCTGGGGATGTCTTTGAACAATGTCCTTTGAAGCATATCTCCTCATTTTGGCCAATTAGGACCCGAGGTGGCGCAGTGGTTAGAGTGCAGCACTGCAGGCTACTTCAGCTGACTGCTAGTTCAGCAGTTCAGCTGTTCAAATCTCACCCGCTCAAGGTTGACTCAGCCTTCCATCCTTCTCAGGTCGGTAAAATGAGGACCCAGATTGTTTGGGGCAATATGCTGACTCTCTAAACAACTTAGAGAGGGCTGTAAAGCACTATGAAGCGGTATATAAGTCTAAGTGCTATTGCTATTGCTATTGCTAAATCCACTCCCAGCATAAACTTTATACGGAAAGAGAAAAATATGGGAGTATCCTTGGTGCTCTCTGAGCGTGCAGATCTTTCACTAGGTAACATCATCAGTGCTAGTAGGGAGAAGGGTTTGTTCTCAATTTATATTCTAGTGGCTTGCCTATCAGTGTTGGTGTTGGTGGGGTTTTTTTTGGGGGGGGGGGCTGGGCTGTTTATTATTGATTTGCTTGGCAGTTCTTTGATTGGAGTATTGCTCACTTCTTAGCTGTTGGTCTGGTGTTGGTATTGATGGTGAAAACCAGGATTAACATCAGACTAACCATCAAGTAGTAAACAATTCCCCAATCAAGGAACTGCCAACAAGCCAACAATAAACAGCTCAACCAATATACCTCCAATACCACCCCCCGCCAACACTGACAAGGCAAACCACTAGAATATAAATTGAGAAGAAACCCCTCTCTCTATTAGCACTGTTGATGTTGCCTAGTTTGGGTAAGGGGCATGCAGAAGCGCACCAACGTGCCTACCGTCCCTGTCCTACTGTCCGCATTTATTCATATCCATTTCCTGTATTCATAATCATGTTTATACTTATATCTGTTATCTTATACATGCTTGACAAATAAATAAAAAATGAAAAATAAAAATAAAAATAATAAAAATTAAAAATAAAAATAAAAATTAATAAAAATAAAAATAAAAATTAATAAAAATAATAAAAATAAAAATAAAAATAAAAATAAAAATAAAAATAAATAATAAATCTGCAAGAAAACCACCAAGAATCCCTCATTTCAACCCTGAGCTACAAATACATTCCTTTAGTGGGAAAATATGATTTATTTTTCTTCCAAACCTCCCAGATCTAATTGTAATTAAATCACGACATCTAAAATTTCATGAGTAATTCACGGATTACGCAGATGTTCTCTCCTAATTATACAATCATCAAAGCCTTTTCCTGAGTTTCAAAATAGGCAGGTTATTCTATTAGGGAGAAATATTCAATCAATGTGATTGACACGTCCATGAACTAGACAGAAGCACTGCAAGTTGGAATTGATTTTGGATTTTGCATCCAAAAAAACCCTGCCATATTTACCCAAATGATGACAGCCCCCTTAAGAAGGGGAGATTAGTGAGAAGAATTATAATTCCTTACCTCCTCATCTGGAATATATGACTCCCACTTCAAAAATGTGCATGTGATACATATATATGGACTTCTGTGTTCATACTTACTATATGTTACAAGTATGTGTACAAATTCTATCAACTGAGGGTCCTACTTTTCTGATCTTCTCATTCATGTGGAAAACTACTACATACGAAGAAAGTAATCATAGCTAAAGGAAATATTTCATTCTATGTTTCCTCCTCTAGCCACTACATTAAAAAAAACCGATGTTCTTGTAATAAATTCGTTATCATTCCTCCTTGTATAGTAACTGATGAAGAAAACTGATTCCAAATATCTAAAAATAAATATATAGATCTCATAAATGCAGGGGTAAATTTTGCTCACACAAAGATTCTGAAATAAACACTATTCTTGAATCATTATGATTCATTCCCCTGTTTTTAAGGACACCTTATCAGAAATCTATTTCACAGAAACAGTTCCATATCGATAGATTTAGGGGCTGGATTCCAAGACACATTTCATTTTTAAGGAATCGATTCCAAGAGTTGCCATTCAATGTTGCCTTTCCCCACCCCTTCAAAAAAGAAAAGAAAAAAATGACTTGGGAAAACACTTTGAAGGGTTACATGCAGAGGTTATATGCTGCCAGTTTGGACCGGTTTGTGCTGCAACAGACTCTAAAAGAATCCAAAACATTTTCAAGACCTGAACCTAATTTTAGCCCAACAATGTGCTGCAAAAAATTAATTCTGATCCCTTGTCTAACTCCCCACCCCACTGTCCTCTGTCCTTGGCCGCATCTCTTTAAATTGGAACATTTTCATGTTAGTCAAGGATACAAACCCTCGGCCACTCGAGAGCTTATCTGGCAAGGGCTGGCTTGAATGAAACTATTGCTGATTTTCTTTTCAGGTTTGTTATTACCATCCTCCTAAGCTGTCACTGAACGGTCACATTTTTTCCCCGGCTCTGCGGCCACATTTATCTTGCCAGTGTCCCTGGGTCAAGAGCAAAATGAAATTGTGGCTTTCTAAAAGCCGCCTCTTTGATCCTGCCAGCCGTTGTGCGTTCCGTTCTTTCTATCCATGTGCAGACATTGGGGATTCTTTCCCTTCCTTCTACCAGAGATCACCTGAGGGGACACGAGGGGGATGCTGACAGGTGGACAGATGTACTTTTTCAACACCTCCGAATGAGAGAAGAACACCAGAGCCTTTTGATGGGGAATGGTTCAGCCGGCCTCCTTTCATCCCTGCTGGCTTTCTCATTCTGAAAATATGCTCTAACCTCCCTCTCTCCCTCGCTGTCAAACCCACAGTGATATTTAACAGTGATCTCACTGTGCATCGGCTCTAGCTCTGATGCCTCTTGACATCTACATTCCGGTGGTGTTCATGGGGAATCATTCTGAGGACATCATTCAAAAGAAGCCAGAAGTAAAATTCAGGCACGGGTCCGACAAGATGACACCCAGATACTATCTCATGAGTCCATGCTGATCAGCATGAAAAAAAGATAGGGTTACCTTGAAAGAAAAATGCTTAGCTATGGAAGTAAGGAAAAAACAACAACAGAATAACAGAATTGGGAGGGACCTTGGAGGTCTTCTAGTCCAACCGTCTCTGTTCAAACAGGAGACCCAATACCGTTTCAGACAAATGGTTGTCCAATTGCTTCTTTAAAAAAACCTTCATTGTACTGTGTGTACTTTTTAAAGATTTGCATCTATTTTCATATATATATATATATATATATATATATATATATATATATATATATATATATATATATATATATATATATATATGTATGTATATATGTAGTTATGTTCGTACATAGTTTGTCTTTTATGTTTTATGTATTTTTAAAATTACTTAATAAAAATCATTAAAAAAAAAACCTTCAGTGTTGGAGCATCCACAACTTCTGGAGGCAAGCCGTTCCACTGACTGATTGTTCTAATTGTCAGGAAAATTCTCCTTATTGATAGGTTGGTTCTGCTTGATTACTTTCCATCCATTGTTTTTTTATCCTGCCTTCAGGTGCTTTGGAGAAACAGGTTGACTCCATGTCGCATCATATATCATATATCATATATCATATATCATATATCATATATCATATATCATATATCATATATCATATATCATATATCATATATCATATATCATCATTATGAGTCACAGTGGCACAGTGGTTAGAGTGCAGTACTGCAGGCTACTTCTGCTGACTGCCAGCTGCCTGAAATTTGGAAGTTCAAATTTCACCAGGCTCAAGGTTGACTCATCTTTCCATCCTTCTGAGGTGGGTAAAATGAGGGCTGAGATTGTTGGGAGCAATAGGCTGACTCTCTAAACCGCTTAGAGAGGGCTGTAAGGCACTGTAAAGCGGTATATAAGTCTAAGTGCTATTGCTATTACTGCAGAGGTGGGTTTCAGCAGGTTCTGACCAGTTCTGGAGAACCGGTAGTGGAAATTTTGAGTAGCTCAGAGAACTGGTAGCAGAAATATTGAGTAGTTCAGAGAACCGGTAAATCTCCGCCCCCATCTATTCTCTGCCTCCCGAGTCCCAGCTGATCGGGAGGAAATGGGGATTTTGCAGTAACCTTCCTCTGGAGTCAGGAGGGAATATAGATTTTGCAGTATCCTTCCCCTAGAGTGGGGTGGGAATGGAGATTTTACAGTATCCTTCCCCTGCCACGCCCACCAAGTCACACCACGCCCACCAAGCCACGCCCACAGAACCGGTAGTAAAAAAAGGTTGAATCCTACCACTGTATCACTGCATCATATCATATCATATATCATATCATATCTCATGAGCAAAACCTGGACTTGTTTGAGACAGACTGTGATGAAACTGGTAGTGAAGGAGGAAGTCCTGTGCCAACCTCAGCGTTGTGATGCTGTTGTGTAATGGAAACGGAGAGCAGGGAGGGTTGGGAAGAACAATGATCCTCCTTATTGAATTCAGTGGCGCTGATGGATATGTAGCACTACTCATAAAAACCATATGCACAGAAGTTTCAAGACATTCAACTAATTTATTTGGAGGGAATTCTGCTGCCATGCAAAAGGCAGCTGGTGAGCTAGAAGAAAGCAGCATAAATCACAGTGTGAAGGGCCAAAGGTATTACAGGGTATTAAGGGAATAAGGAAAAAAGTTATTCAGCAACGCAGAGCCCATTTTGTGGCACCAGCACTGAACGAAGCAGATAATTCTGAAGGGAAGGGAAGGCTCAAGGAACAGAATCCATTGCTTGAGAACAACAAATATGACATCTTAATAAATTTTAAAAAGTATATCCTAGTCAGTGGGTGCCCTCTCAAATGAAAAGCTACCTGTTAGTCATCAAAACAGAGTGTGCTGTGTACTGATCTTTGCTGCGTACAGAAGAAAATAGCTTGTCTATGAAAGTTGGCACATTGTCAGACAGTTCTGGAGTTTGTGGATGTCCCGATCCGGAACAAAGCTAAATTGCTCCCAATTCCCCAAGTTCAATGGCCCTGTCTGAATTGCTCCATTTTTTGGAGTGCATTGTGGTTCATCCCAAGGGATGTTAATTTAAGGCCAATCATTATTAGCAATGGTCTTACAACAGCTCCTTTTAGTTCCACGGCCACAGGGACATTCCTTTAGAACAGGGGTCCTCAGACTTTTTAAACAGGGGGCCAATTCATGGTCCCTTAGACTGTTGGGGGCCGGACCGGCTGGGTGGGTGTGGCTAGGTCATGTGATTAGGTGGGCATGGCCAATTTAACAGTCCATTAAACAATGCACACAAATTAAACTTTAATTTGTTTTGCTCCTGGGGGTGTTTTATTTGCTTTTGTTTGCATGTTGCTCTTTTGGTTGACTTTTCTTTTTACTAGATCATTTTTTCAGTTGTTTAGGAGTCTAGTGGTTCACTTCAGAAAACTCGGTTTTGCAGCAATTCTTCTCAGCCCCAAGGAGCTTCAGAAATCTCTCTCTGTCTCTCTTCTCTCTCTCTCTCTCTTTCTGTCTCTCTTTCTCTTTCTCTCTGTTTCTCTGTCTCTCTCTCTTTCTGTCTGTCTGTCTGTCTCTCTCTCTCTCTCTCTCTCTTTCTTTCTTTCTCTCCCTCCCTCCCCCTCTCTCTCCCTCCCTCCCCCTCTCTTTCTCTCTCTCTCTCTCTTTCTCTCCCTCCCTCCCCCTCTCTCTCCCTCTGTCTCTCTCTCTCTTTCTCTCCGTCTGTCTCTCTCTCTCTCCGTCTGTCTCTCTCTGTCTGTCTGTCTGTCTCTTTCTATCTTCTGGAGGCGGGAGAGGTGAAAAACTGGTCATTTTTGCCCATTTTTTGGCCTCCTGTGCGTTCCGTTTTTCACCTCCCCTGCCTCCAGCAGCATTCTGCAGTCAAAAACAGGCAAAAACGGCCCGTTTTTGTGGCCAAAAACGGGCTGTTTTCACCCGGTTTTTGGCCTCCTGGGGCATCTGTGTGCCCCATTTTTTTACCTCTCCCACCTCCAGAAAATCTCTGCAGGCCAAAATTGTTGGCCTTACCTTTCAGCTCCAGCCCGCGGGGCTCGCGAAGGTAAGTCCTGTGCTCGGCCGAAGGGTAGGTGGGGCGATGTGAGCAGGGCAGCCTCGTGGTCCTGCGCGGGCCGGATTAATGGCTTCGGCGGGCCGCATGTGGCCCACGGGCCGTAGTATGAGGACCCATGCTTTAGAAAGTCAAAGATGATGATTCAGAATGGCTTCAGGGAGGGAGTTTTGTTCGGATTTGGGGGTTTCCGAGAGAACCACTTGCAAAGGTTTGCTGTTTTTCTAGGGCGGAAAAAGCTTGTCGGTAGAGACTCTTTAAGCCTTTTCCTTCTGGCAATTCTCCCCTCAAGCAGTTTTTGTGTTTTTTTTAAAGTCTGTATCTCTGTCATTCCCCCCCCTTTTTTTTCAGCCGAAGCAGAACCAACTGGGAAAAGTTAAGCAATTCCTTTCAGCCTTCCAGTCTTTTGCTCCGAGGTGCTAAACCTGCTCTTGGTTTGCTTCAGCAAGGGGCCCTAGGGAAATAATCACAGTGTAGTTTGGTCTCCAGACTGAAACCGGCCTTAATTCAATCATTGTTGTTGGGTTTTTTTTTTTAATGCAGCAAAGAGATGCAGATCATCTCTGCCAATTGCCAGCCTCTGGGGAATTGCCATTTCAGAATTTGCTTATTCATATGTAATGTGGTGGATGTGGTTGAAAGAGAGCTTTGTCTGCTACATAATTTTTTTTTAAATGCAAGGATTGTCTTGCTGGATCCACTCAGCTAGCCAGGTGGCCTGATGTTTTTTTCACAAGCAGGTTGCAAAAGTGAGGTCTCTCTCGGTTTGGAGCCTTTGAAGTCAGTATCTCCCATACTGGAACATGCAATCTATTATCATCTTTGCTGCCTTCAGTACGGTAGTCCTTGACTTATGACCACAATTGAGCTCCAGGTGTTTGTTGGTAAGTGAGACAGTTACGTGAGCTTTGCCCCATTTTACGGCTTTTTCTTGCCACAGATGTTCAATGAATCACTGCAATTGGTCTCCGGGTACAATTCAAGGTGTTGATCATCATCTTTAAAGGCCTACATGGCTTAGGACCAGGTTACATTCGGGACCGCATTCTGCCGCATTCTGCCTCATACTTCCCTTTGACCGGTTAGGGCCCACAGAGTGGGTCTCCTCCAGGTCCCGTCAGCCAAACAATGCCGGCTGGCGGGCCCTAGGGGGAGGGCCTTCTTTGTGGGGGGCCCCATGCTCTGGAACCAACTTCCCCCAGAGATCCGAACTATCCCCACCCTGCTGGCCTTCCGAAAAGCCGTCAAGACATGCTCTTCCTGCAGGCAGGGGGTTGAGACTAGTTCCATCTGAGCTCTCCCCCTGTATGTATGTTGGTGAATATTTTTTTAAACTTTTTATCTTTTAAAATTGTTTTAATTATTGTTTAGTGTTCTTGCACAATGTTGTACGCAGCCCTGAGTCCCTCGGGAGTAGGGCGGCATAGAAGAACCTAATAATAAATAAATAATAAATAAATAAATAATAAACATGTACTTCTGTCATGCAAAAGATGCACTTCCGTGGTGATGCGAACCAGTGGGGAAAGTAAGTAGAATATTTATCATGTGACTATGGGGATACTACAACGGTCATAAAGTGTGAAAACCGCTCACTTTTTTCAGTGCTGTTGTCTCTAAATGAATGGTTGTAAGTTGGACTCTCAACACAAGGCAAACAGATAACTCAGTTACTTTCCTGCGCTTGTGTGTGGACATAAAATGTTGATGATGATTTATTTATTTATTTGGTTTTCTTATATGCCGCCCAACTCCCGAGGGACTCAGGGTGCATATATATGTGTGTGTGCGTGTGTGTGTTTACACACACACATACATATACACACACACACATACATACACACATACACAACATACATACATATATACACACCCTGCTCAAGCATCACTTATATGCTATGTACTGAATAGAAGGAAGTGAACTGCCAATAATCTTTTTCTGCCATCCTCACCACTCTATGCACCGCCTTCCTGCCAGAAGCAGTAATGCTTCCAATCCAGATGGTAATGCAATATGACAGGACACTCTTGATCGTCCCTCTACAGAAAGTGATAAGGACAGGGAAGGAAGGTGTACTTTTTTCATGTGACGCAGAAAAGGCAGGCGCGGCTGTGCCCACTTCACCAGTGTCATGTGGAGTTAACCAAAGGCAACTCCTAGCAATGTAACTTAGGCTTGGAGGCTATGTCGCATCAGGAACTAGTTGTAATCGCATAGATCTTTGGAAAATATCAGTTGTTCGGCATGAGTCAGGTGGCAAATAAATTTCAAAATGAATGAATGAATAAACGAACAAACGAACAAACAAAGAAATGAACAAATGAATGAATGAATGAATAACTCTGGATTTTCAAGGTGAACCGGGAAATTTGAAGGGAACATCTTAGAAGAAGACAGTGATATGTGACTTCCATGTTGCCACCAAAAACCTACAGGATTTTGTCTGTGAAGGTACCTACAGTTGAAAAGAGTTTATCTTTCATGTCATGTGCTCATAAAATAAAATTATAATTGATACAGAAATGGCAAAAGAGATCAAGGCACATAAAAAGGATTAAAACATTTATTCCTCCTTAGTTACAATGAATTAAAATAACCACCTGCGAAGAACTTTTATTCTGAGCTATATAATAGTTATATGGGTGCATATTTATAACAAAGGAAGAAATTAGTAAGAACGCAAGAAAGAAAGAAAAATGACTTTAAGTGAACATTTTTGAATGAATTTATCCTTGACAGATCAATGTAGATTTGTGGGCACAAATGTTCCCTTTTCAGAACGTTATAACGTGGCTTTCAACACTGCATACAATGTGCATGTATTGTAAAAAAAAGAATGACAAACTAATGTATTTTTCGGAGTATAAGACGCACCGGAGTATAAGACGCACCTTAGTTTTTGGGGATGAAAATAGGGGAAAACAGTCTGCCTACCAGGTATTCATCTGGCTAGTGTCCTTAGTCTGGTCAGCTTCAGCACATTATTTTATCCCCTGGTTAGGATTTAAAAAAAACCTTCTCCTGAGAGAGTAACAATGAAAGAGCCTGCAAGCCAGTAAGAGCTGGGAAGATCGTTAGCACCTAGTTAGGGCTAGAAAAAAACTTATTCAGAGCAAGTAGAGCAATGAAAAAAAACCCTGCAAAGACTTAGGGCTGGAAAAACATTCTTCGGAGAGAGTAACAATGAAAGAGCCTGCAAGCCAGTAAGAGCTGGGAAGATAGATAGCACCTGGTTACGGCTAGAAAAAAACTTATTCAGAGCAAGTAGAGCAATGAAAAAAAAACCTGCAAAGACTTAGGGCTGGAAAAACATTCTTCTGAGAGAGTAACAATGAAAGAGCCTGCAAGCCGGTAAGAGCTGGGAAGATCGTTAGCACCTGGTTAGGGCTGGGGAAAAAAAAGCTACATTCGAAGTATAAGACGCACCCAAATTTTCAGCCACTTTTAGGGAGGAAAAATACTCTGAAAAATACGGTATCTATTTCTAGGAAGCATATAGCAAAAAAATGGATGGTGCTTTGATATGGCTTTTCCTTCTGAATCTGCAGTCTGACATAGAAACAGGCAACTAATCTGCAGCTATAAAATGAGAACCTAGGAAAACTTAAGGTGAGCCGTTTTTCTTTCTCCCAGGACTAACATATTTCATTTACAAAGCTCCAGATGTTTACTAGACGGTACAAAAAATGGTATTATGGATTTGTTTACCACTCTCTGGATTTTGGCCAGCCAGGTATGGCAGCTCTGCAGAACCCACAAGAATGCCTTTTATTAAATGCCTTGAAAGAATCTTAATCTTTGCTTGCTTTTGCTATTGTTTCAGAAAGCTGTAATTCAGAGGTTTTCCTCTCCTTTATTGTCCTGTCATCAATATTTTTCCCACTTAGACTGACCCTAAAAAGAAGAACACTCATACTTTATCAAATGAACACAAAATGTTTTTGAAGTGCTTTTAGGCCGTGGCTAGTACTCTCGGAAGATTTGTCATCCCATTCAGCTAATTACTAGGGAGTTTTACCGAAGACAGGATAGCTCTAAATAGACATAAGAGAATAGCCACAACTAGCTTTCCTTTCTCTAGTAACCATTAGGCATGTTAGCAACAAGAGAAAAGTAAATAAATACAAAGGGAAAAAAAGACATTCTTATAGATCGATGGAGAGCTGAATATCTTTTAAAGTTGTTTTTATTTTCCTATGATCAAAAGAAAGAATGGCACAGCTTTATTATTGTAGAGCATTCTCAGACGTACGGAATTGCTCCATAATAGCACTTAGCAATAGCACTTAGACTTATATACCGCTTCATAGTGCTTTCTTTACAGCCCTCTCTAAGCGGTTTACAGAGTTCAGCATATTGCCCCCAACAATCTGGGTCCTCATTTTACCCACCTCAGAAGGATGGAAGGCTGAGTCAACCTTGAGCCGGTGAGATTTGAACAGCTGAACTGCTGAACTGCAGTGCTGCATTTTAACCACTGCGCCACCTCGGCTCTTTAAAGCGCCTCCATATAAGCAATTGGATAAAAACAAACAAAAATGGAATGGTAAAATAGCAATAGCACTTAGACTTATATACCGCTTCATTTACAGAGTTAGCATAATGCCCCCGACAATCTGGGTCCTCATTTTACCGACCTTGGAAGAGTGTAAGGCTGAATCAACTTTCAGCAGGTGGGGATCAAATTCCTCTCTATGGGTAGAGTTAGCTGCAATACTGCATTCCAACCACTGCACCACCATGGCTCCTATGTAATTTCATTTGAAACATTTGTAATGTTTTTATAAGTCAAAAGTAGGGTGATTTTTGCTTTGAAGGAAGAAAGACCTGAAACATTTTTGGGTACCCGCAGCAGGTTCTGTCCAATTTTTGAGATATAGTAGTATCTTTAGACTTGGAAGTTTACAGGACCTCGAGGTATTGAAAGAATATATATATATATATATATATATATATATATATATATATATATATATATATATATATATATATATATATATATATATATATATATATATATATATATATATATATATATATATATATATATATATATATTATTTTAAGATTGTGAGTGGTATTTGGTGAGAGAAAGGAAGTGCCAAAGATGATGTTCCATCCTGAGTGTGATTGTGAATGCCATGGATTGAATGTCAATATGATCGTGCATCATACATCTTATATACAGAGCATCTATACCACATTATAGATCAAAACGTATGAAGAACCTGTTGCAGGAATTGGGTATGTCACGTTTAATGAAAAGAAGGACTAGAGGAGACATGGTAGCAATATTCCAATATTTGTGGGGCTGCTGCTAAGACTAGATGGTCAAACTTTTTTCCAAAGCACCCAAAGGCAAGACAAGAAACAATGGATGGAAGCTAACCAAGGAGAGAAACAACTTAGAACTAAGGAGAAAATTTCCTAATGGTGACAGCAATCAACCAATGGAATAGCTTGCCTTCAGAAGTTGTGGGTGCTCCATCACTGGAGGCTTTTAAGAAGAGACTGGTCAACTATTTATCTATCTATCTATCTATCTATCTATCTATCTATCTATCTATCTATCTATCTATCTATCTATCTATCTATCTATCCATCTACCTATTTATTTATTTATGAGATTTATATACCGTCTCACAGTGCAAGCACTCTCTAAGCAGTTTACACCAGTAAGCAATGTATATTTATATTGCCCCCAACAATCTGGGTCCTCATTTTACCTACCTCGGAAGGATGGAAGGCTGAATCAACCTTGAGCCGGTGAGATTTGAACCGCTGACCTGTGGATCACAGTCAGCTAAAGTGGCCTGCAGTACCTCACTTTAACCGCTGCGCCACCTCGGCTATTTGTCGGCTATTTGTCTGTAGTGGTATAGGGTCTCCTGCTCGAGCAGGGGGTTGGACTAGAAGACCTCCAAGGTCCCTTCCAACTCTATTATTCTACATTATATTCTATTTCTATACATACTGTAGGTAGGTTTCTCTTGATAGACAAAATTGGCAGGGAACAAATTCTTTAAAATAACTTTAAAACCAACTGCTGTTTTTGCTGAAGTCTTTGTGAGGATCACAGGGAAGTGCACAATTAAGCTGCAGGGAACTTTTAAGTGTCTAAATACAGTACACAAAGTTGTTTAGCAATGATGTGAGAGTCATTTATTTGCCAATGACTTCACAATGAAGTTAATACTTCCTAAATGTGCTCATGGACCTGAATGTTAATATTTCCAAGATGTGTGTATGTGAACTGAATGTTAGTAGATAATGTTATCAATGTGGGGTTTTTTTTCCTCTCCTTCTAATTTGGATGATTGAATTGACAAATAAAACCACCACGTGGAAGAATATAAGAAGCCCATCTGGGCTATATGCATATTAAGGGGAACGTATGCACAGAAGCAATTGCTATAGGGCCACTAGAATGTTTACATAAATGTATTCAACATTTTTAAAAGATATGCATCTTAAGCTTGTTTTGGGGGAAATTAGCTCCGAATAACCGTATCCAGGGGTGGGCTACTCCGGGTTCACCTGGGTTCGGGCAATCCTCTAGCAAAGATTCTGTGCGGTTCAGCAAACCCCCAAATCCCACTCGTGACTGGCCCCTCCCACCCCAGGAGTCTCCACGCGGCCCGTTTTGGATGCCAGGTAACTGCAGGGCCTGCGCGGAGGCTCAGGGAGGGCAAAAAAATGGGCCTTCCGGAGGCTCCAGAAGGCCAGAAACAGGTCAATTTCCGGCTTCCAGAGGGCCTCCGGAGCCCGGGGGAGGCCGTTTTCACCCTCCTGGAAAGCCTCAGGAGCCCAGGGAGGGAGAAAAATGGGCCTCCCGGAAGTTCCGGAAGGCCAGAAATGGGCCCATTTCTGGCTTCTAGAAGGCCTCCGGAGCCCAGGGAAGGCAACTAGGCCATGCCCACCATGGCCACACCGACCCAGCAACCGGGCAGAGAACCCGTTGCTAAAATTTTTGAAGCCCACCCCTGACTGTATCAAAGGTTGGGAGGGGGCAGATATGAGAAAGAGACAGAGAGGGTGAGATGAAACCAAGCTATTTACATTTTACAATTTTCTAGTTTCTGATGATTTCCTCGCTGTATTCCTCCACACAAGGAATAACTTGCCAAAATAAGAACTGAACTTTTTTTTTTTTTTTGCTTAAAAGTTTGTGGTATTTTAATTTAATATCGAAGCTCAGCAGATGAACCAGGCTTTGAGTTCAAAAGCTATTTCCCACTTTTTCAGTGTGGTTGCTAACTAGGAGAGAAGAAAGACCAAAAGTAAATATTAACCAAAATTATTTGTGCTCGGATTCGGTTTCATCATGCCCAATTATTTGAGAACAAAAAGAAGTTTTTAAAAAATTGGAAGAGAGAGAGAGAGAGAGAGAGAGAGAGAGAGAGAGAGAGAGAGAGGAGAGAGAGAGAGAGAGAGAGAGAGAGAGAGAGAGAGAGAGAGAGAGAGAGAGAGAGAGAGTTTTCCCTACTTGAAAATATTAGATGGGAACATTTTGTGTCTCTCTGTTATGTGTATTTCCTAATTCTTCATGTACCGTAATTTGTACCTCAAACCTTGCAGAGTTTCCAGAAACTTGTTGAAATGACACACTTCAGAAGTTGCCACCTTTTTCATTTCAACAAGCATTTGTCTCACTTAATTATTACCAAACTGCAAAATTTCCCAAGCGCTAAATTGTTTTCTGCAGTAACATCCACCTCTTCAGATGCTTCTTTGAAAATACTGGTCTCAGCTCAGGCCCATGGCATGTCTTTGGGCTTAATGCTCAGGAGCTTAAGCCTTCTACAACCTACTGGTAAGCTACTCATACCAAGTTAAATGTTTTCTTTTTCCGAAGCCAATTTACACTTGAACTGCAAAACGGTTCTCATGGAACCAATCCAGCTCTCCTTAGGCAAAGGAATGCTTTGAATGTTCTGATGATGATGTTGTTTAGCTCGTGTTGCTACTCATTTCAGAAAACAAATAGTCACAGAAGCTTTTAAAAGCTTATGGATATTCTTCCTTACTATATAATGTGATCATTTCTTAATAGTCATTTTTAGTTCTTTGATTGTTTTGATGAAAAGACAGATTATATGTTGGATGATAAGAGGTATGTCACCTTCCTTTTATGTTGTGGTGTTTAATGTGAATTACCTGTGAAAATGGAGCAACAGCTGGTATCACATTTAAATAGTTTGTAGGACAGTAAATAGTTATTCACAGTAGCCACACACAACTGATCTGTATAATTATCACGTTAAGAATGAACTAAATGAAATATATAGTAGTACTCCCAGCAAGAGAAGAACAGCTAAACAGGAATTAGCAACATTATATAAACAATCAAGTTAGTATCGAAGGAACAGTTGTGAAGTTATATGCTTCTCTGTCTTGATTTTCCTTTGAGGGAGGGTTTTCTTATTTATTTGGAAGACATACCGTAGTTTTCAGAGTATAAGACGCACCTTAGTTTTTGGGGAGGAAAATAGGGGGGGGGGGGAATCTGCCTACCAGGTATTCATCTGGCTAGTGTCCTTAGTCTGGTCAGCTTCAGCACATTATTTTATCCCCTGGTTAGGGCTGAAAAAACCCTTTTCGGAGGGAATAGCAATGAAAACAAGCCTGCAAAGACTTAGGGCTGGAAAAAAACTTCTTCGGAGGGAGTAGCAATGAAAAAATCCTGCAAGCCGGGAAGATCGTTAGCACCTCGTTAGGGCTGGGGGGAAAAGCTTCAAAAAAGCTACATTCAGAGTATAAGACGCACCCAAATTTTCAGCCTCTTTTAGGGGGAAAAAGGTGCATCTTATACTCCGAAAAATATGGTATTTCCTTCCTTTCCTTCAATAGGTTTATGGAGATTCTCAGTCAACTTCTTAGATGAGAAGCAAAACATCTTCAAGAAAAACAAAGGAAGTCCAGTTGTCTCTTGAAAAAGCACCTTTAGGACTTTATTTCAATAGTTCGAAAAAGGTTTTTATAGCACTCCAGTGTTTATGGAGATTCTCAATCATTGAGCTCAAGGTTGTCCCAAAGGTGCTTTTTCCAAAAGGCAACTGGACTTCCTTGATGTTTTTTTTTTTGCTTGAAAACATTTTGCTTCTCATCCAAGAAGCTTCTTCAGTTCTCTGAAGTTCTCTTCTTCTTCTCTGAAGAACTGAAGAAGCTTCTTGGATGAGAATATCAGAGTTTGCTGCATAAAAATCAAAACCAGAAGCACACACAGATGACTGATTCAGCTGGATTCATAAACTTCTTTATAAACAGATGAATTTACAATACCATTAGCAGAGTTCTTCTTCAATGCAGTTACAAGTAAACACAAGCAGGAGAGTTAGTTTCATTTCAGCAGAGCAGACAAGCACAGAGAAGGCTGAGAGTACAGAGTGGACAGAGAGAGCAGAGTGGACCTGGAGCCACGCCCAGCCTTAAGCTTAAGTTTTCAGTTTCGATTCTCTGCACAGACTGGTTAGCTCCCATTGGCTGACTTAGTTGCTATGCCTCTTCATTGGCTGACCTTGTTAACATGGCTCTCCCAGTTCATGAATATCTTAACAGAGAAGTGAAATGTTTTCAAGGAGGAAAAAAAAAAAGAAAGTCCAGTTGCCTTTTGAAAAAAAAGCACCTTTGGGATGGCACCCTGACCTACAATATTTTCCATCGTTTGGTGGGATGGGGTGTAGTGGTCAGGGGAGAAGGATTGGCCCAAAACCGACCACAATCTGAGCTTGTAAGAAGTGTAAGAAGTTTATCGTGTGAATGAAAGATAATCTTTGATGTCATCTTTGGAAATGGCGGCATTGTTAGGTCAACAGAACCAAGCGTGCCTTTGTGAGTCATATCAAATGCCCACTTTGGTCATTTTCCACAGGAGGCCTACTTTTAAACAGGTACACTTATACTCTTAGAATATTTAAAATATTATTTATTATCAGGAGTGATGGTGCCCTTTAACCAGTTCACACCGGTTTGGGTGAACTGGTAGTTAAGATTCTGTGCAGTTTGGCAAACCGGAAAATCCCACCACTGGCTGGCACTGCCACCACTCATTTAACTAACCCATTTTGGGGGTCATTTTCAGGCCGTTGTTTGGGCCATTTTCAGGCCGTTGTTTGGCCATTTTGGGCAAAATGGCTGAAAAATGGCCTGGAAAGGAGCCAAAAACTGGCCTGAAAATGGCCCAAAAATGGGTTAGTTAAAGGCTTTAACTAATGCCAGCAATGTTGGTTTAGCATAGTTTTATCTTTTACTGGCTAACGCTAATTGCAGAACTAGATATTTCTCCTGTTGTAAGCTTAACAGCTTTTGCACTATATTCTTTTTATTTTATTTTATTTTTAAAGGTGTATAAATTCGGGACTCTGCACAAATTATTATGGTTGGAAGGGATTGAGAAAGGCTTTACGCCCCAGGTTGTTTTGAAACCAAACAGGTGAATTTGATAGCAAACCTTTCCAAATCGTAGTTTGGAAGGAGCTAAGCTTTCTAATTTAAAACCTACAATACATTATTTTTTTAAAAAATCACCATATTCTCCTGCAGAACATGAAGGGGATCCTTTCACTGGAACTGCCTATCTCACTTAACCTTCCTCCTAGAATTTGTAGGATTCTGTTATACCACCCAGCGCCCATCTCCTTTCTAGAGAAGGGAGCATTATTGAAAATATTCTGGTGCCTTCCATTGATACGCAGCTCGGTGGTCCTTAAACTTTTATCGTGTAAGCCTTGATGTTTGCAGAAAGGGCTCACATATTTATTTTATCAGAATATTCTGCGAGGCAGGAGGCAAAAAAGAGACCTAGCAGGCTGAGAGCCAGAAAAGGAATCAAAATTAGGTTTCCTTATAATTTAAATGTAGGGCTGGAACCTTCCTCTTCTCTCTCCATCTCCCTCTTCCTCTTGCCTTCCCCCTCCCTCTCTCCTTCTGCCTCCCTCTCTCTCCATCTCTCTCCCTCCCTCTGCCACTCTCTCCCCTCTCTCCTCTCCCTCTGCCTCTCTCCCTCTCTCCCCTTCCTTCCTCTCCCTCTCTCTCTTTTTCTCTCTCTTTCTCTCTCTCTTCCTCTCCCTCCCTCTCTCCTTCTGCCTCCTTCTGTCTTCCTCCCTCTCTCCCTCTGTTTCTGTCTCTCCCTCCCTCCCCCCTCTCCCTCCCTCCCTCCCTCTTTTGCTCTGTCTCCTCTCTTTCCCCCCTTCTCTCCCTCCATCTGTCTCTCCCTGTTTCTCTCTCCTTCCCTCCATCCCTCTCCCTCTCTTTTTTCTCTCTCTCTCCCCCCTTTCTCCCCCTCACTCTTTCCTTCTGCCTCCCTCTGCCTCCCTCCCTCCCTCTTTCACTCCTTCTCTCCCTCCCTCCCTGTCTCTCCCTCTGTTTCTATCTCCTTCCCTCCATCCCTCTGCCTCTCTTTTTCTCCCCCTCCCTCCCTCTCCCTCTGCCTCTTTCCCTCCCCTCTCTCTCTCTCACACACATGCAAGCCTTGATATTTATCTACTCTTGTTGATTTCAGCATTTGCTCCCTCAAGCCTGCAGGTAGTTCACCATCCTGTATTAGCAGCAGTAGTTCAAGCTATTTTTTTTTTTTTTGCATTGTATCATTTTCATATCCTTCTCCTTGAAGGCAGATATTAATCAGAAGGTGCCATTAAGAGTTGAAGCGAAAAGGGGGAAGGAAGGGAGAGGGGGGAGGCAGCCAGCTATTGATTAGAATATATCATAATAATCGGTCAGAATATCCGATTAGCAGGTTCATAAGCTGCATGGCTTTGGCTGGCTAGAAAGCAAATGGAAATTCATTTAGTTGCAGCTGACTATGACATTTCTACATTGTGTTACAAAATATATATATAGCGGTTGATACCAGCAAATCACATACTGGGGGACAGGGTCTAAAATACCCTGCAAGAGAACTGTTCATGCTTCAAAAGATGTAAATTAATTACACAATTAATGGCTTTCGCCAGGCCCAGAGTAAATATACTTAGAAATCTACCTCATCTCCATCATTGAAGTGCATACTTTGGGGCTTAGTAATGGGCCCTTGGTTTCCCCTGCGTTTAATTCAATTTCTTCCACCCTTTGCACGCATTTAGATTAGCCATGGGCTTGAATTAATGAAGAGGAGATTTGCACAACTGCCTGGGTTACCAGTTCTTTGAGATCGGGAACAAAAGTCTAACTGAGAAGCTGAAACAAATGGGAAAATATTTCTCTAGGTTTGAAGGCTGTCAGTATCCCTTTCATGGCGAGCTTTCTGTAACGTTCTCTCTTATTGCTACACCCCGCAAATGTTCTCCCTGATTTAGTATTTTAGGGTCCATTTACAATACAGTATTAGTTCCCGGGAAATGTAATTAAATGCATATGTATGTGTAGTCTAATCTGAATTTATATATTTACTTGCTTATTATTTATGTTTCAAGGCTGCCCAAGGCCATGGTAACTCTGGACAGTTTATACATTTTAAATAAATACACATATTCATAGCAATAAAGGTAAGGTGACCAGACATCCCGCTTTTGGCGGGACAGTCCCGCTTTTGAATAATTTGTCCCGCGTCCCGCGGTGTTTCAAAAAAGTCCCGCTTTTTAAATTTGAATTTGCCCTGCACACCCCTCTGCCTCCTGCCTCGACTGCCTCCTCCTGCCAGGTGGGGAGGGAGGGCAGTGAGAGGGGCAGTGGCGGTCTTGCCTGTTTGTTGCCGCAGAGCCAAAGAAGCTGGTGGCGTTTGCGGCGCGGGACTTCCCCCGCCTGCTTTCCCCTGCCGCCGGGACGCCGCCATTTGCGTTCTTTTGCCCTCTGTGCAAGCAGAACGTTTTGCGCATGCGCAGAGGGCAAAAGAATGCAAATGGCGGTGTCCTGGCGGCCGGGGAAAGCGGGCGGGGGAAGCGCCGCGCCGCAACCGCCACCAGCTTCTGCGGCTCTGCGGCGACGAACAGGTAAGCCTGCGCCGGTAGGAACCCACCCCTGGCTGCGATGAAGGGGGGTGTTTGGGGGGGTGCACAAAGCTGCAGGATAAGAGAGATGGACCCCTCCCGTCTTGCTCCCCTAGAACCCCCCCGTCAATGGTGTCCCGCTTTACAAATATTAAAATCTGGTCACCTTAAATAAAGGAGAATATTTATAAGGGTTGAAATGAGCTTGGTTGTATTCTTGCAGATGTTTCATGACCCAAACTAGGCAATATAGAATACTGATGATGTTACCTAGTTTGGATCATGAACTGTTTACAAGAAAACAGCCAAGCTCAGAGACCACCAAGAACCAAACATATATTCATACATACCTACAAAGTATGTCAAAGAAAAAAGAAGACAATTGGCCAGAAGACACACCCCAAAAGACCAAACAGGGAGAAAAGAGGTTTGTGTTATCGATGTTTATTTTCTTAATTTCCAATATATATATTAAAAAAAGCCTTCTTATGCAATTTACAACTGTAATCATTAAAGAAGACACGAACAGTCACCAAGCGCACCTATTCGGAATGAAACCTAAGGTCAGAATTAGGTTTCAAACAAGACAGAATTAACTGCCAGACTGCGTTCAACATTTTGCTGAGAAATCAAGCTTAAACTATTTTCTTAAATATGATAAGTTTAAGAGAGGATCTAGATTCCAAGGATGAATAGTTTTCAAGAGGCTCAGTGAGGCTATGAAAGAGCATGCCATAGGAGGAGTGGAAAACAGTTAGAGAGAAATAAGAAAAAAACAAACCTGTTTTCAAATCTTATATAGGCAAGACGCCAGATTATAAACTGACAGCGAACAGCATTCCTTACTGTTATCTAGTTAGGGTAATGAAACATCTGCAAGAAAACAAGCAAGCTCAGAGAGCACCAGGGACCCCGCATTTCAACCCTGAGCTACAAATATTCTCGTGTGTGTGTGTGTGTGTGTGTGTGTGTGTGTGTGTGTGTGTGTGTGTGTGTGTGTGTGTGTGTGTGTGTGTGTTTGTGTGTGTGTGTGTGTTTGTGTGTGTGTGTGTGTACGTACATGCTTATATGTATGTAGGCATCTCAGGATAGCATGCTGGATACATATGTAGGTCTTGGCACTCTTTACGCCCATTCACATCTAAGTCATTCCAAAAATAAATAATTATAGTCCATCAACCTTTTGAATGGTAAAGTCAAAAGCGTCTCAAAGCCATCCGAGTGCATGTATGTAATTATGGTGCCAAAATGATTTACTTTCGCTTCTAGAGACCTAACATTTGCCCCTCAAATTAACAGCTTTGAAGTTTGCCAATATGTTTCATCTCAGATGTTCTCACTTTGGTTTTAATGGCTTGGCTATTACTGTTCTGCTAGCTAATTAGGAGAGCTTGCCGGCTGCCCAAATGTAAGGTCCTTCGGTAAGCCCTGCTCTGCTCAGGCATTAGAAAAACCTGCTGACTTCAGCCAAGCCATTTCTGCCTCTTTTTGATAGATGAAATCCTGAATCCCATTGCCCTTTAAACGGGGTGATGGGCCAACGATGCAAACTCTAAATAGAATTACTTTTCTCCAGCAGTTTGTCCTGAGGTCCATAATAACTTAAGTAACCATTTTAATCACTTGAAGTGACTGACATCATACTGACAGAAACCCCCGGAGACGCCAAGAAGCCAAACAAAGTTAAACTCACGGATATATTTCAGAGCAAAATGAATAATAGAAGAATGATTAAACATGTCAATCGGGGTTTATGGGGTTTTTTGGAGTTCTCATCCAGAATAGTAACAGAATAACAGAGTTGGAAGGGACCTTGGAGGTCTTCTAGTCCTACCCTTTGCTCAAGCAGGAGACCCTAGACCAAGGGTGTTAAACTCAAGGCCCGGGGGCAGCCCTCCTGAGCTCCGTTTTCACTGGCAGAGGGTTGCAGGAGGCCGTCACAGCCGAAAACGGAGCTCGGGAGCCTATTTTAACTGGCAAAGTGTTCGGGCCAACATGAGTGCTGTCAAACTGGGCACACCCACCCCGGCCGTGCCTCCCACCCCCCGAGGTCAAACACAACCCTGATGCAGCCCTCAATGAAATCAAGTTTGACACCCCTGCCGTAGACCATTCAAGGTAAGTGCCTGTCCAGACTCCTCTTAAAAGCCTCCAGTAATAGAGCACTCACTTCTGAAGGCAAGCCGTTCCATGGTTAACTGCTCTCACTGTTAGGAAATTTCTCTTTAGTTCTTATTCCTAGCTGCCCTGTTCCTCATTGAATGTTTGTTCATACTAAACAGAGTAGAAAATGATAGATGAAGATCTGGGTGGAGGTGAAGTCCAAAATAGCTTGGAAAGTCTGGATTGATGTTGATCCGTGTAGCTGTATAACCAAGCAACAGAAAAAGGGATTTCATTCGTTCCTGCTGATCTCTTTCCACAAATGCAAATTCCCTGGTATCATTCTCTAGGAATATCTTGATAACAACCGTTCATACTTGAAGTGTGCCCATCCGCTATAAGGTATTTATAAATATAGATATATTTATATATCTATAAGGTATATGACCTCGGGGGGGGGGGGGGCGTGACTAGGGAGATGTGGTCATCTTGACGTCATTTGTGTCAGGGTCGCCTATGGTAGTCTGAGTGCTCTGCCAGTAAAAATGGGTTCCCAACAGGGGTGAAATGCTCCCGGTTCGCTTTTACCTGTCGGTTGTCGGAGAGCCGATCGCGAAGGTAGCGTGACACTCCACCCACCTGCCGGGACACCACTATTTGAGTTCTTTTTCCCTCCACGCATGCACAAAGCATTCTGTGCATGCGCAGAGGATACAAGAACTCAAATGGCGGTGTCCTGGCGGGTGGGCGGAGCATCACACTACCTTCGCGATCGGCTCTCCGACGACCGACAGGTAAAAGCAAACTGGAAGTATTTCACCCCTGGTTCCTGAGATCTGTTTTTGGCTGGAACGGCCTCCTGCAACCATCTGTCAGCGAAAATGGAGCTCAGGAGCTGCACGTGGACCTTGTGTGCTCCATTTTCAGCTGGGACGGCCTCCTGAAACCCTCTGCCAATGAAAACAAAGCTCAGGAGGACTGAGTGCGGCCTTTGCGAGCTCCATTTTTGGCTGGGACGGCCTCCTGCAAGTCTCTGCCAGTGAAAATGGAGCTTGCGAGGCCGTACTCAACCCTCCCAAACTCCATTTTTACTGGCAGAGGCACCACGGGCTGGTCCTTTGCTGTTTCCAGGCCGGCCCTGTGGGCCAGATCTAAGCAGCCCATGGACCGAATCCGGCGCATGGGCCTTGAGTTTGACACCCCTGATCTGGAGCTCCATATAACAATATTATCTAGTCCTTTCCCTCTTATTTTTTTTCTGCTGAGGATATGCGTTTGCTGTGTTAGACATAATACATATAGATCACTTCAACAGGGTCAGGTAGGAAGGCTGGTGGAGAAATCCCAGGACAATTGTTAAGCACCAAACTGATCTTCTGCTATTTTCAGCTCTTCATGTTGCTATGGGGGTCTCTCTTGGAGTGAATCAATGAAGTAAACACCTGTCTCTCCCAAAGAATTCATGCTGCACTCTAGAGTAACAAGTACAGTTCTGCATTCTTGGATTATTATTATTGTTTTTTTAGATTGGTCTCACTTCTTCATTTTATCTCTCCCTGCCAGTGCTCTAGCAAGAGTGTGTTAAGAGGGGGGGAAATAGGATGTGGAACTGTGATAAGATGAGGTAGAACACACATTGATTCATGGAATGAGAGAGAAAGAGAGAGAGAGAGACCCGTTCAGTTCAGAGCTTCCCGTTCTGATAGCAGAGCAAGTAAACAACCAAAATCACCATCCTTCTCATATACAGCCTTCTGCTATCTTTGAGAAACACTGCCACACAAAACCTTTAGCTTGCTGGTCACATGGAGTGGGTACCATAATACGAGGGTGAGTCAAAACGTAATTCCATTTTCTTTAGGACAGGTATAATTACCAACACAGGAACATGTAGCATACATCAAAATGAAGCTGGTCCTCTGTGGATCACATCCCTACTTCTCAACATAGTCACCGTTTCTCTCAATAGAAATGTTCCACCTTTGAATAAGAGCATGTTTCCCTGCCTCGTAAAATTCTGTTGACTGTTCTTTGAGCCACTTCTTCACTGCAGTTTTCACTTCCTCGTCAATGGAATAACGTTTGCCTCTCAAACCCTCTTTCATGGGGCTATAATCTAAAGTATTGTCCTCAAACACATTTTGTAATCGTCTGTGAATGTTCACAGGGGTTTCCCCCTCAGCAACAAGAAATTCAATCACTGCTCTTTGTTTTTGATGCAACTCTAAGGGGGCAGCCATTTTCAATTTTCCTTGCGAGTCTAAAAACCTGAAAAGTAAGAAACAAAATATTTGAGAACGTAAATGATATAATCATTTATAACTGGGAAAAATTTCAGGTATTTTTATCAAAAACTTCACCCAAAATAAAGAAAATGGATTTACTTTTTGACTCACGCTTGTATATGAAACACAGAGGACAAATCCAGTATGCTCCCTTGAAAACAAACACATCAAACCACATATAGTCGGGAGGGTGGGGGGAAATGGAAGTGGATATTTTTTTTTCAAGCTTTGGGAAATTAACAATGTATGAATGAGTGTATGAGCTTGTGTGTGTGTGTTGGTCTAGAGATTTATTAATGTGTTAATTGTTTTTAATGGCTCTAGGGCAGGGGTAGGCAAAGTTGGCTCTTCTATGACTCATGGACTTCAACTCCCAGACTTTCTGAGCCAATCATGCTAGCTCAGGAATTCTGGGAGTTGAAGTCCATGAGTCATAGAAGAGCCAACTTTGCCTACCCCTGCTCTAGGGAATATGATAAATGATTTACACTAGGTCAAGTGTGACTTGTCCTAGGACAAATTCTACAGAAACATCAAATGCATTTCAATACTAGGACAAATATTCCTATATGTATTGTTGCACTATTCACATCTTTATCTTTTTAAATTGTCCCACCCAGAATATCCAAATGAATTCCACCACATGGTAGGATCCAACCTTGTTGACCATGTAGCAGAAACTATGACATTATTATTACTATCTATGTGATTATGAGGTTATCCATTCAGTTGTGTGTCCAACTCTTGGTGATTCTATGGGCCAGGTCTCTCCACATCTTCCAACCTTAAACTACTTCTTTGAGTTGTTCTGGTGTCAGCTTTGATGGCGTCCATTCACCATGCTCTTTGATGGCCTGGTTTCCTTTTACCGCTAACTCTTCCCAAAAATAATTGCTTTTTCCAGGAAATTCCCCTGCATGATGGCCAAAATAAATGAGCTGCAGTTTTGTGATTGCAATATCCAGGTATGTGAGCATTTTAGGAGTAGGAGAAAGTAGGCAGAGTTTGGGGTGAAAGCAATAGATTTTCAACTTGTGTGTTTCTATGGAATGTCTCAATCATTGGTTCAGTAAGAAGCAGCATCTGGCTAACATAGCTGGGACTGGGAAGTTCAATCATGCTTTGTACTTGGATAAGAAATTTCCAAGAATCTCAGTACCGTAGGCTTGGCTGGAAAATTGGGGCAAAGGATGGTTGCATTATTGTCAAGAAAACTAAAAGGATTTATCTATCAAGTCACAAGAAGTTACATTTGGCCGAATGGAGACTTTACTTTTACCACAGTACCACTTTGCCACTGGCCAATTGTTCTACTATTCTGCTAGAAAAATTGAATCTTTTTTATATACCAGACGTGCATACTAGCAACTCAAACTCTTATATGCAAAAAACACTAAGAAAATATTGAAGCGATGACATTACAATTTATGTAGGTTTAACAATGTTGCACGCTGCTTTATACATACTAACCTGGGGACTGGAGTTTTTTTTTTAAGTTAAAGAACTTAAAGCAATTGTTCTGAATTGTTCTGTTCAAACTTGGGGTTTTCTACCTAAGAACAACTCTCATGGAATCGACAGGACTCATTTCTGAGTTACCCTGTCCTTAATTTAAAACGTCAAGAGCCCACTCATCCATGGGGTGGGGAGGAAAACTGCTTCTTATCCTTCTGACTCTCCCTATATTAATTAGCCTTTTTTGGGTTTTTGATTAAAGTCAAAGAACGGAGCGTGTTTCTCCAGGTTTCCCCAACCTAAGTTAGGTGTGAGGCGATTTCTCAGCGGTCTACATTTGTGTGTTGTTTTATTCCTTTTTGTAGAACGTGACTGCCTAGCCAAAATCCTTTAGTCCCTGAGATGCTAAGGTATTAGACAAAAAATCAAATTACTTTCAGTTGGAAAATGGATGCATATACTTATTGCACTTCTAATAAGACCAGCGCTAGCTTCTTGTCAATATGCATGAGATCAAACAGACCTCGGTACACGTGGGCTGCTGGGTAGCCTCTTTGAATGCCTTTAGAGAATCATGTCCGTTTACACCTTTTCAACTATCCCTATTTCCTGCTCTCTACTCTATTCCACGTCATTTTCTAGTGAACTGGCTGACACCATGCCAAAGTAACTGTAGCAACAAAATCAGATAGCAACAAATCCAGAATGTCCAGGTGCATTCTCATCTTTGACTCCCGAAACGTTAAGCAATTAAGCCACCAGTGTGTATGCCAATTTTCTCAAATTTGCTCTTGTTGATTGGCAACCTTCTTGAAACGTGGAAGGGAGATAGATAGATAGATAGATAGATAGATAGATAGATAGATAGATAGATAGATAGATAGATAGATAGATAGATAGATAGATAGATAGATAGATAGATGGTAGGTAGCTAGCTAGCTAGCTAGGTAGGTAGGTAGGTAGATAGATAGATAGATAGATAGATAGATAGATAGATAGATAGATAGATAGATAGATAGATAGATAGATAGATAGATAGATAGATAGATGATGGTAGGTAGGTAGGTAGGTAGATAGATAGATAGATAGATAGATAGATAGATAGATAGATAGATAGATAGATAGATAGATAGATAGATAGATTATAGATAGATAGATAGATAGATAGATAGATAGATAGATAGATAGATAGATAGATAGATAGATAGATAGATAGATAGATGATGGGTAGGTAGATAGATAGATAGATAGATAGATAGATAGATAGATAGATAGATAGATAGATAGATAGATAGATAGATGATGGGTAGGTAGGTAGGTAGGTAGGTAGGTAGGTAGGTAGATAGATAGATAGATAGATAGATAGATAGATAGATAGATAGATAGATAGATAGATAGATAGATAGATGATGGGTAGATAGATAGATAGATAGATAGATAGATAGATAGATAGATAGATAGATAGATAGATAGATAGATGATGGGTGGGTAGGTAGGTAGGTAGGTAGGTAGGTAGGTAGATAGATAGATAGATAGATAGATAGATAGATAGATAGATAGATAGATAGATAGATAGATAGATAGATAGATAGATAGATAGATAGATAGATAGATAGGCAGGCAGGCAGGCAGGCAGGCAGGCAGGCAGACAGACAGACAGACAGACAGATGTAGAGGCAGATTAGATGTGTGTGTTTGGTGTGTGTGTTCATTCCCCTTTTTTTCCTCCTATGTACTTTTGTCATGCAGCCCAATTCTCAATTTGGCTGCAGTTATTTTGGGAAATACTTTCTTACAGTTCTACAGACATTTCTATAATGCATGAAGATCGAGCTGGCGGAGAAGGAGGGGCCACAGACTTTCAAGCGTGTTTTTGCAAGGCTTGCCATTCAGCAAGCCATTATTCTCTGAGCTTTAACCATCTTTAAGCTGCATATAAAATATGGCGCGACAAACCCTGCGGAAACATTGAGATTATATATCTCATTATATAGGTAAGATGCCATTAACCACGAATGGATTGCTCTATCCATTTCAGTGTCTTTCAGATTCTTAGCTTTTCTTTCTTTTTTTTTCTCCCCATCTTAAATTTGTTTTGGAGGAGGGGGAAGGGATTTTAATATACTTCTCCATTTATTTTTTGAAAGGCACGGATTTTTATCTAATTACTCATCCAGGTTATTTTTTAATTAGTACTCTAATGTGTCTCAGATGCCTTTATGTAAAATGAATCCTTCTGTGCCTCTAATAAGATGTGCTTTACACATGGAGAACTGTAATGCAAGGAGCTCCCAATTTTGTATCTTATGCTTTTGGTTCTCTTGTGACTGCTTCACTTGTATTGTACCTATGGTTATATCTATATACTGGAAAAATGTTCTATAAAATCTTGGTTAGGGCAGTCAGGCCTCATTTTCTACATAACTGCTATTGCCGGAATCTCACAAGGAGACTCAGAAGCTTAATAGGAACTCCTTGATGTTCTTGAGGACCATCAAAAGTAGAACTAGAGAAGGACCTTGGAGTCCTAGTGGACGATCATTTGAATATGAGCCAGCAGTGTGCAGCAGCAGCCAAAAAAAAGCTAATGCAATCCTGGGTTGTATAAACAGAGGCATAGAATCAAGTTCACGTGAAATATTAGTACCGCTTTATAAAACCCTAGTAAGACCACACCTGGAATACTGCAACCAATTTTGGTCACCATACTACAAAAAAAGATGTTGAGACCTTGGAAAAAGTTCAGAGAAGAGCAATTAAGATGCTCAAAGGTCTGGAGACTAAAACATATGAAGAACTACTGCAGGATTTGGGTTTGGCTAGTCTAAAAAAAAAGAAGGACTAGGGGTGACATGATAGCAGTATTCCAGTATTTGAGAGGCTGCCACAAAGAACAGGGGGTCAAATTATTCTCTAAAGCACCAGAGGGCAGGACAAGAAACAATGGATGGAAACTAATTAAAGAGAGAAGCAACCTGGAATTAAGGAGAAACTTCCCAACAGTGAGGACAATTAACCAGTGGATTAACCAGATTGCCTCCAGAAATCTTGAGCGCTCCATCACTGGAGGTTTTTAAGACATCCACTTATCTGAAATAGTATAGGTTCTCCTGCTTGAGCAGGGGGCTGGACTAGAAGACCTCCATGGTCCCTTTCTATTCTATTCTATTCTATTCTATTCTATTCTATTCTATTCTATTCTATTCTATTCTATTCTATTCTATATTCCATTCCATTCCATTCCATCCCATTCCACTATTCTATTCCTATTCCTATTCCTATTCCTATTCCTATTCCTATTCCTATTCCTATTCCTATTCCTATTCCTATTCCTATTCCTATTCCTATTCCTACTCTACTCTACTCTACTCTACTCTACTCTACTCTACTCTACTCTACTCTACTCTACTCTACTCTTCTATTCTATTCTATTCTATTCTATTCTATTCTATTCTATTCTATTCTATTCTATTCTATTCCTATTCCTATTCCTATTCCTATTCCTATTCCTATTCCTATTCCTATTCCTATTCCTATTCTTACTCTACTCTACTCTACTCTACTCTACTCTACTCTACTCTACTCTACTCTACTCTACTCTTGCATTCATAGAATTCTCAGCTTTTCTTGTCAAACTGTGATCAGCAGTTCAGCTGTTCAAATCTCATTGGCTCAAGGTTGACTCAGCCTTCCATCCTTCCGAGGTAGGTAAAATGAGGACCCAGATTGTTGGGGGCAATGTAAAATATACATTGCTTAATGGTGTAAACCGCTTAGAGAGTGCTTGCACTGTGAGGCAGTTTATAAGTCTCACTAATAATTAAATAAACAAACGTCCAGTTCTAGATTACTTTGGGTTGGTGGAAAGGCTTAGTGCAAATGTGAATTTATCAAGTTGTTATTTACATGGGCATGCATTTAGCTGAAACATTCTGGGTGAGAGTCTGCATTCCTTTATATTCCAGCCCTGTTTTCCTCTTATGTCCAACCTCCCCATCTTTCTCTCAATAGATGTGGTGGCCAAAACAGCTGGATTGTAAAAGCTAAGAAAAGCGGAATGGTTAAGAATGATGAGCTGGCAAACGAGAGGTGAAAAAAAAGAGTCGTGGGGCAGCAATTGGTTTGATTTGGGGAATAAATTGCTGTTTTCAGATTCAATTTGTATCAATAGGCAAAGCACGGTGCACCTGCAGATTCTGTCACCCTCGGTATCCCCGGCTCCATTGCTGCTAGTCTTAAACAATCTCCCATCTATTGACAATAATTACAGTCCCGGATTTTTAAAATTGTGGTCCTTTCAGCATTGTTTTATTGTCCGACGGTGGTCGTCGTAGTGGTGGTGGTGATGATAATGCCCCTCCTTGCTGACTTGTAAAACTTTTGCAAAAATTTAGAGCATCAAGAATTGATGCCGCAGCCGACTTTTAGCTATTTGAGAAAGAGTTGAGAGGCTGAGGCTCATTCACTGAAAAATAATAATCATGTAGCTTTTATTAGATATGATTGATAACTGGGAGCTCCCCTCACCCCTATTTTTTTTAAAAAATCACACTCTGCTGATTTGAAACAGATGATGTAACAGTGCAGAAGGGAAACAGATTGGATCTGTACTTCTGAATGCAGATAATTAAAGTGTCTGCTTATATCACAGTCTCTACTATTTGTCAGGGCAAACAGTGGTGAGTTCTCCAGATAGAGTAAGTCCCTTCATCTCCCTCCCCCCTCCCCGCTTCTTCTTCTTTTGCAGTTGCTGCAGGAGTTGTTTGGCAGTGATGGTTGCAGTCCAAATCATTTTGCTTTCTTGTGTAGCCTTGAGGAAACCCAGTATCCATAGATCTTAGCCATTCAACCTCCCATTGCTGAAGAGTAGGCAAGAAAAGATGTAGACGGGGCTTTGTGGGAGAATTTTAGGTAACCCTGTAGTACTTCTTTGTAATGAATTTGGAGGCTGGTTAAGAGAGAGGGGGGAGGGAGGGAGGGAGAGAGAAAGAGAGGAGAGAGAGAGAGAGAAAGAGAAAGAGAAAGAGAAAGAGAAAGAGAAAGAGAAAGAGGGAGGGAGGGAGAAACAGAGAGACAGAGAGAGGGAGAGAGAGGGAGAGACACAGAGAGACACAGAGAGAGAGAGGGAGGGAGGGAGGGAGAGAGAGAAAGAGAGAGAGAGGGAGGGAGGGAGAGAGACAGACAGAGACAGAGAGTCAGAGAGAGACAGAGACAGAGGGAGGGAGGGAGAAAGAGAAAGAGAAAGAGAAGGAGGGAGGGAGAAACAGAGAGACAGAGAGAGACACAGAGGGAGAGAGGGAGGGAGAGAGAGGGAGAGAGAGAAGGAGGGAGGGAGGGAGAGAGAGACAGAGAGAGAGAGAGAGAGAGAGACAAAGATAGAGGGAGGGAGGGAGGGAGAAAGAGAAAGAGAAGGAGGGAGGGAGGGAGGGAGAAACAGAGAGAGACAGAGAGAGACACAGAGGGAGAGAGGGAGGGAGGGAGAGAGAGAGGGAGAGAGAGAGAAGGAGGGAGGCTGGGAGGGAGGGAGGGAGGGAGGGAGGGAGAGAGAGAGAGAGAGAGAGAGAGAGAGAGAGAGAGAGAGAGAGAGAGTCCAAACACTTGCTCAGATCACTAGACTGTAAAACAAAACATGTTGTTTTGCCTCAAGGAAAGATTATTGTTGTCTAAATAGCTAATGGCCCTTGAAACATATTTCTGAGCAAGCCGAAGGCACCTTCCTAACACTTTTTGGTGATTAGGAAGTAGGGCACATTCTGCGTGACACACCGGGAGACTGCAAAAGAACAGCTCGAAACTCAGTGTGCCCGGGATTGGCATTGAAGTAGTTTAGTGCACAGTTCCCCAAAGAACCATCTGATGACCAGTGAATCAAAGACTTTTTCTATTAGGGCAGTCATTCTATCCTAGCTGCTGTGGCTATTGTTCCCATATCAAGAAAATTTATAAAGGGCCCCGCAGCTGTGTGTCTGAAGCAGACCTGGAACAAAGTCAAAATGATTGAATCTTAACTCACTGGATTCTCAAGCAGGGTTCAGTTCCAACCGTCATCACCACGGCTGCTTTCTTGTCAGCTTGTTCTGACAAGAAAGATCCAGGTTGCTTCCATCTGTCTCTTCGCCTGCCATCCATCAGGGTAGCCCTTCTTAATTTAAACCTCAATTGATGTCTTAATCTGGCTTGGAATGAAAGGAAATAACTCCCCCACACACACACACACATACATAGGGGTGGGCTTCAAAATTTTTAGCAAGGGGTTCTCTGCCTGGTTGCTGGGCGGCTGTGGCCATGGTGGGCATGGCCTAGTCGGCCTCCTGCACCACGGTAGGGGTGGGGGTCTTTTTGCCCTCCCTGTGCTCTGGAAGCTTTTCTCGAGCCTCCGGGAGTGCAAAAATGGCCTCCCCAAGCTCCGGAGGCCCTCTGGAGGCCAGAAATGGGCCCATTTCTGGCCTTCCCGAACTTCCAGTAGGCCTGTTTTTCACCTCCCCGAGCCTCCCTGCGCACCCTGCACTTACCTGGCATCCAAAATGGGACACGTGGAGACTCCTGGGAGGGGAGGGGCAGGGTAGGTGGGGCCAGCCAGGAGTGGGATTTGGGGGTTCTCCAAACTGCACTGAATCTTAGCTAGAGGTTCTCCCAAACCCCTGCAAACCTCCAGCAGCCCACCCCTGCACATACACCCAAATACAGGGCCTTGGTTGGTAATTATGCCAGTCCATTAGAACTCCATCTGTTATTTATTTGTTTGTTTGTTTGTTTGTTTGTTTAATTATTTATTTTTTATTTTTTATTTTTTATATCACATGCAATAGTGGCAAATATCTGTAGCATGGGTGTAAGGATGAGGGTGGAGGTTCAGTCTCCAAGCTTGTGGGTTGGTTTCCGAATGCTTCATTACCAGGCTAGTGGAGTTTAGTGTTCTTGTTTATAAGGGCTTCAGGTGTGGGTGTGTCAACTGAGGGTCTAGTGATGGGTCAGCTGTGAATCATCAGTGAGTTTTGCGATTGGTCCTGTGATAAGGATATTGCATCAGGTCAGGGTCATTGGGAGGTGAACTGCTGGTGGTGGGGGGTTGTATGGGTTGGTTGAGGGTCAGTGCTGTCTCTGGTTGGCTGTGTGGTTGATTTGGATTCTGAGGGCTTCGTAAGGCCAGTTGTAGATAAAATGTGTCTGTTGATGGAATTGCGTGTGGAGTGGGATGGAAAACATGCCACTTATTTCTTTCTGTGCACCTGATTATAGGATGTCCTGTTGAGAGCCAGGTCAATCATGTTTATTCTTTCTACTGTGGTACAGTGAAGTGTTTTCTTCACCACTTTGCAGAGTAGGTGAGCTGTGGAAAACTGTGTGAAACATTGTGGAAGATGTAATGTTGGAGAAACATTTGAAGAGCAGGGACTCTCTAAGGCTACTAGTCCCTTTGGCCACTTGGCTGCCCATGAATTCTGAAAACTTAACCTTCTTGACTGAGTCCATCCATCATGTGTTAAAATGAAATACATGAATCTGAACTATGAAGAGCTCTGGATCAACAGAGAGAGAAGAACATTATACTTTCTAGGGACATTCACTCACATTTCAATGATAGTGATCAAGACATTAGTTGTAATAGTTTAATTATTGGTTATAATCCAGCCTTTCTTTTATTATCTGTATTCCATTAGGATTAAGGTGGTAGATAAATTGGGTATATGAGAAATAAACTAGCTTTAGCATCACTTTGTATGAGGAAAAATAAGTTGACTGAGAATAGAATCTCTCTCATGGAAATCACTCAGATCCTGGTGAATACCTCTCTACCTTCCTGTATTTTTTGTGGCAATATTGTAATGTCTGTCTGTCTGCCTGCCTGTCTATCTCATCCATCCATCCATCCATCCATCCATCCATCCATCCATCCATCCATCCATCCATCCATCCATCCATCCATCCATCCATCCATCCATCCATCCATCTATCTATCTATCTATCTATCTATCTATCTATCTATCTATCTATCTATCTATCTATCTATCTATTACATGAGAGATAGATATAACATGATAGTGTTCCAATATTTGAGGAGCTGACACAAAGAAGAGAGGGTCAACCTATTTTTCCAAAGCACCAGAAGGCAAGACAAGAAACAATGGATGGAAATTAATCAAGGAGAGAAGCAACCTATAACTAAGGATAAATCTCCTAACAGTGAGAACAATTAATCAGTGGAATGGCTTGCCATCAGAAATTGTAGGTGTTCCATGTTTGCAAGTTTTTAAGAAGAAACTGGACAGCCATTTGTCTGAAATGATATAGGATCTCCTGCTTGAGCAGGGGATTGGGCTAGAAGACCTACAAGTTCCCTTCCAACTCTGTTATTCTGGGTGGGTATATCATCTCTCTCTCTCTCTCTCTCTCTCTCTCTCTCTCTCTCTCTCTCTCTCTCTCTCTCTCTCTCTCTCTCTCTCTCTCTCTCTCTCTCTCTCTCTCTCTCTCTCTCTCTCTCTCTCTCTCTCCCTCCCCCCCTCCCCCCCTCCCTCCCTCCCTCCCTCCCCCCCCCCTCTCTCTCCTTCCTACTGATATTCCATCAAACTAATAACAGACTCTGCTTTGGGTTTTCCAGATAGACAAGGTTCTGAAGTCTTCTTTGGTTGATTATGGAGTTTAAAAAAAGCAATCTGTACAGAAGACACAAGCAAAATTATTTGAAAATCTGTTATAGGTGTGGGTGTTCATAAGTTGATGAGTGAATGCACACATTTCTGATGGCGAGACACAGAAGGGATTTGCTTCTCTGATGTATGGGTTTCATTAACCTTTTTCAATGCCTGAAGATCTTTTTTTTCTTCCCAAGCAGTTTTGTACGGCCTTTAGAAGTTTTGTTAGTTAATTCATCCTTCCTAGTGTGCTAAGGGGAATCCTTAAGGTAATAAATAGAGACATAAAGCACTTCAAGCTATGAGGTACACTCTAGAAAGGCAAAGGATGAAGTGTGGAAAGATAAGCACCAAGGAACGGCTATTGTTAGTTTACACCTGACATGGGATTCTTTTCCCCTTTCCCCAGTTAAGTCAGCACTTATAGCCAGATCAGTGGGCTGCTAATATATGATTAAAGCCTTCTTCCAAGGGAGCAACTTAGATGAAGAATTAAGAAGAGAGGAGCGCTTAAAGATTGGTCGGTTCTCCTGGGGTGTCCTTTGCTGATTTTGGAAGAAGTGGGACCAATGGTTGGCAGGAGCTTAAAGAGGATTCAGAGGATAGGCCAGATGAGGGAGGCTGTGATTACAGTAATGTCTTGATAGATCTCCTGGGGGATTGGGGTTTCCCACTGTTAACATAAAAACCAAAGCAGCCTACATCAACTAACCTTTTGCATAAATTGCAGGGAATCTCAGCCTTGGCAAAACCCCAGATTGGCAGAAACGGTTCAAAATTTTCCCGGAAGAAAACAAGGCTACCAATGGAGACATGTTAGGCCAAGGTTGGCAACCTTAAACACTCAAAGAGCCACAAAGGTCCTAACCAGAAGCCCCCCATTCAATTATTGAGCCAACCAGAAGTCCGGTTCCTCCACTGTAGAGTCTCCTCCTAGCGCAGCGTCCTTTTTCCTTTTACCAACTGACAACAGGGAGCTGCAGCAGAGGGATGAAAGAGCCACATGTGGCTCTAGAGCCATTGGTTGCAAACCCCTATGTTAGGCCTTCTCCTAGGAGAAATTTCACACATGAGAAACGCCCACAACCTATTTTTTATACCCTACTGACATTTCTTCTTGCCTGGAAGTATCTGCATCTAACTATAGAGTTTTTGGGGAAAGAAAGTCAAAAGAAAACTTCCAGCGATAGACGGTATCACTGTGATAGGGGGAACTAAGATACGAAAGACACAGCTTTCTTGTAGATATGCTCAACAATAAATTGTATTTGCACAATATTGGAAAAATGAGAACACCCCACCAGATAAAAATATAATCTGGAAAATATTGGATTGTGCAGAAATGGATAGATTGACATTGAAAATAAAAGATAAAGGAGACACACAGAATACTATTTAACGTGGAATAGGTTTTATCAATGTTTAGAGATAAGAGGTAGAAATTAGATGAAGAAAGAACATTTATTTATTAGTGACATTTATATACCGCCTCACAGTGCAAGCACTCTCTAAGCGGTTTACACCAGTAAGCAATGTATATTTACATTGCCCCCAACAATCTGGGTCCTCATTTTACCTACCTCGGAAGGATGGAAGGCTGAGTCAACTTTGAGCCGGTGAGATTTGAACCGCTGACCTGCGGATCACAGTCAGCTAAAGTGGCCTGCAGTACCCCACTCTAACCGCTGTGCCACCTCGGCTCTTAGAAACAACAAAACATACAGCATTGTTATGATTAAGTAAAATATGAATGTTGTCTATAAATATAAGTGTGCCAATATAATTAATAGGAACATAAATAAGCAAATATAATTATAAATATGGTTAGAATTATTCTTTTGTATTATTATTATTATTATTATTATTATTATTATTATTATTATTATTATTATTATTATTATTATTATTATTATTATTATTATTATTATTATTATTATTATTATTATTATTATTATTATTATTATTATTGTCAATATATGTGTTATTTTTTCTTTTTTGTCTTTCGTAAAATGATATGCCCGGACAATACACTATCCAAAATATTTATATATAAATAAATAAAAATTGACTGAAAAAAAAACCCCAATAAATTGGATCTATAAAATACTGTTAAAAAGAGTGAGTGGGGTTGCCTTTAAGTAAAAAAAAAAATAGCTTGTTGGATATCAGTATCCCTCTCTGATCTGAAGGAACTTTTGGGCAAACTTTTGAGAGAAAACCTAAACTCAGTTTGTAGGTAAGTAGAGGTAATTCTCGACTTACAACTATAATTGAGCCCCAAATTTGTGTTGCTAAGTGAAACATTGCTTAAGTGAATTTAGCCCCACTTTTCATCCTTTCTTCCCATAGTTGTTAAGTGAATCACTGCAGTGGTTAAGTTAGTAACATGGTTGTTAAGTGAATATGGCTTCCCCATGAACTTGACCCATCGTTGTTGTTGTTAGATCCGAAGTCGTGTCCGACCCATTGTGACTCCATGAACAACGTTACTCCAGGCCTTCCTGTCCTCTACCATCCCCCGGAGTCCATTTAAGCTCACACCAACTGCTTCAGTGACTCCATCCAGCCCCCTCATTCTCTGTCATCCCCCTTCTTCTTTTGCCCTCAATCGTTCCCAGCATTAGGCTCTTCTCCAGTGAGTTCTTCCTTTTCATTAGGTGGCCAAAGTATTTGAGTTTCATCTTCAGGATCTGGGCTTCTAAAGAGCAGTCAGGGTTGATCTCCTCTAGGACTGACCGGTTTGATCGCCTTGCACTCCAAGGGACTCGCAGGAGTCTTCTCCAGCACCATAGTTCAAAGGCCTCAATTCTTTGGCGCTCAGCCTTCCTTATTGAGCTATCAGAAGGTCACAAAAAGGTGACCCCATGACCCCAGGACATTGCAACCGTCATAAACATGAGTCAGTTGCCAAGCGTCTGAATTTTGATCACATGACCATGGGGAGGTTGCAAAGGACCTTTGTGTGAAAAATGGTCATAAGTCACTTTTTTTCAGTGCCCTTGTAACTTTGAATGGTCACTAAACAAAACCATTGTAAGTCAAGGACTACCTGTCTTCCTTCTTCACTAAGGCCATTGAATTAACATTGGCAAACTTTTTTCTCTCTCTTTTCTTTTTTAGATCCTCTGAATTTTGAAATGCAAGCTGAGGTTTACTTTTAGAATGTTTCCAAATTGTGTTAAAAAAAATTAAATCATTTTTTTAAAAAAAGATAATGCCATTTTACTATTATTGAGTTACCCAGTTTGTGGGAAATGTGAAATAGAAATCCTCTTGAGAAATGGATTTTCATCTTGTATTCGTTTCATGTTTGTTTTAAAACAACCACTGTTCCTCCTACTTGAAGCACCATCATTCTAGTCAAGACGTTCATTTTTATCACAGGAATTCTCCCCAGCAATGACAATTGTAGCTTCTTCCCATCTTAAGATGTCTTTTTAAGCTTCCTCCCATGTCTTAACATAGTTATTTTGAAATAACATGCAGTTCATATTTGTTGTAGTAATAGTCAGATATTTTACCTTCTTCTTAATCTTTGTTCATCAATTCTGTTTGATCTTCTATTTTCTCATTTTTGTTAACAACTTCATCTTCTGTGTATCAATCTTGAAACCTGTTAATGCACCAAATTCTTTTAATTTGCTCATTTATATTTCAATCCCCTTTAAAGGAACTTCCAGAACCAAATTCAAACCCTTAACTTACAAGTCTCTTAAAAAAAATCTTTGCTCTCACAATCTTCACATTTGTCTTATATCTCTATTCAGTATTTCCAAAATCAAAATAAACAAGAGAGGAGCCATTGGGACAAGCCTGTCTGGTTTCTTTTTGTTTCTTACACAGTTATTTTTTTTAAGAACCCCATTAACAATTATGTTCTAAAATCTCCAACATGTTTCTAACAAGAGCTGAGGTGGCACAGCGGTTAGAGTGGGGTACTGCAGACCACTTTAGCTGTCTGTGATCCACAGGTCAGCGGTTCAAATCTCACCGGCTCAAGGTTGACTCAGCCTTCCATCCTTCCGAGGTAGGTAAAATGAGGACCCAGATTGTTGCGGGCAATGTAAATATACATTGCTTACTGGTGTAAACCACTTAGACAGTGCTTGCACTGTGAGGTGGTATATAAATGTCACAAATAAATAAATAAATAAATAAATAAATAAATAAATGAATAAATAAATAAATAAATAAATAAATAAATAAATAAATAAATAAATAAATAAATAAATAAATAATAAATAAATTGTCCCCTAATTGTCTTTTAGGTAAAAACCCACATGGATCCTCATGAACAAATTCTTACAAAATTAGTTTCAAGCCATCATCTAGAATTGTTATGACACTACATCCGGTTTTGGTCACTGCAGTATAAAAAAAGATGTTGAGACTCTGGAAAGAGTGCCCTTTTTTCAGTGCCCCACTGAAGACACTGAAAAAAGGTGGCACAGTGGTTAAAGTGCAGCACTGCAACCTACTTCAGCTGACTGCTAGTTCAGCAGTTCAGCTGTTCAAATCTCACCGGCTCAAGGTTGACTCAGCCTTCCATCCTTCTGAGGTCGGTAAAATGAGGACCCATATTGTTGGGGGCAATATGCTGAACTCTGTAAACTGCTTAGAGAGGGCTGTAAAGCACTATGAAGTGGTATATAAGTCTAAGTGCTATTGCTATTGCTAAGAGTGAAGAAGATGATTAGGGGACTGGAGGCTAAAACATATGAAGAACTGTTGCAGCAATTGGGTATGTCTATCTAGTGAAAAGAAGAATTAGGGGTGATATGATAGCAGTGTTCCAATATTTGAGGGGCTGCCACAAAGAAGAGGGGTGGGTCAATCTATTTTCCAAAGCACCAGAAGGCAAAACAAAAAGCAATGAACAAAGAGAAAAGCAACCTAGAACTAAGGAGAAATTTCCTGACAGTAAGAACAATCAACCAGTGGAACAACTTGCCTTCAGAAGTTGTGGGTACTCCAACACTGGAGGCTTTTTAGAAGAGACTGGATAACCATTTGTTGAAAATGGTATAAAGTCTCCTGTTTGAGCAGATGGTTGGACTTGAAGACCTCCAAGGTTTCTTTCCAACTCTGCTATTTTGTAAATTCTGAACAACTAACAGACATTATTCCACAGTAATACTGCTGTATAGTTTCTTGTTAAAATCAAATCTTGTCCCTCTTTAGGTATTAATGTTATATGGCTTCTTTCCAACTCTCTGGCAATTTTCCTCCTTGTAAGATAAAATTCATCAGGTTTTGTAAAGGTTGTAAAAGTTCATCCTCAAATCATTTATAATAAGAACCTGATAATCCATCTGGTCCAGGCGCCTTTCTTGGTTTAATCTTTTTTATGGCTTCAGAAACTTCCCTTTACTGTTATAGGCCCATTCATAATCTGTCTCTATTCCTCTCTAATCCTCAGTAAATTTTATTGGTATCTCTGTTTGCCAATAATATCTACTTCTTTTAAAAGGAGATTTGTCTCTCCTTCCATATATAATGCACATTTGCAGTCTTTAAATTATTGGGAAACCCATGTTCTCAGACTGTAATAGCAAGTTTGCAAGTTTTAAAATATTCTTCCATTTGTGCTTCACAGTACAGGTTTAATTGGGTTTATTGGCAATGGAGATAATAACGTTCCTCAAGATTTTATATGACTCAATCAATATTGGTTGCCTTACTTTATTTTCACTTTTAGGAAGCACCGAAAACAAACATTAAAAAAAGAAAAGAAAAGTTTTCTCTGTCTAATCCTTAATGAAATTGGATCGATGCAAAATTGACTCTGTTCATTTGCAAGTTGAACACTTCTCATAAACAGAGGGAATGAATGAATGACTATCCGGTATGTTGAGTAGTTTCTTATCTTTGTCTATACCTTCAAGTTTGATGGGAAGAATCAGAATGTGTGTATAGATTGTGGGCTTTCTTTCTTTGGGTAGACTTTTCTTACCAGATTTATTTGTAAATTTGGATGATCAAGTGGATTGGGCGGCTACATTTGTGCGTGTGATTAACAACCTAAATGGCCATGGAAGACCATTTACCCTGTGAGTAGACAAATATCGCACCGCACAAGATGAAATCCAAATTTGCTGTAAAGAATAAATCAGAAGATGAAGAAATTGGTAAAAGGGATGTCTCAACCCAGTAAATTTATTTTTGTTAAAATCTCTTTCTCTCATTGGTAATAGTTTTTCAGCCGTGTCTCAGAGAAGGAAAATAATCCAAAGATAACCAAATGAAAACTTCATCTGACAGCTTTTAATACTTGTAAATCCTTCTACCGCCTGAATTGATGGAACTAAAAATTAGTAGATACCTATGGATTGAGTAAATCTTCTGAGAAACATTTGTAATAATAGAATAACAAAATTGTAAGGGACGTTGGATTCTAACTGCCTGCTCAAGCAGGAGACCTGATACCATTCCAGACAAGTGGCTGTCCAGTCTCTTCTAAAATGCTTGCAATAATGCTCCCAGAATTTCTGGAGTCAAGTTGTTCCACTGGTTAATTGTTCTCACTGTTAAGACATTTCTCCTTAATTTTAGGTTGCTTCTTTCCTTGTTTAGTTTCCATGCATTGCTTATTATCCTGCCCTTCAGGTGGCTTGAAGAATAGGTTGACCCAGGAGTGAAATTCATCAGGTTCTTACAGGTTCTGGAGAACCGGTAGCGGAAATTTTGAGTAGATCGGAGAACCGGCAAATACCACCTCTGGCTGGCCCCAGAGTGGGGAGGAAATGGGGATTTTCAATATCCTTCCCCCAGAGTGGGGTGGGAATGGAGATTTTGCAGTATCCTTCCCCCAGGAGTGGGGAGGGAATGGAGATTTTGAAGTATCCTTCCCCTGCCACACCCACCAAGCCACGCCCACAGAACCGGTAGGGAAAAAATTTGAATTTCACCCCTGGGTTGACCCCCCTTTGTGGAAGCCTCTCAGATATTGGGACACTGTTATCATGTCACCCCCTAGTCCTTCTTTACACTAGACTAGACAGACAATTCCTGCAATCGTTCTTCGTATATTTTAGACTTTGTATGTTTTAGGCTCCATGATTAGACTCCCTAATCATCTTTTCTGCTCTTCTTTGCACTCTTTGCTGCCCTTCTCTGCAATAATGAAAGGGTACAGAAGATTAATATGTTTTATGGGTTTAATAGTTACCTAGAGAAAGAAGTTTAATCACAAAGTATTTATAAGTATTTCTTGAAACCTGCCACTTAGTGCATGGTATTTGTAAAGTATTTCTGTAATAAATTGGGGGGTTGTGGGCGGAGCTACTCTTTATTCATGGAAACACCACATTCCTTTATCACCATACTGAAGAAATTAGGACTTTTTGGTTCTTTATTCGGCAATGAGCTTTCTTCAAAACTCATGTGGTCATGTCAGAGGTTTATTTGCACCTCAAAAGCAGATTTAAGTCATTCACTTTTGCATTGTCCCATCTTTTAAATGTCACCCTTATTAAGAGTCGGGGATGCCTGCTCAGATACCTGCTGCTTGTTTTTTCCCAAAAGAAAAAAAGAAATTGCTGGCCCAGGGTCGGCATTGTAACTTTTTAAGGATTTCAAAAGCTGTTCTTTTAACTTTGTGGTCTTGCAATCTCCTACTGCCCATGGTGTGCTGGCAGGCAGAAGCCCCCTGGGTCCCATGCACTCTCCTTCCAACCCAGGGGTGGGTTCTAACTTACTTCGCTGCCGGTTTGCTTCCTTCGTGCGCGTGCAAAAAAATAAAAAAATTCCAAAAAAAAAAAAACAAGATGGTGACGCATGCACACTGCCGGAAACTCGGCTTCTGCACATGTGCAGAATAAATTTGAATGTTTTTCACAAAATCTATTTATGGAATTTCAGGCATTGTAGAACCTTAGATGGGTTCATTCCAAGGCAAATCTAAAATATTTCCTATTTCAAATTTTCTCAATTTGAAAGAATAGAGACAAGGTTTAAGTTTCAGCTGTAGTACAAACTCCTTTATTTATTTATTTTAGTGTTCTTATATGCTGCCCTACTCCCTGGGGACTTTAGTGTATTATGCTAGGCCATGTCTCCAACTAAGTGGGGTTGAGATGCACATAGAAGGATTATTCCTTAATAGTAGCAGTGGAAGTGTTTCAGACTGCAAGTGTCAAGTTAATCTGAGCAAGTGGTAAGATGATGCTTGCTAGACAAGTGGAAAATGTGAAGAGTGAGAAATGGAAGAAAATGCTTATTAAGGCTTTAATGCTTTTCTGAACATTAAAAAAAAAGCCAGCTTCGTTGACCATCGCCTGAAGCAATGAATGAGTAAGGATACCATAACTGGGCTGCAGAAATCCAGACCCTATAGTAGACAGTAAATAAGGGTAAAAGTTTCCTCTGTCCAGTCATGTCTGAGTCAGGGGTGGGCTACTGGGGGTTCACAGGGGTTCGGGAGAACCTCTAGCTAAGATTCTGTGCAGTTTGGAGAACCCCCAAATGCCACTCCAGGCTGGCCCCACCCACCCCGCCCCTCCCAGGAGTCTCCACGCGGTCCATTTTGGATGCAAGTAAGTGCAGGGCACGCGCGGAGGCTCTGGGAGGGCAAAAAACGGGCCTACAAGAAGTTCAGGAACCTCGGAAGCGGCCTGTTTCCAGCCTCCAGAGGGCCTCCGGAGCCTGGGGAGGCTGTTTTCGCCCTCCTGGAGGCTCGAGGAAAGCCTCCGGAGCCCGGGAAGGGCAAAAGCACCCACCCTGGCCATGGTGCAGGAGGCCGACTAGGCCACGCCCACCCAGCAACCGGGCAGTGAACCCCTTGCTAAATTTTTTGAAGCCTGGCCCTGGTCTGAGTGCCAGTGCTCTTCTCTGTTTCTTAGCCGAGGGAACTAGAATTGTCCAAAGACCCTTCTGTGGTTATGTGGCTTGTATGATTCTATGCCAAGGTACATGGAATGCTGTTACCAGAAAAATCTTTCATTCTTTGCTGATATCAAACCCTGATCAGCAACACAAGATGAAGGAGTGGGAATCACACAGTCTTTAATAAGGCGACAAATTTAATACTAGTGTTGAGGTGAATACACAATCTTGAGAACTACAAGAGAAATTTCCAACCGTTATTTATGAGGGGATGCTTTAAGGTTGCAATCTTTGCAAAAAAAATAAAAAGATCTACTTTTTCTCAGGTTTCTAGGCACTTCGATTGAGTTGCTGTTTATGAGGTAAATTATCAACAGAATCTGGATTATTTGTATCCTAGCATTCTTCCCAGGACTGATGTTGTTACCTAGTTGGGTAATAAAATGTCTGCAAGAAAACAACCAAGCTCAGAGAGCACCAAGTACCCCACAATTCAATCCTGAGCTACAAATATTTGCTGCTATTGGTAGAATCCCATTCTAATGGAATAATATTCCGTTATTCTTCCAGCCTTTTCACAACATTTTATACTGCCATTTTATGTGCATCTGGGTTTTTAAGCCCAGATGTAGTAGCCATCTTAATGAATTCCTTCTGTGCTCTCCTTGTTTAATGAAACACTAAATAAAATTCCAGGTTTTCTTTCCTGTCCTATTGTTACAATAGTCTCAAAGGTGCTTTTTTCAAAAGGCAACTGGACTATGTGTTGTTGTTTTTTGTGCTTGAAGAAAAAGGCATTTCACTTCTCATCCAAGAAGCTTCATCAGTTATGACAAATTGATGAAGCTTCTTGTATAAGAAGTGAAATGTCTTCAAGGGAAGAACTTCCGAAAAAACACATTTGAGACTATCATGACCTGGATGACTAAGAATCTCCATAGACATGCTGTTACAATACTTTTCATAAAAAATCATGTAGCCAGTTTATGTATTATAACAAGTCTTAGAGGCCTCCATTAAAGTAACTATTCAATGAATTATGTATAGGAAAATGAACTTCTTGCCTAGAGGGTTTTCAGGAGTAGAAAAAGAAAGCATGAGAGAATTAAATGTAAGGCTCAGCTGGAGTAGCCCGTTTAAAAATCCAATATGAATTACCATAAATTCAGTCGGAGTCTTTGTTTTAAACTGGAAAGGATGTGTTCCCATTTCTGTCACAGTTTTATAACATTGCTTTAGGCCAATCGCTTAAAAAAAAAACTAGGGTTTTTTTGTGTGTGCAATATGGAGTTAATCATATTAATTTACCTCATGGTTCTGAAGTGAATTTACCTCATGGTTGCCAGAAGTGAAAAGGCTGGACTTCAAAAATACCATACAAACAGCAGCAATGGCAAGGATAATGGTTGTACTGAGACCATCCCACCAACGATTTCTCAACCTTCTTACCACTTCTTTCCAGAATTCATTCCAGCTATTTGAACGTTAGCCCTGGAACCAACCGTTATGCACTTTGTGCATTAATTATTGTTCCTTCTTTAAAAACAACCCCCCCCCCACACACAAAACAAACAAACCCTTTTGACAGAAATCTAGAGATTTTGCAAGGAACTTTGCTTAAATGTACGGGGCCGTCATTCACTGCCTAAGCAGATAGGAAATCATACTTTTTCATCTTCTGAACAAAAGGTTGGTAAAGGGCAGCAGGCTGCATTGCACAGCTTGGTGGTTTTTGAAAGTCTCTGAATTTGCCGCATCAATTTTGGAGTGTGTCTATTTAGCTTAATAGAAATAGAAGTGCAGAAATGCAGATAGATATAGTTATAGATGATATAGATCAGGGATCGCCCAAACTCTCGGCCCATGGATTGGTACCGGTCCATGGCTTCTTAGGAACCAGTCGCAGAGCTGGAGGTGACCAGTGGGCAAACAAAACTGAGCTTGTGTGGGATCTGGGTTGTGCGCTCCTTCTCCCTTCCTCCCCGGGTGGTGGAAAAATGTCCTCCATGAAAGCAGAGGTTGGGGACTGCTGATATTGACGATATAGATGGAGAGAGGGGGGAGGGAGGGAGGGAGGGAGGGAGAGAGAGAGAGAGAGAGAGAGAGAGAGAGAGAAGAAGGAGAAGGAGAGGGAGAGGGAGAGGGAGAGGGAGAGAGAGAAAGAGAAAAGAAGAATTAGAATTAGAATTAGAATTAGGAGGAGGAGGAGGAGGAGGAGGAGGAGGAGGAGGAGGAGGAGGAGGAGAGAGGGAGAGAGAGATTGAGATTCTTTGGTCTGGTTTTGAGCATTTCAAAATGGGAATGTAGAATCCTTCACTGACCCTAGTAAAAAAGAATAGATGTGTATTCTTATCCACACCTAATTAACTTACCTACAGAAATCAACTTACTTTACAAAACAACTCCCCAAACTGTTAGGCTATTCTGTTGACTGGTTTTTGGTGCAGATGAGTTTGCAATATTCAATGAGCGGTCACACATGATACAGTGTATAACTAGATGATATTACAGAATAACAGAACTGGAAAGGACCTCAAAGGTCTTCTAGTCCAACCCCTTGCTCAAGAAGGAGACCATTCTGAGGAGCATTTTGCTTCACTGGACTTTCAAAGAGAATCAGTGTTTCTTAGAGAAGAATTCTGTAAAATTGGATGCTCAGTGTCAAGTCAATGGCAAAAAAAAGAGAGAGAGACCACATCTGTCTCTGCCTTGCCTTGTATGTAGAGGTGGAACTACTTCGATGAATTGTAGCCAATATGCATAGATCTCCTGGGGCAACTTGAGCCTGCAATTGGAAGGGAATTCCAAATTCAGTGAAAAGCAAAATAAGTCTGTTTCTTGAATGTAAAATATTGGGGATATTGATAGCAGGACAAGTGAAGCATTTTAATCTTTTAAAATAATTCTGGCTTCTTTAAAGAATAGAATAGATTTCTTTATTGGCCAAATGTGATTGGACACACAAGGAATTTGTCTTTGGTGCATATGCTCTCAGTGTACATAAAAGAAAAGATACGTTTGTCAAGAATCATGAGGTAAAAAACACTTAATGATTGTCATAGGATACAAATCAGATGGTCTTGTGAGCATGAAATCCATAGAGAATCACAGTGAATAATAGAAAATAAAGAAACCATTTGAGAGCATTTCACCAAGGCAGTCTTACTTCTCTAAAGTACTATCAAAAAGTATTATTTTAATTCTTTCTTTTTCACAAGCACCAATTCTAACTTTCTATTTTTCATTAACATAAAAGGAAATAGAAGTAATAGAAGAAGAAAATTCTGACTGTATAAACTGACCCTTTGTGCACTTAGACTGGAAAAATTATACAGTAGATATTGATCGCGTCAGCCTAATATAAAATAATAATAATACTTTTTATGTATTATTTACCTCAGTTGTTCCTGTACAATGCAAAGTATATTGCAGTAGCTCTGAAGTGATGTTGTTTTATTTACATTTTTTTTAAAAAAAGTATAGTCTTTCCATGGCTTAGCTACAGTATATAGGCTTTCAACAAATGAAATCTTCAAAGCAGTTGCTCACTCAAATTCTTACTTATAAATTAAAACAAGTGGCATTATGATACAGTGAAGCCAGTAATAATGAATAAATAATTGAAAAGCAGAAGTTTAGAATTCCTGCGTCTGATAAGATAAGATTTCTTTTTTCCTGCATCAAACTCTTAAAAGTAAGATGCTTTTTTTAAAAAAAAAGACCTCTCTCTTTTCCTGACCCAACACGGGATAGCTAACATTCCCTTATCTTATTACTGCATAAAACAATGTATGCTATGTTCGTCTCAAACTCTCTGATACCAAAAAAATGAAGCTCAACCTTCCTTATCTTAAGAAAACACATTGGCTGAGTTTGCTCAAAAAGTTTCACTGGGTCATTTAAAAACCAATCTTTGTTTGTCATACAACACATTAAACCATGACTAATTTTACCCATCATTATTTTAAGGAGAAGTTTAGAGCACTGTGCAAACTCTTTGCAATGGGCTAGTTTATATTTTACTGTATTATGTCAACCCAGCAAAGATTAATTTGAAAATTTAGCTTCAGCAGGCTGGGTAAATGCAGCAATTAAGCATAACAAAGCAAAGATGTGTAAATTTGTGTTGAGATGATTTGTTTATTTATTTATTTACCTGCATTTTTAAAAATATCTTGTCATGGAATGTTATGGCCTTACAAACTCAGGGACATCCAATGGATGCCACTGTTGCAGCTGTCATTTTAGCTAGTTGTAACAAACACATAACCAAGGCCAAGGGACCCATAACCCTAAGTTGAGTGTTTCCATTGTCTGGTGACTGTATTTCAAAGGTAAAAGCTAGAGGGAAAAGAGAGAAGTATCCATGAAGAATAGAATAGAATAGAATAGAATAGAATAGAATAGAATAGAATAGAATAGAATAGAATAGAATAGAATAGAATAGAATAGAATAGAATGGAATGGAATGGAATGGAATGGAATGGAATGGAATGGAATAAGAGTAGAGTAGAGTAGAGTAGAGTAGAGTAGAGTAGAGTAGAGTAGAGTAGAGTAGAGTAGGGAATGGAATGGAATGGAATGGAATGGAATGGAATGGAATGGAATGGAATAGAATAGAATAGAATAGAATAGAATAGAATAGAATAGAATAGCATAGAATAGAATAGAATAGAATGAGGGGAGGAGAAGGGGAAGAGGAAGGGGAAGGGAGAGGGGAGGGGAGGAGGGGAGGGGATAGAACAGGAGGGGAGGGAAGAGGAGAGGAGAATAGCTTTATTAGCCAAGTGTGATTGGACCTACAAGGAATTTAATCTATGCACTAAGAAATATTGTAAACTGTCTTCATCAATAAATGCCACCTGTTCCCTAGGAGAGTTTTTTGCACAAGTTCTGCAGCTCACAGACTTGTCTAGATCTTACAGGAAATCCTGTCTTTGCTAAAGAGCCTACTGATTCTGGCATCTGTTCTCCTAGGAGGACCAAGAGATATTTCAGAAAGACACCAAGCAGGGAGAAGGTGTTACTGTGTTATCTGCCTAACTGAAGCTTTGGAAAATTAAAGCACCAAGTGCCAAATAAATTATTGATTGCCCTCATGAATGCTTAAGCAGACAAACACATTCTGAAATACAGGGTGGGGTGGGGGCAAGCCATGAACCCATGAACCCGTCTTATTATTTTCTCTGTGGTGGCCACTTTTCCTGCAAGAACACCAAAACGTGGTCCCTTCTAGCAGCCACAAATTCCACTTTTGCTGTCCAGGTTTTGTTAGCTTCAGCAGTTAGAGTGTGTTGGTTCACTTGCAGCCCTGAAGAATGGATCAGTGAGTGTCCAAGATTACCTTTTTCCTCTTTGTATTTACTGATCTTGTATGCTTCAAGGTTTCTGGTGCCCTTGAGAAGCTCTCTAACCGTTATTTATATGCAAGAGCACACCAGCTATTTATTAAGATGGAAACTGAAGGGCCTGTTTGTTAGAGGGAAGGAGGGTGGCCGACAGGGATATTCTACCTAATATATAACATAACATTAAATTACAGGTATAAATTATCCAGTGTCACCCTTTGTAACTTTAAAACAAGAGTTGCAGAATAAAACTCAGAGTAAGCAGTGTTGAACTTGGGCAACAATGAGTTTTCTTAGTCTTCTTGTCCCTATTAACCCACTTCCCCCTCCCCCATAACTGCTAGCATTTTAAATCAGCAAATAGTTACTGTTGAGCTGGATCCAATAAATAAGTCATTTGTATTGTTGCAGGTATTGGGGAAAGTTCCAGAAAAATCACAGCAAAATTTAACACCCACACATACACACACACTACTGCCAATATAGAACCATTGGAATATTGAGATCTAATTTAATCATGGCTAACCTGAAGTAAAGGTTGCTCAAAGCATTAACTGAATATAGATAAAATATAGCTCACAGAAAAACCATACAATTTTCATAAATGTAAACCATTTTAACACGTATGTTTTTGAATGACCCAGAACTGTATAAGTAGAAAAAAATGTCCAATACACTGATCCTACCTTGTCTATGTTGGGAGTCATAAAAATCAAGAAGTTTAGAATAGAATAGAATAGAATAGAATAGAATAGAATAGAATAGAATAGAATAGAATAGAATAGAATAGAATAGAATAGAATAGAATAGAATAGAATAGAATAGAATAGAATAGAATAAATAGACCTTCCTTGGAGGTCTTCTAGTCCAACCCCCTGCTTAGGCAGGAAACCCTACACCACTTCAGACAAACGATTATCCAATCTCTTCTTTAAAACTTCCAGTGTTGAGCATTTACAACTTCTGGAGGCAAGTTGTTCCACTGATTAATTGTTCTAACAGTCAGGAAATTTCTCCATAGTTCTAAGTTGCTTCTCTCCTTGTTCAGTTTCCATCCATTGCTTCTTGTTCTATCCCCAGGTGCCTTGGAGAATAGTTTGACTCCCTCTTCTTTGTGGCAACCCCTGAGATATCGGAACACTGCTATCATGTCACCCCTAGTCCTCCTTTTCATCAAACTAGACATACCCAGTTCCAGCAACCGTTCTTCATATGTTTTAGCCTCCAGTCTCCTAATCATCTTTGTTGCTCTTCTCTGCACTCTTTCTAGAGTCTCGACATCCTTTTTACATGGTGGCGACCAAAACTGGATGCAGTATTCCAAGTGTGGCCTTTTCAAGGCATTATAAAGTGGTATTAACACTTCACGTGATCTTGATTCTATCCCTCTGTTTATGCAGTCTAGAACTATGTTGGCTTTTTGATGCCATCTTGATTTTTTCCCCTGCCCTTTTAAAATGTCGATGATTTTATGTAGGTGTTAGGTGGAACCCCTTTGAAGAAGAATTTTAATAAACAGGGATTCACTACTAAAGTGTACTGTCCTTTAGAACTACCCACCCACTCTACTCCAGAGCTACAACATGTGGAAGATGTTCTGTGCTGCTGGCTATCAGCAGGTATTCTCAAAGATATGCTCTTCCAAGTTTACATTGTATGTGGGAACCAGGGGTGGGTTCCTACCGGTGCGGTCCAGTGCGTAGCTCCGGTAGGGACCCGCCGAAAACCCAATTTGCGTGCGACTGCTCCGGTACCGTCTCCACCGGGCAGTCGCACGCGTTGCCATGTCTTTTTTGTGAATTTCTGGGGGATTTTGCTTCTGCGCATGCGTGGAAGCAAAATCGAGCCGAAATCTCGCGAGGGGACGCGTGTGAGAGAGAGATTTCGCTGTGATTTTGCTTCTGCGCATGCACGGAAGTAAAATCACGCCAAAATCTCGCGCACGTGCATGTCCCCTCGCGAGATTTTGGCGCGATTTTGCTTCCACACATGCGCAAAAGCAAAATCGTGTGAGGGGGCACGCGCGCGCTGCGTGCACACACATACACAAAGCATGAAGAACCGCGGAGCAGCGCACCGGTCTGGGTAAGTGAGCAACTCACCCCTGGTGGGAACAGTTTCAGTTTCAAACTAGACATATGTGTGATATTTTATGGAACTATTTCAGTATTTTCTGGAGCAGTTTTAAGGATGTGTAAGGCATGTAGCCTAGATCTTACGCTGTGGGAATAATAAAAGCAAACAAATCATAAGAGAGAAAAACTGATTATCAGAGAGAAGAATATCAACTTTTTAGTGGCACCTAGCTTTCCAACTGAATATTTTCTTCCCTGTTCTAAACAGGCAAAGACCAACTGATTTTCTGGTATATTTTATTACTACCTTGTGTGATAAATTGGCCGCAGCTTTTGTTGATGATGGTCAATATACAAATGATTGTATTCAATCAGAAGTAGATTTCCATTTGTAGATTACACTGCTGACCCTCACATTAGCTTTTGTTTACAATGCAATTTCTTCTGTGGGTGAGACCTGGTGATTTTCTTGCTTTTCTGTTCAAGCTTCTCTTATCAAATTAATTTAAATTGATAGTCTGGAGCCATGACAGGCATATCAATGGGTGTGTTAAATCATATTTCTGTTGCAGCTGTTGCTGCTTGAAGCGCTCGCTGTTATGCTGCAGATATGAAATAAGAATAATACAAAATTGCAGTTAGAGCCTAATATTTAATATCTGTTTGTATCAAGAAATACAATTCTGGTCAAGTCCACTGCAGTAGAAGTCACCTTGAACCATGAGATAGTGGCAAATAAATTTGATAAATAAATAAACAAACAGGAAATAAAAATGCATCTGTTCAGAAAAATGGATTGTGTTGATGAGAAATTTAAGAGAACTAGCTCACTCAAATTCCGAGCAGGTCAGAATATTTCCTTATTTCTCTGTGAGTGTATCTCTGAGTAAGCCTCTAATCTAGATTACACAAAAGTATCTAGATTTATACATTTTTCTTTAACATATCTAAGTATTTAATAGACAGTGTATCGTCTGGGTCATTTTACACATACATAATAATAGTAGTAATAATAATAATATTCTTTACTTTAGATTTTAGATTTATTATTAGAGTTGGAAGGGACCTTGTAGGTCATCTAGTCCAACCCCCTGCTCAAGCAGGAGTTCCTACACCATTTGAGACAGATGGCAGTCCAGTCTCCCCTTGAAGGTCGCAAGTGTTGGGGCTCTCACGACCTCCGCTGGCAAGCTGTTCCACTGGTTGATCGCTCTCACCATCAGAAAGTTCCTCCTCACTTCCAGGTTGAATCTCTCCTTGGTCAGCTTCCATCCATTATTCCTTGTTCGGCTTACTGGTGCCATAGAGAACAGCCTGACCCCCTCCTCTCTGTGGTATCCCCTCAAGTATTGGAACACTGCTATCATGTCACCCCTGGTCTTTCTCTTCGCTAGACTGTACTTGTACTTGTACTATTATGTACTTGTACATAATAGTATTCTTCCAACTTCTAATTTCTACCTTTATTATCTAACCATTGATAAAACAAATTCAGAATTAAAAACAAATATTCTGTCTTCTTCATCCTTTGTCTTTAATGTTAACCTATGCATTTATGCATAATCTAATATTTTTTTGATTATATTTTCATCTGAAGGAGTTTCCTCATTTTTCAGCATTTTGCAAATACAATTCTCGCTGCCGTCAAAACATGTAGTATTAAATATACATTCCCTTTGTCATAATTTTCTGGCACAATACCTAACAAAAATATTTCTGGCTTTAAATCTATATGTTGCTTTATCATTTTCTCTAACCATGTATGTATTTTCATCCAAAAATGTTTTGCCTTTGGGCAAGTCCACCACATGTGGTAGTACAAACCTGGGTATCTGGTTGCATTTCCAACATTTGGCGAACGTCGATTTTTTTTTAAAAATCTAGATTTTACAAGAAATGATAATAACTAGAACAGAATGTGAAGGAACAAAAAAAATCTGAGCCTTAAAAGTGAAACCTCCCACAAAAATAACCCAATAACCCCCCATCTAAAAATTAACACCAGAAAATAATCAATACATCTACAGCTTGATATGCTGTCTAGTTACTCTCAGATTTAAGGATCAAAATCTTGCTTAAAATGTCATACCTACCAGCAGAGGTGGGTTCCTGCTGGTACGCTCTTACCTGTTGGTCGCCGCAGAACCGAAGAAGCCGGTGGTGTTCACGGCGTGGGGCTTCCCCCACCCGCTTTTCCCCACCCACCTAGATGCCACCATTTGCGTTCTTTTGCCCTCTGCGCATGCACAAAGTGTTCTGCTTGCACAGAGGGCAAAAGAACGCAAATGGCAGCGTCCAGGCGGGCGGGGGAAAGTGGGCGGGGGAAGCCCTGCACCGCGAACACCACCAGCTTCTTCAATTTAATTTAATTAATTAAATGGATTTGCGGCGATCAACAGGTAAGAGCGTACTGGCAGGAACCCACCTCTGCCTACCAGAAATCTGGGATATTCAGGGTGAATTTAAGAAAATAAGAAAGGAAAAAGGAAGATAGCGTATTGAACAGAGGTAGTATTCAGCTGGATCGGACCGGCTCGGGTGAACTGGTAGTAGCGACCTGCACCCGGCCCAGCACTATGCCGTCCTATTTAAGCATGTTTTCAAGCGGCGCACATGCATGTGTGCATGTGAGTGAAGTGAGCACACACACTCTCTCATTTGTAGGGAAAGTAAGTGAATACCACCCCTGGTATTGAATGCATGACCAGAGAATTCCTGGGCAGATAACCAAGCATATTTCTTACCTGCCTTTTACAAATGTTGGGAATCTGAATCCAGATGGGGGACTTTAATAGATTTGAGGGTCCTTGCATTACGAGTTGACATGGGGAAGAAATGTCTTTGCTTGGCATTTTAATGTGAATTGTCCTAATTTGTCCATTTGAATCAATAGATTGGGGGAATGTCATGTCCGTAATATATCTTAATCTCACCAGAGTCTCTCATATTCTCATAATAATATTCTCATTGTAAAATATGGATTTCGTAGTAACAAAGCATGAATATTCAGCCAGTTACAAGTTCATCTAGCTGTTCCTGTTCTGTTCAGAAGTTGACTTAAAATTACACATTCCCCTGACTTAAGTCTGCCTCAGTCAGGCCCTGCTTGGAGTGAGTAAGGTGGCTGGAGACTAATCCACAAAGGACAGTTAAATAAACTGAATAAATTTAGCCTGCAGAAGAAAAGACGGTGGAAAGATGGAGACTCAGTTGTTTGATATCTGAAGAGACATCCAGAGCAGGGGTCTCCAACCTTGGCAACTTTAAGACTTGAAGTCCACAAGTCTTAAAGTTGCCAAGGTTGGAGACCCCTGATCTGGGGAAGATACCGTAGCTGTTGTTTTTCATTGCTGCAGAAGGCAGGAATAGAAACAATCAGCTGAAATTACAGGGAAGTAGATTCAGGCTAGATGTTTAAAGGAATGTATTGATGCAGAGGTGGGTTCCTGCTGGTACGCTCTTACCTGTCGGTCGCCGCAGTGCCGAAGAAGCTGGTGGCGTTCGCGGCGCGGGGCTTCCCCCACCTGCTTCCCCCGCCCACCTGGACACTGCCATTTGCTTTCTTTTGCCCTCTGCGCAAGCAGAACACTTTGCGCATGCGCAGAGGGCAAAAGAACACAAATGGCAGCATCCAGGTGGGCGGGGGAAGTGGGTGGGGGAAGCCCCGCGCCGCAAATGCCACCAGCTTCTTCGGCTCTGCGGCGACTGACAGGTAAGAGCGTACCAGCAGGAACCCACCTCTGTATTGATGGTAAGAGCTACCAACCGGTGCAACAGGCTGTATCCTCAACAAAGGGTGGACAACTATGTTCTTGAAATGTTTTAGCACAAGATTTTTCAAATGATCATCCATGGAACTCTAGAAGTTCTGCATTCTTATTTTTTAAAGCTAGCAGATTTTGAAAAAGTTTGAATGCCTCTTGTTTATCTGATGTTTCAATCGGTAAGACCTTGGATTCAATGGGTTTTGAGTCCCATTCAATTTTACGGTTACCAAGCACATCACCCAATCAAATAAAACAACTTCTGAAAGTAAAGTACATCTCAAAATGGATGCATTAAAAAAAAAACACCGAAACAGAGCAAGGCTTTTAAAAGCTCCACAACAGGAGAAAGGCCCAAATTTTATTAGATAATATTTTGTATGGGTAGCCCTTGACTTAGCCAAAGCAATAGCACTTAGCAATAGCAATAGACTTATACAGTATACCTGCTTCACAGTGCTTTCCAACCCTCTCTAACCGGTTTGACTTACAGCCACTCATTTAGTGACCGTTCAAAATTACAACGGCACCAGTAATGGGTTCTAAAACCCGTTGCTACCTGTTCGTGCGCATGCTCTTGCATGCGCAGAAGCATCCCGAGCAGAGCCTCCCACCGCCACTACCAGTTCGCAGAACCGGGCCAAACCAGGAGCAACCGCTGCTGAATGGCACTGAAAAAAGGGACTTATGACTGTTTTTTACACTTATGACTGTTGCAGCATCCCCATGGACATGTGATCAAAATTCAGAAACTTGGCAACCAACTCATATTTGTGACGGTTGCAGAGTCCTGGGGTCACATGATCTCCTTCTGCGACCTTCTGACAAGCAAAGTCAATGGAGAAGCCAAATTCCCTTAATAGCAATAGCACTTAAACTTATATACCGCTTCACAGTGCTTTTACATCCCTCTCTAAGCGGTTTACAGAGTCAGCATATGGCCTCCAACAATCTGGATCCTCATTTTACTGACCTCGGAAGGATGGAAGGCTGAGGCAATAGCAATAGCACATAGATTTATATACCACTTTATAGTGCTTTACAGCACTCTCTAAGCGGTTTACAGAGTCAGCCTTTTGCCCCCAACAATCTGGGTCCTCATTTTACCCACCTCGGCAGCATGGAAGTCTGAGTCAACCTTGAGCCTGGTGAGATTTGAATTGCCAAATTGCAGGCAGCCGGCAGGCAGCAGAAGTAGCCTGCAGTACTGCACTCTAACCACTGCGCCACGATGTGTTACTAATTTAATAATTGTAGCAATAACTTAACAACTGTGGCAAGAAAGATCGTAAAATAAGGGGAAACTCACTTAATAACTGTCTCACTTAGCAACAGAAATGTTGGGCTCAATTGCGGTTGTAAGTCAAGGACTAACTGTACACTGTATATTAAAAACTGCTCAGGGCTATAGCTTTTGGGGCATATGCTTTCTTGTGTCTGCCCATATATTTCAAATTGAAAAGTGACCTGCATTCAAGCCTTGGAGGGAAATGAGAAATAGGGAGAAGCAGAGTTAATAAATTCATGCATCTCTATTGCCTGTCATTTGTGAGCTACGGTTCTGTTAGTATATGATGTGTACATCATTCTCCATATGCATGGTTCTGAGAGCATTGTCTGGCTCCTATGTTGAATGGATATGCCTGGGCATTTGAAGGCTGTGATTCTACAGCAGGTGAAAAAAGGAGAAAAAACAAACAAACATTAAGTGCTCAGGGCATCAAAGGGAGAATGGAAACTCTGCCTTCATTCCTGTTATCAGATCACCTGGTTACAGATCTCGCCGAGAGGTTGGAATACCTTGCTCAAAATAAGAGCAAAACTCACATGTATTTCTCCCCCTCCCCACCTCCCACAAGATAGCATTGTGGTTATAAGATTCCCGATAAGAGAAGAATCTTGTCAGTGCCTAGTACTAAATTTCATTCTTGACATGCAGAAAATGACAAACTGAACCTATTAACCTTCTGCTCTTTAACAGTAAATATGAACATTCAGCAAGTATTCCTTCTGCCAGCCAGTAAGATAACTTTATTAAAAGTTGGATCACCCGATGACAACATGACATCAAGATAAATGGAGATGCTTACAAATGCATTTAGGTGCGCCTTTATTACTGGAGTGTGTTGAGAGAGAACGCAGGTGCTCAAATTGGAACCAATGTATCTCTGTAAGTCTGTCCTTTGGCTCTCCTCCTCCTCCTCCTCCTCCTCCTCCTCCTCCTCCTCCTCCTCCTCCTCCTCCTCCTCCTCCTCCTCCTCCTCCTCCTCCCCTCCTCCTCCTCCTCCTCCTCCTCCTCCTCCTCCTCCTCCTCCTCCTCCTCCTCCTCCCTTTAATATTTCCCAAGACGGACAATAAGATCTCCATTAAGTTGTTATCCAAAATGAAAAAGATCCAGGAACAAATTCTTTTTTTTTAATTTCTTTTTTTAAAAAAGATATGCAAATGATTTTGTAGCAAAATGCAAAGATTTACCTGCAAAAGCAAAGCTTTCCTTAGATTTATCTGAAACTTTGAATAGATATACATATTTTCCCTTCTCTTTTCCTCCCCAATATGGGCTCCCTCTTTCGTTGCTCATTATTTACATAATAAAGTCTCTCAGGACAATAATGTTCTTCAATAATGCTCACAATATTTATTTTGTTTACTATTCATACTATGCATTGCATTATATGGTTGCTATATTTTATAGTAATACCCTCCCTTCCTATTGATATAAATGTTCTGGTTGCATAAATACACCAAACAAATAAATTTATATGTGCTCCTCCTTCCCTCTCTCCTTGCCTTACCTGGGTAGGGTCCAACCACAATAAAAATGATAAAATTACCCAAAAGGAATAAACTCAGTAGGCAATTCTATAGAGACACTGTCTCTAGGCTCTGCATTTATTCATAACAAGATGGATTTCTAACTGATCACCAATTTATTTTTTTACATTTTAAGCTACATATAGCTCATAGCTAATAAACTGATTATAGACACCGTAACCCTGACATGTCCCCATCATCATCATTATTTTTTAAATAGAAATGTAATTATCAGTTGCTGCCTGAAAGTGCTGGGTTTTTTTTTTTTTCAAACTACTACTTTTCTGCATGCTTTTAATAAACTTCAACTAACATTATTCACTTTATTCTCTTAAGAATGTTCACATCTGGCACCAATGTTAACGCATGGGTGTGTGTAAGACGAGATGCATCATGTGTGTGTCATAAAGTCATCACGTCCATTTGCATTAGTTTGCAAGGTCGGTCTGTGTCACCCACAATGTCATTGTAGCTTGTCACAGTTGCCTAGGTCACATTCTATTAAGTCTTGCTAGATCCGGGGTGGGTGTTCTCACTATATTGTAACCCTGTAAATGAACTGCAGAAACCAAATATCAAGGTGCTGTAAATAGTATAAGATGTCCAAACTACTTTTGCTCAGGAATGTGACTCCCTCATTGCACATCAACCTGTAGTTTTATTGTTGTTTATTCCTTGTGTTTTATTCCTTGAAAAAAAAGTAAAAGTGAAGTTCTGTGCTTTAAAGAAAGACAAAAAAAAAAAGATCACAGAAAGTGTTACATTTTCCACACCAAAGGGACAGGTAAGATGTACTACAGGTGACTTTCTTAAGTCATTTTACAATGGATAACCCTTGTTTTTTTTGCTTGGCATGAGTAGGTTTTATTTAACTTTGGGGATGGAAGTGATTATAAATTTAGGTGATATTTATTTGTTTTGATCCGGCTATTAACATTACAATGTTACTATTCTACAATTAGATGATTTTCTCATTTGTCCCTTTCCAACTCATGGTACAAAGTACCATGGCACATGGTATAGGAAGAACGGGTAACAGGAATTTGGTATGTTTAGTCTAATGAAAAGAAGGACTAGGGGGAGACATGATAGCAGTGTTCTACTCTTTGAGGGGCTCCTATGAACAGGGTGTGTGTGTCAAACTATTTTCCAAAGCACCAGAAGGCAAGATGAGAAATAATGGATGGAAACTAACCAAGGAGAGAAGCAACCTAGAATTAAAGAGAAATTTCCCCAATGCTGAAAGCAAGCAACCAGTGGAACAGCTTACCTTCTGAAGTTGTGGGTCAGAGGTGGTTCCGGTTTTCTTTACTGCCAGTTCACTCAGGGATGCGCCATACGGGTGCACGCATGTTGTGTGCCTCACATACGCAGTACTAAAACAAAGCTTCTGTGCATGCACAGAAGCAAAAAACAAGATGGTGCCGCCTATGGCGCCGCCGAGAGAACCGGCTCGGGGGTGTGGCAGGCCTGGGTCGCTGCCAGTTCCAGTGATCCAGGCCGCCAAGTTACTACCGTTTCTATAGAACCGGTCCAAACCGGGAGGAACCCACCTCTGTTGTGGGTCCTCCATCACTAGAGTCTTTCAAAAAGAGACTTGACAACCATTTATGTGAAATAGTGTAGGGTGTCCTGCTCGAGAGGGGGTTGGACTAGAAGACCTCCAAGGTCCCTTCCAACTCTATTCTATGTTCTACAAATTGCAAATTGTCCTGGAAGACAAAACAAAGAAAAAGCTACGAATGACCGGAATGCTACATTCGGTACCAAAAAAGCAAATTCATGGGTAAAAAATACTTATTCAATCTGCTGCCTGAAAGTGACCAGGTTTTGTTTGTTTTTTTGCTTATTAGTGGAAGGATTGGGAAGTTAAGAGCTGAAAAAAAATACTTCCTGAAGTGACAGTGTGAATGAGGCTTCAGAGATACGCAAGGTAGTTTTCTAAAAGTGCTCCTTCAGGGGTATCTTGACGGTTGTGTTCAATTACTAGCTTCCAAATTAGGTTGGAAGGAAAGGATGGTGCCATTGTGTGTAATTCCCATCCACGCAAGCATGATGCAGCTCAGCCTTAGTCAACTCCATGCCTGGAGAAAATGTGTGAGTAATCGGAAAGCCGGATGGTTCCCAAGCACTCTCACAGCGCTTTTAATTTGTGTGAATGGCTTCATATAATAAGGGGAGATAATTCACATGGAGTTAGGCTGACATGGAAAGGTGACTTGAGGTAAATTAGGAGTGCTTCTTGTATTACAAACTGAAGACCTGGGAGAACTTGAAAGAACGGTGGGTATCTTTTGAGAATGGATAGTGTTTATGTCTGGCTCCCAGACGGTCTTCCATTAGTGGCCTTAGAAGTTCTGGCTGAGTCCCAAAGAGGTATGGTCCACTCTGCCAAGGCTCCTACATTCCCTCCTAAAGAGATTTATTTATTTTATTTTTATTGATTGATTTTGTCAAACATATATGAGATAACAGATATAAGTGTAAATATGAATATGAACACAGGAAATTGGTACGAATAAATGGGGACAGTAGGACAGGGACGGTAGGCACGCTGGTGCGCTTGTGCACGCCCCTTACAGACCTCTTAGGAATGGTGTGAGGTCTACAGTAGACAGTTTAAGGTTAAAGTTTTGGGGGTTTGAGGATGTAACAACAGAGTCAGGTAGTGCATTCCAGGCATTGACCACTCTGTTGCTGAAGTCGTATTTTCTGCAATCGAGTTTAGAGCGGTTTATTTTGAGTTGGTATCTATTGTTTGCTCATGTATTATTGCGGTTGAAGCTGAAGTAGTCATTGACAGGTAGGACATTGAAGCAGACAATTTTGTGTGCTACGCTTAGGTCAGACCATAGGTGGTGCAGTTCTAGGTTGTCCAAGCCCAAAATTTCAAGCCTGGTGGCATAAGATATTATATTGTGAGCAGAGGAGTGGAGTACTCTTCTCGTGAAATACCTCTGGACTCGCTCAATTGTATTAATGTCCGATATACAGTGCGGATTCCAGGCAGACGAGCTGTATTCGAGAATTGGTCTAGCAAAGGTTTTGTATGCCCTAGTTTGCAGTACAATGTTACCGGAGAAGAAGCTTCGCAAGATTAGGTTAATAAACTCTTAATGCCTTTTTGGCAATGCTGTTACAGTGAGCTCTGGCGCTTAGATCGTTTGAGATTAGTACTCCAAGATAGGAGAAGACGTCTGACCACAGTCTTTAAGTGAAACAGGAAAAGAAATCCCAAACATTCTAGATTATAATTGCCAGAGGGCCCTTTTTAGTTTATTCTCTGGTTAAATCACACGGAGCAAACTTTTTCTTTTTTTGTGACATGGTTTAAAACAAGTGGAATACTCAGGGAGAAAGCCTCCGGGGAAACTGGGACATACCTTTTGCACAGTCATGTATTCCCACGCACTAAATATATACAGTTTTGTCCAATAGAATGGATATTTGAATGAAAGTGAATGCACTTTCTCACTGTTGCGACGTGCTTGTGTCGTTTGATGCATTGGCATAGATGTAAGTATAGTGTTCCTGTTTCAGATTTGAGAATGGTCTCAGCAGAGGTGAAGTTGAGAACAGTAAAAAGCTTGTAAGTATATTCCTGAATTTGGACCCGGCAAAGAGTTCAGTGTCCGAGTGGTGCGGTGGCCTAGAGGTGGAGCTCTCGACACACGGTCAAGAGGCTATGACTTTGATCCTAGGTAAAGGCAGGGCACACTGGGCACACTGAGAATATATTTGCTGAATAGAACTCCGCATTGGTGACAGGAAGGGCATCCGGCCAATAAACACTCAGCTCCATTCAGTTGCCCAGACTCCACCCCGCAAGGGATTATGGGAGTCTTTAAAAGAGGATGATGAATAGAGTTTAGTGTCCCTCAAAATAGTTGACCAGAAAAGAAATAGCTTAGGTGTTAGTCTCACAATATTTAATATAGTTAGCAGCTAACCAAGTCATTTTTATTATTATTATTATCATTATCATCATAGTTATTATTATGTTTGCTTCTACACTATTAGAATATTAGAGACTAGTGAGTTCTTCAGATAATGGCAAAAAGACAACATCTGTAAAAATAAATAAATTCATGTATCAATTGTATTTGATTGTGTATTAGGATTAGAATTATACACACATATATACTGTATATACACACGGAGACACTACACACAGAGAGCGTACCACACAAGGGAATCAAAAGCAAAATATTTACCCCACAATATCAAACGAAGTTTTCCTACAGAGAGTACCAGATATTGGACACAAAAGAGAGAGGATGGAAAAGAAAACAGATCAGAGTGGACTATATTCACTTTAAAAAAAAAAGACTTCTAGATATAGTAGTTGGTAACAAAATGTTCAATTTCTTCAGTTCTCCCAAATCTTTAAAATGCAGTTGCCTTCTGAAAGGTGTGATATTTGTTTTGATCAGCTAATAATAGAGTTTTGTTTGGCTTTCTTCTATTGTGTTCTCCCTGGACAATTTGCCAGTGTGTAATGGTGATAAAATATGAACTGAACACTTATCATGGCTGTTCTTATAATGTTTCTTTATTTCTGTAAATATTACAGATCCACCTCTTGCACTTTAAGTAAGTTGGATAAGAAGACAAAACTTGGAGAGAGAGAGAGAGAGAGAGAGAGAGAGAGAGAGAGAGAGAGAGGGAGGGAGGGAGGGAGGGAGGGAGGGAGGGAGGGAGAGAGAGAGAGAGAGAGAGAGAGAATCAACTAGATTTGTACTCATTGAAGGTGCAAAATTTTCTGTCTTCTTTTTTTGTAAGGCGCTCACAATTTTCAGTAAAGGTCAGGATTTTCAACGAAGTGTTAGAAACAAAAATAACCATGAAACCTCATCCCCACAATGAAAATAATTGTCACAGCACGCAGAGGAATCGAAAATCTTTAAGAGAATGAAAATCATGAGCTGTATAAAGAAATAATCTTCTCTTTTGCATTAGCTCAGGAAACATTCTCCCTGGACCAGTCTCCAGTGAAGAAGGAGTACGGTTTAAAAGCATAGAGAAAATTCAATATCAGGGTTGAAGAATTTGGTCATAAACTAATGTATGCACATTGGATACATTGCTTTTATCTCATGTGAGCATTCCATACTGAGTCCCGGTTTAGATTCTTCACTGCGCTTCAACTCTGGATGGTGTGCTTTTTACAATTGTCCCCCTGAGTAGAAACAGCTGTCATAGGGGGGAAAAAAACTATGCATGCATAAAAGTTTATGCTTTTGCCATGCTTGATACACTCCAGACTATGAGTATGGCAGATTCTGCTTGAAAAATGGACCAAGGGCAGATTTATGCCTCTCTCAAATCATTTTCAGGCTGAAGGCAATGGGTATAATGGTTATCGACCAACAGGGAGATTTATGTTTGGGTTGAACTGTCATCACTCTTTTGGACAACGGATTGTTTCTTACACATAGCATAAATAATGGGCAGTATTTCATTCAAGCTGATGAGTCTGAAGGATTGTGCATTGAGAGGGAAGAGGTTGCCTAACATGGAAAATATCTTGTCACTCAAAATGGGTGACGGACTTGCTAGGTGGAGAGACAGGTATGGTACATGAGACGAACATGGAAATGAAGGCTGATGTTGATTAGTTGAAAGGAGTGGATGCTCACTCAAGAGTCCTAAAGAAACTTGTGACAACTGCATTCCAAACATGTTGGGCAGGAGATTCTTAAGGAGTTTTAAGGAATAGAATAAACTTGAAGGCTTGGGGTGTTGTCAGGTGTAAATAATCAGGACCACACATTAAGTTTCAGTTCAGACAATTTATTGCTCAGGCTTGTAACAACAGTCTAGTCAACTAACAGTCAGTACTAAATTGGCACTTGGGAAGGATTAACAGAATTCAAGAGGGATTGGATTTAGACTGCTTGTGGGAACATAATGATCCTAGGCTGCTTCCTCACTTGACTCCACACCCAAGTTTTATCTGCTACAGGTCCCCATTTTGTCCATTAACTGTCTTCCATTATCTTGAAGAGCTTATACAGTCTCTTCTTGAAAGCCTCCAGTGATGAAGCTCCCACAACTTCTGAAGGCAAGCTGTTCCATTTGTTGATTGCTCTCGCCGTCAGAAAATTTATCCTTATTTCCAGGTTGAATCTCTCCTTCTTCATTTTCCATCCATTATTCCTTGTCTGGCCTTGAGGTGCCTTTTAAATTGCTTGACCCCCTCCTCTCTGGGGCAGCCCCTCAAATATTGGAAGACTGCTATCGTGTCTCCCCCTGGTCCTTCTCTTCACTAGACTAGCCATGCCCAGTTTAGCAAGCCACAAAAATGATGCTGGCACACTTTTAAAAAAATAGGTCTGAAGATCAATCTAGCATTGTCTTAGTCTTCTGTATCATCTTTTTTTAAAAAAAAATAAACTTTGGGAATTGCTTTTGAAAGTATATCATGAGTCCATCTGGAGAGGGGCCTAGGTGAAACAGATAAAATAGATATAGGTAGAGCTCTCAAGAAGTTGCTGTGCTTTGGAGATTTTTGTTTGGGTTTCTTGGCCATACTAATTCCTGTTTCGGCGAAAATATTTTATATGTCTGTATGAATGAGGAACTTCCATAAACTTGATGTTGATTTGAAAGAAACAGTTTTTTTAAAAAAGTTTGTCATATTATGTACAATCTGAATTTATTGCCATAGTAAAACATTTAGCTATCCAAAATCAGTGTGAGGGAATCTATATTTCTTTCTCCAAAACACACAAACACACACAAATTCTACTCCCTCACACACACAAAAAGAAACACATCACACATCAGTCAAAAAGAAAGAATGGATTAAATATTCTATTGGGTCTTTCCTAAAGTTACATTTTAAAATGATCTTGGGGGGAAATCTACATGGTGTTTTGGGCTTCAGCAATATTTTAAAGAAGCATAACCTTATTTCATTATATTTTCATGGAATTTAAAATCTTTGTCTCTGATTTTTTTTAAAATAGTATCTGTTCTTAATTTGGAATGTATAGATAGATAAATTTTCAAAATGTCAAAAGAGATTTAATAAAATTTAGGACAAGTATACCTAGTATAAAATTTAAATGATTCATAAAAGGACAAATAGTGATCATGTACATTTTATTGACCGTAACAAGTTTGTGGAGTAAAATAAGTGTTCTCCATAGCCATATTTCCTAAATATGTGTATTAATGCTTACATCTTTTAGTGTATACGTTGCTAGCAATATCATGGCAAGTATCTCTTTCATTGAATAGAATATCTTCTTGCTCTTATGAAAATAATATCTTCCTTTTTGTGTTTGAAGTATAAATGTTTTAGCAATCTTGTTAAAGAAGAATATGTAGGTGCATAAGAATATATACTATAGCATGTTGCTGGGTAATTATAAATTAGACACCACAGCATACACATAGGTTGTTTGTAGCAATGTGTGTGAGGAGTATAAAAGCTTGCAGATTTGTGCTGTTTTTCCCCAAGGATAAAGTCTCCAGTTCTCTGGATTCCTTTATTGGTTTTCTATAACACGTCAATCCCAAAGGATGTGTGGTGGTTTATGAGGTAAAACAACACAACAAAACCATTCAATAAGCCATCACACCATTATAAGAGAATGCTGAGGGGGAAAAAAAGAAAGAAAAGTAACTCCTTACAATTATATTGACTTCTCCCAGACTGGATCTGACTTCTAGGCTAACAGGTAGATTGAAGGGTCAAATCCAGACTTCTAGGAAGAGTTAATGATTTGAAGCAAGAGGCCTGTCAGAAACGATGATGCCAGTTAAAGAATCTGAGACCGAGAACGAAGGAGACTTTATGTTTGCTTGTTGGCGTGTAGGCCTCAACTCCTGACCACAGTTGGGTTCAGAACAACTTTTGCTAAGTAATGTAGTCATTAATTGAATTGTACACAAATTTCTGATCTTTTTTTTACCACAGTTGTTAAGGAAATCTGGCTTCCTTCATTGATTTTGCTTGTTGGAAAGTTGCAGATGGTGATAGTGTGACCTTAGGGCACTGCAAATGTGATAAATTCAGGCAGATTGCCAAGGACTTGAATTTTGATCATGTGACCATGGGGACACTGTGTTATAATATTCATGACTGGGAGAGCCATGTTAACAAGGTTAGCCAATGAATAGGCATAGCAACTGAGTCAGCCAATGGGAGCTAACCACATCTGAGTCTGTGCAGAGAATCGAAACTGAATACTTAAGTTTAAGGCTGGGTGTGGCTCCACTCTCCACTCTGTACTCTTCCACTCTGAACTCTGCTGAAATGAAACTAACTCTCCTGCTTGTGTTTACCTGTAACTGATTGAAGAAGAATTCTACTTGTGGTATTGTGTGTGTGTGTATGTATGTATGTATGTATGTATGTATGTATGTATGTATGTATGTATGTGTATATATATATATATATATATATATATATATATATATATATATATATATATATATATATGTGTGTGTGTGTGTGTGTGTGTGTGTGTGTGTGTGTGTGTGTGTGTGTGTGTGTGTGTGTGTGTGTGTGTGTTTATAAATAAGTTTATGAATCCAGCTGAATCAGTCATCTGTGTGTGTTTCTGGTTTTGATTTTTGCAACAAACTTTAATACACTGCATACAAAAGTGCTAGGATTGGTCATAAAGCCATTGTAACTTGGTTCTAGGTGGTTCTAGGTTTTTCAGCTATCCAGTTCTAATAACATTCCATCTTTGGACTTGGATGGGCTCAGGGCATCTCCATATTATGTATATCTTTAACTTTGTCATGCCGGTCCTGTTTGAAAAGATGATATTATCAAACAATATTTACAGAAAGCAGTTGAAAAATCAGCAAAAAAAATGATGTCGAATCAGCGTGTGGTCTTGGTAAGCAAAATCATTTCTTCCTCCTGAATTTTCCTGACAGTTAGAACAATTAATCAGTGGAACGATTTGCCTCCAGAAGTTGTGGATGTTTTTAAGAAGAGATTGGACAACCATTCGTCTGAAATGGTATAGAGTTTCTTGCCTGAACAGGGGGTTGGACTAGAAGACCTCCAAGGTTCCTTCCTATTCTGTTATTCTGTTAATCCTCTTTTTCCACTTCTTCTTTCCCTTTCCCGGAAAAAAAAATCTGTAAAGTTATGAAGTCCACATTATTGAAACGACTCTTCACATTTTTAATGGCCAAGAATGGGTGTGGATCAGGAGCGGGTTCCTCTTACCTGGCTACCGGTGCGCTGTGCGCGCATCATCTCATTGCACGCACGTGTACGCTTGCTATGCGCATGTGTCCCCTCGAACGATTTTGCTTCCACGCATGGGCAAAAAGCAAAAAAAACCCCAAAATTCCAGAAAAAACATGGCGCCACGCAGCGGACTGGCGAAGACGGCACCGGAGCCGTTGCGTGCAAATTACGCAATCGGCCGGCCGCTACCGTTGAGACAGAGTAGACCGCACCGGTAGGAACCCACCACTGGTGTGGATCCTTGTTCTGCATGCAGGCTGTGATCTGGGTTTCTTTCTGTGCATTGGCTTCCCCCATCCATATGTTGCAGGAAAACACTCAGGCACTAAGTTGGTGGATGTTTTTATGCTGTCAAGTCCCCAATGATGCTTGCCTTTTAACTCTGGAGCTACAAGAAGCTTTAGAGAACATTACATCTAAACATTTGTGCAGTCATGAGGATGAAACATACTTCAATGCTGAAATATGGCCCCAAGAGAAAAGAGGGACTCTTTTTTAGACTGTTAAATAAATAGTTGTGAGGAAGCAGAAGAGTAGGCAGGATGGGTGGGAGAAGGTCAGCTACTTCAGTGAAACCCTGAAACACCTTAAAGTGAATGAAGTCAAATAGCTATCTTGGGGGGAAAAATGACAATTCATTATTTTAAGACACAAGAGAATCAGATGCTTCCATCCCATTATCAGAATGAGCTAATTACTTCGTTTGGAATGAACATAAGAACATAAATATTCCCTTGCTAAATCGGATCATTGGTCTGTTCTCCAGCACTCTGTGAGAATGTCCATATGCAGCAAAGAACAAAACCAAGATGATGGCATTCTTGAATACCAAGTTTTTGCTTAGCTATCATTCCACAGTTGAGTGGTTGAGAACTCAGAGTAAGCTGTTTAGATGCTTCCAGTTGGTTGCAGATTTTTTTTACTGAAATGGGAATACTGATCTCATTTAAATCTGGATTAAGGTCTTTTTTATGTTACCCAGCTCCTGTTATCAGACTTGAATCTACTGCCAGCCACCTTCAGTAGGTCACCCTGTGTTAAGTATTATTGGAGTAGTGAAGAAAAATAAAACATAATGTAGCTCCATGTAAATTATTCACTATTCATGAAAGTTTAAAAATTCAGTCACTAGCCTCTCAAAAAGGCCAAATGGAAATCTATTTGTGGGGACGTTTCACTACCCAACTAGGTAACATCTTCAGTGTTGATGGTGTTAGCTAATTTGGTCCTAAAATGGCTGCAAGAAAATAACCAAGTTCAGAGAGCGCCAAGACCACACAGTTCATCCCTGAGCTAAAAATATTCTCTTCTATTTTCTCCATTTTTAAGCCATTTGTGTAAAACTTCTATAAAGTTCTGGGATTCTTTACTATATGTTTTTTTCTGTTTTTCCATTAGCCAATGAAAACTTGAAAATTCACATGCTGCTTCCTGAAACCAGCTTCTTTTGTTGCTTTAGGTTTATTTATGAACATTCACCACCGATGGGATGTTCATATTGAAATTCATAATTTAGATGAGAACTCTTCAGCGGTCATGAACGTATATCATAATTTGTAGCACTCTCTCTCTCTCCCTCCCTCCCTCCCTCCCTCCCTCCTGTGCCGAGCAAGTGAACAGGGGTGATGTTAGAACCCTGTTCAAACAATTGGTTTGCTAATATATGAACAAGCCACAAATCAATGTTATGTGTATATCACTTTAAATGAATTGTAATCTGATTACTATATAAGGAAGCAAGAGAGCATGCTCTGAATGTCTCTGTGTGTGTTTGAAGGTGTGTTCCGGAGTGCTGACTCTCTGCTGATTAACTCTACTGCTTCACTGATGAGTAATTGACTTTGTGACTGTGTGAAATTACTGTGAAGAGTTGCTGTGAAAAGAGTAACTATCTGTGATAGTGTAAATTTGATTGTTAGCTGCAATCTTTGTTTGTTAATTAAAACAAAGATACTGTAGGCAAGAAGGAGATTCTTCGCATTGACTGACTTACTGTGTATGACTTGGACTTCCTATTTGAACTTTGCTACTACTTTACGTAAACTATTTGTAAATACTAAACTGGCTGTTTATTGACTGAATAGCATTCATATCAAACTGCAACACCACAACCACAATCACTATTTCGCTGTGTATGTGCTCAACAACACAATAACTCCTTAACAGGTGAAATTCAGCAGCTTCTGACAGGTTCTGGAGAACCAGTAGCAGAAATTTTGAGTAGTTTGGAGAATCGGCAAATACCACCTCTGGCTGGCCCCAGAGTGGGGTGGGAATGGAGATTTTGCAATATCCTTCCCCCAGGAGTGGGGAGGGAATGGGGATTTTGCAGTATCCTTCCCCTGCCACACCCACCAAGCCACGCCCACAGAAATTTTGAATTTCACCCCTGAAGTGAAGGCATATTACCATTGTGGGCTGATGTATGAGTTTCTCCCTTTCTGTTCAGCTACCCATTTGAAGGAATTTCCAACCCAGCAGTGTTACTCTTGGCCCTGTGTTATCTTGTTATTTTCTCCTAACTCAAACCAATGTCCCTGTCAGGGGGATTCATTTCCTGAAAAATCTCCTGGTCAGCTCACTTGATTTTGGATGAAATGCAAAGCCTTGTAATAAATCTCAAGCTTAGAGACTAAGGCTTTATGATCCATTTTCTGGAATCTCCTGGGTGCTGTTAGATAAGAATTCATGCAATATTTCCTCTCCATTTTCGGGTGATTCAGATTTCATTCATTTCCCAATGTTATGTGCTTATATGCTAAGTGATCACAATGAAGGGTAGAAAAGGAAAATAGAATTTTGTGAAAGGCAGAATGTGTTCTAAAATGTACTCATGATATATTTGGGAGTGCAGAGCCCTGGTCATGCTTCCATAGGTACAAGTCATCCATAGGTATAGTACAAGTCACTTTCCCGCCCCCCTTCTCACTGTGACACTCATATTTGTCATTTATCAAGCTTAACTTTCCTAAGATTTTTAGACAGGTCATTTTAGAAAAACCTCAGTGGGAAAAAATGCAGAAATAACACCTAGGGAAATGTCTAAGACCTGAACACAAAATTGTTCTCTTGGAGAATACCTGGAATTTCCAAGGAAATTGCAGGTCTAGACCAGGGGTTGGTTCTAACAGTGGTTAAAATGCAGTACTGCAGGCTACTTCAGCTCACTGCTGGCTGCCAGCAGTTTGGCAGTTCGATCCTGACCAGCTCAAGGTTGACTCAGCCTTCTATCCTTCCGAGGTCGGTAAAATGAAGACCCAGATTGTTGGGGACAATAGGCTGACTCTGTAAACCGCTTAGAAAGGGCTGTTAAAGCACTCTGAAGTGGTATATAAGTCTAAGTGCTTTTGCTATCTGTGTTTTGTCTAAGACTCAGCATATCTGCTTTTAGCCTGCCTTTTTACACAAAGACGTGCAGAACGATTTTACCTGTCTGGCAATTGCAACAGAAATGTTGTTTGTTGCAGTTACACAGATTGAATGAACCCTGAAATCTACGAGGAAGATGTTACCTAGTCTGGTAAGGCAACATCTGCAAACAAAGCAAAACAGCTCAGAGAGCCCCCTCAAATTTATCCCACAGAGTCCATTGTGGAGGTCGCAGCTCGCTCAGCACTCTGAGGAAGGCCCTTTGCCAAGTATCCTTTTGAATGCTTTCCACATCCCTATTAAATGAACCCTGATCTTGTGCTGGCAGATAGTTATGTTGTTACATGCCAGATTAGATTAATTGTGACGCTCAGACATGGCTTGACAGAGTATGTCAGTGCACCGGTGTCAATTCAGAGGTTAACAGTTTGTAGCTGATTATTGGTGCCATTCTACATAATTAGGTACCGGAAAATAGAATGCATAGTGAAAAAAGTTTGTTATTGTTTACACATGACAGAAGGGGAGACACTATTTCAGGGTTTGCGTTTGTGGTTTCGTTACAAAAAGCAATCCCTTGCTCCCAAATGAAATGATATTTCCATTTTAATAAACAGAGGAGCATGTAGAACATCGGATAATGCCCCAAAGCAGTAAGTGATTAAAAATGTCTGTCTGTCTTATTCTCATTATCGTCTCCTCTAAAATAGTTAGACAGATTGGAACTTGCATGTGCAATGGTAACAGAATAACGAAATAACAGAGTTGGAAGGGACTTTGGATGTCTTCTAGTCCAGCCCTATTCCATTCCAGACAAGTGGCTGTCCAGTCTCTTCTTAAAAGCATCCAGTGATGGAGCACCCACAACTTCTAAAGGTGCTTGCCGTTAATTCATTCCAGGAGGTGCCACAAATACTAAAAAGGACGACTCCCAAACAAACCATGTGACATTTGTTTTGGGTGGGAAGAACTTTCTGTTTGTCCCATTTCCTATGTCAGCAACCTTCCCAACTTGGCTGGCTTCCTGCCCAACCTTTGTGGCTGTCCCCCTCTTCCTTCCACAGTGTGTCAAGTACTAAACAAACACCGAGTACTGGGACAACATTTTTCATGTTGAAATGTGTTGAGTACCAAATTCCCTGAGTTTTGACTCAATTGAGTAGCACTATAGTTTTTGATTTCTTGTTAATATGCACAGACAGGCAAAGCAGCAAGTGATTAAAACTGTCTGTCTGTCTTATTCTCATTACCATCCTCCTCTAAGACAGATTGACAGATTGGAACTTGCATGTATTTAACAGTGTAGCAAGGTTGTGCTGTGGTCTTCTCCAAGGGGTAATGCTGAGCATTAACATTTCAGAAGGGAAAGTCCAGTCCCGTAGACTTCAGAGAAGTGAGTGTCCATCTGTGCAAATTTGTCATTTGCTGAAGTATCTGCTGAATGTTTAGGTTGGAGACATATGACTTTATTAGCTACCACACCTTCTAGTACTTCAATTATCTGGTTTTAGAATTTAGAATAACAGAGTTGGAGGAGACTTTGGACATCTTTTAGTCCAAACGCCTGCTCAGGCAGGAAACCCTCTACCATTTCAGACAAATGGTTGTCCAATCTCTTCTTAAAAACTTCCAGTGTTGGAGAATTCACAACTTCTGGAGGCAAGTTGTTCCATGGATTAATTGTTCTAACAGTCAGAAAATTTCTCCTTAGTTCTAGGTTGGTTCTGTCCTTGATTAGTTTCTCCCCCATGCTTCTTGTCCGCCCTCATGTGCTTTGGAGAATAGCTTTGACTCCATCTTCTTTGTGGCAACATCTGAGATATTGGAATACTGCTATCATAACCAATTCCAGCAACCATTCTTTATATGCTTTATCTGACAGTCCCCTACTCATCTTTTTTGCTCTTCTCTGTACTCTTTCTAGATTCTCAATATCTTTTTTACATTGTGGTGACCAAAACTGGATGCAGTATTCCGAGTGTGGCCTTACCAAGGCATTATAAAGTGGTATTAACACTTCGCGTGATCTTGATTCTATCCCTCTGTTTATGCAGCCTAGAACTGTGTTGGCTTTTTTGGCAGCTGCTGCACACTGCTGGCTCATATTTAAATGGTTGTCCACTAGGACTCCAAGATCCTCTCACAGTTTATTTATTTATTTTATTTATTTAGTGTTCTTATATGCCGCCCTACTCCCTGAGGACTACTATTGAGCGAGGTACCACCTATACTGTACCTGTACATTTGGTTTTTCTTGCCTAAATGTAGAACCTTACTTTTTTCACCATCAAATTTCATTTTGTTAGATAGCTTGGCCTGGACCTGGCTGAACATGGTGCATTGGGTTTGGTTTCTCTGTAGGCTTTTGGTGAATCATTTGATTGGTGATGCTGATGATGAGAGGCCAAACAATGTGGTTATATGAGAGGATTCTCATGCTGATAAAATTGCTGGGAAGTACTATATAAGCAAATCCAAACACTGCCTGGCCCTGAATATCCCTGTTATGCTGAAGAAGCCAGAGTCTAATGTCTATGAATTGCCTTTAGGTAGGTTCTACATTTGATGGTAAGATACTTGTCAAAACTCTGCAACCGATTTTAATACATTTAATACATTTATTAGTATGAACTGAGAGGCTTGCTGTTTTCTTTCAGTCTGGATGGTTACCAGGCAGATCTGACTGTGCTAGTTCCTTCTTTCACTTCTTAAATATGCAGCATAATTCATACTTCCAAACCACATTTTGAGGAATTAATGGCTGCAGGTATTATTTATTACCCATGTAAAAATATGTACCTAGTTAGTATATGATAAGTGCAAAGTACTGGCAAAACCCACTTAAAATGGATGGATAAACCCTGAGACTTTAATCTTGAATTATTTTGTTATCCCTAATTTGAAATTTCCTTAAAGGCAGTGGTGGGATTCAGCCGGTTTGCCCTGGTTAAAGCGAACTGGTTGTTAAATTACCCACCCACCCACCCGCTATCAAAGTGGATCCTGGTTGCTGCGCTGCAATGGAGAAATGGGCAACAGAGTGGCTGGCACGAGGGAAGGAGAAAGCCACTTTACACGGTCAGCTGCGTCTCCAGGGCACAGGCCCCTGGCTTGCATATCTTTGTTGATGGTGTCTTGCCATCTCTGTTTTGGGTGTCCGTGAGGTTGCCGGACATTGACTTCTAGTTGGCAGGCAGTCTTGGCCACGGTGAAAGGCACTGCTCTTAGGACATGTTCATACCAATTTAGCTGGCCTTCTCTCATCTTCTCTACAATTGGTGCCACCCCAAAATGCTGTTGAATGGTGTTATTAGTGGTCAAGAAGGGAGATGGCCGATAACCAACACAGCATTCGCATTTCCATGGCATGGGGATGGTCCCTGTTGTTGCTGCCCAGCATTCAGTGTCATACAGTGCAACAGGGCAGATGGTTGTCTTGTAAACCTCAGATTTAAGATGGGTTGGCATTCGTCTGTCACAACGCAAGCAAATTGTCATGGGAATTCTAAAGATAAGGGCAGAAGGATTCCATGGAGGTAGGATTTCTAATCCCCTCTCTTTCTTAGTCCATGGCCACATCCATCAGAAGATTGTTCAAGGTTGGAATTAACCCATGGAGGGGTGGTATTCCCTTACTGTTACATCCTAATGGGACGCTAGAGACAGCTTTTGGCGCTCCCGATTGGCCGAGACCGATTGGCTGAGACTGGCCCGGCTGCTGAGCAGGAGATTCTTGGCCCCCTATTGGCTGCCGCGTCTGACAGTCACATATATAAGAGCTGTCAAGACGCGGCTGAGGTAACTTTTTACTGCTAGCGTAATCCTGTTGGTTGCGAATGCTGTTCTTCCTGTCAGCCTAAATAAAGGCTATGTTGATTTGAATTCTGTCTCTAGCATCCCGCGGGAACGTAACACTTACCTTCCCTACTGGTTCGCAAATGTGAGCGCGCACAGCCTCGAAAATGTGGATAAATGGGACGTCATTATGTCCCGATGGCCCACCTGCAGTCAGCACTACCAGTTCGCCCGAACTGGATAGAACCGGCTGAATTCCACCTCTGAACCCACATTCAAATCCCTGTGTGCCTAGGTCCTCTGTGCGGGTTCCTCTTCCTGTGCATTCCTTTCTGCAATTAAACATTTATCTCATTAGCCTAATGACTCTAAAATATAGTAATTCTGAAACGGTTCTATGGGTGAGCTACTGTGTCTAAAAAGGCAGCAGTTAGTTAAAAATGAAAGAGACAAGAGAGGAGTATTTGATTTCCCAAAGCATTCAAGTCACATTCTTCAGTTTAACAGATAAGTATGTGAGAACAGGAAGGAGGTGGGAGAGTTCTGAAAAATCATTATATAAAACATTAGAGAGTAGATGCTGAAGAGGGCTGAAATTATTCTGTATTTATGTATTACTTTGCATAATGTAAAATGTTAGCATAATAAGAACACTGTTGCAGTATTTTAAGTTTTTCCATGGATGGTTACACACATCAAGCTTCTACGTATTTTTTTTTCTTTATAGCTGTTGTTATTCATAGTTTGCAATTACTCCAGCAGCTACAATGTTTGTGTGTGTGTGTGTGTGTGTGTGTGTGTGTGTGTGTTTGTGTGTGTGTGTGTGTGTGTTTAAATGCTGAACTATCCCTAAATGATTCGACAGGATGATGCTAGGAACATAGAGAATGGCTGAAGTCTTGTAGAGAAGCTGCTAGGTTTTTTTTATATTGTGGGAAGAAATATCCATCTGGTTCAGTTCCAAACCGGGAGAAAGGCACTGGAAATAAAATGGAGACTGGAGGCTGATTGGAAAGAGGGTCCATTTATTGATGAAGCAGAACCACCAATCACATGTGATTCTGGGCAGCTGACAAAATGGAGTTGAGAGTGGGGTTTTTCTATACTTTCTTTGGGCTGTGCACTTGAGCTTCCTGCTCCTGTGCAAGAACATGTTGTCTAATATTCTATTGGCTTTTGTCAGATTCCTATGGGGTCATGTAGGGGTTATGTAGGGATCATAGCTGGCTTTATAGGCAAAAGAGGAAATGCAAATTGTAGGTGCTTGTCTGAGCTAAGTTTGGTTGAAGCTTGGACTGTTCTGGGGGTGGTGCAATGAAGGGGCTTGTGTTCTGAAAGGATGTTGGGCAATTCCTATTGTGGCTTAATGGCTTTTATCCTGTTTTGGATCTTGAATGAGGGGGCTTGCTTCTAATCCTTTGTTCAGACTTTGCTGCAGGGAGTTTCAACATATCCTGTCTTGAATGGATTACCAAATCTGCATTTCTAAAAGGTGGCCTCCTCAGTTTCTGCTGGGGGCTATTAAGAAAGACTTAGTCTGCTTCCTGCCTCTTAAAAAAACATGTTTCTCCATTTCTCATTTAGGGGAATATAATATTCTGCCTTTTTTAAATATTCCTCAAAATATTTCATTTTTCTAGGAGGGTGGGTGTTGACTTTCTACAATATCAATCCATCTGTGGGTGTAGCTTGGGCGTGGCATGGGAAGGATACTGTAAAATCTCCATTCCCACCCCACTCCAGGGGAAGAATACTGTGAAATCTCCATTCCCTCCCCACTCCAGGGGAAGGATACTGCAAAATCCCCTTTTCCTCCCGATCAGCTGGGACTCAGGAGGCAGAGAATAGATGGGGGTGGGGCCAGTCAGAGGTGGTATTTACCGGTTCTCCAAACTACTCAACTTTTCCACTACCGGTTCTCCAGAACTGCTCAGAACCTGCTGAAACCCACCTCTGGTATACTATGTTCTGACTAAGCAGTTGGATATTTAATCAGTGCTTAGAGATAAACTGTGTAGGATTTCACGGGGATTGTAAATTCAAAAACAGGCAGATACATTTCTGCCCAATAATCAATATTTACAGCAGATGCCTATATTCTAACTGGTGGTGTATATTTTATTGCGGCCTATAAAGCTGTGATCAGCAGGAAAATAATCTTGATGGATACACCTGATGACAGCATTGATATTTACACGTGTGTTACTTTGTAAGGCAGAAGCTTATCATAGTCCATTCATTTTTTCCCCTCTTAAAAAAAAAAGTATGGGGAGCATTAGAGAAGAAACATGCAAACAATAAGAGCTCAACCTTGGACTGATAGCATTGTCTCAACACAATTAATGCTATTCGTCAAATCTGTTTAACACTTCAAGGAGATTAGGAGGCAGGCTTTGAGAGCAGTCTATTATTTGAGAGGATGAAAAATTGCCATTGTGCTTTCTAAACTGGAGAAGAGCTCAAGTAAAAAACAAATGCCCTACTACTTTCAATATTATTTCTTTGCAATGAAGATTCATAGTTTTGCTATACAGTGATCCCTCGTTTTTCGCTGGGGTTACGTTCCAAAAAGAACCCGTGATAGGCGAAATCCGTGAAGTAGTAACTTCAGCTTTGCGCATGCGCAGAGGGCAAAAGAACACAGATGCCGACATCCAGGTGGGCGGGGGAAGCGGGTGGGGGAAGCCCCACGCCGCGAACGCCACCAGGTTGTTGAGCTGTGCGAACCGGGAGGATTTCACCCCTGGCCTCACGTGTATTTCACTGCTCTTGGCAAGCTGTTTTACCAATCAGCCAATCAGAATGCAGAACACAATGCACGATGCAAATCCGTGAAGCAGCGAAACCGTGAAAGGTGAACCGTGATATAGCGAGGGATGACTGTATAATAAAAAGGCCCACGTGTGCTACATATTTATTTTTACTTATTTATTTAATAATATCCACAATTATACTGTTACATTTGCTTGAGTGGATATATGCAACTTTTCTGTGCTCTAAAACTTTTTTTCTAATTCTGTGGTGTGTGTGTGTGTGTGTGTGTGTGTGTGTGTGTGAGAGAGAGAGAGAGAGAGAGAGAGGGGGGGGGAGGAGAAAGAGAGAGGGGAGAGAGAGAGAGAGAGAGAGAGAGAGAGAGAGAGAGAGAGAGAGAGAGAGAGAGAGAAAGGGGGAAGGAGAAGAGAGAGAGAGAGAGAGAGAGAGAGAGAGAGAGAGAGAGAGAGAGAGAAAGGGGGAAGGAGAAAGAGAGAGGGGGAAGTGAGAGAGAGGGAGAGATAGAGAGAGAGGGAGGGAGGGAGGAGGATATTTGGATGTGTCAAAATAACCAATATATTGTAATATGTCAAATAAAGGAGTAAAACAAATTTTGATTGGATTTACTTTGTGAAGTGGCTGGTCACTTAAGATTAGCCCTTAAGATTTCTATGATGTTAGAAAACTTCCTTGTTTTTCTAGGTACAATATTTAAATCAAATAATATTTACGAGAACTACAGTATATTGTGTCAAATAACATTAGTCGAATTAAGTGTAATTTTAAAAGATTGTTACAACATATGCAATCTGTAGCTCATTTCCCAATTAACCTAATATAACACTTCATTTTGTCTTTGCCTGATTTTTTTTACAACGCAGTTAGCTTTATAACTAATATTTTCATTTGATCTGATCAAATAGATTCCTGTTTTACAATTCTTATGCATGTTTATTTATTGCTATATCGGCACAAACCTTCCTTCTCGTAGTAAGGTGATGGTACAATCAGCCAGCATAATTGAAACATTAAGAAGGAATATATGCACAAAACCATCACAGAAGGATTGAAGATAGAACCATCAGTATAAATCTGCTTATAAAAATCTACCGTGAGACCATATTGGGGTGTACCTACCCCAAGTCAGAGTGCACAGTTCTTACCGACATAAATTTCCACAGTCATTTCTAAGTAAATCACTAGGTTCTGCTCCATTTCAGTTGTCATCAAAAGTCAATGGGTTTAAACTTGCTCCAGGCTGAATCAGCCATCCATCATTTAGGATTTAATGTCAGTTATAACTTTATTGATTATCATCACACTTTTTTTTAACTGCGAGGATTTATACATACACGTTGAACAACTCTGTGTTTTTGTAGAAGAGCCTTGGAGGTGGAATTGTTGGAATGAAGTATTGCAGGCTGACTCTGCCCACAGCCTGGAGTTCGATCCTGACAGGGCTTAAGGTTGACTTAGCCTTTTATCCTTCCGAGGTGGATAAAATGAGGACCCAGATTGTTGGGGGCAATATGCTGACTCTCTAAACTGCTTATAGAGTGCTGTAAAGCACTGTAAAGCAGTACATAAGTTTAAGTGCTGTAAAGCACTATGGAGAGGTATAGAAGTCTAGGTGCCATTGCTATTAATTTATTCCGCTTGGTCTTTAGTGGTTTGGTAGAGGTCTCTGTTTATAAATAAAGTAATTACTTGGTCAATGAACCTTAGAAAGGATGGTATAGGGCTCGAGGGCATGCAAAAATGGACATCACAAAATGATTAGGGGCTGCAGCAGTGCCCAGTGAAAAGACACAATAATTGGGGTTCTTTAATTGGAAGTGAAGAATGGTTGGGAAGCCCTTCAAACAAGGCTGTAGTTCTGGATTAATGATGTTTATAGGCAATTAACTAAATTATCCACGTTAAAAATGTTCTTGACAAATTTGATCTTGCACAATTTAGCTGTCGCCTAGAGTCTTTCACTTTGTTTGCTTTTTGGCAAGACATAAGTCAAAGGTGACATGCTCTTCCCGGCTATCCCATAATTTTGTTTGCCATTTTAAAGGCAATCTTCAGACAGCGAGGTCAGAAAAAGTGTGCTGGCTGAATGGGATAGGCTAACAGCAGTCAGAGGAATTAGGGAAGCAGAAAGTAACTATCCTCAAAGTGAAGGACTAAAAAGTAAAACATGCAGCGTGCGGTTTGCTCATTTTTGCATTAGCTTTCTTGAGATACAAACATGGTATTCTATAAATAGGAATGTTCTGTCCTCACTACATGTTAGTCTGCGTGCAGCTCGACAAACAGCTAAACCCACCTATCCTCCAATAAAACAGACCGTGTACGTAGATATGAATGCTTTATTGAAAGAACAGGATATGATGAAACTGGGGAAAATAGGGATACATACAATGAGAACCAAATACAAGATAGGCAGTATTGAGTTACTGCTGAACATAACAATTAATAAATACAAGCAATTTAAATCTCACCAGCGATGCTCTGTGTGTGTGGGATGTGGGTTGTCCTTGGATGACCATGTGCCACAGATTAAGATGGATTCTTTTTCGTGCTTCTGCCTTCTCCAAATGCTAAAGGAAATGGAGACTGGCTTCCCAGAGTGCACCCAGTTTGAGAGTGCGGGCTGATGGGTAATGGGGTGGGGTCAGCTTCAAATAATATACTTGGTACTTGTCTCTCTGGCCACTAGATGGGGCTAGAGAGCAGCAACCATATATAAAGATCATATGTTGGGGCATATTTGTCTCTCCAGCCACTAGATGGGGCTAGAGAGCAGCAACAGTATATAAAGATCATATGTTGGGGGATATTTGTCCCTCCAGCCACTAGATGGGGCTAGAGAGCAGCAACAGTATATATAGATCAGTGTTTCTGAACCTTGGCAGTTTGAAGATGTGTGGACTTCAACTCCCAGAATTCAGGTTCAGAAACACTGATATAGATCATATATATGGGCATATTTGTCCCTCCAGCCACTAGATGGGGCTAGAGAGCAGCAACAGTATATAAAGATCATATGCTGGGTCATATTTGTCCCTCCAGCCACTAGATGGGGCTAGAGAGCAGCAACAGTATATAAAGATCATATGTTGGGGCATATTTTCCCTCCAGCCACTAGATGGGGCTAGAGAGCAGCAACAGTATATAAAGATCATATGCTGGGGCATATTTGTCCCTCCAGCCACTAGATGGGGCTAGAGAGCAGCAACAGTATATAAAGATGATATGTTGGGGCATATTTGTACCTCCAGCCAATAGATGGGGCTAGAGAGCAGCAACAGTATATAAAGTTATATGCTGGGGCCTGACAAGGAACAAGAAGGACATCCTATGAAGATAATTTTAAGCTTTTCAGACACTTGTCAATATCATGAGCTGGTATTTCCAATGTTGTAAAGAAATTCAAAGAGTAGAGAATACAGGTAGACTTACAACAGTTCATTTAAATGACTGTTCAATGTTACAATGGCAAGCAGGGATGAAATGCTCCAGGTTCGGGCGCTTCCGCTTCCCCCGCCTGCCTGGACACCGCCATTTGGGTTCTTTTACCCTCTGTGCATGCGCAGAATGCTTTGCGCATGCGCAAAGTTAAAAAAACCAAAATGGCGGCACCCAGGCGGGCGGGGGAAGTGGGTGGGTGAAGCCTCGCGCTGTGATCGCTATCGGCTCTATCGGCTCTATGACGACCGACTGGCCCACCCGAACCAGGAGCATTTCACCCCTGATGGCAAGGAAAAAAAGTGACATGACCAATTTTTCACACTTACAAGGCTTTTAGGAAAGACTTGCCAACTGCAGAGGAAATGGGCCCGCAAGGCAGGTGTCGGGGTGTGTGAGGCCCAGCTGCAACAGTCCGAAGGTAAGTAGTAGGGCAGCTCCACCCCCATCCCCACCTAGCTTAATTTGTTACCCGTGCACCCTGGAGTGGGCAGGTGCTTATTTTTTGGGAGGGGGAGGGCTTATATTGGGTACACATGTAAAAATCAAGCTAGGACTTACTTTCGAGGTAGGTCATATTTTCGGGAAAACACGGTACAGAAATAAAGTCTAAACATGATTTTTAGGAGGAAAAATATTTTAAAATTTAAACCTTTTCCCCCCTACTCTTTCTGTGATTCACTTTATTCAGGTTATGATTGACAAGAAGTTCTTTGGGGTAATGGTGCGAAGCCTATTTGTTGTCTTGCTACTGTATATACTTCTTCATTTATCATCAAATGTCATTGTTTGATGCTCTGCAAATGAAAACCATGATCATTTCTGCTGCTGTTTTTTTCTTTATGTACTCTCAAAATTCCACATTAAAGTATCACAGAGTGTACGCACTAATGTTCAAAATAATTTAGCTGTTTTTTTTCCTATTGCATTTTAGAGCTTACAACCTTTCAAACAAAAACTAGCATATTCAGCAATGCTTATATAAAACAAGTGCATGTGATGAACTTTTGCAATTGTTGTAAAAAGCACATACAACCTATGAACTTTGTCTTCCTTGCACCAAAATTCTAAACAGTAAACTTTTATAGCTTGCAGGCAGACAGCTGATGGAAGCTTTAATCAGTTCATAATATTTAGTGTTGGCTATCCAGAATCTTCTTTAAATAGAGTTTTAGCAGACTCAAAAGAATCAGTGACTGGAGACCTGCAGAAGTATTTACCTCCAAACAATGCACAAATTATATGGGTTTCCTCTTATTTTATTTTGTTTTGTTTTATTTTAAATCTTCTTTTCTTATATTATCTTGCCTAAAAACAGTAGGGATGAAGCCTGTCTGTTACATTGCTGGCTCTGCTTTGAAGGAAAACATCCAAGCAAAACAACAACTTACAAAGCAGCCAAACTAAATATTGGATTCAGGAATGTTCGGCTTGAAAATCTTTCCATACTCAAATGCCATTACGCAACATTTGTCCTGGTTTGTCTGAGAACTGTTTCTTTTCTGAGAATAGGAGTCACATTTGCTCTAAAATGCAATAGGTCTAGATGTGGGTCTAGACCAGAGGTCTTCAAACTTGGCAACTTTAAGACTTGTGGACTTCAACTCCCACAACTCTCTGCTGGCTGGAGAGTTGTGGGAGTTGAAGTCTACAAGTCTTAAAGTTGCCAAGTTTGAAGACCTCTGGTCTAGACCCAGAAAGCTAATTCTAGATCAGAACATTCTATGCCCAACTGTTGATAGTCCACTAACCTTTTAGTTATATTCAGTGGTGGGCTGCAACCGGTTTAACAACCGGTTCGGTGATCGCGCGCTTCGTGTGTGCACGCGTGCTTCATGCGCGCGCCTAATGCGCTTGCGCGCAGCGTTCAAAATACAGCAATTTGAAGCTCACCTGCTTACCTTCTAAGGCAGCCCCGGTAAGTAGACCAGCGGAAGTGTGGAAATCAGCTGTGCCACATGAATTAGCTGAGCCAGAAAGATGGAAATATAGGACAAGATAGCGCAGGTGTGTATGGACGGGGGCCAGCTGATTATCGGAACTACCGGTTCGCCTGAATTGGTCCGAACCGGCAGCAGCCCATCACTGGTTATATTCACTAGTGACTGTTAACAAAAAAACTTTTAAGTCCCATACTGAAAGCTTTCTAGCTTTTATCTAGCTATCATTGTTGGTAACTATTGGCAAATTATATGAAGAAAGTGATACTGAAAGCTATCTAGCTTTTATCTAGCTATCATTGTTGGTAACTCTTGGCAAGTTATATGAAGAAAGTGATACTCTCTGACTTCATACCTGAGTGAAACCAAATTTATTACCTTTTTTTGTAATTCTAAAAGAATGAAATTTATTTTATCAGACTTGTATGGTTGATGGTTATAGTCAAATTCATGGAGTCAAGCTAGTCATTCACAACTGGTTATGAAGTATTTAGCAAACTTGGCTGCACATGAGCCTATTCCACAGGTAGTCCTTGCCTTACAACTCTTCGTTTAGTGACCATTCGAAGGTACGACAGCAATTAAAAAACTTATGACCATTTTTCGTATTTACGACCATATTTTGGTCCTGTGATCAAAATTCAAACTCTTGGCTACTGGTTCATATTTATGATGGTTGCAGTAGCCTAGGTTCATATGATCATCTCTTGCAACCTTCTGACAAGCCAAGTAAATGGGGAAAGTCAGATTCACTTAACAGTCATGTAACTAAATTAACAACTGCAGTGATTCACTTAACAACGGTGGCACAAAAGTTGTAAAATGGAGCAAACATGACAAATGTCTCCAAGTGTTACTATGTCATTCACTTTAGAAACATAAATTTTGGGCTCATTTGTGGTCATACGTTGACGACTACCTGTATCATACATGTGTTCCATCCTGGTTTAACAGATGTATGTATTGGTTGTGTGCAACCCTTTACAGATTTACATTATTAGAGTTGGAAGGGACCTTGTAGGTCATCTAGTCCAACCTCCCACTCAAGCAGGAGTCCCTACACCATTTCTGACAGATGGCAGTCAAATCTCCCTTTGAAAGTCTCAAGTGTTGGAGCTCTCACAACCTGCACAGGCAAGCTGTTCCAGTGGTTGATCACTCTCACCATCAGAAAGTTTCTCCTTATTTCCAGGTTGAATCTCTCCTTGGTCAGCTTCCATCCGTTATTCCTTGTCTGGCCTTCTGGAGCCTTGGAAAATAGCCTGAGCCCCTCCTCTCTGTGGTAGCCCCTGTTATCATGTCACCCCTGGTCCTTCTCTTCGCCAGACTGGCCATGCCCAGTTCCTGCAACCGCTCTTCGTATGTTTTAGTTTCCAGTCTTTAAGGGATCCTCGAGTTGTGTTTTGAATCCTAATTAGTTGCTTTCCTGTACTGTCTCGAATATTCATTGTTATCATGATTTTTGAAGGGGGAAGAAGATTGAAACAATCCCTAAAGTTCTTGGAAGGTTACGCCAGAGGCCTCTGATAATCGGCCACATTAATTTTATAGTGTAACGTTAAGCAACTTACTGCATTGTGCATAAAAGTAAATCCTAAAGAGCTTCATATCTGCAGTTAGTTGAGTAGGTGTGTAATTGACTTTTGGCCTCTTGGTAACACCAATTGCTTTTTTATAAAGCTATTGGGGGATTGAGCTCTAAAATTTGAAAGCCTCAGTATTTTCAATTCTGCTTACAAAAGCAAAGAAAACTGATGCACGCTGTTGAATTTTTTTATTTTTTTATTTTGGGGGTGTTTGTTAAATCATTTTAAAAACTCAGCAGAATTCATTTGTTTTAAAGCATCTCAAATGTCTTTGATAATTACAGGGGTACTCATAATGATTTCGTATAATGTTGGAGGCCAGTTGATATTTATTATGTTTATCTTCATTCAACTACAAACGAACAGAGGCAAGCAGATACTAGAAGGGTAAAAGTTACTTAAACAAATAGCATTTTTTCCACATTTCTGTTTCAATGGATCAAAAACTATTTTGCTCTTCTATTTGTTGAGAGAGAGGGGAGGGAGGGAGGGAGGAAGGAAGGAAGGAAAGGAAAGGAAAGGAAAGGAAAGGAAAGGAAAGGAAAGAAAGAAAAAAAGAAAGAAAAAGAAAAGAAAAGAAAAGAAAGGAAGGAAGGAAGGAAGGAAAGAAAGAAAGAAAGAAAGAAAGAAAGAAAGAAAGAAAGAAAGAAAGAAAGAAAGAAAGAAAAAAAGAAAAAAAGAAAAAAAAGAAAGAACCATACTAAATTTGAATGTATGATTATTGGAGAAACAAATTCATGAAAAGAAAAGATAAGTGGCCCCACATTTAGTGTCTACTAACATGTGCTTGTTTTGATAAGACTTGCATAAAGTCTTAATTTCCATACGAATAAGGATACATTTTTTATTTTACTTATTTATTTATTTTGTCAAGCGTGTATATGATTATGAAGTATAAACAGTATAAACATGATTGTGAATATATAAGAAGTACAAGCATGGTTATGACTATATGATATTTTATGAATACATGGGTACATTATGACAGGGACGGTAGGCACGGTGGTGAGCTTATGCACGCCCCTTACAGATCTCTTAGGAATGGGGTGAGGTCAATGGTAGACAGTTTTAGGTTAAAGTTTTGGGGGTTTGGGGAAGAAACTACAGAGTCAAGTAATGTATTCCAGGCTTTGACAACTCTGTTGCTGAAGTCGAATTTCTTGCAATCAAGTTTGGAGCGGTTAACATTAAGTTTGTATGTATTGTGAGCTCGTGTATTGTTGTGGTTGAAGCTGAAGTAGTCATTGACAGGTAGGACATTGTAGCAGATATTTTTGTGTGCTACACTTAGGTCAGATCGAAGGCGGCATAGTTCTCAGTTTTATGATTGCAGAAAGGTAGAAATCCGGAAAGTGTGCTAAACTTTCATGCTGTGTTGGAATCATAGATTACAGTTGATGTGATACTCTTTCTTTCTTTCTTTCTTTCTTTCTTTCTTTCTTTCTTTCTTTCTTTCTTTCTTTCTTTCTTTCTTTCTTTCTTTCTTTCTTTCTTTCTTTCTCCACATACTTATTTACTCAGCTTGTAAGTTACCCAACTCATTTACATGTCTGCCATCATGGGAATGGATAGATCTATGCTTCATTGACCTACTTTAAGCCAAGTATACTTCTTTTAGCTCAACTTCCTCCAAGTGACGACACTGGGTTTTCTGCAGCTTTCCCAGATATATGCAGATTTTTAATGAACTTTTCTAAGTGAGAATGATGGATTGAAGGAATGCAGTTCATTGTTTCTGCTTGAATTACTTCTTGGAAATATCTAAGCATTGATTTCTGTCCAGATTAATAGAGCTCCTTATCTCTCTATCTACAATATTATTTTGTTTCTTGTAGAAAAAAGTTGGTATTAAGAAAGGTACACATGGCATTTTGGAAATGCAAATAAAATTAGTCATTACACCGAATTGGAATGAGGAGATGATCTGCTGCTTTTACCCTCTTTGTAATCCAAGGTTTAGAGTTATAGAAAGCCTACATAATATTGGGTTGCAAAGATGAATGAGTTCACTAATTATTTAGGGTAGAGGAGGATTGTTGTCAAATATTCAGAGCAGCTTATTTTTAACTGAGATTTTCCTCTTGGTCCTGCACAGTAGTGTATCATTTTGGTTTTTGTATAGACATGAATAAATTTCAAAGGTTTTCCTTGGCATTGCCAGATGACCAGATCAGATATGAAACAGAACAGGGCTTAAGCTGGCTAACACAACTGCGTAAATCATGTGTGCCATCACCTCCATGCCTGTATTTGCAAGTTTGCAGAGTATACAAAACTGGGCAACAGGACACAATAGTTAAAAAGTGAGTAGACCTACCTCAGTGACTGTCATGCCCCTGTCAGGGTCTGACTCTGTGGCGGAAGACGAGCTGGAACAAGAACTGACAGCGAGTGAGAGGGCAGCTCTGTTGGCCTTGGAGGAAACTGGGGAAGGGCAGAGTCAGTCCAGGCCAGGCTGTTCGGAACTAGCAAGGCCTGCAGGCAGGCAGGAACAGAGCTCAGCCGAGGAGCATGAACCACCCACTTCTGATGCAAGGGCTTGGAGAGTGCAGAGGAGGCAGGATCAGCTCAGATGGAGGAGGCAACTCACGAGGAGAGTGCCCTGCCCAGCGTCACCAGGCACACCTGGGGAATGAGACTTAAGGAGATGCTGTGGGGAGGGGCATTTGTTGGGAACAAACACTGAGTTCCTGGAGTGTTGTGTGCCAACGTTTGAACTTGCCAAGAATCCTTGCATTCCTATCTGGCAGTCTGGACTGATTATCTGTATCTTTTGCTCCCTGAACTCCTTGCTCTGTTCTTGTTTTGCTAGATAAATTTGGGATTTATTGTCATGCTGACTTGGTGCAGACAGCGCTGGGCTGGAATAATTGCGACCAGAGGCTGTTTGAGGTTTGTTTGGGGGAGATTTGGACCACTAAAGGGGCCAGTTTGAACTGCCAGCTGCTTGTGTTATCTCTGTGCCATGCCCTTGGTCATCACAGTGACTTATAATTTAGTATTCTGTCCATACCACCCTCTGAGTTTCACTCTAAAGAAATGCAGTGTGACATTGTTGTCAAGTGTTAGACCTTCAAGGGCCAACAGTAGGTGGCTTTGAGCCACTCCTTCTTTTTAAATCCAACCTACCTCACACAATAACAAAAAAATGGACATCATAACAGTAAGGTTCTACATTTAGGCAATAAAACCCAAATGCACAGGTACAGTATAGGTGGTACCTGGCTCAATAGTAGTAACTGTGAGAGGGATCTTAGAGTCCTAGTGGACAATCACTTAAATATGAGGCAGCAGTGTGCTGCAGCTGCCAAAAAAGCCAACACAATTCTAGGCTGCATAAAAAAAGGGATAGAATCAAGATCACGTGAAGTATTAGTACCACTTTATAATGCCTTGGTAAAGCCACACTTGGAATACTGCATCCAGTTTTGGTCACCACGATGTAAAAAAGATATTGAGATTCTAGAAAGAGTGCAGAGAAGAGCAACAAAGATGATTTGGGGACTGGAGGCTAAAACATATTAAGAATGGTTGCTGGAATTGGGTATGTCTAGTCTTATGAAAAGAAGGACTAGGGGAGACATGATAGCAGTGTTCCAATATTTGAGGGGCTGCCACAAAGAAGAGGGAGTCAAGCTATTCTCCAAAGCATGTGAGAGTGGGACAAGAAGCAATGGGTAGAAACTAATCAAGGAGAGAAGCAACCTAGAACTAAGGAGAAATTTCCAGACAGTTAGGACAATTAATCAGTGGAACAGCTTACCTCCAGAAGTTGTGAATGCTCCAACACTGGAAGTTTTAAAGAAGAGATTGGGCAACCATTTGTCTCAAATAGTATAGGGCTTCCTGCCTGAACAGGGGGTTGGACTAGAAGACCTCCAAGGTCCCTTACAACTCTGTAATTCTGTATTCTGTGGACTAGTTCCTCTCCTGATGTGATAATTGCTTCTCCCAAAATTTTCCATTTGCACAAAGACTGATAAGTCCAACAGGTGGGACTGGGTCTAAAAGCAAAGGTGAGTCCTTGTGCCATCTGGTTGGCCTGCAGCTCCGTCTGCTTTGCAAGTAGATTGCAACAACGTCTGGAGGTGCCTCCCATCCTGAGCTCGTTGATCTGGTAATATCATAATGTTAAAGTCACTCCAATGCTCCAAATGGCTAGTCATTGGAACCAATAAAAGCAAACAAATAGCTGGTACATAACAAATCCTTCCAGATTCATTTACAGGCAAGTATGGTGTGTGTGTGTGTGTGTGTGTGTGTGTGTGTGTGTGTGTGTGTGTGTGTGAGAGAGAGAGAGAGAGAGAGAGAGAGAGAGAGAGAGAGAGAGAGAGAGAGAGAGAGAGAGAGAGAGAGAGAGAGAGAGAGAGAGAGAGATTTAGTCTATGCATGGCTTGTTGAAGCAATCTGTTCTTTCTTTCATCCATGAGCAAAAGCCTTGGAAGGATATTGCCGTGAATGATAAGGTATGGTGACAGAGCAGAACACTGAGAAAATGTCAGTGTTCTGCTTTGATTATACACACTATTTTGCAAGTTTCGGGACACTAAAACTCAAAGTACTTATATTTCACTGTGATGTGATGGACTGGTCAAACTGAATCATCATTAGTGGAACTTTCAGCTGTGAAATGATGAGTAAGCGCACAGCAGCATAGCAAAAAAAAAAAAAAGTCAATTGCTGCCAGTGTTTAATCGGAAGGAAATAAGTGTGTGTGCCTCTCTCTCTCTGTGCAGGGTTTTTATTTATTTATTTTTTAAAAAGTTGAATGCATTTCAAGAGCCATGGTGGCGCAGTGGTTAGAATGCAGTACTGCAGTTAATTTTGCTGAATGCCAACTGTCAGTAGTTGGGCAGTTGGATACAGACTGGCTCAAGGATGACTCAGCCTTCCATCCTTCCGAGGTCTGTAAAAATGAGGACCCAGATTGTTGGGGGCAATATGCTGACTCTGTTAACCGCTTAGAGAGGGCTGTAAAACACTGTGAAGTGGTATATAAGTCTAAGTGCTATTGCTATTGACTCAGCCTTCTATCCTTACAAGGTCAGTAAAATGAGGAGTCAGATTGTTGGGGGCAATAGGCTGACTCTAAACCGCTTAGAGAGGGCTGTCAAGCACTATGAAGTGGTATATAAGTCTAAATGCTTTTGCTATTGCTATTTCTTATGTCTTTTTAGGGGAGCTCAAATGCAGTGAATTATTATTCAGTGACTTAAATTATTAAATTACAGTGAAGCAAAGGCTTGTCAAATTACTCTACAAAGAAAAGTTAATATCAAAACAGACTTTAAAAGTTTAAGAGAAAAAATAAAGTTTCTGTAGGAAAGAGTGGAGTTTAAAAACACTTCAGGATCCTGTTTAAGTGACCCCAATAGTAATCCTAGGAAAGGGAATATGACAAAGTTGTTGTCCAAAAAAAGCAACACATTATAGAAAATGCTTTGCACTGTGCACACACTATGCAACATGGAAGCAGATATAAAACAGATATTATTCAAGCTAGGACTCCAAGTGCAAATAAACCTTTAGTGCTGCTAATTAATTAAATCAGTTTAAACTAATTCCAGGTTTCCTTTAATAAAAGGCATTGTCTTAAGGTGAAAAGAAAGCCAGCTTTGATGAAATCTCCAGATCCCACAAATTAAAACATCCCAATCAGCCTACACTAAACATCAATGTACAGTCATAGATAAACCCAGTAAAGCTTAAATATAACCTCCTTTGGAAAATATGGGGTGGTGGGTGGGGACAGAGACTTCTTCATCTAGAAGTAACTGGGCCTGTGATCATGAATGCTGACTCATCCGAGAGAAGTGAGGTGAGCCTTCTGAAGTTAGTCAAAATTGAAAATCCATCATTTATGGTAGCTGGAATATGGGAACTGATGCCTTCCACACATGTATTGGACCATGTTAGACCATGGCTAAGTATGGTCTTTCTCTGTCATCTATCTATCTGCCTGCCTGCCTGCCTGCCTGCTTGCCTGCCTGCCTGCCCGCCCACCGCCCACCGCCCATCCATCCATCCATCCATCCATCCATCCATCCATCCATCCATCCATCCATGTATCCTCTCTCTCTCTCTCTCTCTCTCTCTCCTCTCTCTCTCTCTCTCTCTCTCTCTCTCTCTCTCTCTCTCTCGCTATCTCGCTATCTCTCTATCTCTATCTATTTATCTATCTGTCTCTCTCTCTCTATCCATCCATCCATCTATCATCTATATCTATCTATCATCTATCTATCATCTAACTAGCTAACTAGCCATCTATCTATCTATCTAACTATCTGTCATCCATCTATCTATCTATCTATCTATCTATCTATCTATCTATCTATCTATCTATCTATCTCTATTGTATCTGTGATCTATCTATATCTATTTATCACCTATCATCTTACACACACACACACAGAGAGAGAGAGAGAGAGAGAGAGAGAGAGAGAGAGAGAGAGAGAGAGAGAGAGAGAGAGAGAGAGAGAGAGAGAGAGAGAGAGAGAGAGAGAGATATCCTGTGTAGTATAATGGTTATGAGGCTGGATCAGGAGAATAGAGACCCAGGTTCTCTTCCTCCCTTGGCCCATCACTGTCCCTCAAATAAAAACATCTACCATCCTTTACTGAATCAGTAATTATAAAGTATATTATAAAAAAGCCCTTAATCCCATAGGGGATTCACTTGCAGTTCTTGATGATGGTATCACTAACAACATACACATCTTGGAAGAAGGCATTGTCAAATCACTTCCATACTGCCATCAAGGAATTCCATAGACATGTTCATGAAATCATTAGGAGTTCACCCTGTTATGAGGGATCTTTTCTAATCACAGCTCCAAATTTCTGTTTGTGATCCCCAGTACTATGCAGGACCACACTGGCCAAAAACTAGCAATTCCCTTGTTTTTGCTTTGTTGATGTAGTAGTTTAGGGTTTTGGAGACCTCAGATAGTGTCTGATCTGAGCAAAGCAAGGTTCACACTGTAAATAAATGGGGGTTCCCCCCCCAGTTTTTCCCCATTTTGCTATACAGACTCTTGACTCTTAAGAGGAAATAGTTGCAAGATACACTTGATGTTGTGAAGTAAACATATTTTGATGACAGCTATAGATTGGGCTGCTAAGCTTATCAAGGCAGACAGGTGGTAAGGATATGAGATACTAAAGGCAGTCTGCTACTCAGAGAAACACATTGATAGAAGAAGTTGCTGAGATGAGACCTTCCCCTTAATTTTTATGTAGTTCTTTTGTGGATTAGGGTCCTGAAAAATACCCCTGTACTCAATGGTAGGATTCCAAATATTTCCTACCGGTTCTATGAGAGAGCACTTTGCACACGCAGCACTCAAAGACCGCCCTCAGTGTCAGCCCTGGTGAGCTGAGCTGTTTAGCTCAGCTGAGGTGCAGCAATCCGCTCTGCCCCTCGAATCAGCTGAGCTAAAAAACAAGGGAATATAGGACAGGGAACGGCGTGGGCGTGAGGGCGGGGCCAGCCAGAGGTGGTATTTGCTGATTCTCAGAACTTCTCAAAATTTCCACTACCAGTTCGCCTGAACCGGTACAAACCGGCTGAATACCACCTCTGCCTGTACTGTTTGAAAACTCAAACATGGCTCAGGATTAATCAGTGTTGAGACATAACGTCACTGGAAACCTGCATCATCAAAACTACGGTTCCCTTTGACTCTCCGCCAAATATTAAAGTGTTCCAGCATATTGTTAAAAGTTGGATATATTTTGTGGTGCAGCACAAAGGATTGCCAAGCCACCCAAACAGTTAAGTCTGCATATTGGATGGCCAGTTTGACTTTGCAGTTCCTCAGCTGGCAGGATACGGAAGTAATTTAAAAGACAACTGGGGTTTCCATTTGGGGAAAAAAAGTTGCTGATTTATTTGAAAATCACACTGGGATTGGACTTAATCTGGCTGAGATCCAGCTGTAAAGGGGTTCTCATGTCCATAAGATGACCGATTGTTGCAAGCAATTTCTCCAGCCTTCGTATTCCATAGCATTTTGTACGAACGGGATTGAAAATTTTCTTAACAGCCCCAATGAAACAGATCGAGAATAGTTGCGGTATATATTCCCCTACATTAAAGGATCGGCCTCTGATCCTCCAACTTAATTCTGTAGCAATTGTTCAGATTAAATAAGGGAAACAGATTTTGTGAGGATACACCCTTTAGAGCTGTTGTCCATCTTCTGATGCAAGACAATTAATGATGGAAAAGAAAGGATGTGGGATATGGAAGGATACATTTAAGGGTGGGCTGGATAAGAGGAAAAAATAATCAGAGTGTTCTGACCCAGCTCCCCAAACACAAGAAACCCTCTGAAATTAAGTCAAAGATTCCTTTAACTAGGAGCGCCAGCAGCCCCAGCAAAAAGTTTATCTCTCACTGGCTAACAAGTCTGTCAGGCAGGGAAATGAATAGTTGTCTGCCACATTTATTCATCTCCGCCCCTGCTTTTTATCCCCAGAGCTAGGGTTGGGCTTCATTAGCAGCGGTGACTCTTCTTTCCCAAGGACCGGTCCATGAATTTCCAGTGCTCTCCTCTCCTCTGCCTTCTGTGCATCCACGCGTCAGGCACTGGACCCAGCTGTTCCTCCTCTTCCTCATCAGCCACCTCCAGACCTGGGGGCTGTTCACTCTCCATCTGAGGGTTGACAGCCGGCCCATGCTCTGCCTCTGTTTCTCTCTCTGCCAGCTTCATTCCCTCTTCCCCCTCGGAGTTCTCAGGTTGCCTTGATGCTGACCCTGACTCCCATGCCTCCTCCTCCTCCTCTGATTCGGCTGCTGGAGGGGCCGATGGCTGACAGGCCACAACACAGAGTTTGTACTCCAAAATGCATTCAGAATTTAGTTCTTTTCTGGTTAGGAGGGAATTAACAAAGAATGATGAATGAATCTGGTGATTTCTTTTCCTCTAGTTCCCAGCATAAATTTCTGCCAACCTTGTCCTGCAACAGTTTTGGAAGTCCATGTGAACATATTTGCATATTTTGTACACATTTTTTCACACACACACACACACTCAGACACACTATTCTGCAGCAGATGGATTGTTGTAAGCAATTTCTTGAGATACATTTTCTATTTTTGTAACATACACATGTTGGGCACCTATTTTTTGCACTGCGAGACTCAGAGATGTGTGAAAATAGAAGGCTAATTGTATTCTGTTGTGTGCATTCACTTGCAAGTACATACTATGTTTGCATTTTTTAAAATAGGAAAAAGGTGAACCAAACACATCCCCCCCTTAGTCTTTCTCTATAAAAGCCATCTGGCTGGATAAGAGCAAAGTCAGGTTACACAACATCCTCTTGAAAACAACAGGCAACTACCACGTTCCTCTTATTGGATCAGAATTTATTAAATTTCATGACAGGGATTTATTTAAACAGCAGTGAGCCATGTCTATTGCTTTCAATTATCAGTTGATTGCATTCCCTGGAAGTGTCTGGGACAGGACAGCTTATGATATATTCAAACTAGGTTGTTGAGGCTGTTGTGTTACAAGCACCAGAAGTTAGTATTGCCAATGTCCAATTGTTTGTGCCTTCAGGCTTTCTCTATTCTCATGATTTTTCTTTGAAAACATGAAAGGTTTAGAGGTTCTCTTCCTTAATTTTTAAGCACTGGAATTGGAATGGCTTCGCCAAGAATCTCCAGGCTAAATAACTAAATAGTTTTTTAAGGACACAAATGATGTCTAAATCACACTAGCTGTCCAATTTTGCCTGAAATTATACATTGGAAAGGAGACAGGTCTGATTGCTTTTGCTTTCTTGCAAAATACTTTAGTCCTTCTCGTAGAATTGCTACTTATTTAATGGAGATCCAAATGGAATGGTCTTCTTAAATGGAATTTCCAACTGACCTCCCTTTTATTCTTCAAGGTCCTTGGAAATGGAAGAAAAGCATAGATAGGGGAAATTGGGTAAAATGCTGGCAATCATCATCATCATCATCATCATCATCATCATCATCATCATCATCATCATCAATCATAGCAATTGCACTTAGACTTATATACCGCTTCATAGTGCTTTACAGCCCTCTCTAAGCGGTTTACAGAGTTCAGCATATTGCCCCCAACAATCTGGGTCCTCATTTTACCGACCTCAGAAGGATAGAAGGCTGAGTCAACCTTGAGTCTGATGAGATTTGAACAGCTGAACTGCTGAACTAGCAGTCAGCTGAAGTAGCCTGCAGTAATAATCATCATCACAACCAAAATAAACATCAAAAATTGGTGATAATATTTGAAGGGACATTAAACTGGAATGTTTAGCCTGTTTTGAGGGTTTCCTGCTTGAGGCTGGGCTGGAAGACTTCCAAAGTCCCTTCTAACTCTTTTAGTCTGTTATTCTGTGGATATTTAGTTAAAGACTGGATATCTTAACTTGATACAGATCCCAGTTTTGTTGAATGTTTAAGTTATGTACATTCTACTCTTGGATCTTCTCCCAAGGAACGGCTTGCCTCCAGAAGTTTTGGGTGCTCCAACACTGGAGATTTTTAAGAAGAGATGGAACAAACATTGGTCTCAAATGGTATAGCAGTGGTGGGTTGCTGCTGGTTCGGACCGGTTCGCCCAAGCCAGTGGCGAAAATTTGCCCCTGCTCGCCGAACCGGCAGCGATGGCTGGCTGGCCACACACCCAAACCGGTCCTCCAGTCACCGCTCCTTGAAATCGGCTGGCAATGAACCCTCTGAGCATGTGCAAAGGCTTCTGCGCATGCGCAGAGGGTCATTTCCCTGATGTGTCGTAGGTGCGCGCACTTCCGACGCAATGCGAACTGGTAGGGAAGGTAAGTAGAAGCCACCACTGGTCTCCTGCCTGAGCAGGGGGTTGGACTAGAAGATTTCCAAGGTCTCTCCCAACACGGTTAGTCTGATATTCTGTGGGTAATTGCTTAAAGACTGGATATCTTAATACCGATCCTAGTTTCGTTGCTTGTTTAAGTTAGGTGTACCATACTCTTTGATCTTTCGACACATTTTTCTCCTTTACGTTTTTCAAGAAATTCCTCCCGTCTTCTCTGAGAAAAGGGCAGAATGAGGGAAATTCAGGTTTTGTTGATACATATTTTAAAATAAGTAGGAAGTGGAGTCTATGGAAACAGAACAATATAGGGAAGTTGATGATAACTTAGATCAGTGTTTCCCAACCTTGGCAACTTGAAGATGTCTGGACTTCAACTCCCAGAATTCCCCAGCCAGCATTCGCTGGCTGGGGAATTCTGGGAGTTGAAGTCCAGACATCTTCAAGTTGCCAAGGTTGGGAAACACTGACTTAGATCATGAGCCTGAGTTCACTCCACAAGGCTGGATTTAAGGCAGATAAAAAGACAAAAAAAATGGTGACATAAATTAGGGGTGTCAAACTCAATTCCATTGAGAGTTGCATCAGGGCTGTGGTTGACCTCAGGGGGGCTGGGTGGGTGTGGCAGACTGGGTGGGTGTGGCCAACTGGGTGGGCATGGCCAGCTTGATTCCACTCACAGGGCGTGACCGACTGGGTGGGCCTGGGCGACTGGGTGGGCGTGGCCAGCTTGACACCACTCCCCAAACTGCTGGCATGACGCCACGCTGGCCTGATATTTCCTCTTTGCATTGGGTAGACCGGGCCAAAGCGATGCGGGTAAACCAGGCTGAAGCGATGCAGGCTAGGCCCTTACATTTTTTCAGGCTGGCCCCACGGGCCGGATCGGACCACATCACAGGCCGGATCTGTCTCACAGACCTTGAGTTTGACACCTCTGACATAAATAAAAGAAGTCTAGAAAAAACTCACCAGAAAAGAACATCAATACCTGAATTGAAAGTAGGTTCTAGCAGGGATATTGAAACAAGGTTTAGCTATGTCGTTCTCCAATACTTATCCTTGTGATTTATATTTCTTTCTGTTGATCCTAGCTTTACTCCTGTATACATTTATTTTTTTTAAAAAAAAATTGCTTGTAGCTAAATTTGTTCAAGGTGATTTCTTCTTTGTGTTAAAAAAAAAAATCAATGCGAGGCTCATATACCACACTTTATGGACAGTAAAAAGATCTCCTTTTAGGTCAATAGTTTCAAAAGAATTCTGCTCTGATTTACTCAGCCTACTGTGCTCTTGTGAAAAACATACAATGCCTGTTTAAATCTCAGCCAGTTTGAACAGCTAACTTGTTTTCAGCCCAATGAGGAAATTGATTAAAGCACCACCGGATGGCTCATTTCAGGTGAGATGAGAGAGCGATGGGGAGTTATGTCTGGGTGGAGATGGCAGAGTAATCTTCCAGGTTCAATTTCCAGGGTTGATATTGTTTCATTCTTTTTTATGCCAAATATCACAGAAGCCCTTTCTTTCTTTCTTTTTTTAAAAAAAACACCTTTTGATTGTATCTATCATTATTCTCTGTCAGGAAAAAAAATAATGTGAAAGTTGATAGCCTTGCAACCTGCTAAGAAATAAATAAATAATAATAATAATCAGGACCTGTTGATGAATACACATTCCAGCCAGGCATGAGTGACAGCTCCCTGGCCTACTCTGAGCCACGTGTCAACTCGTAAAGCACTCCTGGCCTGCTCTCGAGTTGCCATAGGCAGGAGGGGGGAAAGCTGACGGAGCAACATGGCAGCAACCAGAAGCCCATTCTACTCATACCTTCCTCAAGGCCATAGCCTAGGTTACCAGAGCCAGTCGGAGAGGCGGGTTCTCTACAGCCCGCAAAAGTACTTCGTTTGAGAATGTGATTTATGACACACCTTGGGAGGAGGGGGGGAAACAGGGTCATAGTTGGGACCTAAATTACGTGGGGCAGAGCTGACTCCACTTGGGTGAGTGCCAACATGTTGCTCCTAATAAATAACTGGATTTCTTTTGAAACTTGGCTTGAAGCTCATGAATTAATTTGGGCATCCATCGGAACTCTGACACCACAATTTCATCATCATTGCCTCATCCTGGTCCACATCTAGAAGGAAACCTGATGGAGAACCTTCTTCAGACCTTGCATTTCTTCCAGTTAAAAGTCTGTGGAGATTCTCAGTCATCCAGGTCATGCTTGTCCAAAGGTGCTTTTTCGGGAGGCAACTGGACTGTCTTGTTTTTTTTTTCTTTGAAGACATTTCGCTTCTCATCCAAGAAGCTTCTTCAGCTCTGACCAGGGGTGGGTTCCTCCCAGTTCGGACCGGATCGCCTGAACCAGTAGCAACCTGCTGGTGATGTCCCAATGACGTCACCGAACCAGATCGGTTGGTGCTGGTCCGTGGGCACCGCCAACTTTTTTTCTATTTTTCTAATTTTTTTTAAAAAAAAATTTCTTCTGCATATGTGCAGAAACTGGGTTTCCAGCACTGTGCATGTGGTCGCCATTTTGTTTTTGGCATTTTTGTAAAAAAAAATTCGGGTTTTTTTTTGTATTGTACATGTGCGTGCGTGTTTTATGTTGCCACAGTATGGATGGTTTAATCTGAGAAAGCAATGTTTTCATTGTTTTGTTGAGTTATTCATTTAAAGGGTGGAACTATTTGGTTACAGTACAATTGCTTTGCTCCCTGGCATTTTAATTATGGCAATCAATAATAGTCTTAGTCCATTAGGACTATCTAGTTTAAATTTGAGGAGTCTTTTTTCCATTTAAATATGGATTCACTTCACTCCTAAATTCTACTTTGCAGAAAATATTGCATCTTTAGCATTTAATATACAGTCAGCTGTGGAATACGATAACTTTTAATAGAACCGGTAGTGAACGAAAATTATCTGCAATTGCCTATTACTTACTTTTGACCTACCCCAAAACTTTCCATAAATCTATTGAATTCTTCGTCTGTTCTGCTGCATTTTATTTTCTAGGCAGCTTCCAGGCTGCCTAAGTGACTTCATGTCCAGAAATTAAAATTATTCCATGCAGCGTGTTTTCCATGTGAAACCATGTATATCAGCTGTCTCCACAATACTGTCTTTATATCATTATAATATATTTCTGCATCGACAATAATTGGTCCCACAAGGAGAACAATGTACAACCAACATATTGTAGTGTTTTAGGTGTTGGGGCGAAGTTCAGGGAGACCTTGGTTCAAATCTACGAGGCTGAGTCAAAACGTAATGCCATTTTCTTTAGGACAGGTATAATTACCAACACAGGAACATGTAGCATACATCAAAATGAAGCTGGTCCTCTGTGGATCACATCCCTACTTCTCAACATAGTCACCGTTTCTCTCAATAGCAATGTTCCACCTTCGAATGAGAGCATGTATCCCTGCCTCGTAAAATTCTGTTGACTGTTCTTTGAGCCACTTCTTCACTGCAGTTTTCACTTCCTCATCACTGGAATAATAGCACCTTCAGACTATCATCTCTTCTGCCCCATGAAAGAGGGTTTGAGAGGCAAACATTAGTCCATTATTTATCAAAGTGTCTCCTGCTTCCCTCCCTCTCCAATTCTTCTTCTTCTTCTTCTTCTTCTTCTTCTTCTTCTTCTTCTTCTTCTTCTTCTTCTTCTTCTTCTTCTTCTTCTTCTTCTTCTTCTTCTTCTTCTTCTTCTTCTTCTTCTTCTCCTCCTCCTCCTCCTCCTCCTCCTCCTCCTCCTCCTCCTCCTCTTCTTCTTCTTCCTCCTCTCCTCCTTCTCCTTCTCCTTCTCCTTCTCCTCCTTCTCCTTCTCCTCCTCCTTCTCCTTCTCCTCCTCCTTCTCCTCCACCTCCTCCTTCTTCTCCTCCCCCTCCTCCTCCCCCATTATCATTTAAATTTACACTGGCCATTGGAAAGGGAAAAAGGAAGGATGTGACTGTCTCAAAAAACTGAACTTTCCAGTTTTAGATTCAATAATCTTAATGCATTAGGGTGCTTTTTTGGGGGGAAAAGGTTACAACATATGCATTGTATTGACTGCAGAAGTCAGCCTTGTGTTCTCTGGGGATTTAATCTGGTCACAGAGGGACTTAATCAGAAGGAAGTTTCAGAGGTACCACTTTATAAAGCCTTAGTAAGGCCACACCTGGAATACTGCATCCAGTTTTGGTCACCACATTGCAAAAAAAGATGTTGAGACTTTGGGAAAAGTGCAAAGAAGAACAACTAAAATTATTAAAGGCCTGGAGGCTAAAACATATGAAGAACAGTTGCAAGATTTAGGTTTGGATAGTCTAGAGAAAAGAAGGACTGGAGGGGCATGAGAGCAGTATTCCAATATTTGGGATGCTTCCACAAAGAGGAGGGTGTCAACTTATTTTCCAACGCACCAGAGGGCAGGACAAGAAACAATGGATGGAAAACTAATCAAGGAGAAAAGCAACCTGGATTTAAGGAGAACTTAAACTTCCTAACAGTGAGGACAATTAACCAGTGGAACAGTTTACCTTCAGGAGTTGTGGGTGCTTCATCACTGGAGGATTTTAAGAGGAGACTGGACAGTCATTTGTCTGAAATGGTATAGGGAATCGGACTAGAAGACCTCCAAGGTCCCTTCTAGCTCCATTCTGATTGATTGATTGAGGTGCAGTTGGCATTTGGTAACATGGCCAACTGGGTATAAATGCAGACAGCTTGTGTTTCTTATTTATCCCCATTGTTTTCCTGTGGATGATAATGTCCTTGTTGGCAGAACAGCAGTTGGCTTTTGTTGCTTTCATTTCCCATTGCCACCCATGGGGCAAATATTTTGACAGATAGGCATAAACACACAGACGCAGACACAGAGACGCGCACACACAGAGAGATAGCACTTCAAATCACTGTGGGGAAAAGGGCCCTAGTAGCCATGCCTAATTATTGACTTTTAATTATGTCGTGCACTAATAATGCTAGTTAATTATTGACTTATTTTGTTCTTTTTGCATGCCTCATTGTCTTCGCACTCTAGGGATTTGACAAAATCAGCTCAATTACAGTTATAAGAAATCAGTGAGATGATAGCACAAAACAATAAACCTAGCATACCATTCCTGATGCTAGTAGACATTGCTACTGTTTGAAGACAGTCATTCAGAAATCATCCTGTATTTTCCCCCAGAAATAGCATGATGGGTAGTCCCTGAGTTAGAGTCTTCTGTTTAGTGACTGTTTAGTGACAAAGTTATAAAGACTCTGAAACAATGACTTATTCACTGTTTTTCACAGTTACAACTCTTGTAGCATCCCTATAGTCACATGATCAAAATTTGGATGCCTGGCAATTGGTAAACGTAACACCCATTCTCCTTCAGCTGCATTGGCTGCCTATTAGTCTCCGGTCGCAATTTAAGGTGTTGGTTTTGACCTTTAAAGCCCTACATGGCTCAGGACCAGGTTACCTCCGGGACCGCATCCTACCATATACCTCCCTATGACCGGTTAGGTCCCACAGAGTTGGCCTCCTCCAGGTCCCATCAGCCAAACAATGTCAATTGGCGGGTCCACGGGGGAGAGCCTTCTCTGTGGGAGCCCCATCTCTCTGGAACCAACTCCCACCAGAGATCCGGACTATCCCCACTCTACTGGCCTTCCGCAAAGCCGAAAAAACATGGCTCTTCCGGCAGGCAGGGTGAAGAAGATCAGATTCCCCCATGAATGAATGGTTTTTAAACTTATGTAATGTTTTAAATTTATTATGTATTATTTGTATTGTTCTTATTCCTGCTGTACTCTGCCCTGAGTCCTACGGGATTGGGCGGTATATAAGAACATTAAATTAAATTAAATTAAATTAAATTAAATTAAATTAAATAATTAAATTAAATTAAATTAAATTAAATTAAATTAAATTAAATTAAATTAAATTAAATTAAATTAAATTAAATTAAATTAAATTAAATTAAATTAAATTAAATTAAATTAAATTAAATTAAATTAAATTAAATTAAATCTTGATGATGGCTGCAGTGAAAGTCCCAGGGTCATGTGACCCATCTTCTGTGACCTTCTGACAAAGGGAATCCAGATTCACTTAACTTCCATGTTACTAATTTAACAGTGCAGTGATTCGCTTAACAACCCTTACAGGAAACGTCTTAAATGGGACAAAACTCACTTTTTTTTAAACAACTGACCCACCTAACAACATAAATTTTGGGTCTCAATAAGTCAAGGATTACCTTTATTTAATTTTTACATATTTGGAACTATGCACTGATTTTCCCCCCTTTTCAGTTGTTATACAATATATGCACATATTTGGGCTCTTACCTGTGTTCCCTTCATGTTCCCCTGCAGAATTATCATTAAACACAGATGAGGCTACCTTTCAATCTTGTAAGGAACATATAGAAGGGGAAAACAGGCACTGTTAGTCTGTGAAAAATCTAGCTTCAGTGTGACACAGAATCCCATCTGTCATTTAATATTGCCAGAACCCAACATTTCTTTCTTTTTTTCTCTGTTTTTCTTTTTTTTAACAGTCTGCCAATATTCCATCTGTTCAAGCATTTAGCCATTGTCTGAGTGAAACAGCAAAAAGGAAGAAGTAGATTCACACCGTGTGAATGTGTTCAACTTGTGTCGGCATTTTGTTGGACAGCTCCAATGGCATTATGCTTATAATGCAAGACCGAATGTGTAAAATTTAAACACACCTTCAGACTGAGATCATTGGTTCAATGCCATAGTGTTGGTAATGTGTGTTGTGCTGACTTTGAGCTGACCACAAAGGATGGCCATTATTGTTTTCTTGGCAGCATTATGGAAGACCTTTGGCATGGCTGCTTCTTCTCAAGTGCTTAGTCTACCCTACCATTATGGCATTCCTGGGAATATGCCATCCATGCCCTGCTTAAAGTCAGCAGCACATTTCAAAATCAGCCAAGGTTAGAAACATCAAGTGTGCCGTGTCAACCATAGATCTCACTGTGTGAGTTTGAACCAATCCCTTTTTAAATTTAATTTAATTTAATAAACGTTCTTATAGGCCGCCCAATCCCGTAGGACTCAGGGCGGCATACAGCATAGATAAGAACAGTACAATAAAAACAGTAATAGCAGTTTTATTTATTTATTTATTTATTTATTTTGTTATTCTTATATGCCGCCCAACTCCCGAAGGACTCAGGGCGGTTTAAAAAATAAAAACATTATTTTAAAAAAACATTCACTCATGGGGGAATCTGATCTTCTTTTTCACCCCGCCTGCCGGAAGAGCCATGTTTTTACGGCTTTACGGAAGGCCAGTAGGGTGGGGATAGTCCGGATCTCTGGTGGGAGTTGGTTCCAGAGGGATGGGGCTCCCACAGAGAAGGCTCTCCCTCGCGGCCCCACCAACCAACATTGTTTGGCCGATGGGACCCGGAGGAGGCCCACTCTGTGGGACATAACTGGTCGTAGGGAGGTGTGTGGTAGGATGCGGTCCTGAAGGTAACCTGGCCCTGAGCCATGTAGGGCTTTAAAGGTCAAAACCAACACCTTAAATTGCGACCGGAGACTAATAGGCAACTAATTTTTGCAACCTACGATATCTCAGAAGGAAATACGTAGCCAAAATATTTAGCATCATTCTCTCATTTATATGGGGTTATAACCTTCCAATTTTATGCTGTCCATCTTTATGTGCAGGAGAGAGTTAAGCATATGAATAAGGACAACATTTTCCAGGTTCGGTTTGGTTTTTGCAGGCTCAGCTTTGCTTCCTTCTCAATGATTCCCATCTCCAGTGAAAGCAAATGAGTCTTGAGCTTAAACTCGGTTGAGAGTGGCAGGCCGGTTAAATCATTTGAGAGGAAAGGGAAGCTGTAAAAAAAAAAGGGGGAAGAGAATGGAACTTCCCACTCCTATCTCTCTGTGTCTGTCTATCAAATTTCACAGTCCTTTATCCTTTCAAAACAGACACGCTTGGCACTCTGCTTTCAAAGGCGTCTGCTTTCTTCTGGTTCAGCAGCTCTGTTCATTATCTCTGGAGGAACTGTGTGGAAGTGTATAGGTTGGGCTACGTGCAGCCATCTGATGACAAAATAAGGGACAAAAGTAGGTTAGTAGACCAACCTTTACTGATGAAAATGCACCCACCAGCTTTCAATAAGCTCCGGATTCAATCACAGAAAGGTTGGAAGCGAATTTCAGCAGGAGAGGTTTGATGATCAGAGAACGTGGTCAGAATTAATAGACAACAAGCTATTAGCAACATTTCAGTCTTGGATAGCAGAAGGAAATATGGACCATTGTAATGGGGACATGAGACGGAAAGTTCTTTAATGCACTCGTTTGGAGTTGACGTGCTTTCGATTTTTCAGTTTGCACAATCTTTTCAAGAACTTCCTTCTGCACCACCCCAAGGATATGCTTGAGGTTTCTTGAGATTCAAGAAGCAGGTTGACCTAGATATTTGGGAGAGTTTTTCATACCTGCCTGCTTTTCTGATTTTCTCTTCTCTTTTCAGCCCATTTCATGTACTACTCGTTTACTCCTATAAGTTTCATTTTCAGGATTGATTTATTTATTTTTTGCTGACAAACCACAAAATAATCTTCAGCATAGGTCTGGAGATGTCTTCAGCAGCTTAGCCATTAATTCATTAATATAGAATTTAGTGGGGTATGAATTAAGGGCAAGCCTGTTGATTTATTTATTTTGCAGGGGTTTTTTTATGTGTCTCAGTTTTGTTTTTGTTTTTTTTATGTGAAATTCATTAGAAGAAATTGTGACCCATGCTTGCTTTTTTTCAAAATGCATTGTTGTATGGTAGAATATAAGAACAACCCAGCTGCATTAGGCCAAAGTCTGTCCTAGTTCAGCAGTTTGGTTCATTGAATGTGTGAAGGAGTCCTTTATTTTCGCTATTATACATTACTTCAAATCAACTCAGTGGAGTCATTCCTAGTATTTTTTGCATGATTTTGTAGATTTCAGAATAACAGAGTAGGAAGGGAACTTGGAGGTCCTCTAGTCCAATCCCCTGCTCAGGCAGGAGATCCTACCACTTCAGACAAATGGTTGTCCAATCTCTTCTTAAAAACTTCCAGTGTTGGAGCATTCACAACTTCTGGAGGCAAGCCGTTCCACTGATTAATTGTTCTAACTGTCAGGAAATTTCTCTTTAGTTCTAGGTTGGTTCTCTCCTTGATTAGCTTTTTACCCTTTGCTTTTTGTCCGGTCCATTTCATTCATGTCCCTCTTCTGTTGTCTTTTTAAAAAACTAAACCAAGCCACATGTAGCAAAGGGACCATCACTTCTTGGACTCGCAAAGCAATTCCATACTCTACTCATTCAATTGACAATAATTTCATCCACATAGAAAATATTTAGAGCAAAGATCATCGGGGATTTGTTTCATGCTGGCCAGAGTTGTCGCTATCGTGTTCTATGAAGCTATCTAAACTAAAATTTTGAAGACTGTTTCCAATTCTCTGCTGAGATTGAATTTCTGATCCGATCTCCATAGAGACTCGCATGCGGCTTTGCCACCTAAAATTTTGGCTGTAATTGGCAGCTCCCAATACAAGATGATTTTATGCCATCATAAAATATTGATTTGGCCTTACAATTTTATGGTTTATCAGCTCAACAATTTATCTCAATTGGCTCTGAGAAGACATAGATTGAGTTGAATGACTGGACTCTTGACAGTAATATCCGTAATGATCTAAACATAACCTAAATTCTGAACAGGGTAGATATGTTTGGAAGATGTTTTCTTATGCCAATTACTAGTCAGAATCCTTTTCCTAGTTCAACGGAGAGGCTTTCCTGATTTAATGTTTTGCCATATTCTTTGTTGGAGGGTTGATTTAATGTGCAAACATCCCCTTGCTTTTGGGAGTGTGTGTGTGTGTGTGTGTGTGTGTGTGTGTGTGTGTGTAGAATTGGTGTCACGTGTTGTTTTGCACTGGTTTTTTTTTAATCCACTTTGGCAAGCTGACCTAATAATGCCTGTATTAATTCACAATCACCGTAATTCAGAGGGGAGAGTATCCCTCTCTTTTTCGTCCTCCTCCTCTTCTTCACTAACAAGAGGGAAATAAATCAGAGAGAAAGGCAAAAGCACATAAAGCAATTAACAACCACAACAATATTTATGTAAATAAGGCTTTCTCGTTCATGCACATACTTTGTGTATATTTCGTTGTACTTTATTTATTTATTTTTATTTTATTTATTTATTTTGTCAACACGTGTACAAGATAACAGGTATGATATAAACATAAACAAAAGTAAAATATGTATAGTTAAATTTAGACAATAGGACAGAAGGACAGGGATGGTAGGCACAGTGGTGCGCTTATGCAAGCCCCTTACAGACCTCTTAGAAACGGGGAGAGGTCTACTGTAGACAGTCTAAGGTTAAAGTTTTTGGGGTTTGGGGAAGAAACCACAGAGTCAGGTAGTGCATTCCAGGCATTGATCACTCTGTTGCTGAAGTCGTATTTTCTGCAGTCGAGTTTCGAGTGGTTTACACTGAGTTTGAATCTATTGTGTACTCGTGTATTGTTGCGGTTGAAGCTGAAGTATTCATTGACAGGTAGGACATTGTGGCAGATGATTTTAGGAACTACATTTAGATCAGATCGAAGGCGACATAGCTCTAAGTTGTCTAAGCCTAAAATTTCAAGTCTGGTGGAATAAGGAATTCTGTTGCGAGCAGAGGTGGGTTTCAGCAGGTTCTGACCAGTTCTGGAGAATCGGTAGCGGAAATTTTGAGTAGTTCGGAGAACCGGTAAATACCACCTGACTGGCCCCACCCCCATCTATTCTCTGCCTCCCGAGTCCCAGCTTATCGGGAGGAAATGGGGATTTTACAGTATCCTTCCCCTGCCACGCCCACCAAGCCACGCCCACCAAGCCATGCCCACCAAGCCACACCCACCAAACCATGCCACGGCACACCACACCCACCAAGCCACGCCCACAGAACCGGTAGTAAAAAAAATTGAATCCCACCATGGATTTGGTGTGGTATATAAGCTCCATCCATGTGAGCAATTCTGTCTTAAGTCACATGTAACATCAGACCGTCTCTTAACGGAGAAGGTAAACTGAGATTTCTAGAAAGATCACTACATTCAGTTCGGCTACCACTAATGTTTGACCCTTAAACATGTCGCAACGTTGGCAACCTTATTTGTAGTTTTGGATGCCTTTAATTTATTCATTTAGTATATTCTCTTTGGTTGACTATAAACCTGACTCTTCATTTTCATTTGATTTGGAATTTGCCTTCCTATCTAATCCTCTTACTCTTTCTTACCATTCTCCAAAATTCGGAAGGGGGAGCTGACTTTTTTTGAATCCCAGACAGAGAACTGAGGGGTCCCAAATAACAAGTACACTGTTGGTTAGATTTTCCCTCTTGTATTTAATACCCTTGAATGGGTGGATTGACATAGACACGATTAGGAAAAGGAACATGAGAACTATATTTTGGATGACATTCTTCCTCGCCGTATTTTTTTTAATGCCGAAGAGAGAGAAAACATCTCCATGGCTGAAGTCATGAGTCGTGAAAACTTGTTGCACATGTGGGAGGCATCCTGTGATGTTGTAGGTATTTTAGGAAGACTGAGAAATGGGCTTTCTGTCTCTCTTTTTCCTGTGGGGATAAGTTTTAGATGTCTTTGGAAATGGTGGACTTCCTTTCTGAAAGACAAAAAAAAAAAAATAGAGTCAGGCAAACGTGCCATGAATTCCAATGTCCCAAAGGTGCTTTTTTCAAGAGGCAACTGGACTTTCTGGTTTTTCGTTGAAGACGTTTCGCTTCTAATCCTAGAAGCTTCTTCAGCTCTGATTGGAAAAAAAGCACCTTTGGGACAACCATGACCTGGATGACTGAGAATCTCCATAGACATGAATTCCATTGTATTTGTATTTGTATTTTGTATTTGTTTATTTTGTCAAGCATATATGATTATAAGCAAAGTATAAACAGTAAAACATGATAAAATATATATGTAATAGTACAAGCATGAATAAGAGTAAAAGAGATATGAATATATGGGTACATTAGGACAGGAACGGTAGGCACGATTGTGCGCTTATGCACGCCCCTTACCGACCTCTTAGGAATGGGGTGAGGTCGATGGTAGATAATCTGAGGTTGAAGTTTTTGGGGTTTGGGGAAGAAACTACTGAGTCAGGTAAAGTGTTCTAGGTGTTGACCACTCTGTTGTTGAAGTCGAATTTTTTGCAATCAAGTCTGGAGCGGTTTACATTAAGTTTGTATCTATTGTGAGCTCATGTATTATTGCAGTTGAAGCTGAAG
>JALIGW010000021.1:7854349-7896849 GCA_023053685.1 Diadophis punctatus similis
GATCAAACCTGGACTCTGGCTGGGCAGAGTCCATGGAGTTGACAGGGGCAAGTCTTAGTCCACCGTTGTGGGAGGAGTTTGGGCCTGTTTCTCCTGAGGATGTGGACAGAGCCATGGGGGCAATGGGGGCCTCCACCTGTTTATTGGACCCGTGCCCCTCCTGGCTGGTTTCTGCCAGCAGGGAGGTGACACGCGGCTGGATCCGGGCGGTGGTCATCGCTTCTTTGGGGGAGGGTTCCGTACCGCAGTCATTAAAAGCTGCGGTGGTGAGACCCCTCCTGAAGAAGCCTTCCCTGGATCCAGCTGATTTGAAGAACTATCGTCCGGTCTCCAACTTGCCTTTTTTAGGGAAAGTTGTGGAGAAGGTGGTGGCCACTCAGCTTCTGCGGCTTCTGGATGAAACAGACCATCTAGATCCCTATCAGTCGGGTTTCAGGCGCGGCTACAGTACAGAAACTGCCTTGGTCGCTCTGATGGATGATCTCTGGCGGGCCCGGGATGGGGGAAATTCCTCCATCCTGGTGCTACTTGACCTCTCAGCGGCTTTCGATACCATCGACCATGGTATCCTTCTGCATCGTCTCGGCGAGTTGGGAGTGGGAGGCACCGTTTTACGGTGGTTCTCCTCTTATCTCGCCGATAGGATGCAGTCGGTGTTGGCGGGAGGGCAGAGATCCACCCCTAGGCCCCTGTTATGCGGGGTGCCTCAGGGGTCGGTCCTCTCGCCCATCCTGTTTAACATTTACATGAAACCGCTGGGGGAGATCATCCGCAGACATGGGGTGTGTTTCCACCAGTACGCTGACGACACCCAGCTGTACATCACCACCCCGTCTGACTTCAGTGTGGCAGCCGATGTAATGTGCCGATGCCTGGACGACGTTAGGATCTGGATGGGGAGGAACAGACTCAGACTCAACCCCGACAAGACTGAGTGGCTTTGGATATTGCCTCCTAAGGATTATGACAACTATCCCTCCTTGGTTCTCGAGGGAGCGAAACTGACTCCCTCGGATCAGGTCCGCAACTTGGGGATCCTCCTAGACCCACAGCTAAAATTGGAACACCATCTCACTGCTGTGGCTAGGGGGGCCTTTGCACAGGTTCGCCTGGTGCACCAGTTGCGGCCATACTTGGAGAAGGAGGCTCTACTCACGGTCACTCATGCCCTTGTCACCTCCCGTTTGGACTACTGCAACGCGCTCTACATGGGGCTACCCTTGAAGAGTATCCGGAGACTCCAGTTGGTGCAAAATGCAGCTGCGCGTGCTGTGGTGGGTGTGCCAAGGTACACCCACGTGACACCTATACTCCGCCAGCTGCATTGGTTGCCCATTAGTCTCCGGGTCCAATTCAAGGTGTTGATCATCATCTTTAAAGCCCTTCATGGCTTAGGACCAGGTTATCTCCGGGACCGCATTCTGCCTCATACTTCCCTCCGACCGGTTAGGGCCCACAGAGTTGGCCTCCTCCAGCTCCCGTCAGCCAAGCAATGCCGGCTGGCGGGTCCTAGGGGGAGAGCCTTCTCTGTGGCCGGCCCCGCGCTCTGGAACCAACTCCCCCCAGAGACCCGAACTATCCCCACCCTGCTGGCCTTCCGAAAAGCCGTTAAGACATGGCTCTTCCTGCAGGCAGGGGGTAGAGCTTAATTCCATCTACACTCTCCCCCGGGTATGTCTGGCGGTTGAATGGTGCTTTTATATTGAAATTTTTAATTTTTATATTTTGATTTTAAATTGAATTTATTGGTTTTCTTGTATTTTTCCTGTGTTGTAAGCCGCCCTGAGTCCCTCGGGAGTGGGGCGGCATATAAGAAACCATAAATAAATAAATAAATAAATAAATAAATAAATATCTATCTATCTATCTATCTATCTATTTATTTATTTATGAAATTTATATACCGCCTCACAGTGCAAGCACTCTCTAAGCGGTTTACACCAGTAAGCAATGTATATTTATATTGCCCCCAACAATCTGGGTCCTCATTTTACCTACCTCAGAAGGATGGAAGGCTGAGTCAACCAGTCCGTGGTATCTGTAATAGTCACAAGTCATCCTACAACTTGAGCATATTGGTTAAGAGATGATCCAAAAGTCTAACAGATTATCCAAGAGTCTAACCAAGCGAAGGTTGGATTTCAGTTTCCACCTTGTCTGAAATCATTGAGAAGTAGCAATAGCAATAGCACTTAGACTTATATACGGCTTCACAGTGCTTTTACAGCCCTCTCTAAGCAGTTTACAGAGTCAGCCTATTGCCCCCCAACAATCTGGCTCCTCATTTTACCCACCTCGGAAGGATGGAAGGCTGAGTCAATCTTGAGGCTGGTGAAATTTGAACTGCCAAATTGCGGGGAGCAGAAGTAGCCTGTAGTACTGCATTCTAACCACTGCACCACCACTGCTCGTACCCATGGAACTCAGTGGGAAAGGCTGAAATATTTTAGATAGGGTTGTCAAAATGGACGAGATAAAATCTGCCTGGCTGATCCGGTGCTGTGAATCCAACCTTTCTCAACCCTGAAGAAAAGCAGAATGGTTATTTACAGATTAACAGAGTTGGAAGGGAACTTGTACAGGGGTGGGTTCTAACTTACCTTGCTGCCGGTTTGCTTCCTCTCGCGCCGCGTGGGCATGCCTGCGCAGTGCCAGAAAATCCAAAAAAAATAATAAAAAATAAAAAATAAAAGCTGAAAACAAGATGGTGACCGCATGTAAAGTGCCGGAAACTCAGCTTCTGCACATGCTCAGAGGGAATTTTTTTTTAAAAAAATGAAAAAACATTAAAAAAAGATGGCGGCGCCCACGGACCAGCACCGACCAAACCGGATCTGTGACGTCATCATGACATCACCAGCAGGTCACTACTAATTCGGGCAAACCGGTCCGAACCAGGAGGAACCCACCTCTGAACTTGTAGGTCATCTAGTCCAACCCCCTACCCAAGCAGGAGACCCTACACCATTTCTAACAAATGGCAGTCCAATCTCTTCTTGAAAGCCTCCAGTGATGAAGCTCCCACAACTTCCAAAGGCAACATCTGTTCCATTGGTTGATTGTTCTCACTGTCAGAAAATTTCTCCTTATTTCTAGATTGAATCTCTCCTTGATCAGTTTTTATCCAGTATTCCTTGACTGGCCTTCAGGTGCCTTGTAAAATAGTTTGACCCCTTCCTCTCTGTGGCAGCCCCTCAAATTGTCACACAAATATTGGAACACTGCTACCATGTCTACCCTGGTCCTTTTCTTCACTAGATTAGCCGTGCCCAGTTCCTGTAACTGTTCATCGTATGTTTTAGTCTCCAGTCCCCTCATCATCCTGGTTGCTCTCCTCTGCACTTTTTCTAGAGTCTCAACATCTTTTTTATAGTGTGGTGACCAAAATTGGATGCAGCATTCTAGGTGTGGTCTTACTAAGGCTTTATAGAGTAGTATTAGTACCTCACTTAATCTTGATTGCTCTTCAATGTCCCAGTGGTTTCAATGTGTTGGAAATTTGTTCTGTAGATGTCTTTTTGGTTGAGCTAGGATTGGACATGATAGAACTTTGTTCTTTTCTTTGTGTCTCCCTTTTGTGCTCTTTTGCCAGTTGATGGTGAATTTCTGCTAGCAGAAGGATGGGCTCAAAATGCCCCTTACAGGAAACCTGAATAAATCTAATGTATTGTCAACTTCATTATGAAACATCAAGTGGCAGGCCTCCACAAAAATGTTTGGTAAGAAAAAATGGCAGAATTGACCTTTTCACATGCACTTAATTTGTAATTTTATGGGACATGTGGCGGAAGGCAAAAATATTTCCTTTTGTGGACTGCAGACATAAGTGCTAGAATTGTGGCGTGTGGTTTACTAAACAATTAATGGTTGGAAAAAGAGCAATTGTACCTCTTTTCGCCAATGGATATAAACGTTTGTGGTCTTCGTAACCCTCTTATTTATCTGTTAATGCTGGTTAAAAAAGCCTTAAGTTCACCATATTAGGTAGAACAATCCGCTTGGAAAATTAGTATGATCTCACTCCTGACAAAACCACACATTTAGTTACAAAAGGCTACTTTCATTAAGTACTAGTGAAAAGTAGCAGGGGATGAGGAAGAGGTAAGGAAAGATATTTAACTTTGTTTTTGACTCACCCAAACAAATTGAGATTGTTTTACTTTTCCAAATGGTTTAGTAAAAAGTGAATGGTAGCAAGAATAAATAAATAGAAATCATTCTGTATGTGTTCACATACTTTGTGAGTTCTGACTGAGAGCTTCTATACCAGAGATAAATTCCTTGTGTCTCTAACCACAGTTGACAAAATAAAGCTATTCTATTCTATTCTATTCTATTCTATTCTATTCTATTCTATTCTATTCTATTCTATTCTATTCTATTCTATTCTATTCTATCAAACATATGTCTGTTTGTCTGTTTGTCTGTTTGTCTGTATGTCTCTGTCTCTGTCTATCTATCATCTATCTGTCTATCTGTCTGTCTGTCTGTCTGTCTGTCTGTCTGTCTGTCTGTCTGTCCGTCCGTCCATCCATCCATCCATCCATCCATCCATCCATCCATCCATCCATCCATCCATCCATCCATCCATCCATCCATCACCTATCTTTTATCAATTGATCTATGGAAAATATACTGTTGAGTGAAAATGGAAAATTATTGCTTTTAAAAATATTGGATGTTAGTGGCATTGACTGGGATGGGTGGCTATAGAAATTGAATCAATCAATTAAAAATAAATAAATCCAAATTGTGATGTTTTAGCTGTTGCTATTGCTGTGTTGTTTTAAATCCTTTGCGCTACAGCATCTAACAGTATATTCAAGGACATGTTTTTCATTTATTATTTATTTAGCTTAGATAGAATAGGAATAAAAAAAATCAGAATTGCTTTTCTGTCTTTCCTTCTTAACCGATCTCTTAATTTACGGTGTTCCTTCTCGCATAATTCTTCATTTAGAATTAGAGGGAAAGAGGGAAACAATATGGAAGAATTTTGGGTGACTTCAAGTTAGGCTGGAGGATTTTTCAAAAATAGAGAAATCAAGTGCATCACAAAGAAGTTGTGAATGCTCCAACACTGGAAGTTTTTAAGAAGATGTTGGATAACCATTTGTCTGAAGTAGTGTAGGGTTTCCTGCCTAAGCAGGGGGTTGGACTAGAAGACCTCCAAGGTCCCTTCCAACTCTGTTACTATTATTATTATTATTACAAACAGGATTTCAACAAAGAAAGATGCAGAGTTTTATCTCTCTGCTTTTTCCAAGTTTCTGTCTAGTCAAACTTTCTTATTTGCTGACTCTTACGTTGTTGTGCCTCATTGTAATAAGTAGCCAACGTCTTATAGAAGGCAGCAAATACCAGGCTGCCAATCACTTGTCCATCACACTAACAGGTGCAGTGCCACTGTCATTGTCAAGCAGAATGCTAGGGACCAGAGAGACAAGTGAGTAATTTGCTTATCTCGGGATAGCAAAAGGGCTCAGCTTATCAAAAAAATGAAAGAAAGAAAAAAGAAAAAGAAAAAAAAAGAAAAAAAAAAGAAATGGTGCCTTTCTCCACCAGAGTGATAGGAGATACTTGTCTGTACAACCTGGAGTTTGAAGTATTGTTGCAGAAACTGAATCAGACCAGATATTGTTGTCTGGAACCAAATGCATTCTTCTTTCACCTGTCCTGAAAATCAATACCGTCTCCTTTATTGGTGTGGATTCTCAATCTTTCAAAATCCCCTTTGTTGTCATTCCTCGGCCAAACCTAGACTAGCATGTAGCTTGTTCTTGAAACGCGTCATTACTCATCAAGCCTACAACCTACTCAATGTGGAGCAACGCCAGAGCAATGAAGGGCAGATCACTGGCTGTCCTCAGTTTCCATAGTAAAACACACAGCTGCACCACATCTACAATCACAAGCTAAAAACTCATCAGAAAGTGTTGCGGAAATCTGTACTTTCATTACAAACAACAGACAAGCAAAGTGTTTTTAAATGATCTGGGATGCGGAGTATTGGATGTGTTGGGTTAGCACTAATGCATCATACGACAGTCTTTATTAACCTGGAGCCAAATGCAGGAACGGTGGCATGCTGGAGTCAATAGATACCCCTGGACTCATCCATCAAAGATGATGTAGTCTAGGAATTGAACAGAAAAAGCACCATCAGTCATGTATGGACCCATCCATCAGGAGACCTACTCTTAGCCTTCCTCTGTTCTTAAGCTAAGTGAGAACAGTGATTATTAGAGACACCATACCAGAGGTGGGTTTCAGCAGGTTCTGACCAGTTCTGGAGAACCGGTAGCGGAAATTTTGAGTAGTTCGGAGAACTGGTAAATACCACCTCTGACTGGCCCCGCCCCCATCTATTCTCTGCCTCCCGAGTCCCAGGTGATCGGGAGGAAATGGGGATTTTGCAGTAACCTTTCCCTGGAGTGGGGAGGGAATGGAGATTTTGCAGTAACCTTCCCCTGGAGTGGGGAGGAATGAAGGTTTTGCAGTATCCTTGCCCTGGAATGGGGAGGGAATGGAGATTTTGCAGTATCCTTCCCCTGGAGTGGGGAGGGAATGCAGATGTTACAGTATCCTTCCCCTGCCATGCCCATCAAGCCACGCCACCAAGCCACACCCCGCCCACCAAGCCACACCCACAGAACCAGTAGTAACAGTTTTTGAAACCCACCACTGCACCATACCATTGTAGCTATTTAGGTATGCTGTCTCTAATAATGTTTCTTGGGCATAATCTTCCTTAGGCAAGAAAAATCAAATGTACAGGTACAGATTAGGTGAAACCTGGCTCAATAGTAGCAACTGCGAGAAGGATCTTGGAGTCCTGGTGGACAAGCACTTAAATATGAGCCAGCAGTGTGTGGCAGCAGCCAAAAAAGCCAATGCAATCCTAGGCTGCATTAACAGAGGGATAGAATGAAGATCACATGAAGTGTTACTACCACTTTATAAAGCCTTAGTAAGGCCACATGTAGAATACTGCATCCAGTTTTGGTCACCATATTATTATTATTTTAAAAAAAGATGCTGATACTCTTAAAAGAGTGCAGAAAGAAGCAACACAATTGATTAGGGGGCTGGAGGCTAAAACATATGAAGAATAGTTGTGGAATTGAGTTTGCCTAGTCCAGTGAAAAGGAAGGCTAGAGATGACATGATAAAAGTGTTCCAGGATTTGAGGAGCTGCCACAAAGAGGGTGTGTGTGTCAACCTATTTTCCAAAGCACCAGAAGGCAAGACAAAAACAATGGATGGAAACTAATCAAGGAGAGAAGCAACCTGGAATGAAGCAGAAACTTCTTAACAGTGAGAACAATCAACCTGTGGAATGGCTCGCCTTCAAAAGTTGTGGGTGCTCCCTCACTGGAGGATTTTAAGAAGAGACTGGACAGCCACTTTGCTGGAATGCTATAGAGCAGGGGTGTCAAACACAATTTCATTGAGGGCATCACATCAGGGCTGTGGTTGGCCTCAGGGGGCTGGGTGGGCATGGGCGACTGGGTGGGTGTGGCCAACTGGGTGGGCGTGGCCAGCTTGACGCCACTAAAAAACTGCTGGCACGTTTCCTCTTCGCATTGGGTAGACTGGGCCAAAGCGATGCAGGTAGACCGGGCTGAAGTGACGTGGGGCAGCCACTTACATTTTCCAGAACGGGGGCTGCATCTGACCACGAATCCAGCCCATGGGCCTTGAGTTTGACACCCCTGCTATAGAGTCTCCTGCTTGAGCAGGGGGTTGGACTAGAAGACCTCCAAGGTCCCTTCCAACTCTGTTATTCTGATATCAGCTCTGATTAAGATAAGCATGATTTCCATGAGAATTTATACTTCCTCAAAAACTTGGCCTTTTCTTGGAAGTCTTTAGATTTTTCCTAAATAGGAAACATCGTCTTCCTTCCGAATTTGAAATATGAATTCAATGTAAGATGGTGTTTCTGTCCATCCAGATACTCTGGACCTGCAGACAGTACAGTTGATACTGAAGAATGTTGTGTGGCAGCAGTAGTTGGATGTATCCACAAAGTCATTCCCCTTCTACACGAACAGTACAACAGATTCATGCAGTTTAAGTCAGAGGCTTCATTTGCGGCTAAGTGTATTCCCTAATGAGTTTAATGGGAAAATTGAGAGATGATTAAAAAAAAAGAGAGAGGGAAGGGGGAATAAGTTGAATGAGCTTTGATCGATCAATGCATTAGGGCTAATTTGCTTTACTTACCCAAACCAAGCAAAGAAATCCACAACCACTAGGTGTGATCTGATCTGGATTGTCCAAATTGAAGTTGAACAATTCAATTTGGACTATCAATTGAATTTGAATTTTCAGATTACTCTAGGAAAAAAATGCATTTTTGCATTTGCAAATGTATGTTAAATGCTTTATTGGGTCTGATTTAGTTTCCCAAATCAGTCTAGAAATATCCAGGTTTTTTTTAAAAAAAAAATCATTAAACATATGAATCACACATTCACACACTAAGAACAGTATCCATATAGACTCCCACTGAACCACGGTGGCACAGTGGTTATAGTGCGGTACTGCAGGCTACTTCTGCTGCCTGCCGGCTGCCTGCAATTTGGCAGTTCAAATCTCACCAGGCTCAAGGTTGACTCAGCCTTCCATCCTTCCGAGGTGGGTAAAATCAGGACCCAGATTGTTGGGGGCAATAACAACCCTTACCAATTAAGTCTGTGTTGGAGAAAAATGAGAGGTAAGATAGGATTTCCCATTTTCATCACCAAATTTCTAAGTGACACAACAATAAGGACTGTTAGGAATATTCACTTGATCAGTGCCTAATATATTCTGAGGTCTATAATGTAACTTGTAATTTTCCATACAAGAGTGCTAAAATGATCAATCCAACATTGATATCTGGGCAGAATCCCTTTGAATCCCAAAGAACCCCATCGATTCCTTAGCCTTTTCCAATGTACCTTATAATATTCTACAGTATTTTTCATTCAGTTTCCATGCTAAGTCTGGTCATGCTAAGTCTGATCATGGGTTCAAGATAAAAACTTAGATTCTGAGAAAGTGAAAGTTCTTTCTGGTCATCTTTCCTGAAGACATCCATACCATCCCTGCATTTTGTATAAATGTCATTTTTTTCCCCAGTTTACACCAGTGTTTCTGTTTCGACATCTTATCCCCTTGCCTGAAATGTTACTTTATGGGAGAAATCCACAGACTTGGTTCCTGGAACTTGGCAATATTTTGGAATTTGAAATATCAAAGCAACTTACAGTATATGCTAATCCGCCTGTTTTTTGAATAGCTTTCTTTTATTTTTCAGTTACACTGCTGCTGCTCTTAGTAATGCTACTTAAAATGCCATTGGTGTGTATATCATTGCCTAATCTTAGCACTTGACTATAAAGAGGAAGCAGAACTGGAATGAAAATTTGTCTGTCTGAGCAAAGGAAGTGCAAAAAAAATAACAACATTACAACGTATCTTTTCAACTCCCTTTGCTCAGACTGACAAATTTTCATTCCAGTTCTGCTTCCTCTTTATAGTCAAGTGCTAAGATTAGGCAATGATATACATACCAATGGCATTTTAAGTAGCATTACTAAGAGCAGCAGCAGTTCAACAAGATGATGTAGTCCAGGAATCGAACAGAGAAAGCACCATCAGTTATGTATAGACCCATCAGTCATCAGCCCTATTCATCCACTGCTTGTGCCACCTGGTTCCGAATGGGCCATGGCCCCAGCAATAGGCCATGGCCCATGGGTTGGGTAGCCCTGCTGTAGATAATACGTATAATCAATTTCTGGAAACATATAAGGATTGCTGCATGGAGTGGTGCGGTGGCCTAGAGGTGGAGCTCACGCCTCACGATCAGGAGGCTGTGAGTTCGATCCTAGGTAGCGGCAGATATTTCTCTCTCTAGGCACAATGAGTAATTATCTGCTGCTAACTGTGCATTGGTGACAGGAAGGGCATCCGGCCAGTAAACACTCAGCTCCATTCAGTTGCCCAGACTCCACCCCGATGTAAAGGATTACGGGGTCATATACATACATACATACATACATACATACATACATACATACATACATACATACATACACATTGCTGCATCACAGCTGCATTTCTTTATGCATGTGAAAACAAGCGTGACGCTTCCCATTTGTCACTTGGCAAAGAATTTTGAAATTTTCTTATTCTCCAAAGTCCAAGGATAGTGTATATATATATATATATATATATATATATATATATATATATATATATATATATATATATATATATATATATATATATATATATATATATATATATATATATATATATATATATATATATATATATATATATATATATATAGGCTTACTTTTCATGTACTTTCTCTGATATTATCCCAGTCTGCTGAGGATGCTCAGATGTACTAAATATACATTGCTTGCTTAGCTCTGGTAGTTACCTAAACCTCTGAAGCACAGAAAGTAATTAAGGGGTGGAAGGGAGGCTAATTCGAAACTGCAAACCTTTTTCTATTTTAACACCGAAGTAGTGCATCTGCCAAATAGTTCCATGACAGGCTTAATGGCTATGCAAAATTTGCAGACCGGCACAAGTTACTTATTTATGTATTTCGTTGATTTTTATAGTTACTGTATTCCTTACAATTTGCTGGCATCTTGCAGGCATATGTAACAATAAAATCCATATTTGTGTGGAAAGCAAAATACTCAAGTATCCATAATCAATTCAGAGATATAACATTACTGTTTTCACATCCTCTCTAGTCCTTCCTTCGAGCCCTGATACTTCTCCGGATTCTCATCCTCCTTCTTCCTGATGTTGCTGTCATTTAGCCCTGCTACATCTGTCACCACCGCTGTCTTCTGCTTCTTGTCTACCAGCGGTGGGATCCTGCCGGTTTGACAACTGGTTCAGTGATCGCGTGCTTCACGCACGCACGCACCTGACGCGCGCTGCATGCGCATGTGCACTTTTACAAAAACTTACCTTCCGTGTTATTGCTGGGGAGAAACACAGCTGAGGCACAGTAATCCGCTCTTCTGCGTGAATCAGCTCAGAAGATATAGGTCAGTAAAGAATAGAATAGAATAGAATAGAATAGAATAGATAGAATAGAATTCCTTATTAGCCAAGTGTGATTGGACACACAAGGAATTTGTCTTTGGTACATATGCTCTCAGTGTACATAAAAGAAAATATACATTTGTCAAGTATGGTTGTCATAGGGTTCAAGTAAGCAATCAGGAAACAATCAATATTAATATGAATCGTAAGGATTCAAGCAACAAGTTACAGTCATACAGTCATCAGTGGGAGGAGATAGGTGATAGGAATGATGAGAAAAACTAATAGCAATAGTAATGCAGCCTAGTGAATAGTTTGACAGTGGTGAGGGAATTATTTGTTTAGCAGAGTGATGGTGTTAGGGAAAAAACTGTTCTTGTGTCTAGTTGTCTTGGTGTGCAGTGCTCTATAGCGTCGTTTTGAGGGTAGGAGTTGAAACAGTTTATGTCCAGGATGCGAGGGGTCAGTAAATATTTTCACGGCCCTCTTTTTGACTCTTGCAGTATACAGGTCCTCAATGGAAGGCAGGTTGGCAGCAATTGTTTTTTCTGCAGTTCTGATTATCCTCTGAAGTCTGTGTCTGTCTTGTTGGGTTGCAGAACCAAACCAGACAGTTATAGAGGTGCAGATGACAGACTCAATGATTCCTCTGTAGAACTGGATCAGCAGCTCCTTGGGCAGTTTGAGCTTCCTGAGTTGGAAGGGCAGGGGCAGGCGGGTGGGCTGTCGGAGCATCCGGTTCACCTGAACTGGTTCAAACCGGTAGAATCCCACCCCTCTTTCTACTAACACAATGTCTTGTTGATTGGCTGGTACGTACCTGCCTGTCCATCTGGATCTGCAGATCCCACAGGATTTAGCTTTTTTTATTCTCCATCTGGGATCTCTTGTCTGGATTTGAGAGGGTCTAGCCCACACACTGTGCTGATTTTCCTGTACACTATTCCAGCTACTTCTTGTGTTGTTCGCTGCATGCGAACTGAGGTGGCGAGCGGTTAGAGGCAGTACTGCAGGTCACTTTAGTTGACTGTGATCCGCAGGTCAGCGGTTCAAATCTCACTGGCTCAAGGTTGACTCAGCCTTCCATCCTTCCGAGGTAGGTAAAATGAGGACCCAGATTGTTGGGGGCAATATAAATATATACATTGCTTACTGGTGTAAACCGCTTAGAGAGTGCTTGCACTGTGAGGCGGTATATAAATCTCACAAAATAAATAAATAAATGCTGTTCCTGCCTGCATTTTGCCCTCTACCCTCTCTATGTATTGGAGTGTGTCTCTGAGGCCTCTCTGCACCCCAGATCCCTGGCTGCTTTGGTAGGCCATGGCTTCCATGGATCTGATGCTTAGTGCCTTTTTTTTCTGCTGCTATGGTCAGTGCCTTGGTGCTATCTTTTAGGCCAGCCCATTCCAGCCACTGGTAGGATTTCCTAATATTTGCCACCTCAGCTGTTTTATATTTCCTCTGGTTGATCTTCCATGTCAGCTGCTTTTTCGGATAATGTCTGGCCATTCTCTCAGCAATTCACTTTTGGTGCCATCTTACTGATGTATTTCTGGATGCTATAGGTTTCATCCAGGACAGTGGCTTTGACATTCACCAGATTCCTCCCACTCACTTTGTGGCTGGTGTGCAATCTCTAAGTGTTCAACTTGGGGTGGAAGCCTCCATCTATTATGAGGAACTTCTGGGTCTTTGAAACAGCAGATTCTATGTCCTCTTTTGGCCACCTCATTATAATGGCAGAGTACTAATGATTGGAAGAACATATGGGTTGAAGGCATGGAACTGGCTCTTCAGGACCCGTACTTGGTACTTGGATGTTGCTGTCTTCCAAGAGAGAAAGAGGAGGGGGGAGGGAGGGAGGGAAGGAGGGAGGGAGAGAGAGAGAGAGAGAGAGACAGAGACAGAGACAGAGACAGAGACAGAGACAGAGAGAGACAGAGAGATGCAGTCAGTCAATAGTGTGTTTCACTTACGTTCGTTACCGGTTCGGAACTGTAACCGCGCGTAGAGCGAGGGAGGGAGGGAGAGAGAAAGAGAAAAAATGTGACATTTTCCAATAATCCTGAATGCTTTCATATTAATTAAAATATTGTTCTTTTCTTTTTTTTTATAATCTCAGTATCCAATGGGGATTTTTATTACAATCTTTGGTTGCCTTCTTTGTGTGCAGCACCAGTGAACTTCATGAAGCTTGCTTCTGATTAAATAGAAATTATTTAAAGAAATACAGCACTTATTTACAATATTCCCACTTCACTGGTCATTTGCCAATCTAAAGCAAGCTTCTCTCAACTTTGTTTAAACTTTTGCCTCTCCGCTCTCTGTGTAAGTTCAGATATGGGTACATGCACATGTATGCAAACACAATGCAGTAAGTAACCCTCCTAAATTCAATCATCTGATTTATGAGTATTATTTTCCTTTTGTAGCATTCTATGCAGCAAATTTTACTTCAGTTGTATTAGCTGTTTAACATGGATCTAAATAATATCCCCCCCCCCCATTGAATATCAGTGTCCAAACCACTGTCAGCGTTCTGAGTAACACAGCCACTGAAAGCAGAACTCCAAGGCAGGTAGATTCCTCAAAGAACATTTTTATTGGATACATCATATCGGCACAGTCGGTGAAAACCAACTCTAAAAGTTTCTGCGGTTTTCACCTAATTAAAAGAGCAAAAATTCCCCCTTCCCAGATGTCACCGATCACATTGTCCAATGAATATAGTTGGCAGGCTGCTTGGTCCCTCCTCTCCTCCTTCAACAACCACCTGTTCTGATGACCTTGGTTCCCACAGGAAAACTTTTTGTTTTGATGGTTAGCCGGTCTATCTACTTCCCCCCTACCTTCCCCCGCTCACCTCTCAGTGTTTGTGGCAAAAGATGGCTTCAGCCAGGTTTGCTTCAGAGTAGACAACCCTTAAGTTATTATTTATGAAGAAACTATTCAAATGTGTACTCCCCCTCGCCCCGCCATCTGAAGTAATACCTTCCACTGAGCTGAAGCTCATGTAATTCTGCTGATCTCATGGCTTAGCTTTATCTCACTCTTCCCTTCTTTTTTTTAAAAAAAAATGATTTCAACTTTAATGTTTCAGATTGCTTTCGCGACCACTCTGAATCCCCCTCAGACAGCGTGATAGGCAGCGTGGGTATTTTTTTTTTACTTGTGACCAAGGCATTAATTTTCAGTGCTAATCACTGTAAAAAAAAAAAAGCAACAACCAAGCAAGCAAGCAAGGCTGCATTTATGAAGTTTGTAACGGATCTCTCCTTGAAGAGGACAGAGAGGGTGGGGGGGTTGTTTTTGCGCCTAAGGATTTGTACAAGCAAATTAGAGCCGCCGAAAGGATGGAAACCCATGCTGGTTTAAATATATGCTCTTTATTGCTGATGCCTCGGTTTGTATCTGCCATTCCTATCACTGCCTACTGTTTTCTTTATGAGCAGAGCGGTCTTTTATAGTTTGCTTAATCTGCTGAAACCTGTTTGAGGTAATCCTTAGTCTAAATATGGCTCCCACAGAGCAAAGGAAGCGAACAGTGAGTCTGGTATCTTTCGCTTGAGAAAAAAAAATGAAGCAGCAGAATAGTCTACTTCTCCTTCTTTGATGACATTAGAAGAAGAGCTGGATTATAGTCTTCGGAGAGGCCTGCAAGCTCTCGGGGGAAAGAATATTTTGCATTGCAAGCAATGTGTAGCTCCTGCACCATAATCACTGCACTGCACTGTATATATATGTCTTTGTGACTCGGTTGTTCGCAACACCTTTTCTTTCCTAAAAATTCTAAGGAGGAGGGTAATACAAAACACATTTTTCTTTTTTTTTTTTTTTCTCAAAAAAGTTTTATTAGTACAAACTTACATAAGTGGTAACAAAATATTAAATCCAAAGTACAAACATTTTTATTTCCCCCCCCCAGACCCACCCCCTTCCCTCCCCACCTCCCCCCCCCGGACTTCCCAGAGATAATACAGGGCATAATAATAAGTTTAAATTGTTAATAAAAAGAAAAAGGAAAAAGGAAAAAAAGAACACTATTTTTAAAAAAACTTCAACTCCAAACTATACAGTACTAATATATCGCATTTGTATACAATAGTAAAGATACAAAAAAGAGAGAGAAAAAAAAGAAAGAGAATAAAAAAAAAGAAAGAAAGAAAGAGAAAACTCTTTAACACTACAAACAAACAAACCTCCTACCTCCTCCCTTCAGTCCTCTATCTTATACAAGGTAAGTGTTACATAAGTAATAACTAAATATAAAATACACAAATCTTAAACTAATATTATTGACATTAAAAATAACCTCTAAGATAAAACTTAACTAAATGTTACATAAGTAATCATCAAATATTAAATTTCATCATGATATTAATAAGATAATATTATTCTAAATTAATTCGCTAACTTCAATAAACAAAAAAAGAAAATAAAAGAAGAATAAACAATAAACAAATCTTCAACAAACTATATATATCTAATATTATCAACATTAAAAATAACCTCAAAATTATATAAAACTTAACTAAATATTGCATAAGTAATCATTAGATAGGGAAAAGATAAAATACAATCATATTAGTTTCTATCCATCCAATATATTTCAACATCACATTATTTTGTATCTTGATAGTTCATCTTTTAATAGTTCAATAAATTCAAATTTGTCAAGTCGTCTCCCGTCTGCTCCCAAACCTCCATCTCCTCTTCCCCAGCTATCTGATTCAGGCACTCCTTTTGGATTTTTGAGTCTATTTCTTTTTGATCCATCGAAGGTGGCTTCCCCTCCTCCTCCTCTTTTATTTTCATACACCCTTCTTCTGGAATCTTGGATATATCAGCCTTTAGAACATTGACATAAAATTCAGTAGCTTTTTTTATCGTGTTGAGCCGGTATCTTTTTCCAGAAAATTTCACTGTTACTCCAACTGGTGCTTCCCATTTATATTGTAAATTTAATCTCTTAAATTCATCAATCAAAAAAGTATAGCTTTTCCTGGCTTTAAGCATTTTAGAGGGGATTTCTTTCCAAATCTTTAGTTCCTGACCATTCACCATAAGATTATTGTTAAACGTTGCTTGTATAATTCTGTTCCGTAGAGCTCTTGTGGTAAAATATATGACAATATCCCTTGGTAGATGCTTTTGTTTGGCGTACCACGAGTTGATTCGGTATGTTTTGTCGATTTGTGTAGCCAATTCCGCTTTAGAAATTCCAGACACCTGATCCAATATGTCAACCATCCTGCCTTTTAAATTTTCATATAATCCTTCTTTCAAACCTCTAATCCTTATAGCAACTTCCATAGATCTGAACTGAGTCATTAAGACCTCTTTTTCAAAATTTGCAATGTCATTTTGGATTTTATCTATGTAATTCACCGAAGTTGCCAAAGCTTGTTTATTTGTTTCAATACGTTCTGCCAAAACTTCAATATTTGTTGCTAAGCCTTTGCAAACCTCTAACACATCAAATCTTAGTTGTTGATTCATATTCTTCAAAGCAGCCTGCATCTTATGGTCTATCTCACTTATTTTCTGGTTAAATTCCAAAGTAAGTTCATGTTTCATAATCTTTAAATTATTTAATAAATTTTCAGGTGTCAAAAGCTGTGGAGGTGTTAGCTCAGTGTTAAGTTGCATTTTAGAAATATATCCAGATGAATAGTCATTTCTTTTAGTCAAAACAGTCTTTCCAAACTTTGAAGCCATTGGTGTTTCAAAAGAGTACAAAAAAGAAAGAAAGCCAGTTGCCTGATTAAAGTTCTTTCCAGTTTAAAAATCAGATAGTCTTTTATTATTGAAAATATTTCTATTATAACTTTAATCCAGAGTTAGGAGACAGAGAAAGAAAAAACCATTTTTCCAAGTTAAAAGTTTCCATAAGAGAGAGAGAAAGAAAAAAAAAAAAAAGCCTCTGGGGAAACGAAAGTCACTTTCACTTCTCAATCGCCATATTGTTACTCTGTTTCCTTTGTTCCCTTGCCGAAGTGAAAGCTTACCCAGGAGTTGAAAAAAAAAGGAAAAAAAGAGGTTTCAGTACTTGCCCATCTCACGCCTGTTTCTCTCTGTCTGCTTCTATAGTTTAAATGTAGTTATAAATCCCATTTTTGAAGCAGCGGCTGGTCACTCCATCTAGCTCTGCAAAAGGCAGAGGTTTCCGGATCTTCGGAGCTGGAGACAGGCTGCATGGGGAGCTCTCCCTTCGCGCCCTGCAGATGGCTCCTAAGGCGCTGGGGGGGCTCTACCCCTCCTGTCAGGCTCTCATCTCTCCCCTTTGCCCGGGGAAGAGATTTTAAAGCCGCCAGACAGCTGTTCTGGCGGCTTTTAACAAAGATCGGAAAGGCATCCAACGAGGGATGTCTGCGATGAAGCGCTCCAAAACCGGAAGTCAAAAACACATTTTTCTTATGCAGCTGCCAAGATAGTAGCTGAAGTTAACGACAAACGCTGCTAAATCCCCCCCTTGCACTGAAGTGATAAGAATGAATTGGCAAGTTATGAATTGCTAGAAAGTGAAACGTGGTGGGCAGGAAGAAAACTTCCAGCTACCTTCTGTGGCAACCATGCAGTGGTATTAGAACTGTGTTTTAATCTCCTATTATTGCAGAGAGTGGAGGAAAAGTCCCATCTTTCCCGCTGTTGTTATAAATACTGTAGTGACTGTACAATGGTACAGATTTTTAAAATCGTTCTTCAGTATTTATTACATTTAAGGCACTTGTTTCAAAGGTCCTTTGCACCCCACTTTTCAAAGAAATAAATGTGTGTGTTTCCTTTTATTTTTAGAAGAGAAAAGACCCAGATTCTTTGGCAAGTGCAAACACAGTGGAAAAGGTACATCATGAGTCCCCAAAGTTTAAATCAAGTCCATTTTGTTGACAATTCCTGAAGATAACTTTCCTAAAGCAGATTTGAGAAAAAATAGCATTGACTGGTCAGTGTCTGTTCTTAATGACCACATGGATGTACCACATGAATATACCTTCCACAGAAATATCTGTCCCCAAAACGGCCCTTCAGATCTACGGATGGTGCAGCCCCATTGTAATTGAATCCAACAACTTTATGTCTAGTTGTCTTCTTCTTCTTTTTTTCCTTCCATGTTTCCCAGCATTGCGGACTACTCAAGGAAGCTGGCTTTTTGTGTAATGTGTCCAAAATATAATAATTTGAGTCTGATTGTTTGAGTTTTGTGTAAGAATCCCATATTGATTTGACTTGTGATGTCTTTATGTGTCGGGGAGTTTGTTTGCTTTTTGGCTTTCATGTTAGTCTCAAGAGTCTTCTCACCAAAGTCCAAAGGCATCAATCTTCCTTCTCCCCCTCCCACTTCCTCCTTTTGCTCCTCTTGCTCCTCTTCCTCCTCTTGCTCCTGCTCCTCCTCCTCCTCCTCTTCTTGCTCCTCCTCTTCCTGCTCCTCCTCTTCCTGCTCCTCCTCTTCCTCCTCCTCCTCCTCCTCCTCCTCTTCCTGCTGCTCCTCCTCTTCCTGATCCTCCTCTTCCTGCTCCTCCTGCTCCTCCTCTTCCTCCTCCTCCTGCTCCTCCTCCTCTTCCTGCTCCGCCTCTTCCTGCTCCTCCTCCTCCTCCTTCTCCTGCTCCCCTTCCTGCTCCCCTTCCTGCTCCCCTTCCCCCTCCCCTCCTTCTGTTTCTCCTCTTCCTGCTCCTCCTCTTCCTGCTCCTCCTTCTCCTGCTCCTGCTCCTCCTCCTGCTCCTCTTCCTCCTCCCCTTCCTTCTGCTCCTCCTCTTCCTGCTCCTGCTTCTGCTCCTGCTCCTCCTCTCACTTCCATAGACTGCCCTGGTGATACCATGTTTTGCATGATTCTGACATTTGTGGGTGTATACAATCACAACTTCATCACTTTCAAGATAGTCATGATTGCTCTATCAAGTGCTAGTTTGTAGAGTGTTGCTTGACTGATTGTTCCTTTACTGTTGATGCTTGATCCTAAAAAACAGAAGGCATCTACCACTCGAATACCTTCATTGTCAATTCTTAAGCTGATTGCTGTACCTGCTGCCACTAGTATGGTCTTCTTTGTACTTAATTTTAAGGATGACATAGACAGGAAAATTTCCTTCCTGTTCCAGATTATATATAGACCTGCATGAGTTCAACATGGTTTTGCTTTATAGCTTGCAGTGAAGCAAAATTAAATCATAAGCATACAGGTAATCCTCAATGGACGACCCCAACGGAGCCCAACGTTCCTGCTGTTAAGTGAGACATTTGCTAAGTGCGTTCAGCCCATTTTACGACCTTTCTTGCCTTCGTTGTTGAGTGAATCCCTGCTGTTGATAAGTTAGTAACCCAGCTGGTAAAGTGAATCTGGCTTGCCCATTGATTTGGCTTGCCAGAAGGTCACAAAAGGAGATCACTTGACCTCAGGACACAGCAACCGTCATAAATATGAACCAGTTTGCCAAGCATCTGATTTTTACATCACGTGATCCTGGAGATGTTGCAAAGCTTGTAACTGTGAAAAACTAGGTTCCTTTTTTCAAGTGCTGTTGTAACTTTGAACGGCCACTAAATGAACTGCTGTAAGGCGAAGACTACCTCTACGTTGAAAGCTTAAGAGTTCAGCTGGTATCAATTCCACTTGGCATTCCCCCAAAGAAATGTATCCATTTGTTAAACCAAATGGACATCCCTTTTATTCTATGTAGAATCTAGAATCTAGGACAGGGGTGTCAAACTCAAGGCTCGGGGGCTGGATCTGGCCCATGGGGTGCTTAGATCTGGCCCACGGGGCTGCCTTGGAAACTGCGAAGGACCGGCCCCTCAGGAGGGCCATGTGCCAGCCTCCCAGACTCTGTTTTCAGTTGCAATGGCCTCTTGCAGCCCTCTGCCAGTGAAATTGGAGCTCAGGGGGCGCACGTGGCTCCACCGAGCTCCATTTTCACTGGCAGAGGGCTGCAGGAGGCCGTCATGGCAGAAAACGGAGCTTGGGAGCCCATTTTTGCTGGCTGAGCGCTCAGGCCACCACAGGCGCCCTCCCAACATGAGTGACATCAAGATGGCCACACCTACCCTGACCACACCCACCCCAGCCCCCTGAGGTCAAACACAACCCTGATGCAGTCTTCAATGAAATCAAGTTTGACACCCCTGGTCTAGGATATCTAGGATGTTGATTAGTTAATTCTGAGATAGATAACCCCTCTCTAGAACAGTTGAGATCTGCAATATATAAAAGCTGCATCAGCCGCATGCTATTTCTCTCATGAAACTAAATATTTCTAGAGATTGAAAAAAAAATTGCACATACCGTATTTTTCGGAGTATAAGACACACCTTTTTGCCCCCCAAAAGAGGGTAGAAATGTCGGTGCGTCTTATACACCGAATACAGCAATTTTAGCCTCTCAAAGCCCCGCGCCTGCATCCAATTTTTGCAAAAAAAACGGGCCATTTTTTTGCAAAAATGGGGGGTTTGCCTCCCCCCACCCCCTAGGAGTGTTCTGCAGGCTTCCCAGATCCTTTGCATGCCCTGTTTTTGCAAAAAAACGAGCGAAAAATGGGCCATTTTTTGCAAAAATTGGGGCATTTTTGCCTTCCCCCACCTCCTAGGAGTCCACTGCAGGCTTCCCAGATCCTCTGCTTTTTGCAAAAAAATGAGCGAAAAAGGGCCGTTTTTTTGCAAAAATTGGGGCGTTTTTGCCTTCTAATTACCCCATCTAGCATGACTGGAGGAGGAATTCTGGGAGTTGAAGTCCACTAGTCTTAAAGCTGTCAAGTTTGAAGACCCCTGAGTTAGGGGTTAGGGGTGCAAGGGTCTTCAAACTTGGCAAGTTTAAGACTTGTGGACTTCAACTCCCATTCCTGAGGTAGCATGACTGGAGGAGGAATTCTGGGAGTTGAAGTCCACTAGTCTTAAAGCTGTCAAGTTTGAAGTTTGTAAAAAGTATACAGGTTGTAAAAAGTGTACATGGTTGTAAAAAGTATTCTGCTACGCTGGTATTTTAATACATAATATATTACTGCACCATTTGGTTCAGAATACTTTTTTCCTTGTTTTCCTCCTCTAAAATCTAGGTGCGTCTTATACTTCGGTGCGTCTTATACTCCGAAAAATACGGTATATGTTTGTGTTCCACTTGATTTTTGGACCCGGATTAGAAAGGAATGGAACATAGCTTTTATTTGTCCCATTAACCTGAATGAAAACCCAACTGGAAAATTGTGCATGATTGTCAAGTTCATAATATCTAATACAATAGAAGCAAATTAGAGTTCTCTCCAGCAGCAGACGAAGGAGCAGATTGCTTTATAAATCATCATACCACTGACAGTCAATTACATTCAAAACTTTCCAAGCATGAGCATGTGGCAGTGTTTATCTACCAACATTTTTTTCCCCCTACAAGAGAAAATAGAGTAAATTTTGGGGAGCTCAAGACAGTTTCTATGGAAAAGATGGAATGTTTGTTTCCATATTTAAATTATTGTGTGGGGCTTTTCAGTGGCAGGTTTTTTTCTCTCTCCTGGCTTTTAAGAATTTATTTCAATAGGACTCGCCTTAACACCAGGGTGCTCGGCTATGATGCTTCGAGGTCTTGTGGCTGCATCCGTTTGCTTGCACATACCATATTTCCCTGAAAATAAGACCCAGTCTTATATTTTTTTGAACCCTGAAATAAGTGCTCGGCCTTATTACCCTATGCTCAATAGCCCGATTGGGCTTATTATCAGGGGATGTCTTATTTTGGGGGAAACAGGTATCTACCTCCCTACCTCCCTAGCTACCTACCTACATACATACTACCGTGTTTCCCCGCAAATAAGACCCTGTCTTATATTGTTTTGAACCCTGAAATAAGTGATTGGCCTTATTGCCATGCACTTAAAAGCCCAATTGGGCTTATTATCAGGGGATGTCTTATTTTGGGGAAAACAGGTATCTACCTCCCTCCCTCCCTCCCTACCTCCCTCCCTCCCTACCTACATCTATCTATCTATCTATCTATCTATCTATCTATCTATCTATCTATCTATCTATCTATCTATCTATCTATCTATCTATCTACCTACCTACCTACCTACCTACCTACCTACCTACCTACCTACCTACCTATCTACCTACTACCATGTTTCCCCGCAAATAAGACCCTGTCTTATATTTTTTGAACCCTGAAATAAGTGCTTGGCCTTATTACCATGCACTCAAAAGCCCGATTGGGCTTATTATCAGGGGATGTCTTATTTTGGGGGAAACACATACAAACACGCATTCCAAACCTTCTGAAGGATACAACTGCTTTCATGGTTTGAGAAAGAGGGTTTCATCCATACAGTGCAGGGAAGCACCCCTTTTTAAATGTTTTGCACAGCCCTATTTATGGAAGCAGTTTGGTCTCCGTTGTCTACAGCTGATAGAACTGTGTGTTTCTCTATCACGGAAAGAGAAGTACCTAGTCAAAGGGGAAATGGAAAGAAGCAAAGGAAATTATGGAAATAAGAAACATGACAGAGAGCCAGTTTGGTATAGTGGTTAAGGCATAGGGCTAGAAACCCAGGGGACCATTAGGCACGGAGCCAGCTTGGGTGACATTGTCTAGTCACTTTCTGATAGAGGAAAATATGTGTAGCACTGATGATGTTACCTAGTTTGGATAATTGAAACATCTGAAAGAAAACAACCAAGGTTAGAGACCCTTCAGATACTTGCACAGGAAGGAGGCAGTGGCAAACTTCAGGGACTTGTTAGAATAGAATAGAATTCTTTATTGGCCAAGTGTGATTGGACACACAAGGAATTTGTCTTTGGTGCATATGCTCTCAGTGTACATAAAAGAAAAGATACATTTGTCAAGAATCATGAGATACAACACTTAATGATTTTCATAGGGTACAAATAAGCAATCAGGAAACAATATTGATATAAATCGTAAGGATACAAGCAACAAGTTATAAGTGGGAGGAGATGGTTGATAGGAACTGGGAGTCTTTGAGAATCAGACACAATGGAATGGAAGAACGAAATATACTTATGCACTTGTATACAAACTTCCATATACATTTTGAATAAGTAGGTGATGCAATATCTTTGATCTTTCTTTGAACCCAGGATGAGTTCATTTGTTGCTGCTGTTGCTGCTGTTTGAAATGATGTATTCTGAATGATTTCTACATTGGATCTCTCTTTAATGATCTTCCACCTATGACTTCTTGTTCTGCCTCTTGTGTGTTTTGGTGAATAAGTCAAATCCCTTCTTTTCTGTGACAGCCCCTCAAATGTTGGAAGACTGCTATCATGTCACCATTAGTCCTAACACTAATTCCTGGTATTTGTTTCATCTTCTATTTTGGTTATGGGTGAACTTCTTCATCTGTTTCTAAAATCAGCAGATTCAATGTTGGTTTCCTTTTCAGTGCTTTGATCCATTTCTTATTTTATCCAGTTGAGCATAGAACATTTCCCCTAAAATTCTAATAGTTTTTTTTTTTTTAGAGGTTAGAAGTATAAGATCACTTTTTCACCCATTGCTAAAAAAAAGTTACAAAGCTACATACCCCAATGGCCTGGAACTTCACAAATAAAGTAGACATCTTCAAAATAACCTCTATGGAATGGAATGGAATGAAATGAAAACACTGCAACTTATCTACTGGGACCTACCTTTTAGAGAACATCAGAGATTTGTGTTAGGAATGTACCGATGCTTTAAATAAGAGGAATATTTTTTTTTAAAAAAATTAAAATAGCCCAATGAAAATGTGGCTAAATGTCTCTGGAGATTCTCAGACATCCAGGTCATGGTTGTCCCAAAGGTGCTTTTTCAAGAGGCAACTGGATTTTCTGGTTTTTCTGTGAAGATGTTTCACTTCTTATCCAAGAAGCTTCTTCAGCTCTGACTGGATGGTGGGGAATGGAAGAATTTATACTCCTTGCAGACAGTTGGTCATTTGCATTCTTTTAGAACAGGGGTGTCAAACTCATGACGACACATTGTCATCATGTGACATATAGCAACTTTCCCCCCTTCCTAAACCAGAAGTGGGCGTGGCCAGCGCATGACACATCTGGCCCACGAGTTTGACACCCCTGTTTTATAGAGTCGTTGAGGCCACCTGGAGGTTAATCTGTGTCCCATCAAGACAAGATTCAGCAGTTCATCTGCATTTAAAAGACAAAGGCCACTCTTTTGAAGTAGCAAAGTCCACATTTTGGATAGAGAGGACCACTGGTTTGAAAGAGGGGTCAAACAGGCCATCTATGTCAAAATTGGACAGCCGTCTCTCAACAGAGGGGGAGGGATACAACATCATCTATCTCCAGTCTACAACACAAGTCCTTTCAACAGTTCTAAGGAGGCTCCACACCCATTTGCACTACTTAGGTGACCCTGAGGACACAGAGACACCTCCAAGTGCCCTCAACGACTTTCTAAAAGGATGCAAATGACCAGCTGTCTGCAAGGAATATAAACCCTTTCATTCTCCACCATCCAGTCAGAGCTGAAGAAGCTTCTTGGATGAGAAGCGAAACCTCTTTAGAGAAAAACCAGAAAGTCCATGTGCCTTTTGAAAAAGCACCTTTGGGACAATGAAAACGTGGTTTCCTACATACTGATGTTTTAAATACACACGTAGCTTTGGGGACTGGAAAATAACCAGCCAAGGAAAAGAGTCTTTTGCTTGACAGTTACAAATCAATGGAACATGGAACTTGAGAGCCACAGTTACAGAAGAAAGCAAAACCAATGACATCTGTGGCCTCTTGTGTTCTAATTATGCTTCAACAGAGCAGACCGGGAAAATGACTTTTTGTGTTGCAGAGGGAAGCGGGCAATGTCATTTCTTCATCAGCAGCCCGTTTGGGAACATGACAGTTAATGTTTTGGAAGTGATTTGCATATTTCCAATCATCTGCCTCTGGCAGATACGGGGGGGAAAAGTTTTCAACTGCCAGGTTTGATAGTCACACAGTCTGGCAGCTGCTTGTAACAGGAAAATAAAGCAAAACACATCAGGAAAGTGGCCCTGGGCAGGGGTGGGTTCCTCCCAGTTCAGACCGGTTCACCCAAACCAGTAGCGACCCGCTGGTGATGTCACAATGATGTCACCGACCCGGTTCAGTCGGTGCCGGTCCGTGGGCACCACCATCTTTTTTCTTGAATTTTTTTCGATAAAAAAAATGATTTTTTTTTCTTCTGAGCATGCACAGAAGCCGAGTTTCTGGTACTGTGCATGTGGTCACCATCTTGCTTTTGGCTTTTAAAAAAAAATAATTAAAAAAAATTTTTTAAAAAAAAAATTATTCTGAGCATGCGCAGAAGCCGAGTTTCCGGCACTGTGCATGCAGTCGCCATCTTGTTTTTGATTTTTTTTTTAAAAAAAATAAATTTATTTTTTTTTTATTTCTTTTGAATTTTTTTTTCTTCTGAGCACGTGCAGAAGCTGAGTTTCCGGCACTGTGCATGTGGTCGCCATCTTGTTTTTGGCTTTTTTTAAAAAAAATCAGTTTATTTGGCACTGTGCATGTGTGCACGCGCGAAACGCACCCTCGCTCACGTGGCGTGCCCACACAGCATGGGAGGAAGCAAACTGGCAGCAAGGTAAGTTGGAACCCACCACTGGCCCTGGGGGACATGCGTATCCCATTCACACAACCATGGGAATTTCTATAATCCTCGACTTACAGTAGTTTGTTTAGTGTCCGTTCAATGTTACAACAGTGCTGGAAAAAGTGACCATTTTTCACAGTTACGACCTTTGCAGCATCCCCGTGGTCATGTGATCAAAATTCAGATGCTTGGCAACTGGTTCATTTTTATGACAGTCGGAGTTTCCCAGGGTCATGTGATCCCCTTTTGCGACCTTCTGACAAGGAAAATCAAGGGGGAAGCCAGATTCCCTTAACAACCGGGGTTATGAGCCACGGTGTGCGCAGTGGTTAGAGTGCAGTACTGCAGGCTACTTCTGCTGACTGCCGGCTGCCTGCAATTTGTCAGTTCGAATCTCACCAGGCTCAAGGTTGACTCAGCCTTCCATCCTTTCGAGGTGGGTAAAATGAGGACCCAGATTGTTGGGGGCAATAGGCTGACTCTGTAAACAGTTTAGAGAGTGCTGTAAAGCACTGTGAAGTGGTATATAAGTCTAAGTGTTATTGCTAATAATTTATCAACTGCAGTGATCCATTCAAGAACAGAGGGAAGAAAGATCGTAAAAAAGGGCTAAACCCACTTAGCAAATGTCTCACTTAACAACAGGAATTTTTGGCTCAATTGTGGTTATAAGTCGAGGACTACCAATACTAAGGTTTGCTCTGTCTTCAATAAACACCAGCACTGGAAAGACGCAGCGGAGAATCATTAGCCTGTGTTCCAGCAGGCCAAAGTAATTGGTCATTTTCAAGCAAAATGTGTGATTTTTCACCATGCCAGCCACACTTGAAAATTGAATCCAACCCAAATAAAAACAGAAACGAGACATTATAAACTTGGACATCCGAGAAAGAATCTGTAGTTATTGACAAAGCTATAGCTTTATGGGAAATGCCAGAATTATTCTTTCCCCCTGTAATGGTCCTAGGAGAAGCTCATTATTAGATGATTCGCAGGGTCAAAGACTATTAACATGTGACAATATCATGCCTTTTGTTGTGTTGTTGTCGTTGTTGTTTTGGTTCATTGCACAGTCAGCCAGATGTTTAGATGGGATTTGGGATTTTTATCCACTTAGCGAGTCCTTGCCAAGGACTTGGGATAGACAGATGTGGATGTTTGATGGTGTGAAAGTATTGTCACAGGATGTAGGCCATTCTGAGTAAAGCTGCCTTTTACAATTGACTGTTATGGCTCATCGCAAAGTCAGCCAGATGTTCAGACGGGATTTGGCATTTTTATCCACTTAGTGAGTCCTTCCCAAGGACTTGAGATAGGCAGATGTTGATGTTTGATGGTGTTAGAGGTATCTATTGTCGTTATTATTTCCTTTCCTGCCATTCCCTGTTCCCATTTTGTCAAGATGTGGATATTGCCAGTTGAGCATCTCTACTATTTCTAGATTTACTGTATTTTCTAATCAAGCAGACATGTGATGTGTTTTACTACGCATGTGTGCATTCCAGGAGTCTCCTCTTTCCTCCTTCTCCTGTGAGCCTCGCCCGAGGCAGACGTGATTTCTTAGCTGAGACAATGTAGCTTATTTAAGGTTTATATTCTTCTGTTACTTTTGTACTAAAATAAATATTTTGCTAATTAGAATTGAATCTCGGTTTTATTTTCTAAGTAAGAATGACTTCAAGGAAGCAAGATCCTATATCACCTCTTTGATAGGAATAATTTCCTATCCGTCACATTTTCTCACAGTACTTCTTAGAATCCAGCAAATGAATGCTTAAGGCTTTAGTTTGTCGCTGTTCATAAAGGTGGTGCTGAATTAATTTTAGTATTCTATCTGATTTTTTTTTTAAACGAACCTTGCATTTCTAAAATAAAATGGTCTCTTAAAATTACAGTAATAAGTACTTAGGTCATAGGGAACCCATGTTGCTTAGATATTGTGCCTACTCTCATCAGTTCGATCCACTGTAGTGATTGAGAAGGCATAATCAACTTTCTGAATGACCTCAGAAGGACTAATCATTGCTACCCATCATCATGCTTTCCATAATTACCAGAGTGATATCTTTAGCAGCCATGTAAAGCAATTCGGTATTATAACCCCCATGTTGCATCCGGAGGATGAAAACAGGAGGAATAATAGTTTCTACAAAGCCAATGTGGAATTTGGAACCAAGCCGAAATTAAATCCAGGAGCTCAAATGATCCATGATAACAGGGATATTCATGGGACCTTCAGCTGATTAAGCTGAACATCTGCCAAACAGTTTTCTGGGACAAATCCAATGGTGGAATAACGAGGGGGAAAAAAATTAAACATTACATATTGAAGTCGTCTTCCCTCCATTTTCCCTTTCTTTTTAAATAGTGGAGTACCATATTTTTTGGAGTATAAGATGCACCGGAGTATAAGACCCACCTTAGTTTTGGGGGAGGAAAACAAGGAAAAAAGGCCTCTGCCTCCCAGCAATTTGCCAAACAGCAAACAGCACAGATGATATACACTGTTTGCTGTGTATTTCTGTGCATGTGTGCCTGACCCATAGAAATAGCAAAGAATTGGAGAAATGTACATTATGCCAATAAGTTTTCTTAAATGTAGTCACACTAACTCCTCCCAATTATTTAAATAGATCTACTCCAAGGTAAGGATTTAACTCTAATACTAAACAGGACACTGTTACATTTCAGACTATACTTGTACAGAGCTGTTAAAATTAATTAAAATTTCTGGAAGTATACATTATTCTCTATTTAAAAGAAGATACAATAGCGCTGGACGTCTTCAGAGCAAGCATTTATTTTAAAAAGCTTCTTTATTTTGTTAAGTTGTCTAGATTTACAGGGGTCTCCAACCTTGGCAACTTTAAGACTTGTGGACTTCAACTCCCAGAATTCTACAGCCAGCAAAGCTAACAAAGCTGGCTGTTGAATTCTGGGAGTTGAAGTCCACAAGTCTTAAAATTGCCAAGGTTGGAGACCCCTGGCTCTAGAACAATAATAAAGCAGTCTTTAAAAATAAGTTTAATAATGTGAACATTCTACAGACATTTATAGTTATTCACTTACCCCATGCACCCAGTTCAGCAGAAAATAAAAATCTGCGTGTCTCTCCCAGCTATTTGCCTCTTTGCAGCTACTTTCAGTTTCATTTTCCCACATGGCAAATCAGCTATAGGTTGGGAAACTGCTGCTGACTTGCTTGGCTTTACAGGCTCTTCCCTCTTTGCTGCAAGCAGGTAAATTGCTGGAAGACAGAGGCCAAAGGGTGGGGGTGGCTGGGTGGGTGGGTCTACATTCTGTGTATAAGACACACCCAAGTTTTCATCCACTTTTTGGGGGTAAAAAGGTGTGTCTTATACTCCAAAAAATATGGTATAAAATATAAATAGCTGAATGTTGAGGCATATATATCATTGGGTTTATGGCTTGATATTCATACAGTCATATGGGTTTCCCATATTCCAAACCCTTCAAAAGTTAGCATGTTTCAACCCTAAAATGAGGAAAGAAAAGATATGAATAACAAAACATTTCTGCCTTAAGCAAACAGAGAATTTCCTGGCAGTTAGAACAATTAATCAGTGGAACAGCTTGCCTCCAGAAGTTGTGTATGCTCCAAATCTGGACGTTTTTAAGATGTTGGATAACCATTTGTCTGAAGTAGTGTAGGGTTTCCTGCCTAAGCAGGGGGTTGGACTAGAAGACCTCCAAGGTCCCTTCCAACTCTTGTTGTTGTTGTTGTTGTTGTTGTTGTTGTTGTTGTCATTGCTATTCTTGCTTTCCATGTTGATATGAATCTCCTTTTTCCCAAGAGCACAAGGTGAAAAAGACCTGTTTAAACTAAAAAAAAATGTGCATCTTATTTGGCAAACATTTAACTGTCTTTAGTGTTTTCTTCCTCACCACAACGGGACTGGTCTGTCAACACATTTTTTTCTGAACCAAAGCCCTCCCGGGATAATCACTGGATTTTCATCAAGACTGCAGTGATTAGTTTCCCCTGATTATCGTAATCAAACAACTAATTAACTATTGTGTTTCAGAAAAGATATGTGATAATAAAGTGAAGTCTCATTTGAGTATGGATTTCAGAGAGTTTAAGAATGCAGACGTGTAGTTTTCTTGGAAACAATACAAAAGTGGCATTGTTGCTGTTAAACTTTTTAAAACCTACCTGTGTCCTCTGTACCAGTGGAATTACAGGGAAGAATCCCAGCCAAGTATCAGTTAAGCAGTTAACCTGCTTAACTGCTAAAACTATATAAAGTCAGCTAGACATGCCTCTTTATCTTAACAAGACATATCATGTTCAGATCTGTTGTAAATATATTTACCACTGGTTGATATATTCTCAGGCACATTATTAATCCTTTCTGTAAGTGGGCTTATGAGTTTGAGTAGAAGAGAGGTATATTTATTCTTAGCCCTTCTGCTGAGATTCATGAAATTCAAAAGTACTTACATTTTGCCAGTTAATGCACAAATTAAAAAAAAATCCTAAACTAAATAGCATTTGAGGGTTTTGTTTTTGTTTCATTTTACCAACCGTATGTCAACATTCTGACTGACCCAACCAAAGCAAGCACCCTCGAGAACCTTCCGATGTCTGAATGCAAAACTTTATTGAGTACATCATTTCGGCACTGATGAAGGTAAAATCAGCTCTACCTAATTCTCGCACAAACATACATAATTGAAGTCTAGATTTCCCCCCTGCCCTATTAATGCAGGTCACATTGTCCAATTGAGCATCATTGTATTGTTATGAGAAAAAGTCTCCGGTCTTGGCAAACACCTGCCAATATGTCCTTGGCTCTCACAGCTCATCTTCTTGAAGTCTGGAGCCTGCATTCCATCTCACCCTTTCCTCCCTCCTGGCTCTTTGGCAAGTTGAGAAGCAATAATAACTGCAATAGCATAAGCGCATTTCGAGCTTGACACTGTACTTAGGTTTCCATTTCATTTTTTTTGCAGGTTAGATTTTTTTTCTTTAACTGGGGCAAATTGGTTACGTTTTTTTGCCCAAGGTAAATTGTCCTTGGTTTGTTTCTACAACGTGGTGTTTGGAGCACCTTCAACATCCAAAGTAAACAACAAAAGTGCATTATTTTCTTTCTTGGGTACATTTTTAGCAGCTTGACACATATCTTTAAATTCTTGATAATAACTCTTATGTTTTGATAGTAGTCAGGAAAGGGTAATCAAGGTGACAAAATGTTTAGAGGCTGATTAACCAAACATAGGTATCAGACAAAAGTAACAGAAAAACAGACTTAAGATTTAGTCAATAAAGCTTTAACAGACTGGGATGTAATTAATGCTATTCTCAGAAGGATGAGGGGGAAAAAGTCTGACCACATTTTTATAATGAGCTAAATTGAAAAATGCAATTTGGATGGTATTTCCCTCCACCTTCTAGGAAACTAAGGAATATCTTACAGGCAACCTTGTGTTCTGTCAAGTCTCTTCATGGAATACCATATTTTTCGGAGTATAAGACGCACCTTTTTCCTCCCTAAAAGTGGCTGAAAATTTGGGTGCTTCTTATACTTCAAATGTAGCTTTTTTTCCCAGCCCTAACTAGGTGCTAACAGATCTTCCCAGCTCTTACCTTGCAGGCTTTTTCATTGTTACTCTCTCCAAAGAATGTTTTTCCAGCCCTAAGTTTTTGCAGAATTTTTTTTCATTGCTCTACTTGCTCTGAATAAGTTTTTTTCTAGCCCTAACCAGGTGCTAACTATCTTCCCAGCTCTTACGGCTTGCAGGCTCTTTCATTGTTATTCTCTCAGAAGAAGGTTTTTTTAAGTCCTAACCAGGGGATAAAATAATGTGCTGAAGCTGCTCCAAATAAGTTTTTTTCTAGCCCTAACCAGGTGCTAACGATCTTCCCAGCTCTTACTGGCTTGCAGGCTCTTTCATTGTTATTCTCTCAGAAGAAGGTTTTTTTAAGTCCTAACCAGGGGATAAAATAATGTGCTGAAGCTGCTCCAAATAAGTTTTTTTCTAGCCCTAACCAGGTGCTAACGATCTTCCCAGCTCTTACTGGCTTGCAGGCTCTTTCATTGTTATTCTCTCAGAAGAAGGTTTTTTTAAGTCCTAACCAGGGGATAAAATAATGTGCTGAAGCTGAGCAGACTAAGGATGCTAGCCAGATGAATACCTGGTAGGCAGACTGTTTTCCCCTATTTTCCTCCCCAAAAACTAAGGTGCGTCTTATACTCCGGTGCGTCTTATACTCCGAAAAATACGGTATTTCCACTTTCTTCCTGTAATATCCAGAAACACTTTTAATGCAATATGTGTTTCCTGCTTTTCTGTTTCATATCAATGGCAGACGCTCAAAACACATTCTGGATACTCAATATGAGAGGTAGCAAAAATGCAGATAACAGGATTCATGAAAATCCACTGATGATTACAACTTATTGGATAGAGATCTAATCAATCCTTCAGTGGCAAACAGCTTGAACTCTCTATCGAAGAACAGGATATTACCAACTTTTTCTTATTTATTTTTGTAAGGACACAGAGATGGTTCCAGATATAATAATACTTCATGGAGACATAAAGAAATCAAATCAAAGCAGGTGGCAGTACCTAGCTGATCTTAAGAACGCTGGGCATGAATAACAGCAACAGCAACAGCAACAACAACAACAACAACAACAACAACAGCAGCAACAATTTTGGGATTGCACCCAAGGTGGTAGTACCAATAATAATAGGCGCCTTGGGTGCAATCTCAAAACAACTGAAGCACCACTTCATTGGCATTGACAAATTTGCTTTAATCAATTGCAGGAGGCGGCTTTACTCAGAACAGCTTCCATCCTGCCACGATATCTGTAACACCATCAAACATTCAGATTTGCCTATCCCAGGTCCTTGGTAAGGACTTGATAGGCAGACAAAAATGCCAAACCCAGTCTGAACATCTGCCTGACTGTACGATGATTAATAATGATAATATCCCAGAAAAAGCAACGAAAGACTACTTCTATATTGGTTCTAACAAAGCTTAATCGGCATGTCAATGTAGTCTATCCTGATTTGAGTGCAGCCTTTGAAACTCACTTAAATTATTTTGATTTCAATATGCCAACTAGTATTATTCATTATTTAGTGTATGATGAGAACTTCACAGATGAGAAGTAAACATATACACACAATCCACATAATTATATACAAAATCTCTATGGGGATATGGCAGTGGCATCATAACTGGATGTCTAATTCAACAATTTAGGCAATCACCTCTTGTGTTGCTTCATGCAGATCTTTGAAGGAACCAGTGATTGAACATGGTGTGCAATCTCGCACTGACTAGTACAGGGGTAGGCAAAGTTGGCTCTTCTATGACTCATGGACTTCAACTCCCAGAATTCCTAAGCTAGCATGATTGGCTCAGAAATTCTGGGAGTTGAAGTCCATGAGTCATAGAAGAGCCAACTTTGCCTACCCCTGGACTAGTATATAAGTGTAAAGCTATTTAAATTTGATAGTGTAGATCAATAGACACCTTTAATGACCCATATTTTTTTAATGAAGAATATGGAACTAAATGGCTGGTTCTATATGTCTTCTTTCAGTTCACTCTATCCAAAGGAGGAGGAGGAGATGAAAACAAATTGGCCCACATATAAGACCTCAAAAAAGCATATAACTGACGAAAACCAAACGTTGGATCCCTATGGTTCATAACCCTGAAGGGCAAATGTGATCCAAAAACCTGGAAACCCCTACCAATGCAATATGAAAAGGCAACCACAAGCTGTCAGGCAGTGATTTTATATTGCCTGTTATATGTATATGCAGGGAGCTGCATCCCTATCAAATATAATGGTTTATTCCTGAGCACGTGATTAGTATGTTCCTAGTACGCATGTGTACATTCCTTTCTTTGATCCGTCCTTCTATTTCAGCTTCTGTAAGAAGCAAGACGTGTTTTTATAGCTAAGATGTGATTAATCAGAATTTATTGTTTTTGTACCGAAATAAATATTTTCTACTTAGAACTTTAAACTGCGGTTTCTTTTCTAATGTCACAGTTCCAGGGAAAGATCTATTTTCACCTCTGATGAGAGTTATTCTTATCTGTCACAAACATTTCTCTACAAATTGGAAAAGCAACGACAAGGTATCTAAAAAAGCCAGTGTCAAAACATACAGGATTCTCCATAAACTAAAAAATAGGAACATATTTTGAAAATGAAAGGAGGACCATACCTTCCAGGAAGATTACTAAGCGGTCTCCAGAAGTTGTAAGAATGGTGCCAGAAATCCTAAATGTTCAGAATGAGCTGAAGCTTGCAAGGACAACAAAAAAGGGGGTGATTTGACTACTTTAGAAACAAAAGCAATGCTAAGTGGATGTAGATGCCTACAAAGTGTTGAAAGGATTGTGAGGGACAATGAAAAGACATCATCTCTTAACTCCTAGTTAGTGTTGATGGAGGGCTTGCCTTTGGTTTAATGTTTATGAAGATTTATTTTATTTTTTTCTTATTTTTTTATTTTGTCAACACATGTACAAGATAACAGGTATGATATAAACATAAACAAAAGCAAAGTATGTATAGGTAAATTTAGACGTGCGTAAATTTAGACGCTTATGCACGTCTAGGTAAATAGATGCTTATGCACGTCTAGGTATAGGTAAATTTAGACGTGCATAAATTTAGATGCTTATGCACGCCCTAAGGGGCGTGCATAAGCTAAAGTGACCAGATTTTTTTAAGCGGGACGGGGGGGCGGGCCCGCCTGGGCGCCGCCATTTGTTTTGCCCTCTGCACATGCGCAGAACGCTGCGCATGCGCAGAGGGCAAAACACAGCAAATGTTGGCGTCCAGGTGGGGGGGGGAGGCGGGAGGCCTTTCCTCGCCTCCTGCCTCCCCTTCGGGAGCCAGCAGCCCTTCGGGAGCCCGCCTCCCCTTCGGGAGGCCTTTCCTCGCCTCCCGCCTCCCCTTCGGGAGCTGCCCTGGAGCCGGGCTGGCAAGCGACGAATGGGAGGTGGGAGACGGGGAAAGGAGGCAGCCGGCAGCTTACCTGTCGCGAGCTCCAGGCATCCAAGGGCCGCGGTCTCCCGGTCGCCCGCCCGGCCCCAGGGCAATGGCGGCAGCGAGGCAACGGGGGGGGAGGAAGGGGAGGGGGATGAGGAAGGGCTGTTTGCGCCGCCGGAGGAGCCGCTCGTGAGCTCAAACCGGCGACGGCAGCAGCGACGGCTCCTCGTCCCTCACCCCTCCACCCGCATCCCAACAGCAGCGGCGCCTCCGAGGGCGGGGCTAAGGATGGGGTGGGGGAAGGAGAGGAGGAGCAGTCCCCCTTCCCCCTCTCCCCAGCAGGCAGCCGCCTCGCTGAAATTCCGCCCGACTTGCTTCCGGTACCTCTCTTTTGCTTCCCCTTCTAAGGTGACCAGACATCCCGCTGTTTCGGCATTCTTTTCAAAAAAGCGGGACTTTTTGAAAAGAATGCGGGACGCAGGACACACGCTTGAAAAGCGTGTCTGTCCCGCCAAAAGCGGGACGTCTGGTCACCTTAGCATAAGCACACAATCGTGCCTACCATTCCTGTCCTAATGTACACATATATTCTTACCTCTTTTACTCTTATTCATGCTTGTACTATTACATATATATTCAATCATGTTTTACTGTTTATACTTTGCTTATAATCATATATGCTTGACAAATAAACAAATGCAAATATAAACAATAGAACAAAAGAACAGGGACGGTAGGCACGATGGTGCGCTTATGCACCCCTTACAAACCTCTTAGGAATGGGGTGAGGTCGACTGTAGATAGTCTAAGGTTAAAGTTTTGGGGGTTTGGGGAAGAAACCACAGAGTCAGGTAGTGCATTCCAGGCACTGATCACCCTGTTGCTGAAGTTGTATTTTCTGCAGTCGAGTTTCGAGCGGTTTACATTGAGTTTGAATCTATTGTGTGCTTGTGTATTGTTGTGGTTGAAGCTGAAGTATTCATTGACAGGTAGGACATTGTGGCAGATGATTTTATGAACTACATTTAGATCTGATCGAAGGCGACATAGTTCTAAGTTGTCTAAGATTCTCAACCATCCAGGTCATGGTTGTCCCAAAGGTGCTTTTTCCAAAAGGCAACTGGTCTTTCTTGATTTTTTCCCCTTGAAAATATTTTCCTTTCTCATCCAAGAAGCAGAGCTGAAGAAGCTTCTTGGATGAGAAACGAAACATTTTTAAGGGGGAAGAAAAACACAAGAAAGTCCAGTTGCCTTTTGAAAAGCACCTGTGGCACTTTGGCTGTTATTTCACTGGGGGAAGGAAACAACCACACCGAAGGACAGAGAAGGAGAAGATAAAAGAGTACACAATTAATATAAATGGTTTTAGGACACAGGTGCCAAGCACTTACATTCTGATGTAATGTAGGAACTCAAAATAGGGGGGGGGGGAATGAATAAGTTGAATATGTTGTATTGAACCCACTGATCTATATATTTTCCCCCGAGTCTTAGATCATTATTTAGCTCAAAGGAAATAAATGAAATAATCAAGATACACCAATCAGTCAAATCAGATTTGACTAGTGAGTTGGCTTCTTGGTTGATGTTGGGGATTTCTCTGTGTTTGTGTAAGCTTCTGAACCAATTCAGAGGCCTCCAAAATTGGATGAGACAAGTTGATTTGGCTGTTGGACTCAAGAATCAATTTGATTTGGAGATTTGATCAAATCCCTTTTGAAATTAATTTCTGAACTTAATTAAACACCGACCAAAAAGAGCATTCAAGAACATTCTTTCACTCGTTTTATTGACGCTCCTTGAAGATTTTTGTCCCAAAAGATGGCAGTTTCCTCTTTAGAATTGACTATGACATCCGTTAGTTCTTTAGTTTGAAAACTCAAATTGTAAACAGTGTAATTCTATAGCAAAGAAATATTGGGGTGATATTTTATTAGTATTACTTAATACAGGAGGTTCTCGAAGTGAATATAAAGATAAAACCAGGGGTTTAATGGATGAAGAAGCTGGAAAAAAAAGTGCATCTTTGATGTTTATTTATGTCGACCACAGCTAGAATACTTTATGCACAAAAATGGAAGGATACTTTGATTCCCACAATGGACAAATGAGTTACAAAAGTTGATGGAGTTAGCAGAGATGTCTAAATTGGCTGTTTCGATTAAAGAAAAAAAAACAATTATTTTTGTTTCTGCTTGGAAACCACTTTTGGACTTTGTGCTTGAGGTGGGAAAAAATGAAAATTTTGATTTTGGTTTTGTTGTTATAGAAGTGGCTAGTATATATAATTATATAAAAGTTAAAAAGTTGAGGTTTTATGTTACTACCATATTCTACTGCACCCAAAGGAGTCACAAGTCAATGCTTTCCTTTTTTTCCCTTTTATCCTATACTTTTCTCTCTCCCTTTTTCTACCTTATTTTCTTTTTTTCTTTGTATTTCTGTATTTTATATTTTGATAAATGAATCAGCGACGGGTTGCTCCCTTACTGGTGCCGGTGCGCTGCACGCGCATCTCCACGCTTTGGGCGCACGCGTGCTTGCTATGCACGCACCCGCCTCACGCGATTTTGCTTCTGTGCATGCGCGGAAGCAAAATCGCGCCGAAATCTCACGAGGTGATGCGCATGCGAGAGAGATTTCAGCACGATTTTGCTTCCACGCATGCACAGAAGCAAAATCTCACGTGCGCGCATGTCCCCTCGTGAGATTTCAGTGCAATTTTGCTTCCACGCATGCGCAGATGCAAAATCGCCCAAAAATTCACTGGGAAAAATGGCGACGCGCGCGATGGACCGGCAGAGAGGGCTCCGGAGCGGTCGCGTGCAAGTTGCGCAATCGGCCGCTCCCTACCAGAGCTGCGCACCGGGCAGCTCCGGCAGGAACCCACCTCTGAAATGAATACAAAAATACCAAAAGAAGAATCAATGCAATTCTCTCTACGTTGAGGAGGATCAAGAGACAATGATAAAATGAACGCCTAATTGTACATAAGCACTACTTACATTACTTGAAGTGTGATTATTGTGGCGGTGGTTTTTTTTTTTTTTTTTTTTTTTAACTAAGGCAGTATGGCAAGTGCCAAACCAATTCCTTTATCTTTAATACTTTATACATTATTCCAAAGGCAGCCTCTGGTCTAAAATGGCATTTGTATTCAGCTCGTTGTGGCGTTACGAATGCTTATATTTCCTACATCAATTTATTTAAACATAATGTTGAGGTGCAGAATGGAAAATCACAGTGACCTGTAAGGCAAGTTCCCCCCCTTTTTGTAATTTAAAACCTTTCAGTGTTTTCATTCCTCTCCTCTGCCCAACCCTACACCTTATTTTTTTTTATTTTTCATTTTTTTTCCTTTGGTTCCACGAAATGGATTTTCAGCAAGGCAATAACAGCAGGGAAGCTGGGAAAGGAACAAGCCAGGAAATAGCACGACCGTTGCCATTGTCGAGGGAAGAGGAGGGGAAGAGTTGGAAGGGATTTGGTTTAAATGCAATAAGGCTGGCTTAGAAGAACAAAATTCTGATTTAACAGTCATGACCCATTTAGGCCCAGCAAGAATAATATGGCCCAAAGAATTCAAATTGTGGTTCTCCCATCAAAAATTGTTTCTAAGGTACCTGCTGTGAGTAATGGCTTGAAACTGCACCGGCCATAAGTGCTTTACTCAAGAAAAGCAGCTGAAATGAACGAGCTGAGCAGTTGGGCCTGAGATACAAATAGTTGTCATTCCAAGCACACACACACACACACACACACACACACACACACACACACACACACACCATCTATTTAAACAACATAAGCTACTTTTCATTTTCCTCTGCTTTACCTGCTCTGCCTTTTAAAAACCACCACCACCACCACCACCACCAACAACAACAACAACAACAACAACAACAACAACACAGATTTCTTTCAAGCTTTGTTGCAAACAGCAGGGCCTGCTTGTATGTTAGGACATCTTCAGGAGAAATGGGAAAAGGGTTTCGATTCTTAATTACACGATCAAAAAAACCGTGTGCTGCAGAATTAGCAGCACTGTGCCAGACCATCGGTGGGCTCGGGAGGCTGTGCACCAGGTGAGGAAAAGAAAGATTAAAGAAATAAGCAACTGCTTGCAGACAAGAGATTGCTAATTGGTATCTTGTAGGTTTGATCAGTTTCATGAAATGAATGCTCCTTACTTATCAATGAGCTGTAAAAAGGGTTGATTTTTTTTACACATGGGAAAATATCATAGGGTGCATATTGATAGTGATTGTACGGTGATATTGTCTTCTTTGCATTACACCACTGTCTACATGGTTCTTTGCTCCACTTTTTAATGCAGTCCAGTTGTTTATTAGCCTTCAGCCCTCCATCTCTCTCATTCAGATGATTAGATTGTATCGCTGTTGGAAGAAATGTCCATCTGGGTTCAGTTCCAAGTGGGGAGAAAGACACTGGAAACGTGGTGGCTGATTGGAAAGATGGTTTTTAATGGTGGACAGGACCACATGGTTTGAGGCCCTGGGCAAAAAAGGGGCCGAGATGCTGAGAATACCTGGGTTTTATGCCCTCTGTTGGGCTTTGAATTTGAGCTTGTGTTCTGATTGGTTGTCAGACTCCCATGGGGCCATGCAGGGGTAACTTTGTAGGTTGTCTTTTGAGTCCCAGGCTTGGTTGACTCTTGCTGGGTGTTGATGTAATGAAAGGGCTTTGGGCAATTCCTACTATGGCCCAGGCCTTAATGGCCCATTGACAAAGGTAGGGGGGCTGAGTTTCTGCCTCCCTTTTAGGGGAAATATTCTGCCCTTTTAATATCTCATTTTCCTAGGAGACTGGTGGGTGCTAACTTCCTACATCACCATGGGAAGTTCTCTGTTGTTCAGCCCCCTCGTCTGCTAATATCGCACCAATTGTTCTCATTAGCCTGCAGACAGTTCTGCATTTATGGTGTGGGTATCTACAGGGAATAATCCTTCCCATTTATGATGAACGTATAGCAGGAGAATAGATGAACAGACAAGACTTAGAACCAGGTATTGTAATATCATCTGGATATTTTTCAGGTTGATTGTGTGGATTTTTTTTTGTTAACTTTGTTTTTGCTGATGAATAATAGAAAGTGCAGTAAGGGCCGGTGCAGTTTGAAACCATTACTCACACAGTTGGAAGGGACCTTGGAGGTCTTCTAGTCCAACCCCCTGCTCAGGCAGGAAAACCTATATTATTTCAGACAAATGCTTGTTCAAAAACCAAGATTTTGTGCATCAAATAAATGTGTTCCAATGCTTTTGAATGTGATGAGATGGTCAAGTCATTGCAGAAAGTGGACATTGGAGCGGGTTGAAACATAACAATACAGCCTCATAATGTTTCTAGCAAAGGGCTAACTCTTCCAAACAGTTCTCCACAACATTAGAAATCTTACAATCAAATACTTTTGGGACAGCTTAAATATCTTGTTTGGTTCCTATTTTCTCCTGGGCTAATTTTTCTGGAAGCTTAGGAATAGGGATAGCTTTGTTATATCCTCTCCATCTCTCTCTCTCCCTCCCTCTCTTTCTCCCTCTCTTTCTCCCTCTCTCTCACTTTCTTCCTCCCTCTCTTCCTCCCTCTCTCTGTCCCTCCTCCCTCTCTCTTTCTTCCACTCTCCCTCTCCCTTCCATCCTCCCTCACTCCCCCTCACTCCCTTGTGTATGTGTGTATTGAAAATAGGCAGTGGAAGTTCTTAAAAGTTGGCTGAGTTATCAAACTGAGTTATGCTTTGGCAGCGTTAAATTATACAAGTTGCAGTCAGAGGTGTTTTAAATGTGTTGCGTGTTTACTGCAACATATTCGGAGGAGTTCGCTAAAATGCATATGATAAGGCAGGAAATCATACTTTTAATATCTCCTCTTTCTGATATAGCAGAGCGTTTTATTTGGTATCTTTACTCTTTCTCCTTTCCCCACAGGATGGATAAGAATCATGAAACAATGGCATTCTATGTGATGGTCCTATCTTATGTAGATTCTTTCTTTTTTTCCCCGTTTTCAGTTTCCAACCAAATAAACCTCAGTCCCCTGACATTCCATATATCTGATTTATATAGCTGTTCTTCTGGACGAGTCTTTGGAATAAACCCAACTGTGGTAATATTTTCATCTGACAACAGAATTGTTAAAATACACTGGGGATTGAAATCAGGCTGCACAGCAACCAAAAGAGATTAGAGTTGTGGGGACTGTATGTAACGTTGATAGATTCAATATTAATAAATGTAAAGTCCCAGAGTCGTAGGGAAAAAAAAATGAAAACAGCGGAGATACAATGCTGAAAGAAGTAACCAAGCAACAGCATCATTGCAGCCCAGAGTCCTGTTCTTCTTTGGAAGTACAGTACATCCTAAATTGTCCTTTTAAATAACTTCAAAATGAAACAGGAAAAAGAAAGAAAAAAGCTAAAATAGATAAATGGATAGATAGATAGATAGATAGATAGATAGATAGATAGATAGATAGATAGATAGACAGATAGACAGACAGACAGACAGACAGACAGACAGACAGACAGACAGACAGACAGACAGACAGACAGACAGACAGACAGACACACAGACAGACAGACACACAGACAGACAGACAGGCAGACCTATCTATCTATCTATCTATCTATCTATCTATCTATCTATCTATCTATCTATCTATCCATCCATCATCCATCCATCCATCCATCCATCCATCCGCCTTCCCACCCACCTACCCACCTACTTACCTACCTACCTGAGGTGTCTGTCTGTCTGTCTGTCTGTCTGTCTGTCTGTCTGTCTGTCTGTCTGTCTCTATCTATCTATCTATCTATCTATCTATCTATCTATCTATCTATCTATCTATCTATCCATCCATCCATCCATCCATCCATCCATCCATCCATCTATCTATCTATCTATCTATCATCCATCTATCTATCTCCTATCTATCTATCTATCTATCTATCTATCTATCTATCTATCTATCTATCTATCTATCTATCTATCTATCCATCCATCCATCCATCCATCCATCCCTCCCTCCCTCCCTCCCTCCCTCCCTCCCTCCCTCCATCCATCCATCTATCATCCATCCATCCATCCATCCATCCATCCATCATCCATCCATCCATCCATCCATCCATCCATCCATCCATCCATCCATCCATCTATCTATCTATCTATCTATCATCCATCTATCTATCTATCTCCTATCTATCTATCTATCTATCTATCTATCTATCTATCTATCTATCTATCTATCTATCTATCCATCCATCCATCCATCCATCCATCCATCCATCCATCCATCCATCCATCTATCTATCTATCTATCTATCATCCATCTATCTATCTCCTATCTATCTATCTATCTATCTATCTATCTATCTATCTATCTATCTATCTATCTATCCATCCATCCATCCATCCATCCATCCATCCATCCATCCATCCATCTATCTATCTATCTATCTATCTATCTATCTATCATCCATCTATCTATCTCCTATCTATCTATCTATCTATCTATCTATCTATCTATCTATCTATCTATCCATCCATCCATCCATCCATCCATCCATCCATCCATCCATCCATCCATCTATCTATCTATCTATCATCCATCTATCTATCTCCTATCTATCTATCTATCTATCTATCTATCTATCTATCTATCTATCTATCTATCTATCTATCTATCTATCCATCCATCCATCCATCCATCCATCCATCCATCCATCCATCCATCCATCCATCTATCTATCTATCTATCTATCATCCATCTATCTATCATCTATATCATCTATTTATCATCTATCTCCTTTTTAGTTTGCTATATTGAGATAAGAT
>JALIGW010000021.1:7901849-7969349 GCA_023053685.1 Diadophis punctatus similis
TGTGGATTGCTAAAACTCAGCTGATATAAACACAACAATTCCTGACAGTCTTTGCTTTTGATTTATGATGCTGTCGTATGCGCAATACCTGTGCATTTAGTTTTTTCACAAAGGGGGCAAAAAATTGCAATCATGTGTACATCGCTCCATCCCTTTGTTCGATATCAAAACAAATGTAAAACGATGATGATGAAGATGTTGTGTAAACAAAATGGTTTTCATGCTGTTAAACAAAGGTTATCGGCAATATATTCTTTTGGGAATATTTTGGTCGTGCTTATAGTTTTTGTTAATTTGGTGTGGTTTGCAACATGACACGTGTGGAGATACAACGTGGACAGCTGCAGCCTGATTCTTTGAAAGCTGCACTATTTTCTGCCCCTTGGTGAAAAGGAAGTCTATAATGTGACAGCCAAAGACATTTGCATCGGAACTTATTTTCCTTTGCCCTGTCCAATAGAGATTTATAAACTGGCTCAGGTGTCCCTGAATCAGTATTGGCAATTTACAGATTCTTGAAGTAAACAACAATATGTCTCAGCTTTAATGTCTCTGTAATGATTGAGCTTCTCTAAAAGATAATGCGTCGCTAATTTTTACCTGACTGCTTTCTTATTGAAATGAATTAAGAATGGTTCTTTTGAATGGTAGCTAGCCAGTCAAAGCAATTTACCTGGACCGTATCTCAATATATGGATACATACCCATAATTAAGAGGTTTAGATTTTAGATTTATTATTAGAGTTGGAAGGGACCTTGTAGGTCATCTAGTCCAACTCCATGCTCAAGCAGGAGTTCCTACACCATTTGAGACAGATGGCAATCCAGTCTCCCCTTGAAGGTCGCAAGTGTTGGGGCTCTCAACACTCTCTGCTGGCAAGCTGTTCCACTGGTTGATCGCTCTCACCGTCAGAAAGTTTCTCCTCACTTCCAGGTTGAATCTCTCCTTGGTCAGCTTCCATCCATTATTCCTTGTTTGGCCTTCTGGTGCCTTGGAAAACAGCCTGACCCCCTCCTCTCTGTGGCATCCCCTCAAGTATTGGAACACTGCTATCATGTCACCCCTGGTCCTTCTCTTCGCCAGACTGGCCAAGCTCAGTTCCTGCAACCGCTCTTTGTATGTTTTATTTTCCAGACCCTTTATCATCCTGGTTGCTCTCTTCTGCACTTTCTCTAGAGTTTCAATGTCTTTTTTGTAGTGTGGTGACCAAAACTGGATGCAGTACTCTAGGTGTGGTCTGACCAAGGCTTTATAGAGTGGTACTAGTACCTCTCTGGTCCTTGATTGTATCCCTCTATTTATGCAGCTCAGGACTGCGTTGGCCTTTTTGGCTGCTGCTGCACACTGCTGGCTCATATTTAGTTGGCTGTCTACCAAGACTCCAAGATCCCTCTCGCAATCACTGCTATTGAGTGTGGTTTCGTCCAGTTTGTATGTGTATTTTTGGTTATAATTTTTGGTTAGGTTAGGTTTTCCTAGCATGGAAGATTGCTTTCTGCAACTGTGCTATTTTTTTTGTTTTCATCTGTCCACATGGGCACCTTCTTTAGTGACCTCTCCAAAGCTTCCTTGAGTTTCCTTGAGTGTGAAGTAAAATATGACAGTAAAGTGAAGATTGTCAGTGTTGGCAGCCAAGTTGAAGGACACCACTGAACCCTGTACTGGCCCATCTCCTGCTAATTAGCAGTATGGAGGAACGGTGTGCCACAGGCACAGTTTTATCAAGAAAGGACATCTTTGCTGTTCCCACTGACAGCTGAAATGCAACTTGTTCATGAAGAAAATGGCACATTGAACAGGAGAACAGGAGAGGTGAAGAGGCTTTAGGATAAGTGACAGTTCTACTGTCCTGAACTGAGCCATTCCTGAGTGATCATAAAGATACAGAGATGAAAATAGAAAAGGTACCGTAGACATTGGAATTATGCAATCAGAATTTAGTCATAATGGAGGAAGCCACAGAAAAAGGACACAAACCTTGCTTTGCAAGTATGTGATGCAGAAATTGGAATGAAACACCGTTGTGATTAATACACGGTCAAGGCTTTCTTTCACCATGAACACAATCCAGGAATTGTGATGCTGGGTCTCTTAGAAAAGACGACCTGGAAACCATTAAGTGTGTCTTAGAACAAGACATGATGTTAAAACAGCCTAAATAATGTAGAGTGATCCGGATCTTATTGCTCTGATGGATGGTTAGAATAAAAATAAGATTTTCTACTATGGAAAAGATTCACTAAGAAAATCATGAGTGGCGTCTATGGATTCAGAACATGGGGGATTGTGTTTGGAATAGCCAAAGCTGTTGGAGATTTGGTCCTTATTGAGATGACAATGCAACATTATTCATTTATTTATTCCTAATTGCATTACTACCTGCATAGGAAAATGGTATCTGGGGAGATTTCCTCCAATTAAAGCAGGAGAAGGAAGAAAAATCAATGGATTTGGGTTTTCTTTTCTTTCGATAGATAATTTTTATTAATATTTTTATTATAATTTTTATGTAAACTAAATTTAAAGAAAAGTGTAGTAAAATGTGTAAGAAAAAAGAAAAAGAGAGAAAGAGAAATATAAGAGTATAATAATGAAATAAAAAAATAAATACACAGAGAAGTTACTTCCAATCTTAATCATACTTACGGTAAATTAGTTGGTTAAGTATAAACCAATTTATTGACTCTTCTTTTACTTTAAAGTTATAAACATTTATTTCTTCGTACTATATTCTGATAGTTATTTAAAAAATAAATCCATAAGACTTCAACTTTTCAGTTCTAGTATCAGTGTAAAGGATTGCCAGAAGAAACAATATATTTTGTTTTAACTTTGATCAAATAAACTAACTTTGTATTATCTTAATACTTAGTTCATTCAAACACTGCAGTATGGCTTGATTTGATTTCTTCTTTGTCCAATCCCACAGAATTCTTTAAGGCTTTAACAAGCATCTTTTGTAAATCCAGTAGGGAAAATAAAATACCCAGGTCACTCTCTTCGTCTGTCATTTAAATCTATATTTCCACATGGAGAACATAGGGGCAATCTCCTGTTCTCTGCTTATCTGGAAAAGGTTCCTTGGTCTTTGCCATGGCCTTTAGCTCCCCTTTTGCAGAGCCTCTCCAGTTTGTCATACTTCACCTGGAGTTCAGGAAAATCCAAAATTTAATGGACAATACCACATTTTATTTTTTCCATCCAAAAAGAAAAAAAAAACCTGTAATCTTATTATATAGTTTCCTGTTGGTGACAGACACATGTCTCAATTGGCCTTTTCAGAAAACTTGAAAACATACAACCCCTGTTTCTTAGTCAGGTCTTCCAATACTTCAGACTGAGTTTGCAAAAGTTTATTGAAGGAACTGTTTTGTTGTTGTTAGTTGCGAAGTCATGTCCGACCCATCACAACCCCATGGACAACATTCCTCCAGGCCTTCCTGTCCTCTACTGTCCCCCAGAGTCCATTTAAGCTCACACCGACTGCTTCAATGACTCCATCCAGCCACCTCATTCTCTGTTGTCTCCTTATTCTTTTACCCTCAATCTTTCCCAGCATTAGGCTCTTCTCCGGTGAGTCCTTCCTTCTCATTAGGTGGCCAAAGTATTTGAGTTTCATCTTCAGGACCTGGCCTTCTAAAGAGCAGTCAGGGTGGATCTCCTCTAGGACTGACCAGTTTGATTGCCTTGCAGTCCAAGGGACTCGCAGGAGTCTTCTCCAGCACCATAGTTCAAAGGCCTCAATTCTTTGGCGCTCAGCCTTTCTTATGGTCTAACTTTCACTGCCATGCATTGCAACTGGGAAAACCATAGCCTTGACTATATGCACTTTTGTTGGCAGGGTGATGTCTCTGCTTTTTAGTATGCTGTTTAGATTTGCCATAGCTTTCCTCCCCAGGAGCAAGCATCTTTTAATTTCTTGGCTGTAGGAACTGTTAGGTACCAAAAATTCCAAGTATTATTCCATCTGATGCTGTTTGTACCAAGGTATCCAACAAATACTTGCTTTGGGATTATGGTTCTATAATAAAATACTGAGCTCATTTAATAATGAATAAATAAAGTTAAACTAAAAAGTTTGGCAATAATGCTACTAGGCTTCAGCTGCTTAAGTGCATAGTGTGCAAGAATAATGCAAGATTTCTCTCTCTAAAAGCTTTGTTCCAAAAACACATAAATTTGAGAGTGGAGGGGGTGGAAAACCCCCTCCACTTTCCCATAGAGACTGAGTGGGCATAAAGTCCATCCAGTGGATATCAAAAAGAAATGTCCTTCTATGTCTTTTATCTCCTACTTTCTTCAGGTTTCGGTTTGATTTAATCTATGATTTTATTGAAGATTTACTGCTTATTGGCTCTGGCTGCGGCTAGCAATTCTTGGACCTACCCATTCTGTGAAATTAAAAGACTGCCTCTGGACATATGAGATGCAATCTGTTTGTTTGGCATACCTATCTGCTCGTTGCGTCTGTTAACATATGATTAAAAAAAAACCCTTGCTTGAAGCTGCATAATTTTTTAATCTAAGGACTCTGATAGATGCAGCCTCAAATCAAAACACTGTATGGAAGACTGTGTAATCCTCCACGACAAATGCAGCCCCACAGATAGGCTGTGGACAAAAAAAATGGCAACCAGATACTTATTTAGCTGAATTTCAGAACTATGCCAAAGATTGTTCAGACCTTGGTCAAGCTATCGGGTGTGATTGTGGGTCAGCTGAGTAGCTACAAAAAAGTGCAGATGTGCTCAGAGGAGTCTTTTGAAGCATCGTAGAAAGATAGCAATAAAGCTTTCTTACAAATTGGCTAACTGTGTAGTATTGCAATTATGGGAGATAAATCCTGCCCCTTGTAAGAAGCCCCTGCTGATGTGGCGTAGTTGAAACAAAACTGTGGCCGAAGGAAGTAAACACCTGATTTGTTTTGATTCATCAGTGGGATGCTAATCTACCTTTATACATTACAGATACAATAAATTTGAAGGCATGTTGACACATTGGATTTGGAAAAGCCCTTTGGATGTTACATATTGGTTTGATATTTTTAATATTGTTAATAAAGTTGGAACAAAGGACTTAAGGCTGAAAATGCCACTTATATTGGTAATGTCTGGAATTTATCTACTGATGGAGAGTGTTGGCTCAGTTACACCAGGTTATAAAAAAGGATTATAATGTGTTTATGGAAAGATGTTAGTAAAACAGATGTCAAAACAACATTTCAAGGAATGTGTTCACTCTCAGCCTTTTAATTGGTTATTTACTCATAGTCATACCAAACAATATGATTCTTTCTGATCAAGGTTAATTTGTTGTGTAAACGTTGAGCTGTAATGTTATTTATTTCTACACACACACACACACACACACACACACACACACACACACACACACACACACCAGGTTAATAGTCAATTAGTTTTGTCCTATTGTTCTTATCTCAGATTCCTTATATTTTAGAACTGGAGGGTATAAAATATCATGCTTTATGTCTTTCCCTTTTTCCTGAAATAGCAATGACAATAACAAAAGCACTTAGACGTATGTACTGCTCCACAGTGCTTAACAGCCCTCTCTGAGCAGTTTAAAGATGTCAGAATATTTTCCCCCAACAATCTGGGTCCTCGTTTTACTGACTTCAAAAGGATGGAAGGCTAAGTCAACCTTGAGCCAGTCAGGATCGAACTCCTGGCTGTAGGCAGAGTTATTCTACAATACTGCATTCTAACAACCGCGCCACCGTGGCTCATTATTCTTGCCTACACAAACAAAAGAGTGAGTCACACAATTCATACAATTCAACAGTCTTCTCCAACTTAATCTGATCAGTATAGGGAAGAATAGCTGTTACAGGGTTTGAGACTCTATAAAATCAGGGCTCTTTGCCATAAATAACTCTTCACATAATCACAGAAAGAACTGCCAGAAAATGACCAATGGCCTATTGGAAGTTTGATTCTCCTATTTTTATGAAACACAAGAATGTTGTTGCTGCTTCTGCTGTTGTTGTTGTTGTTGTTGTTAGGAGTACTAATTAAAGGTAGATTTCACTTACAGGTAGTTCTCGACTTTACAACGGTTTAACCACAGTTCAGAGTTTTGACAACCTGAGAAAAAAGGACTTACAGCCCATCTTCAAGGTTATAACTTTTGGTACCATCGCCATGGTCATGGGATCAAAAGCTAGTTGCTCGGCAACTGGCTCACCTTAATGATGGTTACAGTCCCTTGGGGTCAAATGATCATGATTTGTGACCTTCCTAGACATCTTTCAATAAGGAAAGTCAACCGGGGAAGTTGGATTCACTTCACGGCCATCATAAAAATGGTTGTAGAAACAAGTTTAGTCATATAATGGTTCACTTACCAACTCAAAATTTGGATCCCTGTCGTGATCGTACATTGAGGACTACTTGAAATAGCAATAGCAATAGCACTTTACTTATATACCGCTTCATAGTGCTTTACAGCCCTCTCTAAGCGGTTTACAGAGTTCAGCATATTGCCCCCAACAATCTGGGTCCTCATTTAACCGACCTCGGAAGGATGGAAGGCTGAGTCAACCTTGAGCCTAGTGAGATTTGAACAGCTGAACTACTGAACTAGCAGTCAGCCTGCAGTCGCAGCATTTAACCACTGCACCACTTCAGCTCTGTCTCTTGAAATGTTTTTTTTTAAAGAAGAAAAATTATTTTCCGATGGTACCCAGCAACAATTAGGTTTGATGATCATATGACTGAAGGAGAAATTTCACAAAATGTTTGACTCTTCATGCCATTCAAATATTTCATTTTTAGGCACCATATAGGATGCAAATGAGTGGACTCAAGTCAAAATCGGTCTCTTTTATAAAGGAAAACCGTGCCGAAATTAATAGAGCACACAATCTTTAAAAAAAAAAACAATTATCTCAGGATAGGAGCTGAACCTCTGGGAAAGAGGAAAAAAAACCACAGGTGTGTTTGCAAAACAGGAAATGAAACTCAGTTTGTGAGGAAACAGGATGTGGAAAAGCGGTGGTCCAAAAATAAACATGGCAATAAACTCTCTGAATAATTCAACAGGGTATTCTAGCTTGGTTCACCAAGATTTGAAGCCAAATAAGTCTGTAAAAGAAAGAAAACCTGACACAGAAATGGATAAGAATGGGAGATCGATTAAATGGGTACAAGCGGCTTTTAAAATATTTAAAACAAATAAAAATATTTGTTTTTCTTCTCAATGGAAGCACGATACAAGCAGGGATAATCTATTTTGCTCACCGAGAAGGATCTCTATTTGAAACCCTTGTAGGCAGGAAAATCAAGTCAGGGATAGATGATCTGGCGAAGAGAAGGACCAGGGGTGACATGATAGCAGTGTTCCAATATTTGAGGGGATGCCACACAGAGGAGGGGGTCAAGCTGTTCTCTATGGCACCAGAAAGACAAACAAGGAATAACGGATGGAAGCTGACCAAGGAGAGATTCAACCTGGAAGTGAGGAGAAACTTTCTGACGGTGAGAGCGATCAACCAGTGGAACAGCTTGCCTGCGAATGTTGTGAGAGCCCAAACACTTGCGACCTTCAAGGAGAGATTGGACTGCCATTTGTCTGAAATGGTGTAAGGACTCCTGCTTGAGCAGGGGGTTGGACTAGATGACCTACAAGGTCCCTTCCAACTCTAATAATCTGTAATATCCAACTTGGGGGGATTCACCAACTTGTGGGGGTCAACAAAGCCATCTCCACCTTTCTATTCAGTTGGGGAAGGGGAGGCTGCATCCCATGTCTTTGAAAAATTTGAGATTGACATATTACATTTAAGAGCCTGCTGTTTCCTTAAGGAAGCATTGTTGCTGAGTGGTCTTGAGATTTTTCTCTGGTTTGATCTAATAATGCAGAAGTAGGAGACAAATAGTTTTAGTGACGTAAACTTGATTACTGATTGATTGATTTTAATGTGCAGTTTGCTGTCTAACAAACCCCTGAGAGGCACTGGAGCCCTATTTTAACCCACCCACCCCCAGCGCAAGAGTCTGGTGTGAAATGCTGCAACAACTTTTTCCCCCTTTCCCCGCCTCTCCAACAAGAGATGAGTTATCACAGAATGGCAGATGCAAACTGTGAAAAAAATCTGGAGAGATATTTGCTACTGGGTTTTTTAATGAGGTCACTAACCCTGTTCTCTGCAGCCATTAATTTCTATGGCACCTTTTCTGCTGAATTTGCTACTGGGTGTTCAGGTTTCTTTCTCTGTCCCCCTTTCTCCCCCACACAACAAATTCAGCTGTGCTTTGCATTCATCCATAACCAACCTGTTGCCTTGCTTTAATTGCTTTTCCCTTACTCCTGCACGAGAACTTTTCAGAATCAAACTTGGCTCTAAAAAAGTTGCAGGCAGAAGATATTGCTGAAGGGCCAGGTTAAAGGAAATGATTTCTGGGACTTTTTAACTCTTTTAGTTCATCTTTTAGTTCATCTGCTTGTTGGAAGTATTTGCCATTCACAAAAATTATATATACAGTATGTATGCCAATCAGAGTAGATCTTGGAAGGAAGACTTCTATTCCAGCCCCTTGCTCAAGCAGGAGACCCTATACCAGTGTTTCCCAACCTTGGCAACTTGAAGATGTCTGGACTTCAACTCCCAGAATTCCCCAGCCAGCAAAATGCTGGCTGGGGAATTCTGGGAGTTGAAGGCCAGACATCTTCAAGTTGCCAAGGTTGGGAAACACTGCCCTATACCATTACAGACAAGTGACTGTACTGTCTCTTCTTAAAAACCTCCAGTAATGAAGCTCCCACAACTTCTGAAGGCAAGCTGATCCACTGGAACATGTGACAAGTGCTATATGTTCACCACTGAAACCCTGACACATCCAGCTTCTCATATTCTGATGATAGATAGATAGATAGATAGATAGATAGATAGATAGATAGATAGATAGATAGATAGATAGATAGATGGATGGATGGAAGGGAAAGAAAGAAAGAAGGAAGGAAGGAGAAAGAAAGAAAGAAAGAAAGAAAGAAAGAAAGAAAGAAAGAAAGAAAGAAAGAAAGAAAGAAAGAAAGAAAGAAAGAAAGAAAGAGGGAGGGGGGGAGGGAGGGAGGGAGGAAGGAAGGAAGGAAAAATGGAATCACCAGTAGTGTACCGTAGATGGATGAATGGATGGATGGATGGATGGATGGATGGATGGATGGGTGGATGGATGGATGGATGGATGGATGGATGGATGAATAGATGGATGGTTGGACAGGCAGACGAATGGATGGATAGATGGATCAACATTGATGTATGTATGAGTGTCGTATCCATATACAGTGGTGATGAGTCCAACAGACTCTAAGAGCAACAAAAGAGCTATCTCTGATATTGTTCCTGCAGTCTGGGACTTACTACCCCTGTACATAGAAAAGAGGTCAGTGCAATGAACAAAATATACTACACAGAATCCCCAGAGTCCAGACAACTTGTACAGAATCTGGGATTGAGAAAGACACCCATATACATATACACAAATATGCATGCACACATACATATATTGTACATGTACACACACTGACATGACTTAAATTAATCTGAACTCATCTTTGTTCCATTTAGCAGAAGCTTATGCAATATTATTGGGTCTAATTTATAGATCAGAAGTTTATTATGAAGCTTTATGCATGATTTCAACCCGGACAGACTAAGTCTTTTAGGGGAAAGAGAGTCTGAATATCATTTTTCCAGGCTCATGGACTCTTGTCCCATTGAATGACAAGGCTTCAACAATGTTCTTCTCATATTTCTTTGAATAGAAATAGGTCTGTGCATGGTCCCGGACTCTGCATTACTAATTGACATTTTCCTTAAAAAATATTTCTGCAAGCAACCCAACATAGATTGGAAAAAGACTGGTTTGAATATCCAAGACCTTAGGAAAATGAAAAACTGTGAATGATAAAAGAAAAACAATGAATATTTGTAGGGGAACAAAAGAACTTTGAAGATAGAGAATGGCTGCAGTTTTATTAACTAGCCAGGTGTTGTAACTAACCACAAAAAAATAATGTATCCTAGCATATTCTCTCCATCCAAAAGTTATCCAATTTCTGACCCCTTTTCTGCCCACAATTGTTCTGAGTCTCAACTGTCCCATGAAGGGAAGAGATCTGTCCAAAGTTTGCTTCAAAAATTGAACACCCCAAATGGTCACAAAGGAGATATAATCTTGAAATGATAGAGGTATTGAGCCTCTCGGCTGCTTATCCCTCTTCTAAATTCTTCCCCTTCGATATCTTTGGGAGACAAAGAAAATTGGGACTTTGAAGAAATGATAAATTCTGCAGAGGATGATAGTCTTTATGTCTCCAGGCATTTGGTCTAAGAAAAAAAGGGGGGGGGAACCTAAACGGTAATGAAATGAATGTTTGTTTGTTTTTTCCAGGCACAAAGTCCATGCTATTTATTTCATGCTAGGATGTATAGTGCCGGCCGGCACCAGTAAGTCCCCCAGGCAGTGTAGGGAAATGATGAGCATTTTATCATGGTTCTAAACATATTAATATTTTTTGCTATAACATTTATCAATAGCATCTATCCTGTGTATGCGCCGTGGCGGCGCAGTGGTTAGAATGAAGTACTGCAGGCTAACTCACTTCTCACTCCAGAAGTTCGATTCTGAGCAGCTCAAGGTTGACTCAACTTTCTATCCTTCCGAAGTCGGTAAAATGAGGAGCCAGATCATTGGGGGCAATATGCTACATATTGCACCTAGAGAGGGCTGTAAAGCACTGTGAAGCGGTATATAAGTCTAAGTGCTATTGCTATTTGTGTGTGCGTTTTGTGCCCACGCTGACCCATCTCGCCACTTTCAAGATCTTTTTCCCACACCGTGTTGAGCAAACGTAGCGAGTGATACTCCAAGACTTCCAATATGTACATTTTAACTATGAGTCAGGCTATAACATGCAGTTGTAAAAAAATAGCAGGAACTAGAATACTCCAACTTGAGTAATGGGCATAACATACCCACAGATCCCATTGAACATTTTCCCAGCGTTGGTTCTTAAACTCTTTTAGTTCTGTTTTTTTCTTTTTTTATAAAAAAAAAGTAGAAACTTCAACTTTTCTATGGTAAAGCCGAATAAAAGGGGTTAGATTTAGATTTATGTTTTCGCTACGCTTTCAAATCAGTGCCATGGAAGGCAAAAATGTACTCAGGAGTAGAATGACCTTTTGCAAAACTTGAAGGAAGAAGCACATCAAAGGATAACTTGAAGATTTTCTCAAATTGGGTTTGGACCAATCTGCATGCTTGGCTCCCATTTAGGGACATGTGTTCAGTTATATATTAAATAACATTTTAAAAAGTGATGGAGAGCTGTACTTGCTCAGTCTGCTATCCACACACTGAAATTAATTTTCAGAGCTCATCGTTTCTCTTCTGCATGTTAGTTCTTCTCTCTTTCATCCAAATAATGATTGGACTAACTTTAGGAGATCTTCAAAAGAAAGGTCAGTCTTGACAGTGCTTTAAATAGTTGTATATCTGGAGGCCTACTTGCATGCATAGATGACCCTTTGCCATAATTTATTTTTTTCTCAACAAAACCATATCAATATTTTCACTTTTCTGAATTTTGCAATGCCATTCTCCAATTCCTTTCTAAGAGCCGAGGTGGTGCAGTGGTTAGAGGCAGTACTGCAGGCCACTTTAGCTGACTGTGATCCGCAGGTCAGCGGTTCAAATCTCACCGGCTCAAGGTTGACTCAGCCTTCCATCCTTCCGAGGTAGGTAAAATGAGGACCTAGATTGTTGGGGGCAATATAAATATACATTGCTTACTGGTGTAAACCGCTTAGAGAGTGCTTGCACTGTGAGGCAGTATATAAATATCACAAAATAAAAATAAAATAAATAAATAAATAAATTTTACATTTTACTATTGATTAAGGTCATGTATCAAATGCAAATCTGCATAACTGAAATTTCCTGATAAATATGTACAAACTGACTAAATTAGAAGAAATCTATATAAAATGTATCAAGTCAGTCGTGAACACCAGGAAAAAGAAAAGAAAAGGACAAATTTAGAAACGAAGCAAAAATTAAGCTTGTACACACATCCATTCTTCATGTAAAATAAACACAATTAAAATTGTCAGGTTTATCGACTGGGCATACAGGATAATCTAGTTTATTCATGACTTTAATGCAATTCTTGCTGGATCTCCCCAACACATTTTGGTGATGTATCCAACTGATTAACCATATTGCGGTAAATAGCATTAAAAGTATTAAGAGGATTTTTTCTTTTTCTTTAATGAATGAACAAAATTATATAGCACAGAAATGTGGCACCAAATACGGGTCGTTTAAGAAGTCACCTGGGGCTTACACCTCACCCCAAATTATGTATGTATGTACATCATTCCTAGTTCTTGTATGAAAAATATAAGACAAACTTGCTTTTCTTTCAAATAATATCTGGTAATAAGTTTCTCTTGCTTCCCAGATGCAGAATATATCTAAAGCATTTTTGCAAATATTTTTAGAAGGTTGGCACAGGTGATGTGTATTATTTATTTAAATCCACAGCAGGTTCCTAGGTGTTCAATTAAGAGATGATACAATGCAAAATTCTAACGATTTCCTAGGAATATTTATCACTGCTCTTTAAAAGCTTTAGGTGCTTTGAACATGGATAAATTACCCTTTTGTTTCTCCTAAAATAAATTCATAACCAATATATTCAGATTCATCACTGTTAAAATTGAGATATCTCTTTATTGAAGGTTTTTCATTGGTAGACATGTTCACCCCTGGGATAATTTGTAAAAGCAGATTTAATAGGTGAAGTGTGTTCACTGCTGTTATGAATTATATTTCTTATTCTGAAATACGACTGCAGAGAAGGTTTCCTTAACCTGGTGCGCTAAACTATTACAAATCCTATCCATCACAACTACCATTTTTGAGATCAACTCTCCTAGAATCCAATAACTTTTAATACATTTCTGCATTGAATAAAGTGGTGCTGGATATAGGTCTAGTGATCTTACCGAGAATAATTGATTGATTGATTGATTGATTTGATATGTACCACCCAGACATTTAGAAAGGACTTGGTAAGTGAAAACCTATTAAAGGATGACTGCATTTTAGATGTCCTGGTACACCTCATAAGTGAAAGTGGGTGAGGCATCTTCAGTTGCTGGTTATATCAGTTACTTAGTTTTTTACAGTTTTTATACCAGAGGTGGTATTCAGCAGGTTTGGACCGGTTCAGGAGAACCGGTAGTAAGAACCTGCAGGTGGGCCAGCCTCGCCCACCCATCCTGGCACTATACCATCCTATTTAGCCACGTTTTCAAGCTGCGTGCATGAGCAAAGCACTGCATGGAAGGCCACACGCATGCGCAGAAGGCGAGCCCACGACCGAAGCGAGCATGCGTCCGCTGGGCAAACCGGTAGGGAAATTATGAGAATCCCACCTCTGTTTTATTTCCACTTTGTATAATGTATGTGTGTGTGTGTGTGTGTGTGTGTGTGTGTGTGTGTGTGTGAGAGAGAGAGAGAGAGAGAGAGAGAGAGAGAGAGGGAGGGAGGGAGGGAGGGAGGGAGGGAGGGAGGGAGGGAGGGAGAGGGAGAGGGAGAGAGAAATAGAGAAAGATGAATAGAGAGAGCAAAGAGGGAGAGAGAAAGGGAGATGAATAGAGAAAGAGATGGATGTATGGATGTATGGATGTATGGATAGATAGATAGATAGATAGATAGATAGATAGATAGATAGATAGATAGATAGATAGATAGATAGATAGATAGATAGATAGATAGATGAATAGAGAGAGATGCATAGATAAAGAGAGAGATGGAGAGAGAGAAAGAGATGAAAGAGAAGTAGAAACAGAAACAGGTAGATGTAAATATTGATGTACATGTACATGCATAAATATAGAGTGTTACCCTATGTTAAGAGGGGAAGGCAATAAATTTAATAAATAAATAAAATTAATCTGCTACATACACAAAAACATACATACAGAGAGCTGTGGTGGCACAGTGGTTAGAATGCAGTACTGCAGGCTACTTCTGTTGCCTGCCGGATGCCTGCAATTTGGCAGTTTGAATCTCACCAGGTTCAAGGCTGACTCAGCCTCCCATCCTTCCGAGGTGGGTAAAATGTGGACCCAGATTGTTGGGGGCAATATGCTGAACTCTGTAAACTGCTTAGAGAGGGCTGTAAAGCACTGTGAAGCGTATATAAGTCTAAGTGCTATTGCCATATACACTTTTGCAGTTCAAAACCATTAGTTTACTTATTGTGATGACTTTAAAAAAATACTCTTGCTTTAAAAAAAAAGTTAGTGAATGGAAATATACAGAATTGTTTCTGGGCATTTGTGGATAGAACAAACAGGCTGACATGCTGTTCAGAATATTTTCCACAGCTCCCTGGGATCTGTAATTCTTTGTAGTCCATCTTGTGACCCTGTTTCTCCTTCTGATCTTTCTTTACAACCTTCTTTGCGGTCACTTTTCAAGAGGTGCCTTCCTCCTTTCTCCATGTTCGCTGCAAAGTAGGCAAACAAAGAGGGACGGAGGAACCTGATGGAAAAGTAGGTGTCTTCAACATTGTGTGCGATGGGAAGGAATTATTACCACCATGGGAAAGCGTGAACTAGTTTCTAAAGCAAGCAGAAAGAAAAGGAGAGGAAGAAAAATAAGTCCTAAAAGGAGAATCCTCTAAAGTAAAGCACTTATTCTCACTGCTAATAAATATTTTAAAAGCATGTTTTCTGGCCCCTAAACAGATATTGAATTATTTTTTCCCCTTCTTACAATTTTTTTCCCCATTGCCCCAGAGCTCTAAAGGACATACTGCAAAATAGCCGAGCTGCTGTGGCCTAGAGGTAGAGCTCTTGCCTTCACAATCAGGAGGTTGTGAGTTCAATCCTAGGTAGAGGCAGATGTAGGGTCTCCTTCTTGGGCACGGGGTTGGACTAGATGACCTGTAAGGTCCCTTCCAACTCTATTAATCTGTAATAATAAAATAGATCCCCTGAATGGCATTTTTTACAGGATGTCCACAACATGATGTTTTCTTGAAAACATTTTGCTTCTCATCCGAGAAGCTTCTTCGGTTCCCCTACGTTTGAAGGTTTTGCTTCACCGGATTTAAAAAGAAAGAAAAAGAATATCACTCTGCTGTAGGTAGAGAAAACAGTACATACATGGCTCAGGGCCAGGCTACCTTCGGGACCGCATCCTGCCGCATACCTCCCTACGACCGGTTAGGTCCCACAGAGTTGGTCTCCTCCAGGTCCCATCGACCAAGCAATGCCGGTTGGCGGGGCCTAGTGGGAGAGCCTTCTCTGTGGGAGCTCCCTCCCTATGGAACCAGCTTCCCCCGGAGATCAGGACCATCCCTACCCTACTGGCCTTCCGGAAAGCAATAAAAACTTGGTTCTTCCGGCAGGCGGGGTGAAAGTGAGACCGAGCAGATTATACTTGGGTCTCCCCCCCTTGTTATGAATGTTGGAGATTTTTTAATTTTTATATCTTTTTAACTGTTATATGTTTTTACTTGTAATGGATTTGTCATGCTGTGAGCTGCCCAGAGTCCCCAGGGAGTTGGGCGGCATACAAATCTAAATTAAATTAAATTAAATTAAATTAAATTAAATTAAATTATATCCAGCTATCCCCCTGATAGCCTACAGTTGCTGAAACTTAAGGGCAACACTATTCAGGAGTGAATTTATGGGTTGCTTCTTAAGTATGGGGAGAGAAAAAAATAATATATAAAAGTGTAATTGAAACAAAAACTAATGGCAGGCAAGTAGCATAACTCTGCAAGTATTAAAATCCATTCCTCAGAAAGCTCTCTTCATGGGCACTAAAGTATAAATATATAACTGAACTTTAAAATATTAAAAAAAATAGAGAAGTTTTAAGAGCATTGTGACATTTAGAAAGATGTTGTTTTTTTGAATGAGGGTAGGGAGGAAGCCTACGGTTCAATTGTGCGTTTTCCTTCAAAGTTCCTAAAGCAATATTCATCTGAATTTTGATTACAAATATTCAATATCCTTTCTAGCAGGAAAAGCAATAAAAGCAATGATTGAGTGTGCATCAAATATCCCTGTGATATTTCTCAAAGTTTCTTAGCTAAGGTGGAACTGAAAATAACTCATCAACATTTTTTTTACCAAGTTTCTGATCTTAGAAGAGTGCTGTGTATCTGCCTCCATTTTCTAGTCTTCAATCCAGAAGTGAAATAAAGGAAATGAAATGTGGCTATCAAACTACTCTGGGTTTCACGTTTATAAATTGTGTCTGGGGATGACTTCAGTATTAACAAGTAGCCAACCAAGACTAGAAAGGGATTGGTATTATTCCACATGTATTACTGCCTAAATTGAAGACCAAATGGAGATTCTCTCTCTCTCTCTCTTGTATGATAGGGCCCAGAGGAAGTAATATTAATTATATGAAAATCAAGCAATTCAGATTTCTTTGCACTGGTAAGCTTTCTTTGATTTGGAAGAAAATAGTTAATTTTCTTTGCAATGGAAACGGATTCAGATGGATTTTAGTGCTTCTGCCTGCTTTCCTAAAAGTTACAGCAATTATATTACTAGTGTCTTTCTTGATAAACAGGCAAAGCATGCGAAGTTGTGATGTTTTATAATAAGAGTATAAAGTCATGTTGATCTTTTTTATTCAACTGCTAAGATAGTATATGCCTATTGGAGTTTTTTTTTTTAAAGCATTAAAAGAACAAGATTTTTGTACTACTTGTAAAAACAGTACCATGAGAAATTGTTTCAGACTCTTAGGAACAAAATCAGAAATGTACAGAAATGTTAATAGTCCAGCAAAGTGGCTTTTGAAATTCTTCATCTTGAGGTCAACTTCTTTCAGATCATTCCAACTGGAAAGATGTTTCCAGGGTCTGAAATGGAGTTTGTTTAGGAACCACAAAACTGTCTGGTTTTCAACAGTAGACCAGACCTTTCTGAAGTTTATTGAGAAGATGATATCAGGAGGAACATAATCTTATCTAGGGCTCCCAGAGTAGAGAGTGTTCTCTACAGGTTGATTCATTCCTCACCATCCACTCAGTATTTGTGTAGGTACGCACATGGATCACTGATACCAATTTTCATTTTGATTTTTTAATCCACATTATATTGTATTTTTAATGTATTATGCATTTTGTTCAAATTTTCAGAAAAATCCTCCTTATTTCTAGGTTGAATCTCTCCTTGATCAGTTTCCATCCATTGTTCCTTGTCTGGCCTTCATGTGCTTTGGAAAATAGCTTGACTCCTTCCTCTCTGTGGCAGCCCCTCAAATATTGGAAGACTGCTATCATGTCTCCCCTGGTCCTTCTTTTCACTAGACTAGCCATGCCCAGTTCCTGCAACCGTTCTTCATGTGTTTTAGCTTCCAGTCCCCTAATCATCTTTTTTGTTCTTCTCTGCACTCTTTCCAGAGTCTACACACTTCATATAATAATAACAAGAGCAACAAAAATGACAATGTTATCTGGCTGTTCTTTCCATTAGAATGTTGGGAGAATGTGATAGATATGGCCAGATAAATTAGTGAAAAGTTTAAGAAATTAACAAATACTTTGTGGGAACCTCAAGCCTTAGAACAGTTATTTAGAATGATCTGAGCTTCAGTCCATGAAAACATATGCCTAAACTTGGCCACTAGTAAAAGGAAAGATTGATAGATCACTGAGTTTTGATGATTAAATAACTACACATTAATGTACACATGAGAAAGGAAGAACATTCATGTGATCATCAAATAGCTATAGCCTATTTGACCTTGTTGAAGACGTAGAACCCAGGAAATCAACATTTCCACTTCTGTACAATTCACGTGCGGAATAACTGTCTTTCAGATTTCTTGAAAAGGATCACAATTTTCCTCAAGAGATTTGGAAGCAATGTCTCCTAACAGCTATAATGATTAGGATTCCCGCTAGCTGACAGAAAATGTTTATATTGCCTTAAAATGTTGTGATGATTAGCTATAGTGTGGCTGGAAGCGATAGCAGTGAGAGGAAGTGTGTTGACAGAGTGCAAAAATGGAGAGCATAAAATAAAATAAGACTTTCCTTAAATCTAATGGTTGCAGATAATCCTATTCTGCCACAGAATAGATACATAGCTATAAAGCCCAGTGTGGAAGGTGTTAATTGATCTTTACATTTGTCCATCAGGGTCACAAATAATGACTAAATCTTGTTTAATGGAGTCTGCAAGACTGACCTCAGGAACTCCACTGTGCACTCTGGAGAAACAGTTGACTGATTAAATGGACTGGTATTATTGACTGTATTATTAAATATGACACTTATAAAACCTTTCTTCAAATACTACCATCACTATAAGTCTTAGGATAGAATATATGGCATTTTGAAGGAGCGGAGAAGAATACTATCAGATTTACCAGAAAGAGAAATCATGAACAATTGGCTATACCAGTGATGGCGAACCTTTTTTTCCTCGGGTGCCGAAAGCATGTGCGCACGCACCATCGCACATGTGTGAGCGCCCACACCCATAATTCTTCCAGTGGGCCCAGTAGGCTTCCTTGGAACCTGGGGAGGGCGAAAACGCCCTCTCCCGCCCCACGGAGGCCCTCCAGAAGCCAAAAACGCCCTCCCAGAGCCTCCGCATGAGCCGAAAATCAGCTGGCCAGCGTGCACATGCGTGTTGGAGCTAAACTAGGGCAACGGCTCGCGTGCTGGCAGATATGGCTCCGTGTGCCACCTGTGGCACGCGTGCCATAGGTTCGCCATCACTGGGCTATACTAAATGAAAGGATGGCAGGGGCCAGTTTGTGGAAATAAAGCTTTTCAGAAATTCATAATTATTCAATTTCTTTCTTAGACTCATCATGGGGAAAACGTGTTTACATATTTGTTGTCTTTATGTTGCCTTTATTTAAATTTTCAGATATTTTGTTGGCTGAAAGAGCATAAATATTATCTTCAAATTTAGTTTCTGACAAAGATTGGGTTCAGGTATTATACCAAACCTAAATACGATTTCTTTGCTCCAGGCTTTGCTCATTATGTAAATCTAGTATTTATGATTTGTAAAATATTGTTTATGACTTAGCAGATTTGCTGATTCTAGCTTCTGGTGATTTATCCAAGAAGTGACAGTTGTTGTTGTTGTTTTTAAAAGCCTGGTTATGATGAGTCATATAACCCAATGAAAACATGACTGTATGCATCTTCAAAAGCCCCAAACCTTTACATTCCCTACTCAATATGTTTTGACTTTGATTTATTTTGGATTAAATTACAGGGTTTCTGCTGCTAATTTCAGGCATGTTGCTCTAATGGTAACTATTGTATGTTTTACATTTTTTTCCCGTTAGGTCAGAGGTCTATTTGTATATAATATTTGCACTGGTATAATTCAAAAAAATCAAATCAAATCAAGAATCTCAAATATGGGACAGATATTCACTATCTACTATGTTACATACTCTGTTGGAACAGGAGGTGCTAGATGGATGGATGGATGGATGGATGGATGGATGGATGGATGGATGGATAGATGATAGATGACAGATGATAGATGATAGATGACAGATGACAGATGACAGATGATAGATGATAGATGATAGATGATGATAGACAGACAAGTGATAGATAGATGATAGATAGACTGATATAGATAGATAGATAGATAGATAGATAGATAGATAGATAGATAGATAGATAGATAGATAGATAGATAGATAGATAGATAGATAGATAGATAGATAGATAGATAGGCAGGCAGGCAGGCAGGCAGGCAGGCAGGCAGGCAGGCAGGCAGGCAGGCAGGCAGGCAGGCAGGCAGGCAGGCAGGCAGGCAGGCAGGCAGGCAGGCAGGCAGACAGACAGACAGACAGACAGTAAATAGATGGATATGGATTGTCCCATAATCTCATTCTGAGTATTACTGGGTCTAGAAACAGAGCTATTTTAGTAAGCTGTTATAGTTAAACATGAAAAGATGTAAAGGTTATATGTGAAACAAGCACAAAATACTACAGAAATTCAGATAATAGTCTTTCACCATAAAGAATATATATATATATATATATATATATATATATATATATATATATATATATATATATATATATATATATATATATATATATATATATATATATATATATATATATATATATATATATATATATATATATATATATATATAATCAGGTTCAAGCAATGCAAACATTATTTTGCCTCTTCAGCCACGTCCTGCAGGGTGTGATTTAAAAAGAAAATCAAAGTGGCAGCCACATCTTTTTTTTTTGGGGGGGGGTGTTAATCATACCCTGCAGACCCCCTGTGCTTCTTGAATCATTCCACTGTGAATGTTAGGCTGTAGCTTAGACATGCTCCTTGCACTTACTCCTTTTCGAACAAGCCACTTTCTGCAGAGGGAAAAAGAAAACAAGGAACTTCTGGAAAAAAAAATTAAAGGCAGGAGATTAACCACATCATCCATTGCCTTTTATTCTTTAAACTTCTTCTGAGGTTCCCTCTACTCCAGGGCGGGGGGTGGTGGTGTCCAACCTTGGCAGCTTTAAGACCTGTGAACTTCAAGTCCCAGAATTCCCCAGCCAGCATGCCCTCTATTTTTGGATGCTCTCAGTATAATGTAGGAGCCTGGTTTTCCAGGATTCTCATTCACATGGTAAGCTTTGTATGATAGATAAGGTTGGTTTTTTTTCTTGACAATATTAGCCTCTAAAATTGGAAGAAAATGTAAGGTCTGTTCTAGGGTTTTCCTTTCACTGTTTCTATACTTCTCTGGATTATATTAATGCCATAAAGGGGCCATATATTGACAGTGACACCAATAATAGATAGATAGATAGATGGATGGATGGATGGATGGATGGATGGATGGATAGATAGATGGATGGATGGATGGATGGATGGATGGATGGATGGATAATAGATATAGATGATAGATGGATCGATAGATGATAGATAGATAGATGATAGATAGAGATGGATAGAGATACAGTAGTTTGTATAATGGTCTTAATGATATAATGGTCTTACAGCTGCCACCGATCCTTTCATTGATTGTTGGCATTTAAAAAATGTTTGTGAGTGAAACAACAAGGGATCAGATCTTGTTCCAGAGTGACACAGGGACCGCAATCCAGTTTATATCAATTCCTTGCCATTTTTCTCTTTATAATTATGTGGCTTTGGTTTTATCTGCTTTTCGGTAGATGGAGACAATTCTTTCACTGCTTGTTGGTTATGAGGGATAGATTTCTATTCTGCTTCGATCCTCGCTTGATGTTGCATGGAGAAAATAGCATTTCTGTGCTAATCTGATGCAAATGAATTGTTATCATGCAGTTAGTTAAATTGCTGGCTCATCAACTCTTTCAGAGCCATAGCATTTTTGGTCTTTCTTTCTTTCTTTCTGTCTTTCTTTCTTTCTGTCTTTCTTTCTGTCTTTCTTTCTTTCTTTCTTTCTTTCTTTCTTTCTTTCTTTCTTTCTTTCTTTCTTTCTTTCTTTCTTTCTCTCTCTCTCTCTCTCTCTCTCTCTCTCTCTCTCTCTCTCTCTCTCTCTCTCTCTCTCTCTCTCTCTCTGTGTGTTTTTCTTTTGCTCTTGTTAGACTATTGCCTAAGCACTGCAGGACTTTCTCTGCATGGTGCAATTTCTCTTTTTATTTTCCTTTTGAAGAGGAAGATTTATCTGAGTTCTTTGAACCCACCACCTCCCATCTCCACAACAGGTTACTCGTGGTAGAGATAAGAGATCTGTATTTTTTTCAGGAATTTGGAAATGAAATCTCATCTTCCTTCCTTCCTTCCTTCCTTCCTTCCTTCCTTCCTCCCTCCCTCCCTCCCTCCCTCCCTCCCTCCCTCCCTTCTTTCCTTCCTTCCTTTCTACCTACCTACCTACCTACCTACACTTTTAAAAAATATAAACGAAGGCAAATATATGTGTCCTAGGATAATGTTGCATCATTCAATCTGGGTGAGCCATCAGGACCAGAGGTTTAGCCTTTGGACTCATGCTGGAGCCCATCTTCAGGGAATTTATCTCTACTGCAATATGTGCTTTGGATTATTCTATGTGTCGTGTTTATGTAGTGCCTTCCTATTGTTTGGTTGGTGTGTTGATGGCCAGCGATTGGCTGTTGTTTCCTGGTGCTGCCAAACCCTCAGCTTCTAAGTATCTGATGTTTGTGTGTGTGTGTGTGTGTGTGTGTGTGTGTGTGTGTGTGTGTGTAGACAACCCGTAACCTGTTGGGTCATTGTTTCATAGATATTTTATTGCCTAAAGAGAGAAGCAGAATGACAGCAGATGTGCAAAAGCGTAGTGGGAACAGAAGTGACTTCCAACTTCCTGGCAGCTTTCCCTTTGACTTTCCTTGTGGGAAGTTGGCAGGAAGCATTGGAAACGACAATCACAAGACTACGATGGTGGTGAAGCAGCCACACCTTTGCCAAATTCCAGTCCCGCTGGAGGAATGGGTCCAAATTTTGGAGACGTTCTTTAAATTAGCCCATTTGAAGCACTGCGGCTTGAAACGCCCGGGCCTCCATTGTGGAGGTTTGCCGTGCGGCCACATGGGCCTCTCCGACACCTTTCGTCCAGCACTATAAACTAGATGACTATGCCTCAGAGGAGGCAGACTTTGGCCGGAGGGTGTTACCCCAAGGTGTGAAAGGAATGGGTCAGTCTCAGCCTGCTTCAGTACCCGCCCTAGGGACAAGGTACTTTGGTATGTCCCATTCTTGGAGGCTGGCTCCACCCACTATGGAGAAGGGACGTTGTTACTTACCTGATACGTCCTTTCTCATAGGGTGGAGCCAGCCTCCAAGTCCCTCCCTGTTCATGGAATTGGCTGGACTGCACATATTCAACCATCTTTCATTCTGTAAATATGTTCATGCAATCTTGTGTCATTTTTCCTCTGTTTGCTCTTCCTTATTAAAAACGTTGGTTTAATGGGTAAGCACGTTTGAGTTTGACCTTCTTCCCTCATAAAAAAGAGGGGGTGCCAAGGCAAGTGGGTTCTATTTATACTTTTGAAAACTCGGTCCTGATTGGCTAGAGAGCAGGTTTAAGCACTTTGGATTCATGGCCAGTTTCACCCAACCGAAAGTTACAAACGAACGGGAGAGTTTGAGTCGTATATAGATGGATTCACTTGTAAAAGGACCACTTTGCTAGTGAAAGACAACAAATTGGCAAGCCTGATGCCTAAATTTCTGTGATTAAGGATGCAAGGAATCTTTTTATGGTTCCTTAAACCTTGTTAGGAGCTAATCGCTGGAAATCAACAGGAAGCACACCTGCTGGAGTTTGGTTGATGGTTCTAGAAAAAAAACAGGACATCAGTTGCTCTGTTCTCTTGGCATTCAGGCTGGGCTTGCTTTATCTGGCTTCAACTGGCAAAAAAAAATCACATTTCTGACTGCAAAATGCAAAAAAACAAAAAAAAAACCTCTGAAACACTTGAAAATGTTTTGAAAACCATAGATCAAACTCAGTGTTTTTTAGGCAGTTGACCATTTGCTCTTCTGGCTGAGATGAAAGACGATGTGCGATATGTAAGCAAGCAGTGAAAGATTCAATTATTTTTCATAGGTTTGTGTGCGGGCGGACATGTGTGCATGCTATAGTTTAAAATTCAAAATCATCTAAGCATTCTAATGCTTTCTGAGAACGTTTTACACACTGGAAAAAGCTGGAGCTTATGGAAGTAGCGACTGCTTCACTTTTAATTCCCTTTGCAGAGATTAAACTGGCGAAGGGATCTAGCTATCAACAGTAGTATGAGGACAAAATAGTAACACTAGATGGCCAGACAGAAATAGAATACAAAAGCAAAAACTTCGGAGGCTTTCTCCCCTCCCCCCACCTAAATTTAGAGTATATCCATATACTCAGAAATATACTGTACTGTACATGTGTATGCATATGCAGAAAAATCAACAATAGAATGTAATGGGATGGGATGGGATGGGATGGGATGGGATGGGAATGGGAATGGGAATGGGAATGGATATGGGAATGGGAATTAGGAATAAGGAATAGAATTAGGAATAGGAATAGGAATAGGAATAGGAATAGGAACAGGAACAGGAACAGGAACAGGAACAGGAATAGGAATAGGAATAGGAATAGGAATAGGAATAGAGCTGGAAGGGATCTTGGAGGTCTTCTAGTCCAGCCCCCTGCTCAAGCAGGGGAACCTATACTATTTCAGATAAGTGGCTGTTTAGTTTCTTCTTAAAAACCTTCAGTGATGGAGCGCCCATGATTTCTGGAGGCAAGCTGCTCCACTGGTTAATTGTCCCCACTGTTAGGAAGTTTCTCCTAAATTCCAGGTTGCTTCTCTCTTTGGTTAGTTTCCAACCATTGTTTCTTGTCCTGCCCTCTGGTGCTTTGGAGAATAATTTGACCGCCTCTTCTTTGTGGCAGCCCCTCAAATACTAAAATACTGCTTTAATGTCGCTCCTAATTCTTCTTTTCTTTAGACTAGCCAAACCCAAATCCTGCTGTCGTTCTTCATATGTTTTAACCTCCAGGCCTTTGGTCATCTTAGTTGCTCTTCTCTGAACTTTTTCCAAGGTCTCAACATCTTTTTTTGTAGTACGGTGACCAAAAGTGGTTGCAGTATTCCAGGTGTGGTCTTACTAGAGTTTTATAAAGTGGTACTAGTACTTAACGTGATCTTGATTCTATACCTCTGTTGATACAAGCCAGGATTGTATTAGTGTTTTCTGTTTCTGTTGTTGCTATTATTTCTGTTGTTGCTATTATACTTTCTGCTGTCACTATTATTATCTCAGAAAACTTTTGAAAACCAACTTTGGGCTATTAAGAATCCATATATGTGTGTGCATTTCCATTGAGGATTGATTTTGTGCCACCAGATCAGCACTGACTCTTAGCAACCACATGGATAGAGTCTTCTCCATGAAAATTTGTCTTCAACCTGATCCTTCAGATCTTCCAGTGCTATACCTATCACCAGTGAAATTGAGTCCATCACCTTCCTTACAGATTAAGAGAGTTGGAAGAGACCTTGTAAGTCATCCAGTCCAACCCCCACCCAAGCAGGAGACCCTAGACCATTTCTGACAAATGGTAGTCCAATCTCTTCTTGAAAGCCTCCAGTGACGAAGCTCACACAACTTCCATTGGTTGATTGTTCTCACTGTCAGAAAATTTCTCCTTATTTCCAGGTGGAATCTCTCCTTGATCAGTTCCCATCCATTATTCCTTGTCTGGCCCTCAGGTGTTTTGGAAAATAGCTTGACCCCTACCTCTCTTGACCCCTCTAATATTAGAAGACTGCTATCATGTCTCCCCTGGTCCTTCTCTTCACTAGACTAGCCATGCCCAGTTCCTGCAACCGTTCCTCATATGTTTTAGTCTCCAGTCCCCTAATCATCGTTCCAGTCCCCTAATCATGGAGGGGAAGTATGCAGTGGAGTACCCCAAGGCTCTGTTTTAGGCCCAGTACTCTTCAACATCTTCATCAATGACTTGGACGAGGGGGTAGATGGGGAACTCATCAAATTTGCAGATGACACCAAACTGGCAGGAATAGCCAACACTCCAGAACATAGGCTCAAGGTACAGAAGGATCTTGACAGACTTGAACATTGTGCGCTGTCTAACAAAATGAAATTCAAAAGCGAAAAAAGTAAGGTTCTACATTTAGGCAAGAAAAACAAAATGCACAGGTACTGTATATGTGGTACCTTGCTCAACAGTAGTAACTGTGAGAGGGATCTTGGAGTCCTAGTGGACAACCATTTAAATATGATCCAGCAGTGTGCAACAGCTGCCAAAAAAGCCAACACAGTTCTAGGCTGGATTAACAGAGGGATAGAATCAAGATCACGCGAAGTGTTAATACCACTTTACAATACCTTGGTAAGGCCACACTTGGAATACTGCATTCAGTTTTGGTCGCCACGATGTAGAAAGAATGTAGAGACTCTAGAAAGAGTGCAGAGAAGAGCAACAAAGATGATTAGGGGACTGGAGGCTAAAACATATGAAGAACGGTTGCAGGAACTGGGTATGTCTAGTTTAATGAAAAGAAGGACTAGGGGAGACATGATAGCAGTCTTCCAATATCTCAGGGGCTGCCACAAAGAAGAGGGAGTCAAACTATTCTCCAAAGCACCTGAGGGTAGAACAAGAAGCAGTTTGTGGAAACTAATCCAGGGGAGAAGCAATTTAGAAATAAGGAGAAATTTCCTTAATAGTGAGAACAATTAATCAGTAGAACAACTTGCCTCCAGAAGTTGTGAATTCTCCAACACTGGAAGTTTTTAAGAAGATGTTGGATAACCATTTGTCTGAAGTGGTGTAGGGTTTCCTGCCTAAGCAGGGGGTTGGACTAGAAGACCTCCAAGGTCCCTTCCAAGTCTGTTATTCTATTCTATTCTATTCATCGTGGTTGCTCTTCTCTGCACTCTTTCTAGAGTCTCAACATCTTTTTTATAGTGTGACCAGACCTTGCTGTTGGTCACTGATTTCTTTGTACATGTGTTTCCATTTTGATTTTTTTGACCTATTTCCTGCAGAAACAGCTGCTAAATCTCACTGTATCAGATATGGAAAAGCAAAGTCTGCATAGATAGCTTCAATTTGACTTTTACCCAAAGATGGCTATTTTGTAGCTTGGAATTATATGGTAAGAGATTGCTTCTTTGGGATGGCTTATTGCTAAGAAGTTTTCCCTCTGAATATCTTTTGATTATCTTCAGGGGAAATAATAACTTCAAATTAGTTTCCAATTTTGTGTGCATTTCTATGCACTTCAGGATTTAGTTTCAGTGACAGGACGACATTGGCTGCTGGCAGTGCTTGATAAACACTGGTGCAAATGTAGACTCTTAATTTGCAAGCAATGATGATAAATAGGGCTGTTTGTGGGATTTGAATTTTGTGAATTTTCTTGGCTAATGCATGATTTGAATTTAGGTATCTGTTGGATGCACAGTTCTCAGCTAAATGGGGAAAAAGGTGATATTATACCGATTGATGAAAAATGCATTTAGAAATGCATTAAAAATACATATTTAAATATGATTTAAAAATAAATAAATCTTCAGGCTAGAAAGATATGGAACAGACTAAATAGATCCAGCTATCACAGTACCTGAAATTGTAGTGCCACCTCTAGCTGATTTTGATTGGCCTTGGGGTGCAAGATCATGTAAGAAGTCCTGGATTTCCTGGAAAACTAGGAAGTGGAACGTCTGTAGAGGTTCTCAGTCATTCAGGTCATGGTTGTCCCAAAGGTGCTTTTTCAGGAGGCAACTGGACTTTCTTATTTTTCCAGATTTCCAGAGGAAAAATTGCAGACTACAGGAACCGGGAGCACTACTCAGGTGACCCTGAGGACACAGAAAAACCTCCAAGTGCTTCAACGACCCTCTAAAAGGATGCAAATGACCAGCTGTCTGCAAGGAATATAAATCCTTCCATTCCCTGTCAAAGCTGAAGAAGCTTCTTGGATGAGAAGCGAAACATCTTCAAAAGGAAAAAAAAAACCAAGAAAGTCCAGTTGCCTCCTGAAAAAGCACCTTTGGGATAGGAAATGGAACAATAACCCAGAAGATAACAATGGTCACTTCCATAGTGCTGCCTGGACTCTACCCAGATTCACATGTGATCTCCAGGACTACAACATGATTCAGAGTTGACTTTAATAGTGCATAATAACGCAACAACGTCAGTCTTCTCTTGATGGGTTTGCCATTAATTCTCTACTGTGGAAAGAAAAAGCATTACTGGGGGAAGGATATTGCATAATCTCCATTCTCACACCACTATGGGGCCAGCCAGATTTGTGGTATTTGCAGGTTCTCCGAACTACTCAAAATTTCTCCTACCCGAACCTGTCAGAACCTGCTGAATTTCACCTCTGGTATATTGGTGCAGCAGATCAGAACTTGCAAAGGTGACTTCCAACAGGCATAAACATAGTTAAGAACACAACGTTACATGTCACTCTGGCTAGACTTTCTGCATTATTCAGAGAAGCTGGTGAGGACACAGTCACATTAGAGCTCTCTTTATCCTCTGTAAGAGTTCTCTCTCTTTTTCTTAATACCTGGAAGGGTTTATGTAGAATGTACAAAAGGACCCTACAGTTATAGTTAAAAGACAGGCTTTACAAAAATTTTCAAGAACAATTCAGCCCCCTGCCTTTTTCACACTGTTGCCTCATGCTCTAATGTGTTGAATTGTCAGTTTTGAGCGGCAGGATTATGCTCCCAAGCTTGGCTGACTTTCTTGTGTTTTCAAGATCCTTTATAGAGCTTTGAATTATATATCCTGCATGAATTCCGGCGCCGCAACGGAAGACTGGATTAGGAATAGTGAGCAATGGGAGTAGGGACAGTGAGTAGAATATTACTCAATCCGTTATGGATTGATTATCTAAGAGTCTTTGTGGCATCTAGGAGCCGAGGTGGCGCAGTGGTTAAATGCAGCTACTGCAGGCTACTCCAGCTGACTGCTAGTTCAGCAGTTCAGTTGTTCAAATCTCATCAGGCTCAAGGTTGACTCAGCCTTCCATCCTTCCGAGGTCGGTAAAATGAGGACCCAGATTGTTGGGGGCAATATGCTGAACTCTGTAAACCGCTTAGAGAGGGCTGTAAAGCACTATGAAGCGGTATATAAGTCTAAGTGCTATTGCTATCTTCAAAAGGCTGTTATTCATCAGACCACATAGAAGGAAGCAATAATCCGTTTGACTGTCTACCTGTATAATGGAAATGCCTGCAAGCATACCATATTGTACCAATAAGGGAGAATATTTGTAGCTCAGGTTTGAAATGTGGGGTCTTTGATATCTTTCTGAGCTTGATTGTTTTCTTGAAGATGTTTCATTACCCATCCTAGGTAGCACTGATGACGTTACCTAGTTTGGGCAATGAAACGTCTGCAAGAAAACAACCAAGCTCAGGGAGTAACCAGGACCTCTCACACTATTTGTCTTATTCACACATTTGGTTTCAAAAAAGCACCACCTTTGGAGACCATCCATCCAAGGAGTCAACCAAGGAGAAGGTGATCTTCTCATCCTGAGCCGAGGTGGCGCAGTGGTTAAAGTGCAGCACTGCAGGCTACTTCAGCTGACTGCTAGTTCAGCAGTTCAGCTGTTCAAATCTCACCAGGCTCAAGGTTGACTCAACCTTCCATCCTTCTGAGGTGGGTAAAATGAGGACCCAGATTGTTGGGGGCTGATATGCTGAACTCTGTAAACTGCTTAGAGAGGGCTGTAAAGCACTATGAAGCGGTATATAAGTCTAAGTGCTATTGCTATTGCTATCCTTCTGGTTTACCTGCACACACCATCCTTGTGATTTGCTATACTCCTGCTTCTCAACTGCAGGAAGACAAGAAAAAAGCTTTTCATTTCTGTGGAAGGATAGCCATAAAATGGAAAGAAAAAGATTGCATTAGTCAGCTGAAAACAAGTTTGAGGCTGGGAAAAGAAAAACCAGTTGCAACAGGGGCTGTAGGCTGACCTTCCTTTTGCAGTTCCCTGGGACTCAGGAGGCTCTTTCCATTACTATGTGCAGGTCAGAAGTTCAATCTGCTTTTATTTTATTGGCGAAGAGAGCAATCATTCTTACCTCGCTTGTTGCTGGAATACAATATATCACCCAACCTGCAGATATTTTAATGTCCTCTCTCTCTCTCTCTCTCTCTCTCTCTCTCTCTCTCTCTCTCTCTCTCTCTCTCTCTCTCTCTCTCTCTCTCTCTCTCTCTCTCTCCTCCCTCCCTCCCTTTCTTGCATTCTCGCTTTCCAAGTGGTATTTTGCTGAGAAACAGGTGAGATTACATGAATTGGCCCTGTTGTATTTCCACTGAAACATTTTTGCTGGTGTCAGCACAGGAGAAAAAAACTTAAGCAGTGGAGGCGAGGAAGATTAGCAAGCTGAGCTTTTTGTTTATTTATTTTAGGCAATCCAGTTTATAATTGCTTAAATTGTATCGACTTTTAGACTGACAGGAACTGAATGACTCCTACAGGAAGTGATGAGTTTGACTGTTTATATGGGTTGCCTGAACCCCCAGCAGATAGTTACCAGCTCTCTTAAAGGATTTTACACATCCAATAACCCGATGATCTGGAATGGCAGGACTTTTTCCAGAATTGAAATTGAAGAGATGCCTCCAGAACGGAAAGGGGTGGGTGGGATCAATTTGGGAGAAGGTTAGAATATTCATGAACTGGGAGAGCCAATGGTAACAAGGTCAGCCAATGAATAGGCATAGCAACTAAGTCAGCCAATGGGAGCTAAACACATCTGAGTCTGTGCAGAGAATCGAAACTGAAACTAGAAGGCGGGGCGGGGCTCAGCCCACTCTGTACTCTTGTCTCTCTCTGAACTAGAAGCTGCTTGTATTTTGCTTGTAACTGCTACTATATTGAAGAAATAATCTACTTGTGGTATTGTATATATAATGTTTATAAAGAATTCTGAATCCAGCTGAATCCAGCTGAATCAGTTATCTGTGTGTGCTTCTGGTTTTGATTTTTGCAACAAACTCTGATAAAAAACATGAAAAAAAATGTTTTTTTCCAAACTTTTTCCAAATTTTCATGAGTGTCAGTTCAATACTCTACCCTTTTGGGTTGAGATCTGTTTCTCTTCCCCCCCCCCCCAGGATTTTCTTGTTGATATTTGTCAATTTCTTGATGGTCATAGTGAGAAAACATCATCATCATCATCATCATCATCATCATCATCATCATCATCATCATCATCTCTAAATTATTATCACTAATTGTGTTGCTATTCCATCTTTCCTGAAACACTCAAGATAGTTACCAAAGCATGAAAAATATAGGTCTATGCCTCCCCTCTTTTTCAAGTTTATTAAGGATGCTTTTATTGAGGCTATACAAAATTCTAAGATTTAGCTTCAAGAATTCAAGGATCCTTTACTATGGTAAGATTTAATAGTACCTTATGGGATAAACTCAAATGTCAGAGCAACAAGATATATATTTTTTTCTTTTTTAGTGTGTTATGTTTCAGACACAAATATTTTTTTCCCATGGTTGGACTGCCATCTTGTTTTTTTGCAAAGTGATTACAGTACAAAAATCTCTTTAAGAAAGTAGAGTGTATGGGTTGACTTATTCATTTGTGTTAAGATGCATTTGTTCAGGCCCTTTGAAGTTTGATTCCAAACTACTGAAGAATCAGATACTAGCTTGTTTTGAGGTCTGTCTCTCTTTGAAAGAAGAGACAAGTTGGCAAACAAGGGAATTCTTCCAATGTAGTTGCTAACTTCAGACTTGCTATCAGAGGAGAATATTGTCAGTGAATATAAATAGTCAGAGGTTCCTTTCAAGACCAGGATTTCAATAAAAACAAAGCATCTACAATTCAAGAAATGTGATGTTCACAGGGAAAAAAAAACATTGAAATCCTTGTGACTTTTCATAGGAGCTGACAGCACGGTTTGATGTAAAGAAATTTCTGATATTTCTACCTTTGAATGCTGATTCCTTTTCACTGGACAAATGTGTCACATAGATATTGCATCTTCATTTTGATTATCAATAAAAGATCCTTATCCCTTAAAAATTGACTAGAATATAAAGCGGGTGGATTGTTGCAAGTGAAAAAAGGAAGCCAAGTCACTATTTTGAGAAGTGAAATACTGTACTGTAGGAATGATGCAAGTTATAGGCCAACATTTTTGGAGAATGTCAGGTTAGGAAATCCTTCCTTATTATACAAATATGTTTTTGTTTGTTTGCTTTGTTTGCCAATAGCGGGACAATTAAACTGAGTTTACATATCAATACTAAGCCAATATTTGTTAACTGTGTCTATTAAATGAATCCCAATAGTTCAGATTTGCATGAAAGGATAAGTTACCAAGCCATGGTTGAACATAGATCATAGAACATTGAATAATAGAGTTGGAAGGGACTTCGGAGGTCATCTAATCCAATCTGCTGCTTGAGCAGGAAACCCTATATCAAACTCAGACAAATGGTTATCCAGTCTTTTTTTGAAAGTCTTCAATGACCCACAACTTCTGAAGGCAAGCCATTCTACTGGTTAATTATTCTCACTGTTAGAAATTTCTCCTTAGTTCTAGGTTGCTTTTCTCCTTGGTTAATTTCAAATCATTGTTTCTTGTCTTGCCTTTTGATGCCTCGGAAAATAGTTTCACCCCCTTATCTTTGTAGGAGCCCATCAAATGGTGGAACACTACTATCATGTCCCCCCAGTCTTTTTTATTTTTATTTTTATTATTATTATTATTATTATTATTATTATTATTATTATTATTATTATTATTATTATTATTATTATTATTATTATTATTATTATTATTATTATTATTATTATTTTATTATTATTATTATTATTATCATCATCATCATCATCATCATCATCATCATCATCATCATCATCATCATCATCATCATCATCCCCAATTGTTCTTTGTACATTTTAGCCTTTGAGATTCTCTGAGATTAGGTTGGGATTCATGCAATCTTTTCAGCCAAATCTACCCAACCCAGTTGGCTTAAGAATGAGGCAGAAACAATACAGTATGATCCCTAAAAATAGGACATGTGAATTGTATTTCATCCAATTTAGCTCTCACCTGGAGCCATTAATCTGCTAGATGTCCTTGTCAATTAATCTAATCTTGCTTTTCCACTTTTCCTATGGGGACAATAAGGCCATTAGGGCTAATTGAATTCTTGTGCAAATCCCAGAGACAATGCAAATTATGTGGAATGCACAAAACAAGTAGGCCTCCTTGGCAACCATTATAGGTCCCTTTGTCATGAATACATTTACTTGGTAGCTTTCTTTATTCGTATCAGAAGCATTACAATTAAAATGAGGTGTACTATAAAAAAAATCCTCCCTTTTTACGACCCCGTAATCCTGTAATTCGGGGGTAGAATTAGGGCAACTGGATGAAACTAAATGTTTACTGGCCAGATGCCCTTCCTGACACCACACGGAGTTCACAGCAATTTTTTTTCTTCCTTTGCTCCCTAGGAGAGAAATACTTGCTGCTATCTAGGATTGAACTCAACTTTCCGAGTGGGTGGTGAGTGCCTTCACCACTAGGTCACCACACTGCTCTTAAAACAAGTATAATATGTGCCATAAAATCTAAAATATAAATGTAAAACATGTACAAGTTAAGCAGATCTTGTCCAGAAATATCTTGCCCAGGGCATTAATTGTGTTCTGTCATGCTTCCATGAGGACCTTACTGATCAGGACACAAAGAGCTGGACTCCATTTATTTCTGTTGGGAAGCCCATACATGAATGTTGTGGCCCCAAAGCATTGGAACCAAGCCTACGTCTGAAGAGGTTCCATTAATGTGTTTTTCTCTACCAATTTCAAATATTATATTGCATCAGGTTTCTAACTGCTCGGTTTCCAAACTGGTTTACATTGATACTCATATATCAAGACCAGACCTGAATATTAACTCCACAGGAAGCCTACACTACTCCTATTGAGATTGATTACCAGAGAATTTTGGAAGTCTGATTATTTGGTGTCTTCTCCTCTTTCTTATAGTCCAGCAAAATAGGAAGCCCTCTGCCTGAATCTCTTCCAAATATTATCTGAATTTTGAATGTAAAAAAAAAAATGTTTTACCCCCCCTTTGCATAAGTAACGAAGCCTTCATCTGTGTTAAATTAATTTTCCTTACCCTCTACAATGCCTCTTTTAATATAGACATGTTTTCTGAATGTGTTTTTCATGAGGTATCCAAATCATTTTGGTCCGTGACTATTTTGAAGGCAAGTAAAGCTGGTTCCAGAATGATCAGAAGTTACTTTTGATGGATACAAGCATTCCAAATTGTTTAGATTACCAGCTGTAAAAAAAAAGTCAGCCTTATCATTGGGCAAAAGGAGGAAACTATCTCAATAAATCAAAACTGATGTAAAGTTAGTGATCTTCACTTTTATACTTATATTTCGCTACTAGGACTTGGAGGTGTTTTCTTCTGAAAATTTCTGCCCAAACAATGTTGACATTATTTGCTTTGAGTGCTGTATTCCACATATTTTGAAGAAGAAGAAAAACATTTCCTAGATATATAGAATGCATACTGAAGATCTATAACCAATAGGAGAAAAGCTCTGAATAATGTTTTGGTTTTCCAAAGGATATATCAATATTGGTGAAGCGCTTAAGGGTTACTTCAGCTGCTAATTGACTGCATATTCAGTTTCAGTTGATCACAACCAAATGGGAGCAAAAAGTGTGATGTGGTTGCAAAAAAGACATTTTAAACTATCAACACAAGCATGATTTATAAGCCACTGGAAGTAACAGTTCTCGTCTATAAGAGGCCCTCTTCATGGGATTAGAAATGGATTCCTGTGAAGAAGTTGAACACATTCAGACTGGAAAAGACAGACGAAGGATATAACAAAGGATGTCACAAGATCTGTTTTCATGGATGGATGGACGGACGGATGGATGGCAATAGATAGATAGATAGATAGATAGATAGATAGATAGATAGATAGATAGATAGATAGATAGATAGATAGATAGATAGATAGATAGATAGATAGATAGATAGATAGATAATTTCAATTAAGAGCAGAGAAGATAGGTGATGGCCTCCTCTTCGCTGGAGATGTTCAAGCAAAGCTTGGTAACTAACTGAGATTTCATTTTGGATGCCTGCCCTAATTAGTGGCTTGGGCTTCATGTCGTCAGTGGTCTATCCCAGCTCTATGATCCCATGATCCTAATTCTGGAATCCAGAACTGAACAAGAAAGAGTAGCTTGAGAAGTTACAACTGTGGCAACATCCAAACCAACCCATTATAATGGTGAGGAAAAACAACAACAAGGGCACAGCCTTAATTTTTTATTGGTTAGAAATTTATCCTAATTATTTGAGGGCTGTTCATCTTCCAATTTATAGGATTATATCTGAATGAAACTGACAGAATTTTGACAGCAGCTTCAACCATTTATAAGCATGGAGTGACAAGGCACGAATAGTTAGGTTTCCGCATTAATCACAACTTATTGTAAAGTTCTGCTTTACATGGTCAGAGCTGATTTATAATAGCTTAGTAACAAACTTAATTGTGCAGTGAATATTTGTAAAAGTTCTTTCTTAAAACAAGGTAATTGATTGTCTCACAATTGTAATGTTATAGTCAAGAAGACATTGCATCTTGGACCATAAATGATTAATTTGCAAATTTATGAGCCTGAGGATGAACTCTCTGTGTTGGAGTTAACTGAAGTGTGACTGTAATGGCCTTAGTTTTATATAGATTGTGATAGAGATGATTTTGGTGTATTCTTGCAGGATCCCATTTATCAGTCTTACTGTCCAGAAGGCAAATAATAATGTGTTTTTGCCTGTTACTACACTCAGCTTTCAACAATATGAAAGTTATTTCCCTCAAGTGTTTACCTTTTTAAATCTGCCAGCTCTTCAACATAAATCAGATCAGAAACCCAATGCCTTATAAGTCAGCGCTACTTTTATTGCAAAGTTATAGTAACACAATCTTACCAGTCTGAATGTGCTTCTTGCTCCTTTCTTTTACCTTCATGATAACGCTTGTCAAAATGTATACCTTGCGTCTCAGCTGCAGACTCAGAAACAAGTAAAGTAATAAATAGAAGTTAGCATGGGTTTGTTAAAAACAGATCATGCCAAACCAATCTTATTTCATTCTTTGACATAGTGACTAAATTAGTAGACCAGCAAAATGCTGTGGACATAGTATAATTAGACTACAGCAAGGTATTTGACAAGGTAGACCACAACCTACTTCTTGGTAAGCTAGAAAAAAGTGGGATAGACAGTATCACCATTAGATAGCTTTGTAACAGACTGACAAAACGTACTCAATGGCTAGGCCTTAACAGTACTGGAGGGAAGTAAGCAGTGGGGTACCACAAGGTTCCGTCTTAGGTCCAGTACTCTTCAATATCTTCAATATCCATCTGTTGCTTTGGTAGAATATTCTTAATATTCTTACTATTCTCTTAGTAGATATAAACTTCTTTATGGAGCATATCCCTTTGAGGAAGTGAGCTTGATTAATAGCCTATCTAACATTACATTGTAATAGCAAGTATTTTGTTTGGAACTCTGAAAAACAGGTGTGCTTCTATTGGTGCACACTATAATATGCATGTGTGCATTAAGATAGTTTGTCTTTCTTTTGTAATCTGTTGGGAGAGGAGAAGTACTGAGGGATATGCAAATACAGTTAGGGAACTTATTGGGTGGCAAAAAAAAGTATGCAATCAAACAGGAGAGGGTCAAAGTAGCCAATGTTGCAAATGATTTGATGCAGCAGACTGATTCAATGAAACCTCCAACCATTTTTATGCAAACACCTTTAATCATCCTATAGGAGATGCATTTTGACTCTTTTTTTTTACAGTATTTCATGGACATCATGAGCCATAGTGGTGCAGTGGTTAGAATGCAGCACTGCAGGCTAATTCTTCTAACTGCCGGCTGCCTGCAGTTTGGCAGTTTGATCCTGACCAGCTCAAGGTTGACTCAGCCTTCCATCCTTCCGAGGTTGGTAAAATGAGGACCCAGATGGTTCGGGAAAATATTCTGACTCTGTAAACTGCTTAGAGAGGGCTGTCAAAAGCACTGTGAAGCAGTATATAAGTCTAAGTGCTATTGCTATCCTGTCAGTCTTTCCAGGAAGATTAGACAGGAAACATAACTGGATGAACTAATTCTACTTTATTGTAAGGCTGCATTAAAAGAACATTGCAAATCTGAAAGTACAAATTTTTCCCCATCTCCTTTACATCCCAAAAACTTAGTGACAGTCCCTTCCTGAGCCTATCTGTCCCGTCCCTCCCATTATACAGCTGCAGGCTCCACCATCTCTTATCTGGCCATTCCTTACCCAGCATTTATTTGTCCTGTCCATCAAGGTCTTTCTCACATAGTATTTCATCTTCCTGCAAGAAATGTAAAATATTAATTGATCTTACTCAGCTACCTTTCTGAAATGCATCTACATTAATAAACAAAGAACAAGTTGAGAATAATTACAAAAGGAATTGTTCTTTTTAAGCAGCCCACCCCCCAAAAAGAAATCCTGAGAAGATAGGTGTTATCAAACAAACTTATTAATTTAATTATTCATTCGTTCTATTTATATAGTCATTCTCTTAGCATACTTATACCGCAACAGTGCTTTTCATTATGTTTCTAGGATTTATCTGTAATCTCTTTGTCACCATTCATACAGAATTGTCAAGTGTCTTTTCCTGCAACATTTGTTAAATTCATTTACTTTCTTTTGTCTTTGGGGAGTCAGTTCAAACAAAAAAAATCAGAAACGTAGATCAATCTAGCCCACTGGAATAGGTTTAAAGGAAATGAAGAAAAAAATGCAGGTTAAATATTAATTTATCACACCTGGTTTTCATTGCATCTTTTTATGTCTTCTTCTAGAACTAAAACTATAGAGTTCCCTCTAAATTCCTTTCCTTCCCCTCTTCCTTTCCTCCTCCACCACCTCCTCCTCCTCCCTCCCCCTCTTCCTCCTCCTCTTCCTCCTCCTCCTATCTTTTTGATTATCTATAGAAATCCATAGATCCAATGCATGCTTTACTGAAGGAATGTGATCCCATTGTGGCTGTAACCAATCAGAGAATGAATAAATCATGGATGGAGTCAGTGAAGGAAGAAATCGCTTAGGAGAGCTAGCCTCATAATTTATCAGTTCATTTCTGGTGCTGTCTTGCTTGATAGACAGAAAGGTTTAAGTTTCCATATGACTTCACTCTATTACAGTCATTTTATTTGCTGCTAGGATAATAAACGATAAAGACACAGAAGCTTAACATCTGCAATGTCTATAACTGGATTCTGGGCCACACCTTTATATGATCACTAATTGTTCAGAAAACTGCTAATTTATTTGCTGCCAAATACATGCATATTTGTGTTTTCGATAAGAAACTATCCTTTTAAACATAGATGGGAGTAGAAATAAAGCAAACAGCTATCATTGCTTGACCAACAGATTAATATACTATTGTCTTATTGTAGAAAAACTCCTAAAATTGTAAGTAACACAATAACATTATTTATTAAGTAATATAATAACATATTTATTAAGTAACATAGCGTTAATTTATGCAATAGTTTCCAGTCAAGATATATGCTCCATTTGTTTGGTAGCAATGAAACTTTTGGAAATGATATTAAAATGCCATATGAAAATATAAGTATCATACTCATATAGGCATTTCCCCCCTATAGAAGCAAAAGTCGGATTTTGAAGAAGCAGGATGGAAAGAGTATTAGTGCTTTTAACTTTTGTTCTTAATTCTGAAAATACGAAGGGCAGCCAAGGAAGCAAAGAAATGTATCATGGAACAAATCGATCTTATTTGAGAGACACATGATCAGACTCAAACAATTCTAATTCAGACACATTATGAGAAGAGCCAGCTTCATTGAGAAATTTATAACATTGAGAAAGGTGGGGGGGAGGGGAGAAGGGGATGACTAGCAACAAGGCAGATGGATTTCATTTTCATAGTGATGGGTGAGCTATTAGAAAACCTGAAGGACCAGGCTGGAGACAGGAGAACATCTAGAGAACATCTGGTCCAATAGTTGACACCAAATTGATGGCAATCGGTCAATTAACCAATCAACTATTGTCAATACCAAAATAATAATTTATAAAAGTAGAAAGAAAGAAAGAAAGAAAGAAAGAAGGAAGGAAGGAAGGAAGGAAGGAAGGAAGGAAGGAAGGAAGGAAGGAAGGAAGGAAGGAAGGAAGGAAGGAAGGAAGGAAGGAAGGAAGGATGGAAGGAAGGAAGGAAGGAAGATTAAATATTCATGAATATTGTCAGGCACGAACAAGCAGACTCACATTTGAAGAGTTCAAATATCTACTTTATTGTTCTTTGCCTATTTCACAGGAATCTTCCCAGGCTGGCAGCTTACCCCCGGGAAAAACTAGATAAGTCTTTCCCAGGGGTAAACTTATAAACAACATTCTGGGGGGGGGGGTCAGATCTTGTGTCTACATAACAATTCCAGACTGCTCCTCCATTGATTCCTCTTCCCAACTGGGACAGTCTATCTCCAATAACATTGATTTTTTTAAATCAAGTATTCCTGCCTAGGGTTGTATTAATTAGTAGTTTGATTGAAAAAATATTTTAGATTGGAAAAAATATTTTTTTAAAAAAATTCCTAGGATGCAGCAAAGTAAGTAGCAACGGCAATGTGCTGATGGAGCCATGAGCATTTCAGAGATTACATTATTCTAATACAAATGGAATGACAAATCAGTAACATGCATGTTGCTAGACTGGGGGAAAAAATTCAAGTGTTTTGAGATGGACAACAAATATAGAGAATCTCTCTGCAATCACTAGTAAAACTGTACTGACCTACAGGACTGTTTCAAATAAGCAGTATGTACCTGTTGAAGTTTGTTTCTAATTAATTTCTTATCAACTCAAGGTAGGAAGCATCTCTTCCCATGGTGTCACCATGTTAAATTTCAGTTTTAATGGTTAGGATCACCCTGAGTCAGTGGTTTCATCTGGAAAGTGGAAGGATCTGAAGGGCTATGCAGAATAATGAAGACGATATAGTTTTCCTGGCTATACGTAGATGTATTCCAGGTTGCTTACCCCTGCTGATATATAAAAGGAAGGCCTGAGGCTTTATAGGTGCACTAATCATATTGACCCGAGGATACACAAACACAATAATTCATTAAGCTAAGCTTCTACCTGAGACCCGAAGATCCAAGTTTTTCCTTGACAATCTCATATGGGGAAATAATTTTTTTAGAATAGAATAGAATAGAATAGAACAGAACAGAACAGAACAGAACAGAACAGAACAGAACAGAACAGAACAGAATAGAATAGAATAGAATAGAATAGAATAGAATTCTTTATTGGCCAAGTGTGATTGGACACACAAGGAATTTGTCTTTGGTGCATATGCTCTCAGTGTACATAAAAGAAAAGATACATTTATCAAGAATCATGAGGTACAACACTTAATGATTGTCATAGGGTACAAATAAGCAATCAGGAAACAATCAATATGAATATAAATTGTAAGGATACAAGCAACAAGTTACAGTCATACAGTCATAAGTGGGAGGAGATGGGTGATAGGAACGATGAGAAGACTAATAGTAATAATAATGCAGCCTTAGTGAATAGGTTGACAGTGGTGAAGGAATTATTTGTTTAGCAGAGTGATGACGTTCGGGGGAAAAAAACTGTTCTTGTGTCTAGTTGTCTTGGTGTGCAGTGCTCTATAGCGTCGTTTTGAGGGTAGGAGTTGAAACAGTTTATGTCCAGGATGTGAGGGTCAGTAAATATTTTCACGGCCCTCTTTTTGACTCGTGCAGTATACAGGTCCTCAATGGAAGGCAGGTTGGCAGTAATTTCCAAATGTGTCTAGAAATATTGAATGTTTCCTCCAAAATTAAGGCAGAAAGTAGTAGTAAAGAATCATTTCATTTGGTGGGGTGGGAGGAGAGTCTACCTCCTCAAGACATTGTCTTGGATCCATCAACAAGGTAACAATCACAACATGTAGCCATTAAAAACCACTACCACCATTAAATAATAAAATGAAAGCTGAGAGCCCGGGTTTGAGACCTGAGCACCTTGCAACAGGATGAACTCCCATTACTTACCTCAGCTCCTGTCCACCTAGCAGTTTGAAAGTATGATAATGTGAGTAGATAAATAGGCACTGCTTAGGTGGGAAGGTAACAGCATTCCATGCACCTTGGTGTACAGCAGTGCTTCTCAAATAGTGGGGCAGGCCCCCCTGGGGGTGTGTGCAGACCGATGCCAGGGGGGCGCTTGATCCCGGGGAACGTGCTTTTTTTTGCTGCAGGGAGTAGGGTATTTTTTTGCGCCGAACAATAGCACACAGCACAGAGAAGGAGATATGAAGTGCAGATACCAAACCCTTAAGAGACACTATGGAAAAATATTTAACAGGGATGAAAAGAAAGGAGGAGAGAGACGGAGATAATGAGACAAACGTAAGTCTCCCGAAAGCTAAGACGAGGAAATATGACGAAGCGTATGTAGCGCTTGGCTTCACTATGACTACAGTGGGAGACGAGGAAAGACCGGTATGTTTACTGTGTCTAAAAATGTTGGCAGCGGACAGCATGAAGCCAAATAAAGGTGTCACTTAAACACATTACACCCCAATCACACTGATAAGCCACTTGAGTTTTTTCAGCGGAAACATGCCGAATATTGCAAACAATCGTCCCAGCAGAGAGTTGGGGGCACGCGAAATGTTTACTTCTTCCTAGGGGGGGCAGGCATAACAGAAAATAATTGAGAAGCACTGGCGTAACAGTCATGCTGGCCAACTGACCATGGAATTGCTCCCTCAGCTAAGAAACAGGGATGAGCACCACTCCCTAAAGTTGGAAACAAGGGGACACGGGGAAAGTTTTACCTTACCAACATAAACAAATAATTAAAATTGAAAGATGTGAGTGGCAGGCTGAGCTTCCAATGGAGCATATTCCGTATTTTAGGAATGATAGGGAGAAAGGGAAGGAAGGAGGAACTTTCCAGTAGCTCCCGGAAGGGTGAATTTTTGCAACCCTTTGAAGAGAGCTGTTCTTAATACTAAGGCAGCTGTCTAAGGAAAACATCTTCCCATTAAGATGCCATTAACTTCATTCCATCAGTGTCTACAGGTGATTTCACACAAAGCACTCATTGAAAGCTTTGTGTTTAACCAAAGGGATGGCTTTTTAGCATGCAGCACGATTCAAACAAAGCAAGCTGGATTATCTTCCAGGAATTTCAGTGGGTGAAATTTAAATACACGCTATATTCTTCCATTGGCATCAATGTCCCAGCACCCCTCCCCCTTTCTTTTCTCTTTTATTTTCTTTTAAAAAACTTTTACTCCCTAAAAACTAAATATGCAAATGTGGCTTTCGGATTCATCTCAATCATTTCAGATTTATCTTCAAGGGTAGCGTGTAAGCTCTCCTTTCACGCTACTTTTTAAGATGCTCTTGCACTTATAGGCCACAATACTTAAAAGACCATACTGTTTTATTGCAGAGCTCGGGAGAGTAGAATTTTAAGTGGAGACTTTTCCTCCCTAAATAAATGTAATGCATTTTTAATAATTTGCCTATAAATGTTCATACAATAAGTTAGGATGACTTAAAAGGAAATCAGAAAAAAAATGATAACGGAATAACAGAGTTGGAAGGAACCTTGGAGGTCTTCTAATCCAACCCCCTGTTTGAGCAGAAAACCCTATACCATTCCAGACAGGTGACTCTCCAGTCTCTTCTTAAAAGCCTCCAGTGATGGAATACCCACAACTTCTGAAAGCAAGTCCATTGGTTAATTGTCCCTTTAGGAAAGTTCTCCTTAGTTCTAGGTTGCTCCTCTCCTTGATTAGTTTCCATCCATTGCTTCTTGTCCTACCTTCTGGTGGTTTGGAAAATAGGTTTACCCCCTTTTCTTTGTGGCAGCCCCTCAAATACTAGAATGTTGTTGTTGTTCGTCCATCGTGTTCGAAGAGGACCTTGACATCTATCAGGTTGTGGGCTGTTTACGATGTGTCTGCAAGTGGCTGATAAGGCCTATACAGGCATGAAATGTTCTGCCACATGTTGGGCACACATGTGTGGGCACCATTGTCACAGCATTTGCAGCTCTGGCTTTGCGGAGTGCTCGCTTCTCTTCTGCTAAGGCTGTTCTTCTGTCCTCAGATATTTGGCAGCCTTGGTGGATCAGCATGCGCCATGTTGATTGATCTTGTTTCGCAGGAGGTGGTGTCAATATCGAGGCTTTCAATGAGTCTTTGTATCACTTCCTTTGTCCCCCGTGCGATCGCTTTCCTTTAGACAGCTCACCCTAGAGGTGCTGTTTAGGGATGCGATGGTCTGGCATCCTTGCAACATGGCCTGCCTAGTGTGTCTGGGCTTTCATCAGCAATAGCAATAGCAATAGCACTTAGACTTATATACCACTTCATAGTGCTTTACAGCCCTCTCTAAGCGGTTTACAGAGTTCAGCATATTGCCCCCAACAATCTGGGTCCTCATTTTACCGACCTCAGAAGGATGGAAGGCTGAATCAACCTTGAGCCAGTAAGACTCAAATTGCCAAACTTCTAGCAGCCGGCAGTCAACAGAATTAGCAGCAGTACTGCATTCTAACCATTGCGCCACAGCAGTTCTGTGTCCACCAAGAACAAAACCTGTTTATGTTGTGCAGGTGAAAAGGAGGGAAAACTTCATGCAAAACAGGTTCTGGGTTTTCTCCTTTTTGCCCACACAAGCTCATGGGTCAGTTGGTGAAGCACAAGTTTTGAAAACCTCTGCAATACGTGGATTAAAACCTAATCATTCAAAGAGGTTTATTAATCTTTCTCCAAACTTAACACAAGGAAATTTATAGCTGTATTTACAATAGGGTGGGGGAGTTGACCCAGATTCATCTATCACAATTTAGGAGGTCAAAACACTGGGATTTTTGAGAGCCTGTTGAACAGCTTGAAAACTAATGGGCTAAAACCCAACTTGTTGAAACCACTCATGAGGTGTTGAAATCCATTCAAGTGTAGTTGAACCAATGGGCTAAAAACCAACTTGTTGAGATCACTCATGAGCTGTTGAAATCAATTCAATCATGTAATGGACATGAGTATTATGAGTACTATGGTGTTGATGTTCATGCTTGTTTGAGTCCTATAGTTCGCTAAGATTCTCAAGACATTTCCATGTGTGGGACCATAACTTGCTAAATTCCTAGCCAGTAAAGGCTTGTTACATGAGAATCAAGGGGTTGCAAAAGATCTAGAGGGCATACTAAAATAGAATAGAATAACAGAGTTGGAAGGGACCTTGGAGGTCTTCTAGTCCAACCCCCTGGTTAGGCAGGAAATCCTACACCACTTCAGACAAATGGTTATCCAACATCATCTTAAAAACTTCCAGTGTTGGAGCATTCACAACTTCTGGAGGCAAGCTGTTCCACTGATTAATTGTTCCAACTGTCAGGAAATTTCTCCTTAGTTCTAAGTTGCTTCTCTCCTTGATTAGTTTCCACCCATTGCTTCTTGTTCTACCCTCAGGTGCTTTGGAGAATAGCTTGACTCCCTCTTCTTTGTGGCAGCCCCTGAGATATTGGAACATTGCTATCATGTCACCCCTAGTCCTTCTTTTCATTAAACTAGACATACCCAGTTCCTGCAACTGTTTTTCATATGTTTTAGCCTCCAGTCCCCTAATCATCTTCGTCGCTCTTCTCTGCACTCTTTCTAGAGTCTCAACATCTTTTTTACGTTATTAAATAAGGAGCAGGCTGAGAATGATTTTTCTAAGCGTTCGATCTAGAACAGGTACATCTCTTTGCAGAACACTAAAACCCTTGTGATTGTGTTATCTTCCATCTATGGAGAAAGTGATAACTCATTTTGCTAACGTGAGTGATTCTTGCAAACCAGCTCAGAAAGCTAGTACAGATTACACACACACACACACATCCTCCATTGCATAATACTTTTGTGATTCAAAGTAATTTTTGCAACATTTTTTATTTTATTTACTTTGGGTCAAGCTTTTGGAAGTCTGTAGTTAAAGCATCTGTTTCATTTGGGTAGAATTTCAGCCAGCAGAAGTTCACTAATTTGGTTGATTTGGTGGTGGTGGTGGTGTTTGATTTCTTTTGGCACTTTTTAAAAAGTTGGAGCAATTGTTGCAGTTACAAATGAGGTGGCAATTATATCAACATTCAGGTAGCTTCAGTTCAATGAGGTGGTGTTCTGAAACCATTGCAGTGAAGCAGGCAGAGCAACAAGGTATGTTTTACTCTATATCTCAAGTTCATCTGTCCCTAATTAGTAGTGCTTAATGAACCATTCACCCCCATTGATTCTTGCATTTTTCCCCTGGGGGATTTCCCAGCTGTTTTTGCTCTCCTGTTATAATTGAAATCAAACTTGTTCCAACCTGTAATTGATAGCGAATGCAACCATTTTATGTTTGCCTGACGAGACTGAGGAAAGGTAGACGTAGGCAGCGGGTAACATATGGGCAGAGAATGTGCTTCTATTGTGGAAAGAAAATGCGTGGTGGGCTATCGTTTGGTGATTTTCCAAAAAGATAACTGATGCATACTTAAAACAAAGATGTATACATGTGCAGACAGTGATCGTGAAAAAATTATATTAGCTGGGAGTACCAAGAAAGCAAGTGCTGGAATCTAACCCAGCTGTTTGTAGTCCTTATTCAGGTCTCTGCATGGAGAAAGGAACCGTTCAGAAAAGATGGATCACATTAAGAAGAGAATCCGGACTTTGCTGATAAGCTGCTTTTTTGGGAGGGGTGATGGGGGTGGGAAGCAAAAGCACTTAGATTTATATACTGCTTCGTGGTGCTTTTACAGCCCTCTCTAAATGGTTTAGAGACTCAGCACATTGCCCCCAACAATCTGGGTCCTCATTTTACTGACCTCGGAAAGAGGGAAGGCTGACTCAAACTTGAACCAGTCAGGATCAAACCTCTGGCAGTCAGCAGAGTTAGCCTGCAATACTGCATTCTAACTACTACTGTAAGAATAGAATAGAATAGAATAGAATAGAATAGCAATAGCAATAGCAATAGCAATAGCAATAGCAATAGCAATAGCAATAGCAATAGCACTTAAGACTTATATATTGCTTCATAGTGCTTTACAGTTCTCTCTAAGCAGTTTACAGAGTCAGCATATTGCCCCCAACAATTTGGGTCCTCATTTTACTGACCTCGGAAAGAGGGAAGGCTGACTCAAACTTGAACCAGTCAGGATCAAACCTCTGGCAGTCAGCAGAGTTAGCCTGCAATACTGCATTCTAACTACTACTGTAAGAATAGAATAGAATAGAATAGAATAGAATAGAATAGAATAGAATAGAATAGAATAGAATAGAATAGAATAGAATAGAATAGAATAGAATACCAATACCAATACCAATACCAATACCAATACCAATAGCACTTAAGACTTATATATTGCTTCATAATGCTTTACAGTCCTCTCTAAATAGTTTACAGAGTCAGCACATTGCACCCAACAATCTGGGTCCGCATTTTACTGACCTCGAGAGGATGGAAGGCTGCATCAACCTTGAGCCAGTTAGAATCGAACTCTTGGCAGTGAGTTAACCTGCAATACTGCATTCTAACCACTGCACCCTCATAGCTCATCATGTCCAGTTGGATGTAGTCATGACCAGCTACAAACCATAGTGAAGGCACTGCAGAATATGTTGACTGGAAGAGTCACTCTGGCTACATGACCATGGAAATGTCTTCCGACAATGCTTGCTCTGTTGGCTAAGAAACAGAGACGAAAACCACTCCATAGAGTCAAAAAAATTATCTTTACTTTTAAAGTCAATAAACATTCCTCCTCCTCTCCCTCTCCCTCTCCCTCCCTCCCTCCCTCCCTCCCTCCCTCCCTCCCTCCCTCCCTCCCTCCCTCCCTCCCTCCCTCTCTCTCTCTCTCTCTCTCTCTCTCTCTCTCTCTCTCTCTCTCTCTCTCTCTCTCTCTCTCTCTCTCTCTCTCTCTATTTTGGTTCCATTTCTCATGGTGTATTCAATTACTTAAAGGAATGAATTAATGGAATTTGTGGATGGATGTCAGTTAAATGAAGGATTTCTGGAAATAGAGACAACCCTTTCTCACGGACAATTCCTGCTTTTACACCAGTGGTGGGTTCCTACTGGTGCGGTCCACTCTATAGCACTGGTAACGGCCCGCTGGTGACATCACAGAACTGGTGCCGTCGGTTGCCGGTGCCTGGGCGCTGCCATTTTTTAAAAAATGTTTTTAATTTTTTTTTAAATTTTCTTCTGCGCGTGCCCAGAAGCCGAACTTCCGGCACTGCGCATGCGCTGCCTTGCTACCCCACAATGAGTCCAAGCAGGGGAGGATGGCTGAGGGAGCGCGTGAGATGCTGAAAGAACAGGCGGCAGGAGCTATCTCCATTCCCCTCCCTTCAGCAGTCCGAGAAGCCACGAACACGTGGTGATGATCCCAGGCATTTTTGCACGTTCGAGGCTTCTCGAGCTGCGGAGGGGAGGGGGAACGGGCGGCAGGAGCCTAGGATCATCGAATGGGGAGAAGCATTCAGGCTGGACGGAGCCTCCTAGAAGAATCGCTGCCGCGGTCTTGCTGCTCCCGCTGCGGGGGGCTGCGTTGCGGGTGGGCAATGCCCCCCTGATTCTCTGGCCACTGCCAAGCTCCCGAGGCCCACACCCACCCGGTCACATGGCTGGCAAGCCACACCCACAAAATAAGCCACGCCCACAGAGCAGTAATTAAAAAATTAGGAACCCACCTCTGTTTTACAAGTAGAACTTTGCCATTTAAGAATATATTTGTACCTTACCTTCAGACAGTAATGCTTCAGGTACCTTTGACAAACTCTATGGAGATTCTCAGTCATCCAGCTTATGGTTGTCCCAAAGGTGCTTTTTCAAAAGGCAATTGGACTTTCTTGTTCTCCCCCCCCCCACCCCTTTAAGACATTTCGCTTCTCATCCAAGAAGCTTCTTCAGTTCTGAAGAAGAACTGAAGAAGCTTCTTGGATGAGAAGTGAAACATCATCAAGGGGGAAAAAAAAACCAAGAAAGTCCAGTTGCCTTTTGAAAAAGCATCCTTGGGACTTTGACAAACTCAAACATAAAGATTACAAAACCGTGTAAACTAGTTCAAAGAGAAACCTATTCAGCTTTTTTGGCCCTGAAATAGCATCTCCACTTGTGTGATGGTGATGACGACCTACCGTAAGTATTTTGATTGACATTACTTTGAAAGCTGGCAGATAAGCATTAGAGTATTCGCTTGTGGTTAGAGATGGACGGAGGGGAACAAAAGAATCTACTTTTGCTTGAAACTTGTTCCTGGCTTTGATTTCGGTGATCAGCAATAAAATATGTACATTATAAGCATGGTTTTGGGTTTTTTTAACGTTAGAAGTTTAAAGGCCCAGTTTATCTGCACTCTTGATCCTTTCTTTCTTTTTTTTAAAAGGATGCAGCTCAGATATGTCAAAAAGAGACAACAATCAATCAGGCTCTTCTGCATTCTTCAATGGATGCTTGAAAGGAATTTTATATGCTGTGAACTTTGTCAGATGTTGGCAAAAGCTCACCGTGGTTTGTTTGTTTTTTCTTCTTCTTCTGAGCCTTCAAACTACAATTTGGGATCATTTCAGACGTTTTAGATCAGGGGTGTCAAACTCGATTTCATTGAAGGCCGCATGAGGGTTGTGTTTGACCTGGGAGGGCCGGGGGTGGGCATGGCCATGGTGGGCGTGGCCAGTTCGATGTCACTCATGTGTCAGGGGGCCAAGTGCTAAGGCTGGACTTCCCTGAGACCCTCCCTCACTCTCATTATAATCTCCTTCCTGCCTGCCTGCCTGCCTGCCTGCCTTCCTCCCTCCCTCCCTCCCTCCCTCCCTCCCTCCCTTCTTTCTTTCTTTCTTTCTTTCTTTCTTTCTTTCTTTCTTTCTTTCTTTCTTTCTTTCTTTCTTTCTTTCTTCTTTCCTTTCTTTCTTTCTTCTTCCTTCCCCTCTTTCCTTATTTTTCCTTCCTTGCTCTCTTCCCATCTTCCCTTCTTTTTCTTTGTCTTTCCTCTTTCCCTTTCTCCTTTCCTGTCCCTTCTTGCATGCTCAAATGGAAAAGGGGAAACATTTCTCCTTTTGTTTTGTTTTTAGTTTGCTTTGATAGCCCTCTGCCAGTGAAAACGGCGGATAGCCCTCTGCCATTTTCACTGGCGGAGGTACTGCGGGCCGGTCCTTTGCTGTTTCCAGGCCAGCCCCGTGGACCTGATCTAAGCACCCCGTGGGCTGCCACAGCCCGTGGGCTTTGAGTTTGATACCCCTGCTTTAGATGAATACTTGGGTTGTTCATAGGTATATTTAAGGCAGTCAGAATACTAGAAGGTTTGGGTGCGGAAAGGTTCAATCTTTCCATCATCTCTATCTCTGTCTATGTCTCTCTATCATCTTCAATCTGATTTATAATGTTCTGTAAGGGAAATGAAGAAAAGTCAGGTTGTTATCCTTGCAAAAGAGAAGAGAAAAAAAAAGCCTAAACCTAAAGCAAACTTGTTTTTCAGTTCACTTCTTACTAACATATAAACATGTCAAGGCAGGAAAAGAGGTTGTTTGCCTTTAGTTTCTCCCAGGATGTATGTTTGTTGGTTTTCCAATTTTCTGCTCCAGCTTTCAATTATGGTTCTCCATCAAGTACTAAACAAAGTTGCCCATGCTTAACTTTGAAATAAAATCCTAAAACAGATTGCTGCTTTAATACTTGCATATAAACCAGAGGTCTTCAAACTTGGCAACTTTAAGACTTGTGGACTTCAACTCCCAGAATTCTCCAGCCAGCTAAGCTGGCTGGAGAATTCTGGGAGTTGAAGTCCACAAGTCTTAAAAGTTGCCAAGTTTGGGGACCCCTGATATAAACACATTGCATTAACCCAATGAAAGGTTGCAGAGTTTAGCAATAGCAATAGCACTTAGACTTATATACCGCTTCATAGTGCTTTACAGCCCTCTCTAAGCGGTTTACAGAGTTCAGCCTATTGCCCCCAACAATCTGGATCCTCATTTTACCGACCTCAGAAGGATGGAAGGCTGAGTCAACCTTGAGCCGGTGAGATTTGAACAGCTGAACTGCTGAACTAGTAGGTTGCAGTGCTGCAGTTTCTTCTGTGCTTTGGTAGTGCTGACAAAGCCGGAAATTCCAAGAAATCTTCATATCCTCAGTTTTGTGGATCAGATTTCCTGATTTATATGAAAGCATAAGGGATTTAAGAGCTTTCCACCATGAACAAGAAGGACCCCCCTGTTGGATTATTTTATTTATTTGTTTATTTATTTTTATTTTGCTCATTCTTATAAGCCGCCCAGCTCCCGAGGGACTCAGACTTATTGTCCCTTATGTGTAATATAAGCGTATCAGAATGAATAACTGAAGCTAAATAAGTCCATGGAATCACATCTGGTGTATCATTGGACCCATGACATTTATAAAGACATGAATGCAAGTGCTGAGTGTTTTGCACTTGGGGCATATACAGTGGGCATAGCTAGTGGCAGCTTCATCTGGCTTTAGCTGATCTCAGAAAGTTGAGCTGAATCATATCTGATTAAGACTTGGGAGGCAACCAAAAGAATCCAAGGACAATAGATGAGAGGTCAAATAAATAAATGTTAGAAGAAGACATAAAAGCCACTTGGGTACCACTGCCAAGAAAATGCAGGCTCTCGCAGCTTTACAAGTACAACTGAGTTTAGCCTTCCATACAGAGCAAATAATAGAAAATTATGGCAAGAGGTTTCCAATCCTAATTTTGCCTATAAATAGATGATGTCTCAAAGCTGAAGACTACTTTCTAGAATGTTTGTGCAGAACCATAAATATCATTGACCGGAGCTTTGAAAAGCCCATTCTTTGGCTGGTCTCTTTTCATTTTAATGGCATGGAGGAAAGTTTGATAGAACAGAGTAATTGAAAAAAGGTTTATTTGTTTGGGAAAGATCTAGTGTATGATGTGTGAGGACCTGACAGCTAATGAATGCAGGTATACCTTCCTAACTGTGCCAGCCAATACAAGTGATTTCAATCAGTTAAATGAAGAGTATTGAGTAAGTCTTACAATGAGCCATTAAGCAAATTACTTTTTTTTTTCTTTTCTAAGCCAACACTTCTGATAAAACACTATTCCAGTCTGCGTATTAATTTATTCTGAAGTCATAATGGCATTTGGAAATGGCTAGGAAACCCCTAACCCCATGAGGGCGAACCTGTGGCACGCATGCCACAGGTGGCACACAGAGCCCTCTCTGCGGGCATGCGAGCCGTTGCCCCAGCTCAGCTCCACCGCACATGTGTGTGTGTCTGCCACCAGCTAGTTGATTTTCGGGTCTCTGTCGTGCATGCATGGGGGGCGCAAGTGGGAGATGTGTGTGCGTGCATTGGGGTGGGGGTCATGCGTGCTTGCATGGGGGTCACGCGCGCATGTGCGGGGGGCAGGAGGTTACAGGGTCACATGCATATACGTGGGGGGGCAGGGAGAGTGCGAGGGTCTCATGCGCATACACAGGGACAGGGGAGTGTGCGCACATACATGGGGTGGGGAGTGTGTGGGGGTCATGCATGCATGCACAGGGGATGGGGCACACGGGGGTCACACACACATTGCATTATGGGTGCGCGCACACACGCTTTTGGCACCGATGACAAATAGGTTAGCCATAACTGCCCTAACCCATGGAAGACCTTAGTTCAAATGCAACACACAATGTGAGGGGAGGTTGGGGGATGAGGTGGTCACTCATTTGTTGTCGTAATTTAACTTTTTGTTTAGAGGAACATAACTGCTCAGAAGGTGGGATATTTTGCTGCATAGTATAAATAAGGAGAACAAACATTGGAAAAAATATGTGGCTTTCTTTCTTTCTCTTTCTTTCTTTCTCTTTCTTTCTTTCTTCTTTCTTTCTTTCTTTCTCTCTCCCTCCCTCCCTCCCTCCCTTCCCTGAGTTCATAACATGGCAACAAAGATTCTAGGCAAGGACATCCTACACTGTGAGGTTGGGAAGAGTTGGAGGAGATGCCACCTTGACTTCCTGGACACAATGGGACACAAGTCTAATAAACCAAAGAATAAAATGAGGCAGACCCAAGTTCAAGTTAATTCTCAGCCATTGAAGCTCAGTAGATGATCTGGAGCTGGATGGTATCTCTCAGCTGAAGTTTTCTTCCAAGTTTAGGGAATAGGATGGTAAAAGAGAATCGTATCTATGCTATTTTGTGTTCTTGGAGAAAAGCTGGGTAACACATTTAATAAATCCTCACTATCATCATCAACACAAGGAATCAAAATAGTAGCCATGGTCTTCTCCTTCTCCTTCTCCTCCTTTTCCTTTTCTTCCTTTTCCTCCTCCTCCTCCTCCTCCTCCTCCTCCTCCTCCTCCTCCTCCTCCTCCTCCTCCTCCTCCTCCTCCTCCCTCTGTCGTGCCAAGGCTCGACATATGCACCTTGGTGGGAGGGAGAGACACTGAGACCACGGATTGATGGATGCCAACACAACAAACTCTTCTCAGCAGTTCAATGCCCGACGCCGGTGATTAACGTCCTGTTACATGAGACGCAGAGAAAGCCGAGCAGGGTAAAGTAAAGCTGAAACCGGAAAGAGACAATCTAAGCCATGACCAGCTGAGAGGGGAGGGCTTCACAGCACCGGATGGTGGTTTGGGGGGAAGGAATGGTGAGGATTTGCATAAATAGCACTGAGAGGAGGAGGATCTCAGAGCTGACTTTGACATGAATGGGTTCGGCATGGTCTGAGTTCTTATCTGTAGCGTGATTAAAAGCTGAAGTCCTTACTTTTGAAAGTGTCTTGAAGTCATTAATGCACGGGTCTGACTTAGCCAGTCCGACAGAAAGTCGGGTGCATTCACCTTCTCATTAACTTGAGTTCTTTGTCCTAAAGTATCATATTTGCAGCCCATTATTCCTACCTGTAAAATGGACATTTCCCCTCCCCATTGTCTTCCCAGCTATATGTTAACCTCAGAAGGCCACATATAGGCCTTGTGTTTGATATGTAGCCTATTAAAAAACTCACTACTTGTGATGCAGTTGATAGGGCTTGCCCTGAGTGCAGTTTTTGTTCTTCTTCCATAGAAGGGACACAGTTATACTTAATTTGTGTCACCCAAGGCAGCAGGAGTCTTATGAATGCTTTAAATAGTTGTAGGTCTTCAGTGACCTGAACACTGTCTAAGACCTTTGTCTCTTTGCCATCTAGCCTTTTTTATTCCAGCCCTTGCAATTTCTCTGCCTGTCTAGGAAAACAAAGGCAAAGGTTGCCATGCCCCTAATTAGCTACAAACCTTGGCCTATGGACTACTGTATGTTTGATAGACCAGAAGCTGAACTTTAATAACCTGAAGAAGTATAAGGAAAAATAATTGATGGCATAGATTAAATTTGACAGAAGAAAACTGCATACACAGCTGTATTATTTGCAGACTTACCAGGAATGGCTACTAGTGGGATACTTGCTCAATTGATGACTTCCTTTCATGTGGACTTAGTTGGCAGTAGAAGCAATCTTATAAACAGCTGGCAAGTTGGACTTCCTACCTAAGGTATTCGCACCAAGTCCTGTGTAATGATATGCTGAGAGATTGGCAGAATTTGAAATGTTGGTTAGGCTTCTGGCTATTCCGACCCTTAGCTGCAAAGCACAATCAAGAAAGCAAGATTCTTGCTGTCTTTCTTAATAAGCTTTGATGCCAAGATGTTGGAATTCAGAATTTTGAGGATTGTAATAGATAACTCTATGAGCCACTGTGGCACAGTGGTTAGAGTGCAGTACTGCAGGCTACTTCTGCTGCCTGCCGGCTGCCTGCAGTTTGGCAATTCAAATCTCACCAGGCTCAAGGTTGACTCAGCCTTCCATCCTTCCGAGGTGGGTAAAATGAGGACCCAGATTGTTGGGGACAATATGCTGACCCTGTAAGCCGCTTAGAGAGGGCTGTAAAGGCATTGGAAAGCGGTATATAAGTCTAAGAGCTATTGCTTTGTTAGTGAGTTCTTTAAGTTGGCATCTCTTTGTTTCTTTTCTTTTTTCTTTTTCCAGAATGTCTGCATGGTGGACTCAGAGTACATTTTTATAAGCCCACAATGAGGCTCTGTTCTGTTGAACGTATGTTTGAGATACACCCCTTTCTTTCTTAGACTCACCAAAAGCTCTTGCACCGATGTTGTGAGAATGACAATTATAGGGTACAACGCAGGGTCACACCTCCCATCCTTCATGTGATGAGCTAAAGGTAAAGACAGATTGTACACCAAGGGAGATAAACCTATACTTTCCAGATATTGGTAAATTATAGTTCTCCAAAGCCTCTGGTCTACCCCTATATGTCCAATTAGGTTCTGCCTGTCTGGCACGATCCAAAATCAGGCCTTTCCCATGTTTTCTACACAGTGATAACCATTTTGCAGAAAGGAAACGGTGCAATGTGAGATTGGAGCCACTGCTAGGAAGGAACTATCTTGATTCAAGTCTACCTTTACCTGTGGAAGCTAAATGGATGACTTTGAGCCCTGTCTGTCTCTGTCTCTGGTCCCAAACTCCTTAACCAAGTTGTGCGGCTTGAGAAGATATACCACTTTAATTACTAGAGGAAAAGTGGAATATAAAATAACTTCCTTCAACAACTTTATTCTTTGGTTTATTAGACTTGTGTCCCATTGTGTCCAGGAAGTCAAGGTGGCATCTACTGCAACTCTTCCCAACCTCACAGTGCAGGATGTCCTTGCCTAGAATCTTTGTTGCCATGTTATCAACTCAGGGAAGGGAGTTGATAGGGAGTCCCTCCCTCCTTCCCTCCCTCCCTCCCTCTTTCTTTCTTTCTTTCTTTCTTTCTTTCTTTCTTTCTTTCTTTCTTTCTTTCTTTCTTTCTTTCTTTCCTTTCTTTCTTTCTTTCTCTCTTCCTTCCTTCCTTCCTTCCCTCCCTCTTTCTTTCTTTCTTTCTTTCTTTCTTTCTTTCTTTCTTTCTTTCTTTCTTTCTTTCTTTCTTTCTTTCTTTCTTTCCTTTCTTTCTTTCTTTCTTTCTTTCTCTCTTCCTTCCTTCCTTCCTTCCTTCCTTCCTTCCTTCCTTCCTTCCTTCCTTCCTTCCTTCCTTCCTTCCTTTTTCTTTCTTTCTTTCTTTCTTTCTTTTCTTTCTTTCTTTCTTTCTTTCTTTCTTTCTTTCTTTCTTTCTTACTTACTTACTTACTTACTTACTTACTTTCTCTCCCTTTTTCTGTTGCAAAACATAAGCCAACTAGAGAAAAAGGCATGTGTGTAGCCATAGCAATAGCACTTAGACTTATATAGCGCTTCATAGTGCTTTACATCCCTCTCTAAGCAGTTTACAGAGTCAGCATATTGCCCCCAACAATCTGGGTCCTCATTTTACTGACCTCAGAAGGATGGAAGGCTGAGTCAACCTTGAGCCGGTGAGATTTGAACTGCCGAACTAGCAGTCAGCTGAAGTAGCCTGCAGTGCTGCACTCTAACCACTGCGCCACCTCAGCTCTGTACACATAATGAATTAAAATATATATTTTGCACCTTAATCATTCCTGGTAATTTTATCCATGGAAACTGTTAAGAGGCTGAGTACTATGTGATAAATACTCTAAGTCAAATCAAGGGGCACAAATTACCTCTACCTTTTGGCTCATTCCATCTGAATGATGTGTATTGTGGCAAAATGCTCTTAAAACAGATGCATTTGCCACAAGGAATGTCTGCGTTGTGTTGTGTTGTCTTTCTTGTGTTCAAGTGCTTTTCCTGTCTAACATCCAAAAACAGTGTGAGAAATTATATTGTTTCAGGAAATCATTACATGTGAAGTAAACCCTGATGGAGTACAATTAATTCAGGTATAATTTCCCCCCCATTAGTTATCAAATCAGAGGTATTTATTTACTTTCGATTGGTATAAATATTAGGCTTAAGAAACAACCTCCTTTATTGAAATTAATAGTGTTTTAATAATTCAGAGTAAATGAAACACCATGAAGAAATCCTGAGGCTGATGTATTGTAGGCACAAACGTAGGCTCAGAATGCTGCATTATTATCTACTCAATTTTAATGAAACGAGAGAGGAAAAATAATAAACTGTACTGAGCCTATTAAAGTTAAAGAGCTTTAAATCATAGGGTATGTTTTTCACCTTAAAAAAAAGAAACCAGAAAAAAAAGCTAGCAATGACACACTAGTTTGCGTGTCTGTAATTATCAATGATTCATACCAACAAAATGTGTGAATAAGTTAGCTACTCACAGAGTAAGCGTAATATGTGAGTAGGTAGTATAGGTAGTTACTTGGATTGCATTTGTTCATCTCTCCCTCTCTCTGTCTTTTTACTACGTAAGGGTTTTTTTTGATGATTAATTGTAATGGATTGTGATTCTTTTATGAACTTTGTGAAGAAATATGACATAAATGACCAAGCTAGGTAGCAGCTGGAAAGCTAAACTGTGTCAATGGTTGAATGGGAGATGATTAAAAAAAAATCCTAGAACTATAGTCTACATATGGAAATCAAGTCATCATCAACATGATCATTGTCATTATTTATTTTTGCAATAAAATGTATATGGCTGCTCATCTTGCAGTAACTCTGGCCAACTTTTAGAAGTAAATAAGAGCCGAGGTGGTGTAGCGGTTAGAGGCAGTACTGCAGGCCATTTTAGCTGTCTGTGATCCGCAGGTCAGCAGTTCAAATCTCACCGGCTCAAGGTTGACTCAGCCTTCCATACTTCCAAGGTAGGTAAAATGAGGACCCAGATTGTTGGGGGCAATATAAATATACATTGCTTACTTACTGGTGTAAACCGCTTAGAGACTGCTTGCGCTGTGAGGCGGTATATAAATCTCACAAAATAAATAAATAAATAAATAAATAAATAAATAAATAAATAAATAAATAAATAAATAAATAAATAAATAAATAAATAAATAAATAAATAACCCAAATGAGAACCAGTCGTGAGCTGCAACTGGTTTAACAACCGGTTCGGTGATCCGCACAGCACACAGCGTTCAAAATACAAAAATTTGAAGCTCAGCTGTTTACCTTCTAAGGCAGCTCCGGAAAGTAGAACAGCGTAGAAAGTAGAATAAGCTGTGCTGCATGAATCAGCTGAGACAGAAAGAAGGAAATATAGGGATAGTGCAGCGGCGGGTGGATGGGACCAGCTGATCGTCGGAGCTACCAGTTCGCCCAAACCGGTCCAAACCGGCAGCAGCCCACCACTGTGCAGAACTCAATTAACTCCCACTCCTCTGATGACAATAATCAAATTGATGGGCTCTGTATCACCCTGGGGTCTCCAGGCCCATTGGCAAAACCATGTCTCTAGGGTCTTTCGAAAGAGTGTCAAAGGTGGGGGATAAGCTCAATTTTATTTCTGTGGGGATGATGTTCCACAGGAATGGAGCCACCTTCTTCTTGGTCCCGCTATGCCGCATTGTGCAGAAGAATTCATATCATTGCCAAAAATTCAGGAGTCACCATAAGTTGATCTCCACTTGAAAGACCCTTTACGCTATAAAGAATGGTCTAGTACAGGGGTAGGCAAAGTTGGCTCTTCTATGACTCGTGGACTTCAACTCCCAGAATTCCTGAGCTAGCATGATTGGCTCAGAAATTCTGGGAGTTGAAGTCCATGAGTCATAGAAGAGCCAACTTTGCCTACCCCTGGTCTAGTAAAATGAGTATATGCATACACACAAATATGCATACATATCTGTTCATGCCTCAGAGACTAATTGATTCCAGATATGAACTCATAACTCCTTGAACCTAAAGCGATACTTCTCTTAGTATATGATTTTCTGTTTCTTAATTCAGCAGAAGCTAAGAAATCCCAGTTCCGGTATAGGAACATCTCCTTTTCTTCATATAGAGAGGACCTGAGACAATTATTCCTGGCTAGGAGGATAATACTTCCTTTAGATTAGGGGTGTCAAACTCGTGGCCAATGGGCCGGATGCATCATGTGCTGGCCATGCCCACCCCCATTTTAGCAAAGGGGGGGGGAAGTCGCTATACGTCACATGACAACAACATGATGCCCAGTCGTGGGTTGCTACTGGTTTGCCCCGGATCGGGCGAACCGGTAGCAATGGTGGCAGGAGGCTCCGCCCACCTGCCCGGCCATCATCAAAAATGCTCTGCACATGCGCAGAATGTTCTGCGTATGCAAAGAAGCATTGCATGTGCACTCCCGTTCCCGAAGTGAAACCCACCACTGATGATGCCGTGAGTTTGACACCCCTGGTTTAGATGCTGGCAAGCTTTGTTTGGCCTGTGAACTAGAAGTTCCTGAATATCTGTTCAGTAAATGAAATTTATCCCACCATCATTCCTAATTATTTTAAAAGATAATGGTGGTCTCGAATTAATTTAAGGTACAAGTGTGAAGGCGATCATCCCATTATCTTCATGGTACTTTTCTCATATGCTTACCACTCCATTTTTTATGACCCTTAATTTGGGGTAGAGTCAGGGTGACTGGATGGAGCTGAGCTTTTACTGTCCAGATGCCCTTCTTTATGCCACGTGGAGTTCACAGCGGATATTTTTTTCTTTGCGCCCTAGGAGAGAGAAACATCTGCCTCTCCCAACCTTCCGAGTGTGAAATGAGCATCTTCACCACTAGGCCACCACGCCGGTCTCTCATATGCTTACCACCGAGAGGGACTAAACTGAACATGGACAATTTATATTATCATGGGAAAATGAGGACATGAAGAGCAATGGCATTCACAAGAAAGGGGATGCTCATTAAATCATCCTTTGTGTGGATTTAGCTAGTCAAATTGTGTGCATGGCTAGGAAGGAAGTGTTGGGGAACTGCCAACCAGATTGGAAGGTGAGTGTTGTGGTCCACCAGTGGCAGCAGATTCAGATAGTGAGGAGGTTGGGGAGGAACATAGGCCAGTCCTGGAATCTGGGAAAGGCTCGGACAAGGGCTCTGCATCGGAGGCAGAGATGGGGCCAGGGCAGTCTGACAGTTATTAGTTGCCTTTGGAGTCAGACATCAGTGAGGCAGATGAACAGCTGGAGCCTGTTCCCAGTGTGCGCATGCGCAGAGTTGCCAGATGAAGGGAACAGCTGAGGAACAAGGGTCGACTTGGGAGTAAGACCACAGGTGGATGATGAATGACCCCTCCCATAGGGAATAAAAGAGGAGCGAACGGGGACGGGAGTTTGCAGGAGACAATTAGTTCGCTTAATTGGTTCAGGAATATCAGAGACCTCTTGCCAAGTTTTGAAGATATCGGCCTGGCAGCTCTCCAAGCCAGATAAGGTCTGTGACTGTAAATTCACCCTTGAAAGACTTTGCTGGATGTGAATGAGAAGAATTCACAGTAACTTAATATAAAGGCATTTTTGTCCGGACAAGGAGTCTGCTTCATGGTTTGGGAATGCCTAGGTCAGAACAGTGAGGTCAAATGGTGAATTAGCCTTGAGTCCTTACATAGTCACAAGAGACATAAGCCTGACCCCTCTTCCCCCTAGATACATGAAATCTTCTTTGCCTATTCCCAGGGGAAAGCAAGCAGTCTGAATAGTCTCTTATAAAATAAGTTGCTGACTTGGTCTGTTCACAGGTGGCTCTGGTTGCTTGCCCCTGACAGGAAGATACAAAGACAGAAGTTCAAACTTTGGACTGTATTCTCCTGAGGTTTAGTAGAACAGTTTCTATGCATATTAATATCAGCTTTTAATTCCATCTTGTTTTCACTTTTCCACTTCAGTATCTGACAAAGTGCCAGAAATATAGTGATTGTTGCTAAAATAAAAAAAAATTCATCTTGGAAATTAGACTCGAAGTACCATTAACACATTTTCTTTTTACTATATAAGACCATTAAGGCTTTGATACTATAAAAACAAATCTACTGTAACTGAGCCAAGTGTGTGACACGTATCTTACGGAGAAACAGTTGCTGAATCTTGAAATAAAGACATTTGAAGTTTATTTCAGATTTCACTTTCTTGTCTTATAGATGAGTATGTTCCTTTGAAAAAAAATTGGAGGGAAATTGGTAACTACTGTTAGAACCCTGTTCAAACGATTGGGTGTGTTAATATATGATTAAGCCACAAATCATTGTTATGTGTATATTGCTTTAAATGCATTGTGGATGATTACTATATAAGTAAGCAAGAGAGCATGCTCAGTGTGGTTGGTGGTTTAGTGTGGTTTAGTGTGGTGAATGGTGTTTGACGGTGTGTTCCGGATTGAAGACTCTCTGCTGCTTTACTGATAAGTAGATTACTTTATGATTGTGTGGAATTGCTGTGAAGAGAAGAAGTAACTATCTGTGATAGTATAGAATTAAGTGATAGCTGTAATCTTTGTGAATTAAAACAAAGATAGGCAAGAAGAAGAAACTTCACATTGACTGAATAACTGTGTATGACTTGGACTTCCTATTTAACTTTGCTACTATTCAAGTAAAACTATTTTGTACATACTAAAGATATTCTGTTTATTGACTGAATAGCATTCATATCAAACTGCAACACCATTACTGCAACACACTTCACTGTGTATGTACTTAACAGCACAATAACTCCTTAACAACTACTTCTTCATTTACTTAATAACCGCATGGTTTGTTTTTCAGTCTGATCACAAGTTGTTGTGCAGGTAACACAACATTTTTATTTAAAGATTTATACGGCAGACCATCTTAAGCAACCCTGGGAGGCTCACAGCATGAAAACTGTTTAAAAACCATTAAAAAAATAGCTGCTTTGCTACATCAGTTTGAACTTGATATTAAATCATGAACTTGTCATTGATTATGGACTGGAAGCCTCTCTTGTGAGCTTGTTCTAAAGCATCGAAAATGTATACATCACTCTAATCTAAAAAGACCCTCAGTGTTGTACTGCAGGAATAGCATTCATACCAAATAAGATAATGATAAATCAATTATCCTTATCAACAGCTGCAGCTCTGCTTCTTTCTTTACCAAAACATCATAATTGCTTAATTTCTGGTAGCCTCCCAAAACAGCTAGATTTTAAGTACCTTTCCAAATGCCCTAAAAAATGACAGCTACGCCTGTCTTGGTACAAAATGTTTCAAAGGAGAACAGCCTCCAGAGAGAATGCCCATTTTAGCTGTCTCTTAATCACACCTCAAGATAGGTGAGGATCTTCACCCACTCTTCCTGTTTAATCTAAATGGGCAGAAGCTTTCTGGAAAAGATGGTTAAATGCTTTGTTTCTGAGCCACAGAGGGCCTTATTGACAGTGGCTACCACCTTGAGTTGTGCTTATAAACACGTCAATCACTCGTGGAGCTCTGACAGCAATGGTGTTATATGACCAGTAACAGGCTGTCTTATTAGCCTTCATTTTGCACAAGGATGCTTCTGGGTGATTTTTCCAAGTTAGCCTTGTGTAAATGGTAATTTATCTGAAGTAGGTTTTTTGTCCTTGTTGTTTAACAGATCTTAACCAGAAGTAGAGACTTTTTCATGCAACCATTGTTCCTTTATTAAAGGAGTGGTGCAGTGGCCTAGAAGTGGAGCTCTCGCCTCACAATCAGGAGGCTGTGAGTTCGATCCTAGGTAAGGGCAGATATTTCTCTCTCTGGGCACAGTGAGAATATATCTGCTGAACAAAATTCCGCATTAGCGACAGGAAGGGCATCCGGCCATTATATACTCCGCTCGCTCCATTCAGTTGCCCAGACTCCACCCCGCAAGGGATTATGGAGTCATTAAAAGAAGATGATTGTTCCTTTATTAAAAACACCATTCTCCCTATCAAAAACACATGTTCCTTTTCAGGCAGATTTGTTTGTTTTACAAACAAATTATTTTTAGCTGTTTTTTTAGGAATCCCCATGGATGGGTTTTATCTGTCCATTTTGGCAGGTCGTGATAATCCAGAATCTAAAAATCAAGGGTACATTTACAAACTGTTGCAGTACCAGTTTAAGAAAAGTAAAGCACAAAACAGAGGGGACATACGCTGTTTGTTAGCAACAGCAGACGCTAATGCCTCCAGTATCCCTGCTCCTCCATGACAATCCATTTATATATGGTAGTCATTATAAGACAATCAGAAGTAAAACATTTACAGATCCTTATTTCTTTCCAGATTTGTCTTCCTCTATAAGAATCAGCTTTGACTTTTCCCACCATTTCAGTTCTGCATCTATGAATCCATACCACCTTGCAACGGTCATTACTGCAACAAATAATCAAGACTTCTGCCTGTGATCTTCAACAAAGCATTAATGTCAAACATGAATCGAATTTCTTTTTCTCCCGTGCCATTAAAACAAAGCAAAGCAAACCCTTTAAAACCATTAGGCTACAGAAGCCATTACCTTCTACTCGCAAGGCCAAATATTTCTGGTGTAAATGTCACTTCATTTGGAAATCCATAATTAAAATAAATACAATCACAACATAATTGTTGCTGTTCAACCTTGGATAGCCAATGAGATCGAACCCAATAATCAAGACAAATCAATGACTATGTAGCAGTATTGCACAGAAAAGTATATCCAGACTGCCTACTTGAAGGAATTATCAATGTTTAGAGTAGAATAGAATAGAATAATAGAGTTGGAAGGGACCTTGGAGGTCTTCTACTCCAACCCCCTGTTTAGGCAGGATACCCTACACCACTTCAGACAAATGGTTATCCAATCTCTTCTTAAAAACTTCTAGTGTTGGAGCATTCACAACTTCTGCATTAATTGTTCTAACTGTCAGGAAATTTCTCCTTAGTTCTAAGTTGCTTTTCTCCTTGATTAGTTTCCACCCATTGCTTTTTGTTCTACCCTCAGGTGCTTTGGAGAATAGCTTGACTCCCTCTTCTTTATGGCAACCTCTGAGATATTATTGGAACACTGCTATCATATCTCCCGTAGTCCTTCTTTTCATCAAACTAGACATGTCCAATTCCAGCAACCGTTCTTTATATGTTTTAGCCTCCAGTCCCCTAATCATCTTTGTTGCTCTTCTCTGCACTCTTTCATGTTAAGTAAGTGTATCCTTATTATAGGGAATGAAGAGATATGGGGTGGGAGGTAGACTGAGGACTGGGAACTTCATTGGCTAACTTATTCATTACAGCATTGATGTGGAACTTAACTTCCGTCAGCTCAGACACAGGCCCATATATCTCAGGTTACATCTTAGTCAATGAAATAAAAGGGACAGGTAAACTATCTAATTCTTTCCTAATTATGCCCCAAGAAATTTAATGCTGGTTTAAGAAAGAGCCACAGTACAAGTAGTGCTTGACTTAGAAGCACAGTTGGGACCCGAAACCTGGTCTGCAGTTGTAAATCAAGGCACCCACAAGACTGGATTTATTTTTCTGACATTTTCCTTCAGCAAACACCATGGTCATTAAGCAAGTCCATTCTTTTGATACTCAGCAAAAAATGTTGCAAATCATGGTCATCGAAACCGGTTGTATATTTGAGCCAATTGCCAAATGCCCAAAATGCGGTTGTGTGAGCATGAAGGTGTGTGTGTGTGTGTGTGTGTGTTTGTGTGTGTGTGTGTGTGTGTGTGTGACATTTTATGATGAATGGAAGTGATTTACAGGCTGCAAAGCATCTATTCAGAGGTTGTCATAACTCCACTCATAAAACTATTAGTTGTAAGTTGAAGACTATCTGTAAAATCCATCATAGTGGTCCCAGTTTCTGCATATGAAAGTTCAGGTACATTATCACGTGGCAATTTTTGACTTGCTTTGTCTTAGATCAGAAACTAAGTGTGAGTAGGTTAATATTTGGATGGGAGACTTCCTGGTAGAAGCCACATTGGTGTGCCTGTAAAGTCTTCGGGAGTTGAGTTTGACTTGAAGGAGAGACTATACTTTTAATATCGAACAATGAGATCGTTGCCATGGATTGCCCTGTACCAACTCTCCCATGAGACATGTGGAAGTGGAGCTTGACTTAGAGGCACCTACTTGGTATCAATTCTACCATGGTTTTCTTCCCCCAGAAAATCCGTGAAGTGTCACTTTGCTTGAAGTTCCAAATAATATCTGGCAGAGTAGAGAGCAATAAGAACAAAACAAAAATATGACATGGTGTTGATTTAGAACAGTAAGCTTTTCAGCACTATGCTGTCTGATTTCATAGTCCTGTACCAGATCTAAGCCTTGTTTGAATACGGTCATAAACCAGCATCAGGAGGTGAGACAGTCATTAAAAAGAAGCATAGAGGAACTATAATTGTCTTCATTTACATCAGTGGTTCCCAACGTGGGGCCCACGCCCCACAGGGCGGGGCAATTTGATTTTTAATGGGGGCAATTGGGACCTTGTTTAAACCAAGTTAATGGCCTTTTAGGCTTCCTCCGTATGAGTAAGAGTTCACTTTTTGAATAGTAAGAATTTTCGGCTTAGACAACTTAGAGCTACGTCGCCTTCAATCTGATCTAAATGTAGTTCATAAAATCATCTGCCACAATGTTCTACCTGTCAATGAATACTTCAGCTTCAACTGCAACAATTCACGAGCACACAATAGATTCAAACTCAATGTAAACCGCTGGAAACTCGACTGCAGAAAATACGACTTCAGCAACAGAGTGATCAGTGCCTGGAATGCACTACCTGACACTGTGGTTTCTTTCCCAAACCCCAAAAACTTTAACCTTAGACTGTCTACAGTTGACCTCGCCCCATTCCTAAGAGTTCTGTAAGGGGCGTGCATAAGCGCACCATTGTGCCTACCGTCCCTGTCCTTCTGTCCTATTGTCTAAATTTACCTATACATACTTTGCTTTTGTTTATGTTTATATCATACCTGTTATCTTGTACACGTGTTGACAAAATAAATAAATAAATAATAAAATAAATATATGTCATGGGGGGGCATCAGGATTTTAGAGATGCTTAGGTAGGGCATGACCCAAAAAAGGTTGGGAACCACCGGTCTACATCTATATCCAGCAAAAGAGAGAGAGAGAGAGAGAGAGAGAGAGAGAGAGAGAGAGAGAGAGAGAGAGAGAGAGAGAGAGAGAGAGAGAGAGAGAGAGAGAGAGAGAGAGAGAGAGTCTGAAAAGAATTATGAAAGAAATAAAAAATATGTACTGTAAGTATAGGGCATTAGACGGGTTTAGGGAATCTCTACAGAGCAGAAGAATGCAATCTTTGTGTTCTCTACATGTTAGAGTTCAGCTTCAAAAGCGAAAGGATGCAATCAACAAAATGCTTGTAAGCAAGCATCTGTTTTGCCCAGTGTTCGTCTGGAGCTGAATTTCTTATCAGACTTTCGGAAGCCATTTGGAGATTTATAGCTGTTGAGGACAATCATAGCACGAATACGCTGTCAGTGAACTTTTAAGGGAGGCAGAGAGCAGAGAAGGAATTTTAAGCCCCAAAAATGTGTTGCCAGGGCCCAATTAAAACAATCCATCTTTTGTCCACCAGCTGCACTGACCACCCCTTTAGGTTCAGTACAAAGAGTTGCCTTGTTAACAGCAACCAGTCTTTTAACTCCTTAAGAACTGGGGAAATCTGTGCCGTCAACTGGCTGTTAGGGAAAAGTCAGAATCATTACTTGTATCTCGGCCATCTGGCTTTGGAAAAAGTTTCCTGCAAAATGTAACAATCCGCGAGCAGAGCAGGGTTACTGGCTCAATTTGTGCAACGGTTATTTCAGCAACCCCCCCATTGAAATGTCAAGAAGCAATGACTTGGTCAAACATTTATGAAATTGACCCAGCGATCTAATGAGACAGGAAGTCCTGAAATAGCTCAAGTTCTGCTAAGAAATGCTCTGATCTGAAATCACTTCCTGGCCACCCCTGACACATAATGATTAAATGACATTTAATTTCATTGCTTAGGGGAGCCGACATGTATGCTTCATGTTCTCAAGAGGATTTCCCCCTCCCACACACACATCACACACACACACACACACACACACACACACACACACACACACACACACACACACACACACACACACACACTCTAACTTTCACAATAAAGCTTTGGAACTGAAAATGGATGCCAGAATTGAACATAGGTTAAGTTACCATGTAGGGTGCCAAAACAAGGAAAAAGGAACAGCCAGAAAATTAGAGCATGTTTAATGAATCAGAGCACATTTAACTGTCTAGAACAACCTAGTTAGTAATCTAGGACAAGTTTCTTTTTTTTTTCCTGACCGTACGTTACTTTTCCTTCATTGGGTAACTGACATTGTGGCATGTTTCTTTATCCCCTGCATTCCTTATTTCTAAAGACATGGGTTTTTTTAACCTATTAAGAATAGGTTAAGTATTAAGAATACTTACACTAAATCCATATTGAACAAGTGAAAGTCATCTCTCTCTCTCTCTCTCTCTCTCTCTCTCTCTCTCTCTCTCTCTCTCTCTCTCTCTCTCTCTCTCTCTCTCTCTCTCTCTCTCCCTCTCTCCCTCCCTGTCCCTTCCCTCCTGTCTGTCTGTCTGTCTACCTACCTATCATCTATCTATCTATCTATCTATCTATCTATCTATCTATCTATCTATCTATCTATCTATCTATCTATCTATCTATCTATCTATCTATCTATCTATCTATCTATCTATCTATCTATCTATCTATCTATCTATCTATCTATCTAAAAGTGAAATGCCACTCATGCATCATCGCAAATCTCCAGAACCCGTAAAGCCTATAAACTTGAAATTTGCCACATACGTTCCTCTTGGCTTCTAGGTGCTCACTAAGAAAGCATTTTTTAAAATGACCATCAGAGCATTAGTATTTCCTATATTATGAATAACACGCTCTGATGCTAAGGAGTTCTACTCCCCCTCCCCACCTGAAAATAAATCTGTTCCAAATACAAAACACAAGCAGAGGAGAGGAGTTTCAGTTTTACTTTCACAGCAGCAAGCAGCTTTACTACAGAACAGTTGAGCTCAGCCAGCAAGGCTGAGGGAGAGAATGATTAATTACTCATTAATTTTCAAGCTATAAGTGTCGATTTATCAAGCTCGATCACATAGTTTCGTAGCGGAGCTCGGGTATTCAGCTAATCTATCTATCTATCTATCTATCTATCTATCTATCTATCTATCTATCTATCTATCTATCTATCTATCTATCTATCTATTTATCTATCTATCTATCTCTACACATACAAATTTGCTGTTAAAATCCTTCTTTCCACCCAGATTCTTCCTTCCAGGAATTGTGATTTTATGCTTAAATCACCCAGAGCCACCATCTGCATTCATTAGCAATTTATTCTTGTCATTGTCTGACTCTTGGCGACTCTTGTCCAATTCTTGGCAAGGGCTCTCCATGCTACCCATGTCAAGCAGAGCTTCTTTCAATTGTTAAATGCTCAACTTTGTATCAGATTTGATGTTATCAAGCCAGCTTGTCCTTTGCTTGCCCCTTTTTCTTGTTCCACTAACCATTCCTAGCATCATTGCCTTCTCCAATGAATTTGCATGCGTGCCATGCCCAAAGTAAATCAGACGTAGTCTCATGATTTTAGCTTTTTAGTGTAATTTATTTTTATACTGTTCAATTTATAGGCCCAGTTTTCAGTCTAGTTTTGTTTACTTTGCATGCGTGGTTTGCTTGTTTTTAATTTGGGACATTCAAGGAAAGCTCTCTGAGAAGATCAGAGAGCATTAAACCAATGCTTAAAAAGCTGTGTTGGTCAGAAGATGGCCATTTTGATCACTTGCTAAATTGACATTTTCCTCCACTTCTTATTTATTTTATTTATTTTATTTTATTTAGTGTTCTTATATGCCGCCCTACTCCCTGAGGACTCAGGGTGGCGTACAACATTTAG
>JALIGW010000021.1:7974349-8032752 GCA_023053685.1 Diadophis punctatus similis
AGTTGCAATTTACCCACATTGTTTTATTTGGATTTTAAATAGAAATGTTGTCTCTATAAATGGTAATCTCTCTCGAGGTATTTTTGCCCATGGTTCAGGGGTGAAATCCTCCCGGTTCGGCCCGGTTCGGGTGAATAGGTAGCAGTTGCGGTGGCTGGTTCGGAGAACCGGGATGGCAGTGCGAGGCTTCGCCCACCCACCCCGACATCATCACTTCCTGGTTTTTTAAAAACTTTTTAAAGCCTTCCCCTGAAAGAAAGAAAGAGAGAGGGGGGAAGGGAGGGAGGGAGGGGGGAAGGGAAGGGAGAAAGAAAGAGAGAGGTATTAGAAGGAAAAAATCAGGACTCACTTTCCAGCCGGGAGATCGCTTGGCAAAGAAGAAAAACAAATGCTGTCGCTTTAAATCAGGAGTCTTCAAACTTAGCCACATGGCTGGCTGAGGAATTCTGGGAGTTGAAGTCCACAAGTCTTAATGTTGCAAACTTTGGAGACTCCTGCTTTAAATTGAAAAGTCTTTGGAAGCTGCTCGGAAGGAGGTTTTAAATTGTAGAAGCGAAGTGACATTCAGCAGTGGATAAAAGGAAGGATTATTATATGGTTCTATGTTTTTGAAGTTTTGGGGTTTGTGCAATATGGACTTTGTGTTTCTAAAAGGGTTTGGGTGATTCTCATAGTGGCTAAATGACTTTTGTCCTGTGTCGGGTTTTGAGTGTGGGGCTGCTTATTCTGATTCTACTACAGTGTTTTGTTAGCTGCCAAATCTTGCCATGGGGAAATTTCAAAATATCCTGTCTTGAATGGGTTTTCTAGGGATCTGTTTGCCTGCTTGTATGAATGGAACCAAATGTCAGGCTTCCACTTTCTATACCGTCATTATCTCATTATCTCTATTGGACAAGAATGTGAAATGAGCTTCAGGCAGGTTCTTTGTTAGCAGCTTGATTTTCCTTGTTTTTCTGTGAGCCTTTTATTATGAGTAATATTGTATTTGGGGGTGGTTGCTTCCCACAAAAAAAAAAGAAAGGAAGGAAGGAAGGAAGGAAGGAAGGAAGGAAGGAAGGAAGGAAGGAAGGAAGAAAGGAGGGAGGGAGGCCCCCTTTCAAATAGCAGCAGAGGAAAAAACTTCCAAACAGTAAAAAATTCAGAAAAAAATCCCCCAAAAAAGATGGTGGCACCCACGGACCAGCACCACGGACCGCCCACGGATCCGTGACACCATTGTGTCCAGTTTGGGCGATCCGGTCCAAACCGGGAGGAACCCACCCCTGGTCCAACCCCCTGCTCCCTGGCAAAATGGACTACTAAATTGGCTGTACCCACCCAATCACATAACAACCTGTCCACGCCCACCCAGTCACATGACCACATGACCCCACCACCTGAAGCCACACCCACCTGACCTCTAAGCCACGCCCACAAAATAAGCCACACCCACAGAACCAGTAGGGAAAAAATTCACATTTCACCCCTGCCATGGTTGGGACACCGGAGATGAGGCAAAAGCATGCTAGGCTAGGCTAGGACAGGACAGGACAGGACAGGGCAGATAAAGGAGAATATTTGTAGCTCAGGGTTGAAATGATGGTTCCTTGGTGCTTTCTAAGGTCCCTTCCAATGACATGATGGAATAACAGAGCTGGAAGGGACTTTGGATGTTTTCTACTCCAACCATCTGCATAAGCACACAAGCAGGAGACCCTATACCATTTTGGACAAATGGCTATCCAATCTCCTCTTAAAAGCCTCCAGTGATGGAGCACCCATAACTTCTGAAGTCAAGCTGTTCCACTGGTTGATTGTTCTCACTGTCAGAAAGTTTCTCCTTAGTTTTAGGTTGCTTTTCTTCTTGATTAGTTTCCATCATTTGCTTCTTGTCCTGCCTTTTGGTGCTTTGGAAAATAGGTTGACCCCCTCAACCTGTGCAATTAAGCCATGGTTTCATATGACGGCCCTTGTTTCCTTGGATGCTCAGGCAGCTGATGATCCACAATTTTGCACAAGAATACATTGATTCATCTTTGCTGTTCTTCTTTTTCTAAGAATATGATCTTCACGACTAGGTGCTTAGTTTTACAATGCAAGAGCTTTGCACTGTGAAACCTGAATTAATTGCAGTATTTAGAGATAAGTAAGTAGAACATTCCCAAATCATGCAAACAAATGGCTGAGAAAGAGATTCCCATCTGCATTTTCCCCAGATGAGGAAGCATTATTGAGAGAAAGGAACTGATAAATGTGGTGTGTAATGGTCCTTCTTGAAGCACTTCTACGGGGCCTCATTAAGAGACCTTTTAGTACAATAATTTTCACCTCTGTGGCCATCTCTCTACCCAGCATGGAAAATGTGCCTCTAGGAATTGATCAAAGGTTGTCTTTCTTGATTTCTTTCCTTTTCCAAAACAAGGAGACACAAGGGAACTAGTAGGATCTAATTGAAATCAGAATTATTGTTGCCATAAATTCAACCAGCATCACTAAGCTACGCGATGAGTAATGAAGAAAGTTGTAGAAAAATAGTTCAATATTATTATGGTTGGCCATAATAATATCAGTCAGTCAGATGTTTATACTGGATTTGGCATTTTTATCCACCTATCAAGTCCTTCCCAAGAACTTCGGATAGGCTGATATTGTTATTTGATGGTGTTAAAGGTATTATTTTAGGATTTAAACCATTCCAAGTAAAGCTGCCTTTGGTAATTGACCAATGGTGGGTTTTTTTTCAATGCCAACGGTAGTCAAATGTTTGGGATTGTACCGAAGGTGCCTATTACTATTGGTTACTTCTTTTCTTTCTTTTGTCATATTTTATTTTACTACTATCTGAAGGTCTTAGTATTTTGTGATTTTCTCCAGTTCTTTCTCTTCTATTCTGTTGTCTCTCGGTATTATCGCGTCCATTATCCAAACTTTTTTTTGTCTTTCTTACTGACAGTTGTTAAGTCTTGAATTTTAAGTGACAGGTGCTTGTATGTTTGAATTCTAAAGCAATTCAGCTTCATTTACTATATTTTGTAGTCCCACCATTCTTGCTTGCAGGCAATCTGAGATATTTGAGGAACTTGTTGGTTGACTGTTCAGGATCTGATAGAACCGTATAAAAAGAGACATGTTGCTGTATGCTTGAGAGGGAAATTGATACAGTCTAGCTTCAGCCAAATTGGTCAGTGGTAAGATTTTGTGATAACTTCAGATAGATAGATAGATAGTTTATTACTTTCCATTATTTTAGAACGCCTTTGAAGAGGCTTTTGTTAGCTTCAGTATAAAGAGTATACAAACAGCCTGTCAGGGTTCCAACCTATGCCCAAATTAAATCATGAGCCTCGAGCCAAGCTTCAAAAGAAATCCAGTTATTTGTTAGGAGCTTCATGTCCACACGTTCCTGGTGAAGCCAACTCTGACCCCACATAATTTACGTTCCAACTCTGACCCTGTTTCCCCCTCCCCCCAAGGTATATCATCACTCACATTCTCCAATGAAGCAATTTCATGGGTTGTAGAGATCACTCCCCTCCGGCCACTGTGGGTAACTACGGAGACAGCCGTGACAGAGAGATATGGCTGGAATGTGCTTTTGTTTTGACTGATGTCATTTTCCCACCCACCCCTTGCCTATGGCAACTCGAGAGCAGGCTAGGGATGCTTTGCGAGTTGACACACCCTTTGTCATACTTCATATACAGTTTTAGGTAAGTGACTTTGTAATTCCTGGTTGCTTTTTCTGAGGGCAAATATCATAATGAGAAAGCTTGCAGACCTGATGGATGTTGTGGTTACTGGTTACCATTAAAAATTAAACACATGATTCATCCACCTCTTTTCAGTTAGGAATTATGTGTAATTGTTAGTCAGAACGTTAAGGTGTGAAGGCTCTACTCTCCATATTACTTTTTATAGAGCACAGAGGGATTCACTTCTGAATAAAGATTCATAGGATTAGACTGACTTTTTCTTAACAGGATTTCAACTTTCATCTTCAAAGGTTGTCTCAAACAAAAAAATGGGCATCTTGATTCTTGACAATGCACCAAGATCAATGAGAGAGAGAGAGAGAGTAAAGATTCTTATTCTATTGACGTAGATAAAAACATAAACCCACATAGAGTTAAGCTGGACACAAATTAAGTACTGTAAAAAATCACAGACAATATTATACGTTCGTCTCTGAATGGCAAAATGAAAATGTTTCAAGGCAACACTTGAAAAGAGAAGGAGGTATTTTCATGCAAATAAAGACACTAACACTTCTCTTGTATTAAAAATTAAATCTCAGCCACAACCATCATTAACACACCATGAGGATTGTGAATTCTGTTTATAAATGCAAGGAATTGTTGACCCAAAGGAGAACTTTAGTGGTACAATGTTAAGTAATGTTTTTTTAAATTTAAATGAAAAATCACATTCGTTTTATCAAACTTCAAATTCATGCCAAGCTTCATACGTTTCAACGGTTTTATTTTGATGCCTGTTTTGTAGGCTTGTTCATTGTGCACGAACATATACAGTATGTGTCTGTATTGGTATTGTGCTGTTGAAGAGAGCCTCTTGAAGTGTTATCTCTTCACACATAATGGCACAAAAGTGAGTGCTGATTTTTTTTTGTTCCTATTCAGATTAAGAAAATTCTTTTTATCATCTGTTGTAGTAGGAAATATTAAGGCTTTTGTACTTAATAGAGGAAGATGTCCTTGGAAAAAGGAAAGAAAAGAAAGTTTAAGTTTTTCTACTTATTGGGAAATAAGTACTGAGCCTGAAATTTCAGAAGCCAGAGAATTTTGAATAGCTTGTGATCTCCACGTTCGTTCAGGAAAAGATGCGATTAAAAGTCCTCATGATTTTCTTATCAAAGTCCCTTGCTTTTCCAGGATTAAATCATAACAAAAGTGAAAGAAGGTGGAGCCTTTGTGGGAAGTCAAAATACATAGCTGAAAAGACCCTTTGGAGAAAAAAAGGGAAAAAAAACCAGGCTCCTCTCTCTCTACACACATCTTGACCAGTGGTGGGTTCCTACTGGTACGGTCCACTCTATAGCACCGGTAGCGGCCCGCTGGTGACGTCACAGTACCGGTGTGGTAGGTTGCCAGTGCCTGGGCGCCGTCATTTTTTAAAAAAAAATTAATTTTTTTTTTTAAAAATTCTTTTGCGCATGCCCAGAGGCCGAGCTTCTGGCACTGCACATGCACTGCCTTCCTACCCCACAGTGAGTCCAAGCAGAGGAGGATGGCTGAGGGAGCGTGTGAGATGCTGAAAGAATGGGCGGCAGGAGCTATCTCCATTCCCCTCCCTTCAGCAGTCCGAGAAGCCACGAACGCGCGGTGATGATCCTAGGCATTTTCGTACGTTTGAGGCTTTTCGAGCTGCTGAGGGGAGGGGGAATGGGCAGCAGGACCTATCTCAGTTCCCCTCCCTTCAGCAGTCTGAGAAGCCACGCCCACCCAGTCACATGGTCAGCAAGCCACGCCCACAAAATAAGCCACGCCTACAGAGTGGTAGTAAAAAAAATTAGGAATCCACCACTGATCTTGACTATTTCTATGTGTGGGGAAGTGGACCACAATCTACTTCTACTAAGTCAAGGGGAAGGGAGACATTACGGCCCAACTGAGTTTGCAATCTACAACATTTGCTCACTTGAAATTTGATCATAGTTTGATCTCTTAAGGGTTCATCTTCAAATTGTAAGCTGACCTGCACATTGGAAAATTACATCATTAATAAACTCATATCATAATCTGTAAATCCTTCAGAAAAGCTAGCCTCTCCTCTCCTCTCCTCTCCTCAACTTTCAGAAAATCAAGTGGACTTTTATGGAAACAAAAAAATCAGAGATCTGCATTCTAACAAAACCATCATATACCACACATTTTGAGTTATATTAGTAGGAGAAATTGACCAGAAGAAATAGCTGCTATCCGTCAATGTGTTTATTGATTATTTTTGCTTTATGTAGCAAGAACTTTCATCTTCCAGATTTTTAAAAGTTTAAACATTGCAAAATTTTCTAATACCTATGGTATTTTATTGTGTATAATTGACCACATATGCTTTGATTGATAATTTGCATCTCCTCCTCCTCCTCTTCCTCCTCTTCCCTTATAAGCTACACTTTTGTTCCTTCTGGTTTATAATATCCCTTTGACTTTTTTTTTTTTTTTTGGTGGGTAGGGAGACCAAAAAGAGCAAATCTAAAAAGAGAGAGAGAAAAAGAGGGATATCTGGTAAGAAAGGACATTTTAATTGTAGGTTTTATAACACAGCTGCTATAAATCAGGCAATAGTTCTGAAATCACTCTCTGATTTGAATTTAATTCCCACTTTTTTTTTACAAACTGCAAAATCCTGCAGTGATTATCTCTCCAAAATTCAGACTTGACATTAAAAAAAACATCAAAAAAAAAAAAACTAAAACACCAAAGCACCAGTCTAGCTGATATCACATCACCTCTTCAATTGGGTGTGATCTTTCAGACACACCTAGAAGTTCTTTTATTCGAGAAGGATAGCAATGGTCTTCCTTCTCCCTTGGTTTGAACCCAGCATTCTAGTTGGTGTATCGCGTGTCCAATTTCTCACATCCAAAGAAAACAACTGAAATGTGCTCCTACAGCTTCTTTGTATTGAGAATAAGATCTAAAACTATTTGAAATTGAGTTCTTTGTGAAGTTGGTTGAAGAAGTGGTATGTGTGTTCTTAATAAACTTATTGGTGGCACAACACTGGAAGAAGGAAGATATACCTACAATTGAAGAATGGACATTGAAAGTGACACATCTGGCTGAAATGGCCAAGATTTCATCGTATCTTAAGGATCACTCAAATGAAAAATATATATTGGAGTGGAGTAGGTGGACTGAATATATTCAGAAAAAGTATCAGATTAAGATAACCCAAACAGTTTATTAATGTTAGTTGTTTGAGAAATTTTAGATTATACTTTCAAGTATTTGGAGTAACAAAGAGTTAAGAACGGATAAGATATTTTTGAATTAATAATTTGTTTTAGTTTTTGTAGTTTTATACTTTTAGTTTTGAAATTATACCTTGTGCTTTTTCTGGGAAGTCGGGGGGTTGGTTGGGGGGGAGGGTGAGTAGGGGGGAAGGGTGGAGGGTGGAAGGGGTGGGGAGAAAAAGAGAAAAATGTATGTACTTTGTACTCTTAAAACTTTTAATAAAAAAAAAACTTTTTGGAAAGTTCTAAGGGTATTACAAAGGAAGTTCCAGGCTTAAGAAGGAATTGTAAATAGAGCTATAGAAGTGAGTAAGCCTTTATAGAATACCTGTTCCTGCCAATTCAAGATATACTACCCAATAAACAATTTTATTATCCTTCTTCTTAGGAAGCAGCAAGGACAGATTCTGGACCAAGCTATGCTAAATTTCCTGCCATTTATAAAGTCTTAATGCCTTCTTTGCTAAATATCTCCAGGCAGGAACTTATAGAAACAAGGACAACGGGTTTTCGAGTGACCTAAAAGGAGACAGAACCATTAGTGCCAGCATATCTTATCTGTCCCCTGAATGACTCACTGGCATTTATCTCCATTTAGTGAAGATTGATTAAAGTTCTTACTCCTGGCTAGGTGACATGAGACAAATGTAAAGACAAAGGGTGACAAGTGAGAGAAGGAATGGAATTTGCCATGCTTATTTTTCTCCCTTATTATTATAGTCATCAAACCTATGTAGGTCACCCTTACAGGCTTAAATAAAAATGGAGAGTGCTTTCACACATTAGTGTTTCCATTCTTTGATCCTTCTCAAGGGTTTGGAAGTTTGCTGCAGGATAATCTTTTCTCCTGTGGACCTCAAAGCATGCAGAGATGTGGGAAGCAGTCAATTCTTCCAGCTGACCAGAAGGAAGGGGCCAAAACAGAGGTGGGTTTCAGCAGGTTTTGACCAGTTCTGGAGAACCGGTAGCGGGAATTTTGAGTAGTTTGGAGAACCGGCAAATACCACCTCTGACTGGCCCTGCCCCCATCTATTATCTGCCTCCCGAGTCCCAGCTGACTGGGAGGAAATGGGGATTTTGCAGTATCCTTTCCCTGGAGTGGGGAGAGAATGGAGATTTTGCAGTTTCCTTCCCCTGCCACGCCCACCAAGCCACACCATGCCCACCAAGCCATGCCCACAGAACCAGTAGTTTTAAAAAAACTGAAACCCACCACTGGGCCAAAACTACCATGCAGTCAATTCTCCATCCCTTAAACTACTAGGAGTCATTTGGTAAAATCTCCTACTACCCTCTCTAAAGGAAAATGGAATCTATTCCAAGAGATTTGCATATCAGTTAATTTGGTCAACCATTCATCCAAACAATGGATTCAAAATTTGTTTTGTTTTCAGTAGATGATGCTAATGTTTTAATCAATCAACTATGCAACCTAGTGCTGATGAACTGTATCTCCATTCTTCAAAATATTTTGATATACCGTGAGATGAAGAGATAGTCAGGAAGATAATAGATGGTGCAGAAATGTCCACTGTTGACCTCACCCGATTCCTAAGAGGTCAGTAAGGGGCGTGCATAAGCGCATCAGCGTGCCTACCGTTCCTGTCCTAATGGTCCCTCTTATCAGTACCCATCTTATGTATATAAACAATGTTATATCTATGTATATTACCAATACGTACTTGACAAAAATAAATAAATAAATAAAAATAAAATAAATGGATAGATTGACATTGGAAAGAAGATGTAGAATGCTATCAAACATGGAATCTGTTTTACCAATGGTTGGAAAAAAGGGGTGGAGATTAGGAATGCAAATTTGTATTGTTAAGCGAATTAAATACCTAGAGAACCCAATGTTTAATAAGCACTAAGAAATGTATTTAATAGAAAGTCAATTTTTAAAAAAAGTAAAGACAACTTTGCTATTAAGGAAAAGGCACAGTTCTTATGCAAAAGCCACTGCTAAGAAAAAGCTGGGAATACTGCTTCCTCAAGTATAGATGTAAAGATGGCAGCCTGTGCATGGAGGAATAATTTATATGAGCTATAGGTGAGCTAAGTTATGTTGAGTTTATAGATTCTGGTATTATGCTGAAATAAACAAAAGATGTTGAAAATATTTTGATTATGAAAATATTTTCTATGAATCCCTTGGTGTCTCTTGACTGGTTGTTTGCTTGCGGACATTTTAGTACCAGACTAAACAACATCAGTCCTATTTAGTGTGGAGTTTTCTCCATGTTTATATACAATAGCTTGCCCTGCCAGTGTTGGGTGGAGTATGGTTTTCTCCTTGGTACTTTTATGGCTAGACTGTTGTTTTCTGCTTGATTATTTGTCTGGTGTTAATTTCTGCTTATCTGGATTTTGGCTGTAAGACAAGATGTGCTTTTTGTTTTCTTCTTACAATTTGTTTTTAAATTTTCTCTTTTGAATGGGATGTAAATGTAGTTTATCTATATGTGTCTATTGATGGCTGAGCCGAGGTGGCGCAGTGGTTAAATGCAGACTGCAGGCTACTGCTAGTTCAGCAGTTCAGCTGTTCAAATCTCACCGGCTCAAGGTTGACTCAGCCTTCCATCCTTCTGAGGTCGGTAAAATGAGGACCCAGATTGTTGGGGGCAATATGCTGAACTCTGTAAACCGCTTAGAGAGGGCTGTAAAGCACTATGAAGCGGTATATAAGTCTAAGTGCTATTGCTACTATTGCTATTGTCCCAATGCCAAACTTCAAGAAATTTTCTAGCATATTTTGATTTAGATACCATTGGAATATTTCTGAGTCATAACTCTCTCTTGAAGAGTTATCATAGAGAAGTGGGTTATTTTATAATTTTTATTACAGTTGTTTTGTTGTTGTTGTTCGTCCATCGTGTTCAAACAGGACCTTGACATCTAGGTGGGCTGTTTGCGATGTGTCCGCAGGAGGCTGGTAAGGCCTATACGGGCACAAAATGTTCTGCCACATGTTGGGCAAACATGTGTGGGCACCATTGTTGTAGTATTTGCTACGACAGTTGTTTTAAAACTAAGATAAAAACGAATACTAACTAATAAAAAGTCAGGAAATAAAAATCAAACAGAAACCTAAAAGTGCAAGAAAGAGGGGAAAAAGAAAAAAAATACAGAAAAGAATAAAATATATGAAGAAGTATCTTCCAATTAATCAGTGGAATGGCTTGAAGTCAGACGTTCAGAAGTGATTGTTGGTTAATGCCTGGAAACTTTTAAGAAACTAGTCAGCCATTTGTCTGAAATGGTATAGAATCTCCTGTCTGAGCAGGGGATTGGACTAGAAGACCTTCAAGGTCCCTTCCATCTCTGCCATGAAAACTGTAGGCACTGGAAGTTCAGAGATTTGTTGTTGTTAGTTGTGTCCGACCCATCACGACCCCATGGACAACATTCCTCCAGGCTTTCCTGTCCTCTACCATCCTCTGGAGTCCATTTAAGCTCACGCCGACTGCTTCAGTGACTCCATCCAGCCACCTCATTCTCTGTCGTCCCGTCCTGTTCTTCTTTTTCCCTCTGTCTTTCCCAGCAGTGAGTCCTTCCTTCTCATTAGGTGGCCAAAGTATTTGAGTTTCATCTTCAGGATCTGGCCTTCTAAGGAGCAGTCAGGGTTGATCTCCTCTAGGACTGAGCGGTTGGATCGCCCTGCAGTTCAAGGGACTCGCAGGAGTCTTCTCCAGCACCATAGTTCAAAGGCCTCAATTCTTTGGCAGTCAGCCTTTCTTATGGTCCAACTTTCACAGCCATACATTCCAACTGGGAAAACCACAGCCTTGACTCTACGCACTTTTGTTGGCAGGGTGATGTCTCTGCTTTTTAGTAATGCTGTCTAGATTTGCCATAGCTTTCTTCCCCAGGAGCAAGCATCTTTTAATTTCTTGGCTGCAGTCCCCATCTGCGGTGATCTTGGCACCCAGGAAAATAAAATCTGTCACTACCTCCATTTCTTCCCCATCTATTTGCCAGGAATTGAGAGGGGCGGATGCCATGATCTTAGTTTTCTTAATGTTGAGTTTCAAGCCAACTTTTGCACTCTCTTCCTTTACCCGCATCAAGAGGCTCTTTAGTTCCTTTTCACTTTCTGAAGTGGTTTCACTTTCTGAGTGGTATCATCTGCATATCTGAGGTGGTTGATATTTCTCCCGGCAATCTTAATTCCAACTTTTGATTCATCTAGCCCTGCCTTTCTCATGATGTGCTCTGCATATTAGGGTGAGAAAAAGTAAAGCAAGTTACTTTAATACTTTAAAGAAGTTGTGCAAATCTTTTGAAAGAGATGCTTTGCAACAAGTAGAAGAAGGAAGGTTTTTCTCAAACTCATTTCACTGCTTTGAGATCTGCTTCAAGCTGCCAGGGTGTGTATAGGCATTCACATCTCTTTGCTTTGCCCTTGTGTGTTGCAAAGCACCTCTTTCAAAATGTACCTCTTTCAAAAGATTTACACAGTCCTGGTGGGAACCAAAGAAACAATATACCGCCAACCAGCAGCAGCAGCAGCTGAAGAAATGCAGAAATGACACAATTTCTCAGTGTCACTTCTTCCGAGAAGAAAGGCAGTCATGTGTCCGTATGCAATATGTTCCGATTGATTGGTGTTGGTCAAAAGTAAAGGATTTCTGAGATGTTTCTGTGATCCCATAACTCTCATATGTGGCCAAATGAAGGACAGGTTTTTTTCCCCTTCTCTTTCTTTTGAAGATGTTCTTGGCATCCAGCAAGTGAAAGACAACTGGGTATTATTCCAGCGGAAATTGCTGAAATCACTGCACAGCATGCACAGCACTCCAGTTGCTTGGAAAGTGTGTCCATATTTTGTGTAGCATTATCTTTCAAGACAGCACCAGAAAAAAAAAGATCAGATACCACCATTTCCATGTAGTGCTTGGAAAATCTCTGTTGCCTAACCTAACTTAGCTGGGGCAAGGGAATATTCCCCATGAAAATAGAAGAGAAGAGAAGAGAAGAGAAGAGAAGAGAAGAGAAGAGAAGAGAAGAGTAGGGTAGAGAATAGAGAGAAGAGAAGAGAAGAGAAGAGAAGAGAAGAGAAGAGAAGAGAAGAGAAGAGAAGAGAAGAGAAGAGAAGAGAAGAGAAGAGAAGAGAAGAGAGAAGAGAGTAGGGTAGAGAACAGAGAATAGAGTAGAGTAGAGAAGAGAAGAGAAGAGAGAGGAGAGAGGAGAGAGGAGAGAGGAGAGAAGAGAAGAGTAGAGAATAGAATAGAATAGAATAGAATAGAATAGAATAGAATAGAATAGAATAGAATAGAATAGAATAGAATAGAATAGAATAGAATAGAATAGAATTCTTTATTGGCCAAGTGTGATTGGACACACTATTTGTCTCCCTTGCATAAGTTGCAACAAGTGATAAATCATGATCATAATCATCATAAAATACATTCACATTAATCATGAGATACACCACATAGTCATAGTCATAGGATACACTAAATAACCAATCAACATAAATCATACTAGTATACTAAATAAAACAATTAATATAAACCGTTAAGATACAAGCAACAAAGTTCTAGTTATAAGAAGATAAGGAAATAGGGAATAGGGAAATGAGAAGGATAATAGTAATACAGCACTACTAGGTAATTTGACAGTGTTGTGCGAATTAGTTGTTTAACAGAGTAATGGCATGGGGGGGGGGAAACCTGTCCTTGTGTCTAGTTGGTTTGGCGTGCAATACCCTATAGTATCATCTTGAGGGTAGAAGTTTGTGTCCAGGATGTGAGGAGTCTGTAAATATTTTCACAGCCCTCCTTCTGGCTCGTGCAGTATACAGGTCCTCAATGGAAGGCAGACTGGTAGCAATTGTGGGTTTTTTTCTGCACTTCTAACTATCCGTTGAAGTCTGTGTCTGTCTTGTCTGGTTGCAATGCCAAACCAGACAGTTGTAGAGGTGCAAAAGACAGGTAATCTCTAACGTTTCCTGTCTTTGGCCTTTTCTGGTATGCATATGAAGAAACTGTGGTAGCAATCACATTTTAAATACATGGAGAAAGAGTTGTGCACCAAATGAACTTTTTTTTTTAAAAAAATCCTCCCTCCTGATAATCAGTATCAATAGCAATAGCAATAGCACTTAGACTTATATACCGCTTCATAGTGCTTTACAGCCCTCTCTAAGCGGTTTACAGAGTTCCGCATATTGCCCCCAACAATCTGGGTCCTCATTTTACCGACCTCAGAAGGATGGAAGGCTGAGTCAACCTTGAGCCGGTGAGATTTAAACAGCTGAACTGCTGAACTAGCAGTCAGCTGAAGTAGCCTGCAGTGCTGCACTTTAACCACTGCGCCACCTCGGCTCAATACTTTGTTGGGTAATGGAAAATGCTGCTTCATTGCAATACATTTTATTGATTTGTTATTACATTATTCTATTTAATGTAATGCAATTTAATATTGATGATGATGATGATTTGTACCCTATGACTATCATTAGGTGTTGTACCTTATGATTCTTGACAAATGTATCTTGCCTTTTTATGTACACTGAGAGCATATGCACCAAAGACAAATTCCTTGTTTGTCCAATCACACTTGGCCAATAAAACATTCTATTCTATTCTATTCTATTCTATTCTATTCTATTCTATTCTATTCTATTCTATTCTATTCTATTCTATTCTATTCTATTCTATGATGATGATGAGTCAGGAGCTTGTGACTCAAAATCTCATAGAAAGCATAGAAATCTCATAGAAATCTCATAGAAAGCTATTAAAAATGTTATAGAAAGCAGGGTTTCAATATCGAGGGGGCTGCCACAAAGAAGAGGGGCTCAACCTATTTTCCAAAGCACCTGAAGGCAAAACAAGAAGCAATGGATGGAAACTAATTGAGGAGAGAACCAACCGAGAACTAAGGAGAAACTTCCTAACAGTGAGAACAATTAACCAGTGGAACATCTTGCATCCAGATGTGGATGCTCCATCACTGGAGGCTTTTAAGAAGAGACTGGACAACCATTTGTCTGAAATGATAGAGGGTCTCCTGCTTCATCAGAGGGTTGGACTAGAAGACCTCCAAGGTCCCTTCCAACTCTGTTATTCTGTAAAGAAAACAATAGTTGAGTCCTCCTGAATAAAGCAGCATGAATTCTCTCAGGATGGCATTTTGTAGCCAAGGGACTAAAATCTTTTTTTTTTAAAGAATAATTGTAAGGACTTTCTGATTTGTAAGTGTGTCTTGATGACATCTTTTCCCTGCCACAGTGATGCCATCATCTCATATCTATTCCGTGAATGATTCAAGCTTGGTTCACACGCAAGTGTTAAAGTAATATTTTCCTATCCAGGTTTGACAGCTTCCAAGGTCAGCCTGAAGTTGCAATCTCTATAGGTTTTCTCAAAAGGTAGGATCACAATTGGCAATGGAGACAGCACCTGTCATACTCATATTGTTCTCCACTGTTGAAAGATGGATGGGAGAAAAAATCATTATTGTCTACTCATCTCTCCTTATTCCTAGGAAATGGTGCTCATATATTCTTCATTTCACTTGTGATGGAATGTCGTCACCAGTTGTCTTCTACATCCCTTTTACTCTAGATGTTAGAAGCTAAAAACCTGCTGGTGCTTCAACATACAGTCAACCTACTAATTAAATGGGTTAGATAAAATTTGTTGTAAAGGATTGCCCTCTAAGCTCCATATTTGTGGAAACCAAGATGCTCACCTGATATTGATTACCATATTTTTGTGAGAACTTACTTTGATAGCAGATCAGATTTGATTTTTTTTAAATTAGAAAGTTCTAAATTCATTGGAAGGACCCAGGTCATTGTCTTGTTAACCATCATGCTTCTATTTCTCTTATGCTGGTTTAAAAATGTATTTTATCCCACAATATATGTCATTCCACACTCACTTTAATGTTTTGAAAGTTTTAAAAACACTTCAGTTCTGTGAGATAATCATCTATTTTGAGTCTTTACCTTGGCTGGCATCTCACTTTGCTCTTGAGGGGTTGACACCTTGTGTGTGGGTGGGTGGGTGTGGGTGTGCGCGCGCGCACGCGTGCGTGCACTTGCGTGTGTGTGTTTAGCAGAAGTGAGATTTAGTCTTGCTGTAGAAGTGAAATTTAGTCTTTACTGTATCTCAGGGTTGATCCCATTTGAAAAATACATACCTCACCTTGATAATACCTAAACAGAAGAAATTTACAGTGAGATTTGGAGCTAATTCTGTATTTTACAACTGTCTTGATATTAGTTAATTTTTTGAATTCCTCAGCACAAAAGCGATTTTGAAAAGATGAAGATATTATCTCCATGTGAACTTCTCCAATTCCCACAGAAAGGGTATACAGAATAGATATTATCGGGAAATCTAACTTACAGCAGTTAAAATACGATCACTTTCAATGTCTTTGAATGTTAGTAGCTCGGGTCGGTAGTTATGTTGTTGGTTTGAGCTCCGAGCTTGGCAATTGGGTTGCAAACATTTCATCCCCATTCGAGGAGACGCCTTCCGTGCGCTTTGGATTGTGCTTGTCTGTAGGAGCAAAAGGCCCCAGAAAAGCACAGTCCAAAATGCACTGAAGATGTCTCCTCAAATGGGGATGAAATGTTTGCAATCCAATTGCCAAGCTCGAAGCTCAAACCAACAACATAACTATCACTTTCAGCCTATTGTAGGGAAAGTTGATCCCCCCTCCCCCCCTTTATCAGCCTCAAATCTTAGCTTGGCCTCATTTAAATGGCCTAGCATATGTGTGTTTCACCAAAGGGGCATAATTAAAGTGCTTTTTTTGCTTCCCATGCAAGAAAATTGAGGGCTTCATTTATAGCCTAAGAAGTTAGTATGTTGTTTCTCATTTACTGGTGATTACAACTTGAGCAGAGCTGGCATTGTATCATCGTTAGCCTGGACAATTCTAATGGATCCCTTCTGTATTCTGGAAATCTTCCCAGTTTTCACTTTTCCTTCATGGAAGGTCCTCATTCAACATCAAAACAATCCCATTGTTCATCAATGTTCTTCTCTTTGTATTTATATGTTTTTCTATCACCATCTAACCCAGGGGTGGGTTCTAACTTACCTCGCTGCCGGTTCGCTTCCTCCTGCGCCACGTGGCCGCGCCACGTGGCTAAGCATACGCTTTCCGCATGCGCACATGCACAGTGCAAAAAAGCAAAAAAAAAGCCAAATACAAGATGGTAACGCATGTGCAGTGCTGAAAACTCGGCTTCTGCGCATGTGCAGAAGAAAAAAACCGGAATTTTTAAAAACAAAATACAAAAAAAAAATCCCCCCAAAAAAGATGGCAGCGCCCATGGACCGGCACTGACCAATTCGGTTCCGTGATGTCATCGTGATGTCACCAGCGGTTTCCTACCGGTTCGGGTGAACCGGCCTGAACCGGGAGGAACCCACCTCTGATCTAATCCACTCTAAACCTCTGATCAAAAAGTACAAGAAAGGGGAAAATATAGAAAAGGAAAAAAGAAACGAAGTATCTTACAATCTTTTTTTACAACAGTTGAAAATACACTTGGAAAAAAGGGCTTAGTGTTCATTGCCGGTAACAGAGTAACAGAATAAAAAGTTGGAAGAGACCTCTTCTAGTCCAATCCTCTGCTCAAGCAAGAAATCCTTATACCATTTCAGACAAATGCCTGTCCAATCTCTTCTTAAAAACCTAGAGTGTTGGAGCGCCCACAACTTCTGGAGGCAACTTGTTCCACCGATGAAGTGTTCTAAGTGTCAGGAAATTTCTCCTTAGTTCTAGGTTGCTTCTCTCCTTGATTAGTTTCCATCCATTGTTTTTCATCCTGCCTTCAGCTGCTTTAGTGAATAGGTTGACCCCCACCTCTTCTTTGTGGCAGCCCCTTAGATATTACAACATTTCACCACCACCCTGTCCTTTTTTTTTATTACACTGGAAAGGTAGATTGAAAACAAAGAGGGCACATAATATATAATATTTAGCTCTGCAGAGTAACATATCATGACAGAGGAAGTGAAGATTTTAACTCAAACCACAGATGAGTTTAAACTGATCTTCTACTTTGTACCTAGTCCTAGACTATCACAAGTTGGCGCTCTAAAGATGAGTCAGACATTTATATGCTGTCCAGGGTACTATTAGCTACTTCTATTTTTATATAGTGCTATTCCTGGTGTATTTTATATTTGGCTTTAAACTTAAATAGATTCATTCCTATATCTTTTTCTTTTAAATTTAAAGAGGTAAGTGGGATATATTATGGTGAGAGAATGATAGATAGATAGATAGATAGATAGATAGATAGATAGATAGATAGATAGATAGATAGATAGATAGATAGATAGATAGATAGATAGACAGACAGACAGACAGACAGACAGACAGACAGACAGACAGACAGACAGACAGACAGACAGACAGACAGACAGACAGGAACACATACACACAAACACACTTTGAATTGTTATTAAGACTATAAATACCAGAGTCTCACTGTGCAAAATCAGAATGGAAAACACTAATTTAATAATTGTAAACTGTGTGCTCAACATAGTTGATTAATTTGCTCTGTTGTGGCAGCCTTATTTTGTTTTTAATTTTAGATGTTCATGTATTTTATCTTCAGCTAAATATTATGATAAATTCTGACACAGAAGCAATTTGCATAACAATTGGCCACAAGGAGTAATTCATTAATATGCAACAAAGTACTAATCTACCAAGTGCCTGGAGCTATTGTAAACTTCATTTTACTTTTAGATGGAAATTTGTTAGAGTGGAAATATAACTATGTATAATGTTACTAATCAGTCCTAGGGAATACTTGAACTGAAACATCTATTTAAAAAGTCCTTCCTGACCTATAGCCTCACCTTGATTTGCCCCGTATAAAAAAGATGCCTTGCTGCTTTTAACCACTTTTTTTCTGAAGCATTTGAAAAAAAATCTGAATAATTCTCACAACGTGCCCAAGCCAGCGAAGATGTCGCTGTTTCAATAGTGAATACATGCTAGAAATTCCAGCAAGTTCCAAGACTGCGCTATTGGGAACTTTGTCATGCCAGGTGATGCCAAGGATAATTCGGAGACAGCGCATATGGAAGGTATTCAACTTTCTCTCCTGCCGTGCGTAAAGGATCCAAGACTTGCTGCAATACAAGAGTGTGCTCAGGACACAGACTCTATAAACCTGGATCTTTGTATGTTCTGTCAGCTTCTTATTAAGTCATACTCTCTTTGTGAGTCTAGATAATGTGGTGGCCGCATTACCATTACCAATTGGTATTGGTATTGGTTGCAAAAGAATGTGTACTCTTTTTAAGCAGATCAATCAGCAAGGGAAGATTTTTCTCGCCCTTTCTGTCCTGTGGCCAGCTGGGGATCTTACTCCATGAGAGCAAACCAGATCTAGCTCTGCAGGATGTGAGAAATAGTTCCCTGGGTCTGTAGGGAACTTGAGATGGCTGTATAGGAAAACAGAACTAATTAGCCAGCAACAAGCAAATCCCATTAGGAGGGTAGATAAAACAGGCAGAAGGAAACAGGAAATGTTAAATGGCTGTTCATTCAAACTAGGCACGAGCGTGACAAGGAGGGAATGGAGTGTTACAAATTTTCTTTTTCTTTCCTTTGGTGGAAAGAATGGCCGATGGTATGAATGAAAATAACACAGGAGAGAAATCTGCTTATCATTTTAAAATTATTTTTAAAAAACAGTATTTTCTTTTATTGAAAGTACAGTTTGAAACCATCCTTCTATTATAAGCACCATCTTTATTATTCCCTTAAGACTCAGTGGTGAAATGCTCCCAGTTCGGGCAGGCCAGTCGGTCTTCGTAGAGCCGATAGAGTCGATAGCGATCGCAGCGCGAGCCTTCCCCCACCCACTTCCCCCGCCCACCTGGATGCCGCCATTTGGGTTTTTTTACACAGAACGTGTCACGCAGTGATTTTATGTTGCCTGTTACATGTATATGCAGGGAGATGCATCCCTATCAAATATAATGGTTTATTCCTGAGCACGTGATTAATGTTCCTAGTACGCATGTGTACATTCCATTCCTTTCTTTTGATTCATTCCCTTTTGTTCTCTGCTTCATGACGAAGCAACATCTCTTTTATATAGCCAGTATGTAATTAACTATTTTTGATAAGAAATAAATATTTTTTACATTAGAATTATAATGCGGTTTCTTTTGACAATGTCAGAGTTCCAGGAAAATATTCAGTTCGCCTCTGATAAGAGTAATTCTTATCCCAACAGAACGGAAGCATTTCACCCCTGCTACCATGGTTAGATGGCCTAGACATTGGTGTCTGAATATAGATCTTTTTAACATTCATACTTTATTTATTTTTTTAATCTAGGCAAAATGTAAATATATATTGCAAGCCCAGTCCATGTATGATATGCCATACACTAAATAAATTCTTTTCTGAACCTTTCTGAAAGTTGGATTTTCAAGAATGCTTCTAACTCTGTTGGAAAGCTCTATGTGAGTGTCGGGGGTACATATCTGAGCAGCTGTGTTTTTTATCTAGTTTCTATTGAACGTTGGGGAATATAGACCAGGCAATGCATGACCATAATTGAACAATCAGAAACCATTGCTTTTTTGGAGATAAATATGTTTGACATTCAAATCTCTCTCTCCTCTCCCTCCCCCTCTCTCTCCCTCTCCGTCCCTCTCACTCCTTTTCTCCTTTTCTGTTCTGCCCAGCACTTTCACATCTTGTGCATTTTTCTCCCTCCTGGAACAAGAAACATGAACACATTCTTAATGGGAGTCACCCAGGGGTGAAATGCTCCAGGTTCAGGCGGGCCAGTCAGTCGTCGTAGAGCCGATAGAGCCGATAGCGATCGCAGCGTGAGGCTTCCCCCATCCACTTCCCCCACCCGCCTGGATGCCGCCATTTGGGTTCTTTTACCCTCTGTGCATATGCAGAACGCTTTGCGCATGCACAGAGGGTAAAAGAACCCAAATGGTGGTGTCCAGGCGGGTGGGGGAAGCGGGTGGGGGAAGCCTTGCGCTGAGATTGCTATCGGCTCTATCGACTCTACGACGACTGACTGGCCCACCCGAACCAGGAGCATTTCACCCCTGGAGTCACCTCTCCTTTGGCCCTACTCTGTTTGGGTGAAATGTTTTTGATGGCAGACAGATAGCTTTCTGCCTAGGTTATCTACCACATTTCATTCTGAATGCAGAGGAAACTCATTTGCAAGATGATCTAATTAGCAGCCAGCTTGATCAGTGAAATTTTCAAAGGAGTGGCTGGCTAGCCTGAGCCTGGCCCGCAAAAGGTATTGTTCCCAGCAGCTGGTGTCATCTACTTCAAATGCGGACCAGATGCTGCTATGCAAAATAATCCTTCATTAAACAAAATTAAATACCCAACTAAATTGATAGCCTTGATGTTGTCACCTGCTTATGGAGAGGAGATCATCCTTGATTTATTTTATAGTGATTTTAAGGGAAGAAGAAAAAAGTTGTAACTGATGCATCTGAAATAAGATTAGATTTCCTTTCAATTGACTTAAAACTAGAAAAATGTTGCGATGCAAACTGGTGGCGAAAGTAAATAGAACCCACCGCTGGAGCTCACCCCATCACACAGCATTCGGGTCTGGAACCTGGGCTGTCGGCTTTCCACCTGACCAGTCCAGCATCTTAATTGTTGATCCATCATAAAAACAAAAAGAGCTGAGGTGGCGCAGCGGTTAGAGGCAGGTACTGCAGGCCACTTTAGCTGACACTGATCCGCAGGTCAGCGGTTCAAATCTCACCAGCTCAAGGTTGACTCAGCCTTCCATCCTTCCAAGGTAGGTAAAATGAGGACCCAGATTGTTGGGGGCAATATAAATATACATTGCTTACTGGTGTAAACCGCTTAGAGAGTGCTTGCACTGTGAGGCGGTATATAAATCTCACAAAAAAATAAATAAATAAATCGTGCTGCCTGTCCCCTTCAGAAGAGTCCAGTGTAAACTGCTAACAGGGAATATAACTGACAAACACAATTAATATTTTTGAGCTCGTTAAAAGTCCATCTTTGTGGCTTATTCTGATGTATGATTTCAAACTAAATGCATTTTACACGAACCACATTTGTGAAACTATCAACTTTTCCATGTTTAAGACTGTATTGAGGTTATTATTATTTTTTTAAAAAAATGAGATTATTGCAAATATGTGGTCTTGGAATTGGATGAAACTAATATTATTTTTGCACATGTCCTCAAAAAGATGAGACATTGGTTAAAGATGTTTTAAATTCATCCACTGGAAATACAAGCGGTCCTCAGGTGAGACTTACACATGGACAATTAAGTAGATGAGAAGGGGGAGAGTCCCTTTCCTTTCTAAATTGCATGGTGATAAGGGGTGGGTTCCACTTACCTTTGCCACCGGTTCTCATCTACTCACGTGCGTGCGCGCATCCCCTTATACAATTTGCCTTCTGCACATGCTCAGAAGCAGGAATCAGCCCGAAACACAGCTGAGGAGCTGATCAGCTGTGCTCCAGATGAAGAAATAAAGCTCAGTATTAACCTGTGGGCGGGTGGGAGGGCCCTTTTTCAAGCAGCGGAAGAGAAGGGGAAAAATTCGGGAAAAAATCCCCCAAAAAGATGGCGGTGCGTACGGACCATCACCGACAGTGACGTCACCAGCAGGTCGCTACCGGTTCGGGCGAGCTGGTCCGAACCGGGAGGAACCCACCCCTGATGGTGATGTTCCTAAACATCAGGTCTCCATGCATAGGATACAGTTGTTTAGATGTCCTTGCTGATCATGTAAATGGCATCCCGGTAAATTATGTGTCTCTTCAGTGACATCACAGTATAAGTTTGTAGATGTATCAATTGAACAGGGCTATGGCGAACACTTAGGACAAGCTAAGTGTTATGCAGTACATTTGTCCCAAACATGGTGAATGTCAATAATGAAATTTTAATTATTTGTGTCAATATTCACAAGGCTTTAGACAGTTTCTTTCCCATATGTAATACTGGCTGTTTAGAAATACTCATTTCCTTTTCTCAGAGAGAGTAGCTGTCAATGAATTAGGTATTCACTTACTGTATATTACAAGCCCAATTAGCAATGTTAAGCTTGGAGGGTACAGAAGAAAACAAGTTTAACAAGTCAAGTTATTTAACAGAATAACAGAGTTGGAGGTCTTCTAATCCAACCCCCTGCTCAAGCATGAGATCCTATACCATTTCAAACAAATAGTTGTCCAATCTCTTCTTTAAAACATCCAGCGTTGGAGCACCCATGACTTCTAGAGGCAAGTTGTTCCACTGAATTAATTGTTTTCACTGCCAGGAAATTTACATAAGACTTCTTTGCTTAAAACAATATCAGTGATGATAGCACAAACCCCTTTTGTTCTTGGACCCAGTAACATATTTAGAAAGTTGGGGGGGGGGGGGTTGGGGGCAGAGATATTAAGAAACAGAATGCAAAAGGTGACAGCAATTATTTCCAAAGGAACTGAGTCCTAATTTACTCTCCTTGCCTAATTTCAGATTACAAAATTGCAATGTGTGTTTAGAACCGGTGGAAATAAACTATGAAGCCTTCAAAATGGTTTAATGTGACACATCTGATGAAATGTGTGTGGGCACGTATAAAATGACAGGAGGGGAGGGACATCAAAAGAAGATGAAGCAAGAAGTATTTACGGGTCCATAGCTTTTGAATGACATTGTGCCCAGATTGTGTTACTTGGAGGAGGATGGGGTCAGGTATAGATAGATAATAGCTAGCTAGCTAGCTAGCTAGCTAGCTAGCTAGATAGATAGATAGATAGATAGATAGATAGCTAGATAGATAGATAGATAGCTAGATAGATAGCTAGATAGATAGATAGATAGATAGATAGATAGATAGATAGATAGATAGATAGATGATAGATAGATAGATAGATAGATAGATAGATAGATAGATAGATAGATAGATAGATAGATAGATTATTACTTTCCATTATTTTAGTACGCCTTTGAAGAGGCTTTTGTTAGATTCAGTATAAAGAGTATACAAACAGCCTGTCAGGGTTCCAACCTATGCCCTAATTAAATCATGAGCCTCGAGCCAAGCTTCAAAAGAAATCCAGTTATTTATTAGGAGCTTCATGTCCACACATTCCTGGTGAAGCCAACTCTGACCCCATGTAATTTACGTTCCAAATCTGACCCTGTTTCTCCCTCCCCCCAAGGTGTGTCATCAGTCACATTCTCCAATGAAGCAATTCCGTGGGTTGTAGAGAGTTAGAGAAATAGAGATATATAGATATTTTCTAGAATAATACAAGATTAAGAAGAGATACCACGAAACTCCCTGGTAGGATAATATTTATTTTAAAAAAACACACCATTCAGCAAAAACATCTATAACTCATTTCTGTACAGTAGCCATTGTAAAATGTCTAATCAAATTGTCCCACCAAAGATACTGTACATTCAGTGGCTTTAGTGTTGTTGGGTAGAAGCACAAAGTCCGCAGTGTATATCTGCCACATAAAAGTCATATTTTATGAAAACCAATAGGCATGATTCTTACAGCTCACATAATTCAGGGAGAGCCAAATGTGAAGGCAATGGAAGGCAACACCAAATCCCTGATCAGGAAAACCTATGACCATAAACCCAAATCTCTGACCTGAGGTTCTTGGAGGTTGCAGAAGACTTATTCCTCTCCTTCTTCTCCACAGCATGTATTTGCTTTTAGTCTTCCTTCATTTTCTGCTAATGCCATTTTTGAATTGTTCTGCTCATCTAAAAAAAAAAAAAATCCTTTGCAGGCCAGTTCTTCAGGTGGTCCATCTAGTGTATATTTCTAACTGTAGTTTGGCATGAACAAGAGACACCAGCAGGGCTATTATCTTCACATCTGCTTGGACTTAAGCCCCACTGAGCTCAGTGGATGCTATGCTCATATAATTTTGCAGAAGATTGTAATCTAAAAAAATATTTATGAACACCATAAAGCTCTGAAATAGAATTAGTGCTTCCTTAAATGCACGGAGTGCGAGCTTGAGCGGATGTCTGAGTTTGTGAAAGAAGATAATCCAGTCCAACTGAATGTTCTTACACATTATGGAGGTAGGCCCTGTTTTTGATACAATTTCAAAAAGCTCCTCTAAAAGAGAAGTTATCAGTCTTCGTTGTACGCCATCTTTTTAATGAGCACCTTCAGTATTTTATCTGTAAATTAACCTCTGCTAATCCTTCTTTTCCAAATCCCTTCAGAAAACATAGCAATTTGTTTGGCGATTGGTTGGCTGAATTTATTGTATCATGCTTTTGGCAAGTTGCAGAGGGAATTATATCAAGAACGATAATGAGTTAGATACTTGCAAGATTGCAGGAGCTCTTGGGGGACTTCCAGCCCATTTTCTTTGTTAATCTGATATGTGTTTTTCTTCCCTTGCTCCACAAAGTGGTTTGTGCACACCAAGGACAAAATTTAAGTTCTGAACTAATCAACTCTTAAGAGGCAGAGTCCTGGCTAATTATAATTTCCCCCGGCTTCTTTTTCGTCCCTTTGTAATCGCAGTAACAGTTTTTACACCTTGTCAGGCATTCAGGAACTTCCATCTGTGCATTTGTGAAATAAACCCATCTGTACAGCTGATTAAAAATTGGATGCCATCCACATTCTGCCTGGGCCCTGAACGAGAAATGCTGAAGCCGTTGTTCTTATAAGAGTTGGATATGGAATGCAACGTAGAAGCTAATGCTGACAGGATCCCCATTTTAATGCACTCATTCAAATTTAATAATAGTCTGAAATGAAGACATGAAAACATTAAGTCAGACCAATTAAGAAGACTCCATGTTTGTGTTTACGGTTGTTTTTCTTGCTGCAGTACTTCTACTACCCTGTTTCCCTGAAAATAACACCTATCCTGAAACTAAGCCATTGCTGTGAGGCGAGGCAGGTATCAGGGCATGAGTAGCCTGGCTGTGGGGGCCCTGAGATAAGGTGGTGCCAGGTACTTGGGCAGCTGCACCCCCCACCTCATGGCAGTGGCACTGGCACATCACCTGGCCTCCTACCCTGCCACAAGCAAGCAGAAGAAATGGGCTGCCCATACATGGGAAAAAATAAGACACCCCCTGAAAATAAGCCCTCGTGCTTATTTTGGTGCCCCAAAGAAAATACGATCCAGCCTAATTTTCAGGGAAACATGGTATTTACAACTGAGATGAAGAAACCAAGGTGATGATATTTCATTACCTTTTAAAGTCTTTGTTTTATTTCATTCATTCTCTTTTGCTTCTGAACTTTATCCAGGAGAGAGAGAGGGGGGGAGGGAGGGAGGGAGGGAGGGAGAGAGAGAGAGAGAGAGAGAGAGAGAGAGAGAGAGAGAGAGAGAGAGAGAGAGAGAGAGAGAGAGATTCTATAGACCAGTAATGGTGAACCTATGGCACGCGGAGCCATATCTCAGGGCACGCGAGGCATTGCCCTATGTTATCTCCATGTGTGCACTGACCAGCTGATTTTCGGCCTTCCTTTCAGCCATTTTCATTCTCCCCAGGCTTCAGGAAAGCCTCCTGAAGCCTGGGGATGGCGAAAAATGGCCTAGTTGGAAAACAAACTTCTGGTTGGCCCATTGGGCCATTTTTTTGCCATCCCCAGGCTTCAGGAGGCTTTCCTGAACCCTGGGGAGAGTGAAAAACAGCACAACGGGCATACCGGAAGTCCGGAGGCTTCAGTGAGACCTGTACACATGCCCAGGAGGGGCAGCATGAGGAGGGTTGTGCGCATGCACGGAGGCAGCGCAGGGGTTGTGTGATGCATGGGGGAGGGCATTGCATTATGGGTGTGGGCACACATACGCGCACTATTGCACGCGTGCATACCCTTTTGGCACCCGAGCTGAAAAAGGTTCGCCATCACTGCTATAGATATCTTCCTAACTTATAATGTGTGAGAGATATTACTTACTAATCATTCTGGCCAAAACACAGTGTAGATATCAAATCATCTGATCTGGGAATTCAGACATCCACCAGGCCATGTCTACAATTCACCTGCAAATCTTAAAAGATGTTAGATAAATCTCAATCAATCCAGGAATTTATTTATATGAAGATACACATGCCGTGTGGATCCCCCTGCTACTTTCTTCATATCAGAAGGGTGGAAATAATATTAACAGGTCAAGTAAATGAAATCAATATTATAGTTTTATATCGATTGGAGTGTGTTAGTATAATGCATAAACCTAGCAAATACTGGCATGATTAATGCTGTTGCTATGAAAGTCTGCCATCAGTAATAACAAAATATTTCTGTGCAGTTGCTGAAACTTCATTCAGAATTATTATCCAAAAAGCATGGCAAAGTTTGCACAAATGATTTGCCGGCATATAGCTTCCTCCATAAGAACGGTTTTCAGATACATCTTCCCCCAGTAGTGAAAATGCTTGAATTTCATCTTAGATAAATGAAAACAAAACAAAACTAAACTGTGGCTGTGATGACTCCCCTGGACGCTTCCCCAGTTCTCTCTCCAGATGTCAGCTCAGAGGAAATTAACATGTTGTTCCCACACTGTGCTGTGCTAAATAGCCAGCCCATCAAGAAGGGAGAGGCTGCCTCCTTATGAGTTATTTGGCTGACCTTCTCTGCTCCTGCCTTTTCTCTGCTCTACTTGTTGGATCACGTGCAGAAGGCAGTTCCTCTTCCTCTTCGCTGACTGGCTCCAGCTGCATGCTTTTTCCACCTGAAGCCTCAGAGCTGTCCTGCTGCAGCTGTCCTTGAGTCAAATCCCTCTCAGATGGCTGCTTGGAGCCATTAACCAAATCCCCTCCAGATGTGTCTGGAACTGGTTCATCTTCCTCTGAGCTGACATCTGGAGAGATAACGCTCCGGGGAAGCGTCCGGGGGAGTCATCCCAATGGCTGGCCAGATTCAGAGAAGATTAGAGAAATACATGCGTGATAAAACTTTCAGTAGTTTCAGCCCTAGTCATAAATGTTGTAGCCTACCTCCAAGATCTAAGGTAGGATTCTGTGTATCATCAGCTACTGGGAGTATCCAGTGGGAATTACCCTGAAATGCTTGTGATCTTGCCCAAAACTTCTGTGCAAAAATGGGCCTTTGGTCAGATTCAGACTCAGTTTTCTGATTTTCTATTTTTGGTGGTGGGAAATAAATAAGCATGCATGACAATCAGTTAAATGCTTTGTGAATGGCTCCTCATTAATCAGGAAGGAAGGATACTTGATATCCCCTGGTTGTTTAAAGTGTATCCTGATAAAAGTGAAAGGGATGTTCATGGCAACCTGAAGATTCTGTTGGTTGGAGGTATGAAAGTGCAGGTTGTTTCAACATTGTCGCATTGTTGACAGAGAATCCCAAAAAAATTGCAGTGAATGCCACAGGGATGCCACAAAGAATATGGAATTTATAACTGACATACAAGATATTTATCTTTGACAGAGAAAATGGAGTGAGCAATTGCAAGTTTTAAATACATTGTGAACAATTAGGACAGTAGATGCTCAAAAGTGGGGAAATGATAGGGAAATGCAAATGCTGGTGGAAAGACCATGATTATTGTGTATTCTGATGCTTCACCATCAAAAGAAACAAAAAATGTCTATGCAGAGCAATCTGAGACTGCCCACTTATATGGACGTGAGAACTGGCTATGTCAGTAGAAACATAAAAGTAGATTGAATGCGGTAGTAATGGGGTATTTAAAAAATATGTGCAGAAAGCAAGAAGAGTTTGGGTCAGTGATAAATGGGTGCTGAATATATGTGAATGGGATATAAAATGGATTGACTGGTACAAAAGAAATGTACCAAAAGTGGTTTGGTCATAGAGAGATAATGAACTACAAAAGACCTGGTGGCGCAGTGGTCAGAATGCGGTATTGCAGGCAAACTCTGCCCACAGTTTAGAGTTTGACCCTAACTAGATTTAGATTTATTATTAGAGTTGGAAGGGACCTTGTAGGTCATCTAGTCCAACCCCCTGCTCAAGCAGGAGTTCCTACACCATTTGAGACAGGTGGCAGTCCAGTCTCTCCTTGAAGGTCGCAAGTGTTGGGGCTCTCACAACCTCTGCTGACTAGGATTGGTATATAAGTCTAAGTGTAAGTGCTAACTGGAAAACAAGTATAAGAATGAATAGGTTGAGAAGAAAGGAAATGTTAAGAAAGTTGTGGCTGGATGGAACTGCTGACATCTTCAAAAAGGTGAACAGCTTTTAAAAACAGAAGGCAGTATATTAATTTATATATAGATGTGGGAGAACATAAAATGGTTAGTGAGGACAAAAAGTTACAGAGATACGTTGTAAAAAGATTTTCTTCTACTACATTTATTTCTTTTCTCCCTTAGGTCAATTATGATTTTTTTTGTCCTTCCTGAAACAGAAAAGCATGCTAGATATATATTTGTCTATCGGTATCTTTGATGGATGTGTATATATGTAGGAATGTGCATGGTTCTGCAGGGGTTCACACATCATTAATTGATATTTCTCTAACATTTATTAAATTGGATTCAGCTGGCTTAGATAGTTGTACTGAGCCATTTTGTTCCATAGTCTAGAAAGTCCAGCTCTCTCTTGAAAAACCAGAAAGTCCAGTTGCCTCTTGAAAAAGCACCTTTGGGACAACCACAACCTGGATGACTGAAAATCTCCATAGACGTTCCATAGTCTAGTGCAGGGGTGTCAAACTTGATTTCATTGAGGGCCACATCAGGGTTGTGTTAGACCACAAGAGGTCGGTGTGGGCATGGCCAGCTCAACATCACTTGTGTTGGGGGGCCTGTGGTGGCCCGAGCGCTCTGCAAGCTAAAACAGAGCTTGTTCCTGGCTGCGACAGCCTCCTGCAACCCTCTGCCAGCAAAAACAGAGCTCGTAAGGGCCACTTGCAGCCTTCCCGAGCTCCGTTTTCACTGGTAGAGGCACCACAGGCCAGTCCTTCTCTGTTTCCAGGATGGCCCCACGGGCCAGATCTAAGCACCCCACTAAACATCCCTGGTTTAGTGTTACAACTAGGGATGAAGAACATACTCCAGACAGGGGTGGGTTCTGGCTTGCCTTGCTGCCAGTTCACTTCCTGATGCGCCGTGTGGGCGCGCACATGCACAGTGCTAAAAACCCAGATGAGAGCCAGTTCAGGGGCGTGTCCAGCCAGCCATCACTACAGGTTCGGCAAGCGGGGGAAAATTCCCACTACTGGTTTTATAGAACCATCTGAACCGGCAGGAATCCACCTCTGACTCCAGATAAATGTTTGAAGATTGTTGATAAGGGCGTCATAATCTCCCAAAAAATATTACTTTTTGGTTGTTGTTTTTTTCCAAAGAGGAAACCAAGAATTAGTCTCTGACATCACGTGAGATAGCATTTGCAATGCCAGCTGAATTCAGAAGGACTACACACACAAACACAAGCACACAAGCACACACACACATACTGTTCCCTGTGTATTGAACTGCATCCATTTCCCATCCAGCTGCAACTGTGTCTTTTTAATGTTAAGCAAAGGGCTGCAGGTGAGACTTTGTAAATATGAACATGATATTCGGATGGGGAAATACTCTAGTAATTATACACAACAGAATTGGAGCCCATTGAGTACCGAGCATCTGAATGTGGTGGTTCAAATATAATCCACAGTATTAACAACAGTGCGTCATTTGGTGTATTGTGGCCTCTCCTCTGTGAGTTTTTAAACAAAAGCCCCAGAGCTGAACAATACCCCTATGACTGATACTTGGTTTAACTTAATAAATATAGCTGTTTCGTATATTAAGCATGTGACTCAATCTATAAATGAAACATCTGTGTAACTTGTTTCCTATTATATTTCTTGGGCACTAAAGGCACTAAGAGTTGTTAATCTAATCTTGCGTAGCTTCTTCTCTGGCAACATTACATTACTAACCAGAGCATACAAAACATTTGTTAGACCAATTCTGGAATGCAGCTCACCTGTCTGGAACCCGCACTGCACATCAGACATAAATACAATCGAGAGAGTCCAGAAATATTTCACAAGAAGAGTCCTTCACTCCTCCGCTCACAACAAAATACCTTATTCCACCAGACTTGAAATACTGGGATTAGACAATTCACAACTACGTCGCCTCCAATCTGATCTAAATGTAGTTCATAAAATCATATACCAAAATGTCCTTCCTGTTAATGACTACTTCAGCTTCAATCGCAGCACGTAATAGATTCAAACTAAATGTAAAGTGCTCCAAACTCGACTGCAGAAAATACAACTTCAACAACAGAGTGATCAATGCCTGGAATGCACTACCTGATTCTGTGGTTTCTTCCCCAAACCCCAAAAACTTTAACCTTAGACTGTCTACAGTCGACCTCTCCCCGTTTCTAAGAGGTCTGTAAGGGGTGTGCATAAGCGCACCACTGTGCCTACCATCCCTGTCCTACTGTCCTATTGTCCTCTTTTATCGTTACTTTTTACTTATGTTTATACAAACTACTATTATCCTATACATGTTTGACAAATACATAAATAAAATAAATAAATAACAGATATAAGTATAAACATGATTATGAATACATGAAATGAATATGAATAAAAGGGAATATTAGGACAGGGACGGTAGGCACATTGGTGTGCTTATGCACGCCCCTTAAAGACCTCTTAGGAATGGGGTGAGGTCGACAATAGACAGTCTAAGGTTAAAGTTTTGAGAGTTTGGGGAAGGAACCACAGAGTCAGGTAGTGCATTCCAGGCATTGATCACTCTGTTACTGAAGTCATATTTTCTGCAATCAAGTTTGGAGTGGTTTGCCATAAGTTTGTATCTATTGTGTGCTCGTGTATTGTTGTGGTTGAAGCTGAAGTATTCATTGATAGGTAGGAGATTGTAGCATATAATTTTATGTACTACGCTTAGGTCGGATCAAAGATGGCAAAGTTCTAAGTTGTCTAAGCCCAAAATTTCAAGTCTGGTGGCATAAAGTATTCTGTTGTGAGCAGAGGAGTGGAGGACTCTTCTCGTGAAATATCTCTCGACTCATTCGATTGTATTAATGTCAAATACACAATGTGGGTTCCAGACAGATGAGTTGTATTCAAGAATTGGTCTAGCAAAAGTTTTGTATGCCCTAGTTTGCAGTTCAATATTACCAGATAAGAAGCTACACAAGATTAGGTTAACAACTCTTAATGCTTTTTTGGCAATGATGTTACAGTGAGCTCTGGAACTTAGATCATTTGATGTGAGTCCTCCAAGGTCCTTGACAGAGTGAGAGTCATCTATGAGGTCGTATACGCCCAGCTTGTATTTTGTGTTCTGATATTTTTTTTGCCAATGTTAGTTGAGATTTGTTAGCTGAGATTTGGAGTTGCCAATTGTTTGACCATTCTGACACATAGTCAAGGTCCTTTTGTAGGGTAGCAGCATTGTCGGTGGTGTTGAATAGTTTTACATAATCAGTGAAGATAACACAGTTGCTTATAATATGATCGCAAAGGTCATTTATGTAAAGTATAAAGAGTGTGAGTCCTAGAACGCTACCTTGGGGACACCGCTGTTAACAGGTGCAGGGTTTGATAGGGCGTTCCCTATTTTGACCACTTGTTGCCTGTTTGATAGGAATGCAGCTATCCACTTATGCAGGGAACCAGAAATGCTATAAGATTTTATTTTTAGAAGTAGTTTGTCATGCACCACTGAATAAAAGGCTTTACAGAAGTCTATATAAATTGTGTCTATTGTTTTACCCTGGTCGGGTTGTGAAGTCCATATGTTTTTGCAGTGTAAGAGTTGCAGATTGCAAGACAATTTTTTTCTGAAGCCAAACTGCTTGTTAGAGAGTAGGTTGTTTGTCTCTAAGTAGAGGGTAATGGATTGGTTTATGATTGATTCTATGACTTTGCAGGTGACTCAACATAAAGATTGGTCTGTGATTTTCAACTAGGCTGGGGTCACCCTTTTTGATACACAACATCACCGTTTAACCAGGTAAAAGAATACAACCCAGACAGGTTGAGTGTCTGCACTGACAAATGTAATGGTGTATTATTTTCCTTCCATCTCTTTTTAACAAAATTCAGGCGGACAACTCTGTCAGTTGAACCAGTTTGTGTGTCTCATCTGAGCTCATTAATGCTTCAGTGCATTGGCAAAAGCCTGGTTGATGGTTATTGATTCATGTGTTAGTGCCTACAGAATGTATCCACAAGCACTGAGCCTTTAACAATCCTGTCTTCTAACGCAAGGCTCTAGTAAATACATTTTTTATTGTGTTCTTGCCCTGAAGATTCAATAAATTTAGGCAGTTCTTATCCTTTATTTTTGTACAGTTAATAACCTGTGGGAGGCATTTGAGGTGTTCTCAGACCTTGGTTGTTTGCTTGTAGATGCTGCATTAGGTAACATAATCAACTCAAGTGAGTACACTCACTCATCATCAGTCCATTCACTCGGACTGATGAGATTGCCTACTTTGGTAATAAAACATCTGCAAGCAAACAAGCTCAGAGAGGACCAAGAACTCCATTGTCCAACCCTGAGCTGCAGAGATCCTCTTCTATTGGAGTTAGTACTCTTTGGTTTAAATACAGATAGTAGTACTTATTTCCTTGGATAATATATACAGTAGAGATGAATTAATTTGCAGCACACATGAGCAGAACTTAAGCCAAGATACTTCTTCTCAGAAGTGAAAGCTGGACAATTCCTATCACGGTATAACCATCCAGGCTAAAATACTATACTGTATGTGTTGTGGCCTGTCAGCCTCCGGCCCGTCCAGCAGCCAAATCAGATGAGGAGGCGGCGTGGGAGTCAGGGCCAGCATCAAGACAACCTGAGAGCTCCGAGGGGGAAGAGCAGTGGTGAAATCCAATTTTTTTACTACCGGTTCTGTGGGTGTGGCTTGATGGGCATGGCAGGGGAATGATACTGCAAAATCTCCATTCCCACCCCACTCCAGGGGAAGGATACTGCAAAATCCCCATTTCCACCTCACTCTGGGGCCAGCCAGAGGTGGTATTTTCTGGTTTTCCAAACTACTCAAAATTTCCACTACTGGTTCTCTGAACTACTCAAAATTTCTGCTACCGGTTCTCCAGAACCTGTTAGAACCTGCTGTATTTCACCCCTGGCAGAAGAGGGTATGAAGCTGTCGGAGAGAGATACAAAGGTGGAGCCTGGGCCATCTGTCAGCCCTCAGATGGAGAGTCAACAGCCCCCAGGTCTGGTGGTGGCTAATGAGGAAGATGAGGAACAGCTGGATCCAGTGCCTGATGTGCAAATGTGCAGAAGGCAGAGGAGAGGAGAGCAGTGGAAATCTATGGGCCAGTCCTTGGGAAGGAAGAGCCACCACTGCTAGCGAAGCTGCACCTTAGCTCTGGAGCTAAAAAGGCAGGGGGAGGAGATGAAAAGATGTGGCAGACAGCTGTTACTCTCCTTGCCAGATGGATTTGTTAGCCTGGGGTGAAAGATAAACTTTTTGCCAGGGCTGCTGGTGCTCCTAATGAAGGATTCATTGCTTCAACTACAGAGGGTTTGTCATGTTTGGGAGCTAGATCAGAACAATATGAATCTTCTTTGACCTAGGGAATTGTAGAAACATCTACCACCAGACAAGCAGTAATTGAATGTGATAATCTGCATAGAATACAAAGTTTTTTCTTCCATATACTGTTGTTGGTCTCTAATGCTGACTTCTTTAGATAGGCATTTTTTTAAAATTGATCAAAGGTTTAATTATGTGTGATATTTCCATGTATTCCAATATATTTTAATTATCCGCAATGCTTCCTGGAATGTTCAAAAGAGATATTTATTTATTTTTGGTGGTGGATGGGCTAATATCTTGAGATGATGCACAAGAAAGAGGTGAAAATGGCATGATTAAAGTGTCCATTTAAGGTAGAATAGAATAGAATTTTTTTATTCGCCAAGATTGGACACATAAGGAATTTTTCTTGGTGCATATTCTCTCAGTGTATATAAAAGAAAATATATGTTCGTCAAGAATCATAAAGTACAACACTTAATGATAGTCCGGGTACAAATAAATCAATCAAATAATATTAGGAACCAGTCAATATAAATCATAAAGATACAAGCAACAAAGTTACTGTCATACAGTCATTAGTGGGAGGAGATGGGTGATGGGAACGATGAGAAGATTAATAGTAGTGCAGACTTAGTAAATAGTTTGACAGTGTTGAGGGAATTATTTGTTTAGCAGAGTGATGGCGTTCGGGGGAAAACTGTTCTGGTGTCTTGTTGGCTTGGTGTGCAGTGCTCTATAGTGTCTTTTTGAGGGTAGGAATTGAAACAATTTATGTCCAGGATGCAAGGGATCTGTAAATATTTTCACGGCCCTCTTTTTGACTCGTGCAGTATACAGGTCCTCAATGGAAGGCAGGTTGGTAGCAATTGTTTTTTCTGCAGTTCTAATTATCCTGTGTCTGTCTTGTTGGGTTGTAGAACCAAACCAGACAGTTATAGAGGTGCAGATGACAGACTCAATAATTCCTTTGTAGAACTGTATCAGCAGCTTCTTGGGCAGTTTGAGCTTTCTCAATTTCTACAATATGCAACTGTGCTGGACCTCTATTCCCAGTGAAATTACATTGCAGGTTTCCAGTTCAATGTCTGCCCTTGTAAAGTTAAACAGCACTAGTTATTGCTTGCAAATTAATGGCAAGAGGAAGCATAACAAATATTCTTCTGTGGATTTTTTTTAATTACTCCTTTATTTTGTTTTATTTTTCAGAATTTCTTTGCCCTTTTAGTGTAATGCAAAATGCAAAAATACAAAAGCAAATAATAGGACAAGTAGGGGAGGAAAAAGGGAAGAACAAAGTATAGAAAAGAAGGGAAAAAGAATGAAGAGGTATTGACTTCTGTCTCCCATTGGTGCAGTAGAATAAGAACTAATATTGAACCGCAACTTTTTACTTTTACATAAGAAAAAAAATGCATAATAGACTTGGGGAAAAAATTGGAACTTTGATGTTATATATGTTGATGGCAGTGAGATTACTTTATGCACAAAAATGGACGGACACTTTAATTCCCACAATGGATAAATGGTTGCAAAAGCTGATACAGTTAGCAGAGATGGCTAAATTGATTGCTTTGATAAAAGAAAAAAGAAAAAAAACACAAGTACTTTCTATTGGAAACCACTTCTGGACTTTGTGCTTTAGGTGGGGAAAAATGAAACTTTGATTTTGGGTTTTACTGATTAGATTGTTATAGAAATGGCTAGTTTATACTATTTCATGACATATATTTTTCTGCAGAAGTGTCCCTCTATGATGCCTTAAACCAAAATGTAAAATCTAGACTTGAAGTTACTGCTTAGGCACAATTGTGAATGTATATGAACAACTTTCTTTTAACTATTTTGCAATATTCATATTTATTGGAATACAAATCGGAAATTTCTTATAAAAGTCCTTCTTTATGCAGTTCAACTCCAAAATCAAAGTACGAAGCACATAACCTGCAGTTGAGAATAAAAGTAGATTGCGGTGGGAGTAATCTTAGTCCCAAAGGATTAATTTTCTCAGCTGGATCCCAATTAATCCATAGAGTTGTTAAGCCCTGTTTTAATTAGACCTCTTCCTCTTAAAGTAGTTCTTGTTCCTCATATTGCACTTTATTATTTCCTTTACTGGAACCCTGCAGACTGGGAAATGAAGCTTTAATATACTCTTGTTTGTTTGATTGCCGATTGATACTTAATGAAGATGGTCCCTAGCAGTCATGCAATCGTGGTATAGAAGATTAAATATAAATATTATCATTCCTGCTGGAATTGGTCCAAAGCAAAAACTAGCAGTGATTTTTGCAGTTCCCCATTAAAGAAAGATGGTATATGAAGTTGTGTGCGTGTCAAGGAAACCTTGACTCATCATTTTAAGAGACAGAGAGAAGTCAGATATTTTGATAAGGGGAAAGAAAATAATCTAAAGATACTGAATGTGTCTCTGGAGATTCTCAGTCATCCAGGTCATGGTTGTCCCAAAGCTTTTTTTCAAGAGGCAACTGGGCTTTTTGGTTTTTCTTTGAAGACGTTTCACTTCTCATCCAAGAAGCCTCTTCATCTCTGGCTGGATGGTGGGGAATGGAAGGATTTATACACCTTGCAGACCAGGGGCGGGTTCCTAATTTTTTTACTACCACTCTGTGGGCGTGGCTTATTTTGTGGGCGTGGCTTGCCAGCCATGTGACCGGGTGGGCGTGGCTTGCCAGTCATATATTAGTTATTTCAGAGAGATGTTACTACTATTTTTGCTATTTTATAGCTTACATGAAAAGCTTTGCATAAAAAGTGTGTGTTACACCATGGCAACACAGCAACCTTTATATGCAGAAAATGCTATAGTTAAAAGACAAGCAAGTCTCATACAGCATTTTTGGTTTCAGTCATGGATTCCTTAGACGAAAATATTGAGGACTGTTAAAAGAACAGTATCTTTTAACAGTCCTCAATGTTTTCGTCTAAAGAATAACAGTATAAAACTGTATAAAATTAACAGTATAAAAGGTTAAGCTTTCGGAAAATGCCCACTTTGGGAAGCTTTAGGCAAAAGCGAAGGAAAAGTGTCAAATGCGAGCTTCTTATTATTTTCAAGCAAAGGGATGGGGAAAGACTTAATTGTCAGGTTTCTGGGCATGCGCAGAAGAAAATTAAAAAAATAAAAATATTTTTTTTTAAATGGCGGCGCCCAGGCACCAGCAACCGACCGCACTGGTACTGTGATGTCACCAGCGGGCCTCTACGGGTGCTATAGAGTGGACCGCACCGGTAGGAACCCACCACTGTTGCAGACAGATGGACATTTGCATTCTTTTAACGGGTCATTAAGGCCACCTGGAGGCTTATCTGTGTCCTCAGAGTCATCTGAGTGGTGAAAATGGGTGTGGAGCCTTCTTGGAACTGTTGAAAGGACTGTGTTGTAGATTGGAGATAGATAATGTCATATCCCTCCCTCTCTGTTGAGAGAGGGAAGTTCAGTTTTGACATGGATGGCCTCTTTGACCCCTCTTTCAAACCAGTGATCCTCTCTGCCCGAAATATGGACTTTATTGTCTTCAAAAGAGTGGCCTTTGTCTTTTAAATGCAGATGGACCGCTGAATCTAGTCCAGATGTGTTTGATCTAGAGATATGTAGTGCTTTATTGCAAACTTTTTTGGAATTATTATTAATTTTTTTCAAAATATGTTTTTTTTTCTTTTTTTTTCCAAAAAGTTTTTTTTTATTTTCTTTTAATATTCTTCACATAAACATAAATACATATACCATAATATATTATCAAGAATTTTAGGCTAATTTTTTTCCACATCCAATAATATTACTAATTACCTATCTATCCTACATATCAATCACTCCCTTCCCTCTATCCTTCTCCCCTCCCTCTACTTTCTTCCTCCTATATGTTTTTTTTTTCCTGAAGTGCCTCTCTAAGGGGCCTAGAACCTGGTAAACTATGTAGGGAATCGCTATAGGCTGACTTCAAGCAGACATAACTTTGGTTTGAAGCTAACTTGAAATCATTCACAAATATTTCAATAATTCACAGGTTGCCATAACTATTAAAAGTTGGAAAACCCCTTGCATCCCATAGGATTTTCTGAATTAAGTCAACCCCACGTCTACAAGGCTGGGTCACTTTTCTCTCTGAAGTGGCCTTCCCATCTGAAACATAGATCAGAAAAGATCATGCGTCTCTGTGCAATTTCAGTAGCTTTATAGACATTTTTGAAAGATGCTGGAAATTCCTCAAAATGTTGCCTTGTGCAAACCTCCTTTAAAAGGAGGCCGTTGGCAGCTCAGAGCAAAGGTATACATTTCATTTGTATTAGGTTTCAGGTGCAATGGTATTTAGATTTAGATTTATTATTAGAGTTGGAAGGGACCTTGTAGGTCATCTAGTCCAACCCCCTGCTCCAGCAGGAATTCCTACACCATTTGAGACAGATGGCAGTCCAGTCTCTCCTTGAAGGTCGCAAGTGTTGAGGCTCTCACAACCTCCGCTGGCAAGCTGTTCCACTGGTTGATCGCTTTCACCATCAGAAAGTTTCGCCTCACTTCCAGGTTGAATCTCTCCTTGGTCAGCTTCCATCCGTTATTCCTTGTTTGGCTTTCTGGTGCCATAGAGAACAGCCTGACCCACCTCCTCTCTGTGGCAATCCCCTCAACTATTGGAATATTGTTATCATGTCACCCCTGGTCCTTCTCTTCACCAGACTGGCCAAGCTCAGTTCCTGCAACCGCTCTTTGTATGTTTTATTTTCCAGACCCTTTATCATCCTGGTTGCTCTCTTCTGCACTTTCTCTAGGGTTTCAATGTCTTTTTTGTAGTGTGGTGACCAAAACTGGATGCAGTACTCTAGGTGTATCATTTCTAAAGGAAAGGGATTCCTTTCATTTTCCTGGAATAATCATTTCTGGATTGTGAGAATTATTGCATTTCTATTAAATTGCTTCTCTGTTGTTTATCAGTCTTACATAGTTTGTTTAACAACTGCATAATCACAAGGCCACATCAGGATACAGTAGAAGCCAATGGGATTCATAAGAATTCCATTCATTTTTTCCTCCCTTATTACATTAGACCTTTTGATTTTGATATGAAGATACCCTAAAGCACATAGAAAACTCCAGGTAGTTTAGGGGCACATTAAACAGACTGAGAAGCTAATAGCTAGCAGTGAAAGCTGGTCAGAATAGAAATGGCATCTTTCCCTTGGCTTTCTCTGTTGGGAGGCAAGCCATAGACATTTTGCCAGGGATGAATTTTTGCAATTGAAAGTCAGAAGAGCTGCGAAAACTCATGTCAACAACAATTCTTCTTCAACGATTTGGTTCAACTTTTTGTTTCAGAAAATTCAGATGGTTCTTGCACATGGAATCTGGAATTGCATGCATGGAATTCCAGGGGCTTGTAAATGTATTACCGCTCTGTTCTTTTTTTTTTTTTTTTCATCTGGTAAATGAAGGTGGAGAATTAGTTAAGTTCAGCTCCAAAGAGGTGATCCATGAAAGTTAAGTACACTTAGGGGATCATATGAAGAGCTGAGTTTGCTGCTGCTTCAAAGTACCCTAATTCTGGAAGCCTGCAAAGAAAACTTCATGGGACCGAAATTGCCGCTGTGTATAAGATATGTTTAGATTGCATAAATAGGCATTGTTTCTGGTGCATCCACGGTGCATCCATGGTTTGTAGTGATTTTTCATCAAATTAAATATAAAGAGAATTACTAACGATGGAGCCTCACCCCCAAAATTGCTCTGTCAGACCTTGCAGTAATTAGAAAGGGACAATTAGCAGATATGCCATGAACTTTTCGGTGTAGTTCTGGACATAGAGTAGCATAACCAATTAAAACAAAGCCATTTAAGTGGGTGAGAGGACCGTTAAAGCCAATTCATTAGGCCCTGCATCTTTTTTTTGGGAGAGTGTTGGCACAGACTATGCACAGCAAAGCAGAAGTAGTGAGTTGCTATGCTGATCTGTACCCCCAAAGGGCTGGAGGGAGCAGTGAGATGTGGACGGTGAATCTTCAATCCTAGGGTAGCTTGAGGCTACTTATTATTCTGATGAGGATACAGTAATGACTTAAGCAGATGTTGAGCACCAAATTAGCTTGGCTACTAAGGGGAGGCTTCTGAGGCTTTAACACCTCTTTGTTTTAGATGAGTACCATGGACCACAGTGTTGATGAGCTGACCCCTTCCAGAGTTTAAACAGTGGGCTACTATTACTCTGCTCATTAAAACTCAGCATTGCTAGGGCATCAGCAAGACTGAGCTATGCATTAGCAGTAGAATTTAACACTTAGGTTGCACTCCAGAGGTCATGGACTACATCGTCCTGCGCTGAATCAAATCAGCCACGACAAGTTGCACAGTCCGTCAAGACCTGTTGAAACAGAAAACTACCAGCCCTGTTGGGAAATAGTCTGGTCTTCTTCCGTTGCCATTCCCTTCATCTGCCGTTTACTCAGCCATAGGTTTTTGGCAGAAAAAGGACCAAGTCATGGCTCAGAAGAACCAAATATTCAATGTCCTCCAGAAGTTTGGGTCTTTAATTCCCATCGGTCCAGACCAGTGGTGGGTTGCTGCCGGTTCGGACCGGTTTGCCCGTACTGGTGGTGGGAATTTGCAGCTGCTCGCTGAACCAGCAATGATGGCCGGCTGTCCATGTCCCCGAACCGGTTCTCCGGTCACCGCGGCTTGCAAAAAAACCTCTGCGCATGCGCAGAGCGTCATTTGTGCAATGTGACACACACTTCCGTCGCGATGCGAACCGGTAGGGAAAGTAAGTAGAGCCCACCCCTGGTCCAGACCTATGACCAACAACAAGGTCTTGTGTGTTCTTGGCTTCAGAAAATTGGCATAGTGAATGAACCAACACATGTACGCAGGATAAACAAGACAAAGAAACCTGGAAGGTGCATTGATAGCTATTCATCTTGCTACAGTGAAGAAGGTTGGCTTCATTCCATTTCAGTGCTAGAGAGGAATTTTTTGGGTCCATTTTTGCTTATTTGTACAGATTGCTGGTCCAAAGGAAGGAGGTGGGGCGGTGGTAGAAAAACCTATTACAAAATCCTCCATCTGCTTGCCATTTGCATCTTTTCTTCGTAAACAAAGCCTTTTCGTAATATGAGTGTTTTCCTAAAATGTAAATTGATCTCTCTCTTTTTTTCCCTTTGTGAAAGGACCAATATTTTGTAAATTAGGGCTTTGTGCAGATTTTTTGACCAGAGAATTGTGAATGCTAGCAGATTCCATGCCCTGCTGCTCTGTCTGTTTGATGCTCCCATAGAAGTGATGCCGAATACTTTTTTTTGTTGTTGTTTGTTTAATGTTTCTGGCAATTCCTTGTCACAGTACAGCAAATAAGGTCTCTCCCTGTCCCACACTGAATTCTCAAATGGACCCAAGTCAGTTAGACAAGTATATTAATTGCATAGAATTAGGAAGATTATGACTATCTGCCTGCTTGCCAGTCTATCTCACTGTCCGTCCGTCTGTCCATATCTATCTATCATCTATCTATCTATCTATCTATCTATCTATCTATCTATCTATCTATCTATCTATCTATCTATCTATCTATCATCTATTTATCTATCCATCCATCCATCTCTCTCTCTCTCTCTCTCTCTCTCTCTTTCTATCCATCCATCCATCCATCCATCCATATCTATCTATCTATCCATCTCTCTCTATCTCTATCCATCTCTCTCTATCTCTATTTATCTCTCTCTCCATCCATATCTATCTATCTATCTATCTGTCTGTCTGTCTGTCTGTCTGTCTGTCTGTCTGTCTGTCTGTCATCTATCTATCCATCCATCCATCCCTCTTTCTCTTTCTCTTTCTCTCTCTCTTTCTATCCATCCATCCATCCATATCTATCTATCTATCTATCTATCCATCCATCCATCCATCCATCCATCCATCCATCCATCCATCCATCCATCCATCCATCCATCCATCCATCCATCCATCCATCCATCCATCCATCCATCCATCCATCCATCCATCTATCTATCTATCTATCTATCTATCTATCTATCTATCTATCTATCTATCTATCATCTCCCCAGAGTCCTGTTCTCTGTATGTGCTGCATCCCAGGTTTAAATATTAGACCGTTATTCCTATGTTTTTGAGTCAGTGTCTATGTACTGTAGGTGCTCGTTTCTCACCCTTGATATCTGCCCCATCTGAATCATAGCGGGGAAGAGTATCAAATGTCCTGCATAAACAACAGTTGAGCGGAAATATCTGAATAATGGTCTATTCAGCTTTTCATTGGCCCACCATTTCCATTATCTGAAAGTAAACACAAGATTTTCCTTCTCTTAGTATTTATTTTTTTCTGATCTCACCCCCCACCCAACTTTGCAAGACCCATACATTCCGAGAGGAACTGAATAGCTGACTTTAATTTGTCAATATAATTCATTAGCATCGGCATAGGCCTAGAGAACTGTAAACAGACAATCTGCATGAGTTGTATGACTTGATATAAATTGTTATGAATGCATCAGCCTGAAATGAGGTGGCCACATAAAATTAGAGAAAACTGAACAAACCCTGCTGAGCCCAACAGCTGCTTGAAGATGTCTATGCCTTTTGTGATTGTTGTTGTGGCTAATTCAACATAAAATTGTGAGCCTTGCACCAAGGTGGCAGACCTGTCATTCCCGTTCTCCCATCCAGCCCACCCCGCCAATCAAAGCTGCAACCTTCTTGCACTTTGAAGCTATTAAGTTTTTATTGAGTAAATGGCAGAGTTCCAGTCACAATTGTTTGCCGCTGCTCAGCTTTGTAAGTTAATACAGTGAGAAATCACAGCTGAGAGATTAAAACTGTTCACTTTGCAGCATGTCCTTTCTGCACTGTCACTGCAAACGTCTTCTACAAGTCACAGATTATCAATGCACTTATTACCCTTAAGTCCTGCTCCCATCAGGGAGATTCAGGACAATTTTCTGTGGCTCTCTATCCAGGCAGCTAACAGGTCAAGTAATGTACATTATATACATTAGCTTCTCTACTATCATTAGTAGAACAATGTAATGCTGGGAAGGCCAAGTAGTAAATCTGTGTGAGGGCCTACTTCTAAACATACCACTTGGTTACTCAAATAAGTGGTTTTCCATGGGATAAACAGTTCCTATATTTGAGTGGTGCAGTGGCCTAGGCCTCCCATTTGGAAGGTTGAAAGTTTAAACCAACTGCAGCGGCAGATGATTCTCTATCAGGGCGCAAAGAGAAAATATCTGCTGCGAACTCTGCATAGGCGCCAGGAAGGGCATCCAGCCAGTAAATGTGTAGCTCCATTCAGTCGCCCTGACCCCAACCAGAATAAAAGAATTAAAGGTCATAAAAAGAAGAAGAAAACAGTTCTTATATCTGGGAAGTGAAATGTTTTCTCCTGATCAGTAGAAATCTGTGTGGATGGCATGTGGAAGAGGAAAAAAATAATTGATGTGTAAATGGTGCAACAGGACAAGGTATGGTCCTACTGGAAAGAATATTTTGAGTGGAATAATGGTGATGTGTTGCATTTGTCATGTTTGGCCACAAGTAGCCTGTAGTGTTTAGGGTGTTACATCCTTCTGATCCATCCCATTGTTGCAATCAAGGAAATGAAACACACAAACGAGAGCCGTGGAGTGGAAGTCAGAATAGGTCATTGGTTGCTTTTAGAATCTGTATGGCCGGTTTGAACTGCCAGCTGTTTGTGTTATCTCTGTGCCATGCCCGGGTCATCACGGCTTCTTTGCAACAGTACTCCTTTGCTCTATGAGGATAAACAGGTCATTTTGGAAAACTCCCATTTCAAATGCTGATAATTTTAACCAAAGGAGACAACGCTGGTAAATTTCTTTCCAGAGTTCTAATTCCTGATTGTTAAGGCTCCCTTTCTTCCTACATCACAGTATTATGTCAGGATGATCCCTTGATTATCTTTTCCTTTCTTCTTCCCTGAAACTAATGAGAATTGAGTGCTTTAGTCTTGCCTCCTGGGAATCTATTCCACTCCTTGATCTGTTTTCTTTTGGTGGAGTGGCTATAAATATGCAACTGGAACATGTTAATGATGAAACTATTGTTCTATGCAAGTTTGAGAGGTGGGAGAAGAGCTCCTGGCATTTTCTTCTGCTAAATACCAAACGGTGTTCATTAACTTTCTCTTCCCATAACAAACTGCAACATCAATTGAGAAAGTTGCAAAGATAAATCTCTTTGGGCTTCTGGTGATTTTGTGGACACCTCCGTGAATAGTTTTCTTGTTAAACAATATGGTGGCAGCATAATAAGGCTTGCCTTGCCTTATCTTGTGACTTATTTAACTATAGGTAGTTAGCTCGAACTGACGACCACAATTATGCCTAAAATTTCAGTTGCCAAGCGAGACATTTCTTTAAGTGAGTTTTGCCCCCTTTTGTGACCTCCCTTGACACAGTTGTTCAGTGAATCACTGCCGTTGTTAAGTTAGCCACACGATTGTTAAGTGAACCTGGTTTCTCCATTGATTTTGCTTGTCAGAAGGTCGCAGTAGGTGATCCACGATCCTGGGACACCACAACCATCATAAACCACAGGAGCCGAGGTGGCGCAGTGGTTAAATGCAGCACTGCAGGCTACTCCAGCTGACTGCTAGTTCAGCAGTTCAGCTGTTCAAGTCTCACCAGGCTCAAGGTTGACTCAGCCTTCCATCCTTCCGAGGTGGGTAAAATGAGGACCCAGATTGTTGGGGCCAATATGCTGAACTCTGTAAACCGCTTAGAGAGGGCTGTAAAGCACTATGAAGTGGTATATAAGTCTAAGTGCTATTGCTATTGCTATTGCTAAACAGGAGTCAGTTGCCAAGCATCCAGATTTTGATCATGAGGATGCTACAATGGTCCTAAGTGTCAAACAGAGTCATAATGTAAAGCACCATGGAAATCAGGAGATTCAGGCAGTTCAAATGAGTATAAAGATTCATTGCACTCTTAAGCTCTCTACAGGAATCTGACCAACTAGCAGACGAGGGAAATGAGCGGGAGATAAGAAAGGCATTCAAGGTGGGCTGGACTTAGATCTCTTCCGAGCCAAGCAGCGACTCATGCCTTATGACACATTTGACCCCATCCTTGGGTTCAGCCTTGTTCATCTCCTTCATCACTTAAGTCACTTTTTCAGTGCTGTTGTAACTTCTAACAGTCACTAAATGAATGGTTGTAAGTCAAGGTCTACCCGTATTACATACTGTAATTACATTGATTCCCCAGTCTAATCAGCAAAACACTTTAATTTTTGTCTTCTCTCACATGTATAACTTCATTCTATTAAATAAACTTTTTTTTTAACCTGAAAGTTGCTACTCATTCTATCTCTCTAGTAGATGAAATTGTTCCATTCATCTTCAGCTTCTTTTGCCCTTCAGTAAGGTTGAGGTTTGGGGCATTGCATTAAAGGATGATGGGAAAGCTAAGCAAATAATTTATTTCTCTGAAAATGACCGAAAAGTTGAAAGAGGCAAAGAAAACGGAGACAGATGTTCTTTGCATTTTAAAAAAGAAATTTGGTGAAAATGGAACAAAAGCTTCTGCCTGCAATGCCTCAAGCTATAAGCACAGAGAAGGAGCCATCCTTTCAGCTGTTCCAATGGGAATATCATGCTATTAAAAAACATTTGTTCTCCCTTCATTTTTCTTTGATGACCTAATTCAATTCTACTTGAATGTGGAGTTTGGTGATCCACCACTACTTTTAATAAGCCAAAAGGGAAAATAATTTCCCTCTTGTTGTTGTTGTTGTTGTTGTTGTTGTTGTTGTTGTTGTTGTTGTTGTTGTTGTTGTTCTTCTTCTTCTTCTTCTTCTTCTTCTTCTTCTTCTTCTTCTTCTTCTTCTTCTTCTTCTTCTTCTTCTTCTTCTTCTTCTTCTTCTTCTTCTCCTCCTCCTCCTCCTTCTCCTTCTCTTTCTCCTTCTCCTTCTCCTTCTCCTTCTCCTCCCCTTCCTCTCCTCCTCCTCCTCCGTCCTCTTCCTCTTCCTCTTCTTCTTCCTTTTAATAAGCCAAAAGGGAAAATAATTTCCCTCTTGTTGTTGTTGTTGTTGTTGTTTGTTGTTGTTGTTGGTTGTTGTTGTTGTTGTTGTTGTTGTTGTTCTTCTTCTTCTTCTTCTTCTTCTTCTTCTTCTTCTTCTTCTTCTTCTTCTTCTTCTTCTTCTTCTTCTTCTTCTTCTTCTTCTTCTTCTCCTCCTCCTCCTCCTCCTCCTCCTCCTCCTCCTCCTCCTCCTCCTCCCCCTCCTCCTCCTCCTCCCCCCTCCTCCTCCTCCTTTTAGGGTTCAAAGAGTGTAAGGCATCTGAATCTAAAACATCTTTGAAAAGAAACTTCTCTAAAAAGCTTCAAGGTTTTCATAGTCTCGAAATTGGCAATACAATTATTTAAATGGGACACCATTACATTTTTTTCAGATGATTTTTTTTCTTGTTTTGAGATTGAAGTATTTGTGTATGGCAGATGGCCCAAATGCAGTTTTTGCTAACATTTGGGATGTGTTATAAATAACTTTAAATACTAAGAGAAGGACAAGATTCATCTATTGTTTACTCCATCTCTTCATTCAGCAAGAGAGACAGATCATCTGAATACCATATACACACTATGTATATTAAACATTATGAACAATGTACCGCACCAAATCGTCCGCTTCGCTTAATTGCAAAGTATAATGATAAAATTAAGATTACACATTTCTGGGTTGAAACAGAAAACAAAAACCAAAAAAGAACCCTTCCCAAGATAAAGCTTTAGACACTGCAACAAACAGACCAGACAAAAAATGCTTCAATGTGATTGAATCAAAATATTATTTTTAGTTCAGTATGATCGCTGGATCATAGCCCCTCTACAACATGGTTGACATGTAGATAGAAATGATGACATCCCACACAAATTTGCAAAGAGCTTACATGACTTCTATTACAACTGTGAATATTGGCTATATTTCATGAAATCATGATATTAAAAAAAAGCCCAATGTTGCCTTGCCATAAATGTTAGTTTCAACTGGCTCAGTCAAAATCTCCAACTATTTTCAGGTTTTGCTAATGTTTATGCATACAGTTGTGTGTGTCAGTAGTGGGTTCTAAAACCCTTTACTACTAGTTTGTGCGTGCACATGCATGTGTGTGGTGCTACTGCGCATGAGCAGAAGCTTCTGCGCATGCGCAGAAGCATCCCGGGTTAGCGGGCGGAGCCTCCTGCCACGGCCGCTACCGGTTCTTAGAACCGGGCCGAATCGGGAGCAACCCATCACTGGTGGGTGGGTGTCTACACAGTATTTGAGAACATGAAAGGCATTTGTTTTGTTTTGCTGTTAATAATGCACAAGCTCAGAGTCCAGAAAATATTAAGATCCATGAGAGGCCAGTAGTAAGACAGACGGAAGAACAGAATGTTTTAAAGTTGTCCTTTCTTTCTTGTTGAATAATAGCAACAACAAATAGAACAACACAGATTAATACATTCCTTTATACCCAAACTATTGACAAGGTACTAATTTATGTCTGCTCAGAGATGGAGTACTTTGGGGGGGAAAAACATTTCACAACTCTTAAACAAAAGTGAGAAAAATAGGCAAAAGAGCATAAATTAGAGCAATGTATCATGAATTATTAGGCAGTGTTTAGTAATGTTTATGAATTTGAAGTTGATTATAGCATTCAGTGTTGGTTAGATAGAGCTAAACCTGAACTCTTTGAATCTGCACATTTTTAATCCCCTTTTCAAATAAACTATTGATCGCAAAATGCTTCTCCTTGGGAAAGATAATGGAGATAATAAAAATAGAGATAGAGAGTTATAGAGAGAGATGATAGACATGCCACACACACACACACACACACACACACACACAAACACACACACACACACACACACACACACACACACACAAACGAACACACAGAGGGAGGGAGGGAGGGAGGGAGGGAGAGAGAGAGAGAGAGAGAGCCATCCCTGTCTTAAATGTATGAGTTGGATTCAAAACTGGAGACTTCAGTATGTATGTATAGTCAAGGTGGTTCTTTTTTAATACTACAAGTGCACACCTACCATTTTATAATACTATGGGTTTTTTTTTTCTTTGCACTATGTATTTTTCATGCTCTGGAACTCTTGAGTTGGATTAAAAATAAATAGCTATCCTGGAGTACTTTCCAACACTGTTTTCAGAAGCCGAATATGAGAGAGGGAGGTGGGAGGGAGGGAGATGGGGAAAGAGGGGAGAGAGAATATCTGCCTCAAACATAGAGAGAAAAGTTGGATTACTGTAATGTGCTCTACATGGGGCTACCCTTGAAGAGTATCCGGAGACTGCAATTGGTGCAAAATGCAGCTGCGCGAGCCGTGGTGGCTGCACCAAGATACACCCACGTGACACCTCTTTTCCGCCAGCTGCATTGGTTGCCCATTAGTCTCTGGTTGCAATTTAAGGTGTTAGCTATGACTTTTAAAGCCCTACATGGCTCAGGATCAGGTTACTTGTGGGACCGCATCCTGCCACATACCTCCCTATGACCGGTTAGGTCCCACAGAGTGGGTCTCCTTCAGGTCCCGTCAACCAAGCAATGCCAGTTGGCAGGACCGCAAGGGAGAGCCTTCTCTGTGGGAGCTCCCTCTCTTTGGAACCAACTACCACCAGAGATCCGAACTATCCCCACCCTGCTGGCCTTCCGCAAAGCCGTGAAAACATGGCTTTTCAAGCAGGCGGGCTAAATTAAGATCAATTATGCCCACGTATGAATGATGATAATTGTCTTTTAAATTTTTATAATTGTTTTTAATCAGTATTATTATGTTTTTTAATTGATTGTTCCTCTTACATGTTGTACGCCACCCTGAGTCCCTCGGGAGTTGGGCGGCTTATAAGAAGGAATAAAATAAATAAATAAATTCCACTTACTGTAGTACTGGTGATGGCTGTCACTCTAAAATCTTAAATCTGTGCTTTAGGAGCAAACAGCGAAAATTCAGGACAAGGCTTGGATATGTAGAAATGTCAGTCAGCCAGTGCAAAATCTTGGCTTCCATACAATGTTGAATTATAAATCCCACCATCTTACCTGAGACTGACAATTGCTGTCCCACAACCTACAGAGCAGTACAAATTTCCCCCAACTCATTTAAAGAGCACTGAGTCACCAACATGAGATAAAGCAGCTTTTCGCATTTCCATTTCAAGAAAAAAGTTTCAGATTGAAGCCCAGCAATTCAGCTGGTTAAAAATCTCAGCCTCCTTTATTTGCTGTAACTGGATTTCAGAACAGAGATATAGAACCTGGGATATACCGTATTTTTCAGAGTATAAGATGCACTGGAGTATAAGACGCACCTTAGTTTTTGGGGAGGAAAATAGGGGAAAACAATCTGCCTACCAGATATTCATCTGGCTAGCGTCCTTAGTCTGGTCAGCTTCAGCACATTATTTTATCTCCTGGTTAGGACTTAAAAAAACCTTCTTCTGAGAGAGTAACAATGAAAGAGCCTGCAAGCCAGTAAGAGCTGGGAAGATCATTAGCACCTGGTTAGGGCTAAAAAAAAACTTATTCGGAGCAAGTAGAGCAATGAAAAAAAATTCTGCAAAGACTTAGGGCTGGAAAAACATTCTTTGGAGAGAGTAACAATGAAAAGCCTGCAAGGTAAGAGCTGGGAAGATCTGTTAGCACCTAGTTAGGGCTGGAAAAAAAAGCTACATTCGAAGTATAAGACGCACCCAAATTTTCAGCCACTTTTAGGGAGGAAAAAGGTGTGTCTTATACTCCGAAAAATACGGTAGGTCTGTTGATTTTATCTTGGGATCACTCAAGGCCATCTAGTGACTTGATATGGAAACATTTTGTGCAAAGTGGTATGTTTGAACTTGGGAAGAAGACATAAACTCAAAGGAGCAGATCCTGTCTTTGCTGAGGCCGGATCAATTGTCAGCTTTTCAGAAAACCTGAATCCACTGAGAAGCAAAGCCAATAGATTTAGCAACATTACTCAACCTTTCCCTCACTTTCTCTGGACTCCAGTGCTTTGAGCAAAATTCACAACTATTGGTGTCCATTACACTTGGTAATTGGATGTCAGCAGTGCGACTGCATTTGAAGCAAAGACACATTGGAAGTGAAGCACCAGAAATGGTGGCTTGACCCTTCCAAGTCTTTACCCTAATGAAGAAGGAAATGTGTACAACCTTGTTTAGACCGACGAGCTCCTCTCCTGCAATCTATCAGCCCAAATAAATTTTAGGTGAGCTACAGAACTATAAAATTAGCATTTATTGATCTAGATAAGGTGCCAAGCTCAAAAGAGATATAAAGGCAAATATACTTGTACATTAAAATGGCATTATAACTATCCCCTCAACCATCTCTTGATTATATTTCATGGACTTCTTGGAGCAGACAAAACCAATACAGGGAGAAAATGTGAACTGCAAGCAGACATTAATGAAAGTAAATACTCTCTCTCTCTTTGTTGATTTTATTATTTAATTGTATAAAGCCCCTTTTTGGCATACAGTTTCCCCCTGATGTTTAAGACAGGAAGCTGTGGGAAACTGATTTTCATTCATTTTAGTCACTATTTAGCAGATTTGGGTATAATGATTGGTTGGGAGTTATTCAGGATCCTGGTTTCACCCATATTTTTCTACATGGAAACGTAATTAATTGTTTATTTTATGACATTACTGTCAGGTCCCTGTGCTGCAGTTGCAGGCATCCATATTATACAAGTTCATACAGTTAAATATCACAGTTTGGTAGAAAGTGATTTCCCTGAGGAATACATAGAGAAAGAAGAAAAAATTAGCATTAGGAAATACAAAATCATTCTTAAAACACTCCCTCCATTCCTAGTGTAAAAGGTTAAAATAATTGTTGTTAATTACAGTATTTTATCTCAGATAAGTAAAAAGTTATACGTATCTGCTTTGCTCAAAAAACAGCCAAAAAAAAAAAAAAAGACAAGGGATGCAGGATAAAGCAATGCAAACATTTCAGAAACTAGGAATCATGTCAAGTATTAAAAATGTTCTGTCTGAGCTGTTGTCAATACCTTGCTGACCTTATCTGGTTTGGAAGCTAAACCGTGTCAAACCTGGCTAGTATAATGGATGAGAAGCTACTTTTAATAATACAGTCTATTATTACAAAGAAGAAGATACGCTGGCAGTAGATGATGGTTTTATTAAACATTACCAATAAGGCAGTGGTGGGATTAAAATAATTTAACAACTGGTTCGCCCAGGGTCAGACTGGCTGTTGTGGGAGGCATGGCCCATCCCTGTCCTCCAGCTCCAACACACATACAGGACGAGCCTCCTGCGCCGGCCAACCTGACTCTGGGTGAACTGGTTGTTAAATTTCCACCCTTTGCCAAAAGGCTTTTCCAAGGGTGCTTGTCTGCACATTGGTCTGGTGGCTGTTTCAAGAGGCGAGGTTTCTGAGGAACAGGGAGGAGGGGTTTACCATAGAGACAAGGAGTTGATGCTCCCGAGAGCTCATGTGGGAATGTGAAGAATTGGGGGGAAGTGGAGGGAGGGATTCCCACCCTCCCCATGGAGCTGCGTGCAGGGGGTGTTGGTCAGTCTGCGGGCAAAAGTGAGACAGGAAGGAATTAAGTTGGCAGCACGATTGAAGCTGGGCCCAATGTAGGGGAGACTGCGGGGTTAGTTTGGCCAGGCAAATTATTCCTCCCCCCCCCACTGCTATCAAAGTGGATCCTGGGCACTGTACTGCACTGCAATGGAGAAACGGGCAATGGAATAGCCGGCACAAGGAAAGGAGGAGGAACAGGGAGAAGAAAAAGTGAAAGTGGCCTTCTCCTTTTCTTGCGCCGGCCGCTCCGTTGCCTGTTTCTCCATTTCAGCGCAGCACCCAGGATCCACTTTGATAGCCGGGTGGTGGTGGTTAATTTAATAACCGGTTCGTCTGAACCGGTGCAAACTAACTGAATCCCACCACTGCAATAAGGTGAAGCATTAGTAGGAGCTGCAACCACTTCAATAATTAACTGCGTATATTAAAGATCAAGTTCAACTCTAGTTTTCTTTGTGAAGATATGAAAAAGGATGTCTTTGGTTTTCTAGCCTAGAATTCCTGATGATCATGATTGGCTAAGTTCAAGTTATGGTTGCCGTCTGTTGGATCTATTCAGGGTTACCACGTATCCACCTCTGCATTTTAAACTCACCTTTTCTCCCAAGAGATTGAAGACAGGGAATATTGCCTCTCCTTTTATCCTTTCAAGAATATCTCGGGAAGAATGACTCGGTTGAGAGAAAGTGGTTTTGTGGGTCTCTGCGTGTGCTTTCAAGTTAGTGTTCACTCCTAGTGCTAAACCCTGCAGTTGCCTTTGCAAGATTTTTTCTTTTTCAGAAATAGTTTGCCTCCTCCTAAGACTCTGAGAGATAGACTGCCCCAAGGTCACCCCGCTGGATTAGTGCCTAGAGTGGGACTCACAATCTCATGGTTTCTAGCCTGTGCCTTCACCAGGACATTAAAGTGGACCTCGAGATAAATATTTATTTATTTTATTTTATTTTATTTATTTGTCAAACATGTACAGGATAGTAGTTGTTTGTATAAACATAACATAAGTAAAAAGTTTTGATAAAAGAGGACAATAGGACAGTAGGACAGGGATGGTAGGCACAGTGGTGCGCTTATGCATGCCCTTACAGACCTCTTAGGAATGGGATGAGGTCGACTGTAGACAGTCTAAGGTTAAAGTTTTTGGGGTTTGGGGAAGAAACCACAGAGTCAGGTAGTGCATTCCAGGCATTGATCACTCTGTTGCTGAAGTTGTATTTTCTACAGTCAAGTTTGGAGCGGTTTACATTAAGTTTGAATCTATTATGTACTCGTGTATTGTTGCGGTTGAAGTTGAAGTAATCATTGACAGGAAGAACTTTTTGATATATGATTTTATGGATTACATTTAGATCAGATCGGAGGCGACGTAGTTGTAAATTGTTTAATCCCAATATTTCAAGTCTGGTGGAATAAGGTTTTCTATTGCGAGCAGAGGAGTGGAGGACTCTTCTAGTGAAATATTTCTAGACTCTCTCGATTGTATTTATGTCTGATATGCAGTGCGGGTTCCAGACAGGTGAGCTGTATTCCAGAATTGGTCTAACAAATGTTTTGTATGCTCTGGTTAGCAGTGTAATATTGCCAGAGAAGAAGGTAATCTGCAGCAAAATTATGGACTACAGGATGGGGTCAAATGGAACTTTAACCCTTGGTCTCTTATGATGTAGTCTAACTTCTCAACTACTTCACCACACTGGTTGTCTGAGGGCTCACTAATCGAGAGCCCTCTAAGTCTGTGTGTGTATTAGCAGTTGACTGGAAATATATTTCAACTCACTAGTGTCAATTATGTTGGGCAATATTTTCCCCAGAGATATAACAAGATGAGTATTTTAATCAAAGCTCATTATGCAGTTTTCTTCATGTTTTTAGAAAGAGTGTGCCCTTTCTGGTATTTTATCACCTTCTCATTTGAGTGTCATCTGTGAATTTCATTAACACACCACCAAAGATCTGTGAGCAGGTGGTATTCACACCTGCGCTTCACAGAGATGCCACCTGATAAAACTATTCCAGACTTCCCTTTTATGTGTGCATCCTTTGTGAATGTCAATATTATCAAACATAAAAACTATCCGTTTGGCTTCATTATTAACAGTTATTAGCTATCTCTATATAGAATTGTTTCAGTCCATCACCTAAGTCCCCATTGCCTCTGCTTAATCTTGAGTGGTGAAGGGGATTTCAGCAGTATGCTTCTCATCTAGGTGGAGATGAAGGACACATTTATGCAAAGTTCTTCAATATATATATATATATATATATATATATATATATATATATATATATATATATATATATAGTGTATGTATGTATGTATGTATGTATGTATGTATGTATGTATGTATGTATGTATGTATGTATGTATGTATGCATGCATGGATAGATAGATAGATAGATAGATAGATAGATAGATAGATAGATAGATAGATAGATAGATAGATAGATAGATAGATAGATATAGATATAGATATAGATATAGATATAGATATAGATATAGATATAGATATAGATATAGATATAGATATAGATATATTGATTGCATTATTAATCAAGATGATGTACCTCTCAGATTCCAATTTATAAATAAGGACTGTTCTTGAGGTGATGGGACCTAGCAACCGTTATCTGTGGCTTGCCTTCTTCATCGCTAGAGTCCTACAAGGTATGTCACATGAGAATCTGTTGAAGGAAATTCAGAAGCTTCCAGTCAAGCCAAGTTAGGACATAGGCTGGTAATTTTATTTATTTATTTATTTATTTTGTTATTCTTATATGCCGCCCAACTCCCAAGGGACTCAGGGCGGCGTACAACAGGGAAAAATACAAGAATAATCAAAATACATGTAATTAAAAAGAAACAAATACAAATTTTTAAAAAAGCAATATAATTGTATACAATGATATGAGATATGCTGGCTGACATTGGTCTTTTGGGATTCAGTCAGGGGTGAAATTCAGCAGGTTCTGGAGAACCAGTAGCAGAAATTTTGAGTAGTTCGGAGAACCAGCAAATGCCACCTCTGGCTGGCCCCAAAGTGGGTTGGAATTGGAGATTTTACAGTATCCTTCCCCTGGAGTGGGGAGGGAATGGAGATTTTACAGTATCCTTCCCCTGGAGTGGGGAGGGAATGGAGATTTTACAGTATCCTTCCCCTGGAGTGGGGAGGGGATGGGGATTTTACAGTATCCTTCCCCTGGAGTGGGGAGGGGATGGGGATTTTGCAGTATCCTTCCCCTGCCACGCCCACCAAGCCACACCCACAGAACCGGTAGGGAAAAATTTTGAATTTCAGCCCTGGATTCAGTTCAAGGCTTTGCACTGTAAAGACATGAATGGTTTAGGGTGTCCGTTGGTATAAATGGTCTATGTGAGGTTTCATGGTTAGTAAGAGGTATAGCAGAGGGCATTCTTCACATTGTCATTCTGGGAAAGTAAGAAAAGACCTTTTCTATGTTTTCCTCCAAAATTCTGAAGAGTTTGGCATTACTTCCCAATGATCTGCTCTTGGAAGAAATGAGGAGAGATATTTTTTTTTTTTGGGGGGGGTAGGGTTTATTTTGTAATATTTAGCACTTGCATTAATATTTTATTGTTCTTTTAATTAGTTCGTAGTTATTATTTCATTAGATTTCTTCTTATCCATTTCTTCACAACAACCCTATGGCAGGAAGGAAGGAAGGAAGGAAGGAAGGAAGGAAGGAAGGAAGGAAGGAAGGAAGGAAGGAAGGAAGGAAGGAAGGAAGGAAGGAAGGAAGGGTTTTCTTAAAGCATCATTAATTTGTATGTAAATTGCTCCATTTTGGCATTTGAAAACTTTGAGTATTCACTTGGTGAGGATTTTTGTCTCCCTAATTAACATTCGTTGTATTTATTTTGATGGGATATTTTCCAGAGAAGAAGTATTAAATTTAAAATGTACATAAAATACAATAGCAACCTAGAGGGCTGTGTGTGTGTGTGTGTGTGTGTGTGTGTGTGTGTGTGTGTGTGTGTGTGTGTGTGTGTGTGTGAATAATGAATATGTGTATTTGTCTTCACAAGTTTTATTTGTGGAAGAATCTCCACATAAATTTGAAAGATTGGATACAATCTGTAAAATTTTACATATGTAAAATTGAAAATACCCTGGAATGCCCTTTCTCATTTCAGTTCCATTTTTTTTTTAAAAATCCAGTTATTTGACAGAAAACCAAAGGATGTATACAGACCATAAGGAATTTTACATAAAATTGAAATCCATATTAAAGAGTGATATACGAAGATTCAGTTCAAAGGTGATTCAATCAAATCTCATTTTTAAAAATTCAAATTGAATTGTGTAATTAATATCTATCCTGAAGATTCAGGTTTTGTTTTTTTGTTTTTTAATGTTACTATATCACAAATATAAATTGTCTGGGCTTCAATCCCTTAATCACAAATTTAAAAGAAATTGTACTGGCTCCCTAAACTGAATTTTAAATCAAATCAAAAAGGCGTCTGTTGCCATAATTGAAAGTTGACCTAATAAAAGATTATCTCAATTGATTTTGGAATTTTTCAGCATTATTTAAATGCCTAAATTTAAACATGTTGCTGGTAGTCCTTTGTCAAGCAATTGACCATGAAAAACCTATATTATCAGCATGAACTCTACTGAACTAAGAAATAATTTCTATAGACCATGCATCAGAAGCTTTAAAACATAATTGTGAAATGATGACAGAGAACTAATTAACTGTCAGTGGCAGTTATTGTGTCAGGGGGGACCTTTAATGCAACTGCCTTGCACCCAGTTGCATTGATTAATAGTATTGACCCTTTAACTCCCTGTTTTAGTTTTAGATTGTATTGACAAGTTTCCCAGTTATCTTTTAATGTGGTATGACTGCATCACAGTGTTCATCGGTACCGATGGTACTGTGTTACTTTCTCTGGATTTTTAAAAAGCTTATAGCTGTGGTAGCAATAAGTAAAGGTGTTGTTTACCCTGTTTCGTTTTGTTTTTTGTCTGTGTAGGTGTGACCTGCAAAATGAAATCTGTAGTATATCCTATTGCTTTGACACCACAAAGACTGTACGGGGCCTAGGTATATATACAGTGTGCTATATTTTGCTGTTATGGATTTAGCTGTCAGGCAGATGTTCCCTTGCTGAAGGAAAAGTCTGTATTCATTCCACTTGATGCCTGAAGCTTAAATCTAATTCAAGCTGGTCTCCCTAGAAGCAATGCCTGTAGGTATAACCACATATTTACATTTTAAACATATTTATCTGCACTCTCTCCAACAAATTCTGTGCCTGGCAGGTAGTATATAAGAGAATCCAATGTAACGTGCACCGAAGTGAATGGAATGAACTAAACACAGCCATGTTGTATGTACTGTATGTATTTAGATAGATAGATAGATTAATAAATAGATGATAGAAAGGAAATGGAAATAGAAATAGAGAGATGGTACAAAAATAGAGAGATGATGATGATGATGATGATGATGATGATGATGATGATGATGATGATGATGATGATGGTGATGATGATGATGATGATAGAGCAAGAGATACAGACATAGATATGGAATGACAGATTTTGGCAGTGGTTTGCTTCCCAAGCTTGTTTCAATTTAGTTTCTGAACGTTTTGTTACCAGACTAGGTAACATCATCAGCAGGGTTTTCTTTGTCCTATTCTCCTTAGCTTACCACTGCTAAAATCTGAAACCCGAGCTGCAAGTGTTTTCTATTATTTTGTAGAATGACAGACATAAGAGAAGAGATAGGAGAGAGAGAGAGAGAGGAAGGAGGGAGGGAGGGAGAGAGAGAAGGAGGAAGGGAGGGGGGAGAGGGAGAGGGAGGTGGGAGAGGGAGAGGGAGAGAGAGAGAGAGAGAGAGAGAAGGAGGAAGGGAGGGGGGAGAGGGGAGAGGGAGAGGGAGAGGGAGAGGGAGAGGGAGAGGGAGAGGAGAGAGAGAGAGAGAGAGAGAGAGAGAGAGAGAGAGAGAGAGAGAGAGAGAGAGAGAGAGAGAGAGAGAGAGAGAGAGAGAGAGAGAGAGAGAGATTTAGCCATCCCTGCCTTCCTCAACAGATTCAGTTTTGAATATTCTGAGAATTGTGGGGTCCTTGGTGCTCTCTGCGCTTGGTGGTTTACTTGCAGATGTTTCATTATCAAACTAGGTAACACCATCAGTGCTTGAAGCTATCTAGTTTGGTAATGAAACATCTGCAAGAAAACCACCAAGCTCAGACAGCACCAAGGACCCCACAGTTCAACCCGGAGCTACAAACATTCTCTTCTGTTGATACTGAGAATTGGAGTCCCCAAAACCTTTGGAGTCCCAATAGTCAGGAATGATATCAGTATGATATTGGATTTGATAATAGTTGAACTGATCCTTTTAGGATCACTATCTAATATTTTTAGGACCGCTATCGAGTCCTTCCCATATTCTTTACTTCAGCACCATATTTTCAAATTTCTGGTATGATATTCTTACATTGATTATGGGCAATTTGAATCAGAGAGCATGTAATATATGGAATAACCTATCAATCACTTGTCACTATTTCAGTGTCATTATATGACATAGTGATGAGGCCAAAATCATGGATGGTACCATATTTTTCAGAGTATAAGATGCACCAGACTATAAGATTATTAGTTTTGGGGGAGGAAAATAGGGGTAAAAAAATCTGCCTACCAGGTATTCATCTGGCTAGCCTCCTTAATCTGGTCAGTTTCAGTGCATTAGTTCGCTGGTTTTGAGCATGCATGCACACTTTTTATCCCCTCGGTTGGGGATAAAAAAACAACTTCTGTAGCACAGCTGATCGTCAGAAAGAGAAGCAATTGGAAAAGCAGGCAAAGCGTGGAAGATCGCTTCACTCGCTAGCGCCTCATTAGGGCTGAAAAAAAAGCTTTGAGAAAGCTACATTCAGAGTATAAGACGCACCCAACTTTTCAGCCTCTTTTGGGGGGAGGAAGTGTGTCTTATACTCAGAAAAATCCGGTAACTTGATTCCTTTACAGCTGTTGTCCTCATCTGTAACTCGTGGTTACTTTCAACAAAATGTTTAAGTAAGACATAAACATTTGTAAGAGCTGAGGTGGCACAGTGGTTAAAGTGCAGCACTGCAGTTCAGCAGTTCAGCTGTTCAAATCTCACCGGCTCAAGGTTGACTCAGCCTTCCATCCTTCCGAGGTGGGTAAAACGAGGACCCAGATTGTTGGGGGCAATATGCTGAACTCTGTAAACCGCTTAGAAAGGGCTGTAAAGCACTATGAAGCGGTATATAAGTCTAAGTGCTATTGTTTAAGTCAGTGGTTCCCAACCTTTTTGTGATCG
>JALIGW010000021.1:8032852-8067852 GCA_023053685.1 Diadophis punctatus similis
CCTACCCACCTATCAATCCATCTATCACAGGGGTCGGGAACCTTTTTGACTAAGAGAGCCATGAAAGCAAAAAATTTGGAAATTTATTTCAGTGAGAGCCATATAATATATTTTAAAAGTGAATTCAACTAAATGTCAATAGGGACAATGGGATATTGAGAGAATCCCTGTCTTTGTGCTGTTTAATTTGTTGCTGCTGTAGCAGCTTCCTTGCTCCAAAGTGATATTTGTCTTTGAGTTGGTGATTTCCATCATAGCATTGGTAATGATTCTTTCTTTCTTTCTTTCTTTCTTTCTTTCTTTCTTTCTTTCTTTCTTTCTTTCTTTCTTTCTTTCTTCTTCTTCTTCTTCTTCTTCTTCTTCTTCTTCTTCTTCTTCTTCTTCTTCTTCTTCTTCTTCTTCTTCTTTCTTTCTTTCTTCTTCTTCTTCTTCTTCTTCTTCTTCTTCTTTCTTTCTTCTTCTTTCTTCTTCTTTCTTTCTTTCTTCTTCTTTCTTCTTCTCTTCTTCTCTTCTTTCTTCTTCTTCTTCTTCTTTTCTTCTTCTCTTTCTTTCTTTTCTTCTTCTTCTCTTTCTTTCTTTCTTTCTTCTCTTTCTCTCTTTCTTTCTTTCTTTCTTTCTTTCTTTCTTTCTTTCTTTCTTTCTCTTCTTCGCAAACCAATCCCCACCATGGCTCCTTTCTCCCTCGCCCAGCCCTCTTCCAAGACGTCAAGTGCGGGGAACCGCACCAAGCGAGGTAGGTGGGTGGGTTGCTGAAGAAGCCCCGGAGCCCCGCCGCCAACCTGCGTCTCCTGCTGGGAAGGAGCCTCTGTCGCTGTCTCTCGCGGGGTTCCAGCCACCCGACTGAGTCCCTGACCGCGGCACCGGCAGGGTTAATGCATATGGGAGAGGAGAGAGAGCGCTACCCGCCGCCACTGCTGCTTTCAACGCTCCGATATTTCTTTGGTGGGCGCGCGCGGGAGGGACCATGGAGCAGAGGCACCCGGCAGCTTAAGGCAAGAGGCGGGTGGGAGACGCGGGCAGGAGCCTGTCGCCGCCGCCGCCACTTCTGGCATCCCCACGCCTCTCACCCCGCTCGCCGGGTGCCTCTGCTCAGCGGTCCCTCCTGCGCAGGCCCACCAAAGAAATATTGGAGCAGCGAAAGTAGCAGCGGCGGAGGGAAGGAGAGAGCGCGCTACCCGCCACCGCTGCTACTTTTGCTGCTCCAATATTTCTTTGGTGGGCCTGCGCAGGAGGGACCGCTGAGCAGAGGCACCCGGCGAGCGGGGTGAGAGGCGTGGGGATGCCAGAAGTGGCGGCGGCGGCGACAGGCTCCTACCCGCGTCTCCCACCCGCCTCTTGCCTTAAGCTGCCGGGCGCCTCTGCTCCATGGTCCCTCCCGCGCGCGCCCACCAAAGAAATATCGGAGCGGTGAAAGCAGCAGTGGCGGCGGTAGCGCTCTCTCTCCTCTCCCATACGCATTAACCCTGCCGGTGCCGTGGTCAGGGACTCAGTCGGGTGGCTGGAACCCCACGAGAGACAGTGACAGAGGCTCCTTCCCAGCAGGAGACGCAGGTTGGCGGCGGGGCTCCGGGGCTTCTTCAGCCGCTTGGCTGGAGAACGGCGGGGATGTGGCCATGGCCGTTTTTTAGCTCCCCCCGTCCCGGCTGAACGCCGCCATTTGGGTTATTTTTCCCTCTGTGCATGCGCGCGCATGCACAGAGGGAAAAATAACCCAAATGATTTGTGGTCAGCCGGGACGGGAAAGCGGTGATTGTGTTCAGCCGGGACGGGAAAGCGGGCAGGAGAAGCTCCGCGCCGCAACCGCCGCCAGTTCCATCGGCTATACGCCGAAGGACTAGCCCGGGCGAACCGGGAGGATTTCACCCCTGCTGCGAGCCATATGCAGTCATCAAAAGAGCCACATCTGGCTCGCGAGCCATAGGTTCCCGACCCCTGATCTATCATCTATCCTGCATTTCTGCCTATGCAGCTATTTGCATATTTAATACACAATGAACTGAGTACAATACAAAGTTCATATTATTCTGATTGCCTAAAATTTCCAGCAATGGGCATGTTTGTTTGCAAATGTATAATTCTTTCAGCCAACAATCAATCAGTACTTTTTGTCCAATAGATGAGCACCCAGGTGTCTCAGCCAGTCAGCTCTCATTTTTTCAACCCCACATTTTGAAGCAAAATAAATCACTTCTACCTTTTAAAGACCTGTTAAAAATGAGTCAACAAAGATGTGTGCATGTATGTGTGTGTGTATATATATCTTGGACTCTTTACCTAATCTGACATTCAATGTAAAGACTTTTGCAGTGGATATTGCTGCCTGAAATTGGAATTTTCATGTTTAAAGAAAAGTTGTAGGCTGAAAAGTCAGGATTCAGTAAGATTATCGGTCACCGCTTCCTTTCTGCAGTCAGGGTGCTTAAATCAACTCAGAGGTGATTCCGATCACAAGCGAACTCAGTCTTTCTGTTTCAAACAAGAATAGCCTTCTGTACCTCCATGTTCCATGAAGTCTTAGGTCTTTTTATTATATCATATATTTTTGCCAGGGGGAAATGATCCCTGTTCTTCTATAAATTTGACTATAAATGATGATCACCATCAGGTTGAAGCAATATTGAATCAGTACAGTCCCTAATTAAATGAGACAAACTGTATAGCATCAATGGTTTGCTCCTTCTAATATGTTCTTACTAAGTCTATCATTTTAGGAAGGATAGGAAGGGATAGGAAGAAAACTTTATGAATCTATGCATCCTTATCATTGTTAAGATCTGAAACGACTAAGAGTTTTAGACTGATGAGCAAGTATTTTCCAGTTTTATTGCTTGGACTGAATGCAAGTATATATTAAGAAACAGACACACACTGATCAGATGTCTCATATAAGCTAATGCATGTTGCACAGTGAGCCATTCTATACAGATCAGAGGCTGAATGGACTGGACACTTAGTATACTGGAATACTAAAAATGTCCTCAGAGCTCAACAACACAGGAATAGCCTCAGAGAGGGCATTTTGGTCATCTGCACAAACATATGGCTCTTTTTGATATCTTAATGTATAAATTGATTGGTGGCCTAGAGGTGAAGAAGCTCGCCTCCCATTCGGAAGTCTGAGAGTTTAATCGTAGGCAGCGATAGATGTTTCTCTTATCAGAGCGCCAAGAGAAAATATCTGCTGTGAACTCCGCCTAGGCAGCAGGAAGGGTAACTGGCCAGTAAACGCTCAGCTCCATTCAGTTGCCCTGATCTCCATCCAATACAAGGAATTACAGGGTCGTAAAAAAATAACAAAATGGGTATACATTGATTGATTGATCAATTATGTGCCAACAAGTCATTACTGATCCCTAAAGACCACATAAATTGTAGAATTGTATAAGTAGACAGAATTTATAAATAGCATCATTAAGAAGATACTTTACTTTTGATTTGACAGGCTGTGATAAGTGGCTGTGTCTTCAAAGTCTAAAGAGCAGACAACAAACAATTTCATTAATTTCAAGACTTCATCCTAAGTAACATTGCTATTGACCCATTGCTCCAAAATTTAGATACAGTGCTTCATTACTAGCCATTCTTAATCAAGTGTGAATGTATAGTGTTTGGCAAACTTTGCACACAGGTGCATACCACTACTTGTTTTGTGTATTGTGTACCTGGCCTTCTTTTGTCATGTTGGTCGAAAGTGTGGTATCTTTAACAGAATTGTCCTTAGAAGCCAGAATAAGCCTCCTCAGTAGTAAATATAACAGCTGGCCTTCTGTTAGCTCCCTGTAGAGAACCCCAGGTGACAGTTATCAGAAATTTCAAGTGCAAAATAAACTGTTGTGCTTCAGCAGTCAGAAAGCACAGCAATGGGTCTGCAGCTGTCCAAAGTGTTAACATATGAACCTTTGGATTCTTCTGTTCTACTGCTAATCAAGGTCTTTCAATTCTGGAGACTTCTGTTGTATTTTCTACAACATTGGAATTAAAGCTCAAATGACTCATTATTTTGGAAGTCAACTTCTTCTTCTTCTTCTTCTTCTTCTTCTTCTTCTTCTTCTTCTTCTTCTTCTTCTTCTTCTTCTTCTTCTTCTTCTTCTTCTTCTTCTTCTTCTTCTTCTTCTTCCTCCTCCTCCTCCTCCTCCTCCTCCTCCTCCCCTCCTCCTCCTCCTCCTCCTCCTCCTCCTCCTCCTCCTCCTCCTCCTCCTCCTCCTCCTCCTCCTCTTCTTCTTCTTCTTCTTCTTCTTCTTCTTCTTCTTCTTCTTCTTCTTCTTCTTCTTCTTCTTCTTCTTCTTCTTCTTCTTCTTCTTCTTCTTCTTCTTTTTTCTCCTCCTCCTTCTCCTTCTCCTTCTCCTTCTCCTTCTCCTTCTCCTCCTCCTCCTCCTCCTCCTCCTCCTCCTCCTCCTCCTCCTCCTCCTCTCCTCCTCCTCCTCCTCCTCCTCCTCCTTTTGTAAGAAATGCTCTTGGTATACAATGATTTGTGTTAAGTAGGAGATGGGAATGAAGAGAATGACAATATTTTCTCTTCCAGCATCTCTCCTGTTTCCAAATGTATCTCATTCCTGTAATTTCAGAACCTGTTTATATTTAAGGACAAGAAAAAGGAAGAAAGGAAAGTTGTTTAGTAGGACTACCTGATATATTCCGTCTCCAAAGTCACAAACAAACCCTGCTACCTAATGGCGATATGAAGTCCTTGTTACACCCAGTTGTAGGGTTCTTTGGATCTTGTTCTAAAACTCCCACAATTCATTTTTCCCTTTTACATTCTAATACAGGTAGTTCTTGACTTACAAAAGTTCATTTAGTGACTGTTCAAAGTTACAACGCCATTGAAAAAAGTGACATGGCTATTTTTTCGTACTTACAACTGATCCAGCAGCCTCATAGTCACATGATAAAAAATTCAGTCACTTGGCAACTGTCCTCATATTGATGATGGCTGCAGTGTCCTGGGATCATATGATCACCTTTTGGAAGCTTCTGGTGAGCAAAGTTAGTGGGGAAGCCAGATTCATCTAACAACCATGTTGTTAACTTGGCAACTGCAGTGATTCATGTAAAAAACTGTGGCAAAAAAGGTTGTAAATTGGACAAAAGTTACCGTATTTTTTTGTAGTATAAGATGCTCCGGAGTGTAAGACGCACCTTAGTTTTTGGGAGGAAAATAAGAAAAAAAATTTGCCTCTGCCTACCAGCATCCATTGGTATTCATCTGGCTAGCATCCTGTCAGTGTGTGAGAGAGTTGAGGGCTGTTTGGAAACTGAAACAGTATTTGCTGTGTGATCAACAAGGAAGGAGACAACAAGGAGCCTGGATGTGGCTCTGAGTCTGTGCTGATCTCTGAAACTGAAACTGAAACTGAAACTCCTCTCCTCTGCTTGTGTTTTGCTTGTATATTACTACCACGTTGGAAGACCTGCTTTTGGTATTGTATATTTAATTCATGTGTTATATTATATATAAAGAGAAGTTATTGAATCCTGCTGAATCAGTTACTTGTGTGTGCTTTCTGGATGTGATTGCTGCTGCAAACTCTTGAGTCCTTGCCGCAAATAGCACATTATTGCAGCCTGATTCAGCACCAGCAGCTGATTGGCGGGTGGATCGGCCTCCTGGAATACCCCCAATCAGCTGTTCCAGGCTGCAGGGATTGCCACAGACGATCGCCGCCTCTGTGCCTTGCATTTTTGGCTACATTCGGTGTATAAGACGCACCCAAATTTTCACCCTTTATTGGGGGGGGGAAGTGTGTGTTATACTCCAAAAAGTATGGTACTTAACAACTGACTCACTTAGGAATAGGAATGTTGAGCTCAATTGTGGTTATAGGTCCATTCCATTCTATAAATTAAACAATTGGACTATTTCTGTTGGACTCTAAACAGTCTAATATTGCTGTTTAGACTGTGGATTGACAGCTTCAGTGCTTGATTTGGCATTTAATTTTTCTAATGGGAAATACACACACGCAGACACCCACACCCACACTCACACACTCACACACACATAAACAAAATGCTGTTAATTCATTTGTTTATATAAGTAATATGCCTGAATGTGAAATGGAATCAAATTGCTTCTGTTGTGGTTCACACTTCCACGTCTCCACACTCTGCTATTCATGTTGGTTGAAAGCCTGGTGCCTCGATAGGTATTTTTCAAACACTTTCCAGGGACTTTGAAATTTGGGATTCCTGCATATGTTTTCCTGTGCTTATTAGTATTCAAATATAGTAGTGAACATCACGGTGAATTTTGTGTAGGTGGGTAATTTAATCGCGTATCAAAGTCAGTGGGGATGTTAGAGACAGCCACAGTAGTAACTTCTATGAATAGTAGAGAGAGTTTTAATGTCCAGGATGCAACAGGACTGAATGAATGAAATATATATATATATTTGTCTTTCCTGCTGAATGAGTAAAGGTTTTCTAGATGTGTTCAAATTGATCCAATTTTCCACAAACACCTTTCTCTTCATATCCAACCTACTTATTTTCATTAAAAACCCCAGCTTTGTAAGGGAATCACTCCGACCAGCAAATCACCCGATGAGTTTCATGCCTGAAATTAGAGATTTTGTTGTTGTTGGTCTACTGCTTCTGTTTCCACCTTGGTGCTATTCATGTTGATGGAATGATTTATGGTCATATGTTGAATTGTGGAGCCCTTGGTGTTCTCTAGCTTGGTTCCTTGCTTGCAGATGTTTCATTTCCTTAGAGAACATTATCAGTGGATAATGAAGCATCTGCGAGCAAACAACCAAGCTCAGAAAGCACCAAGAACCCCCAACTCTATAATATTCTATGTTTGTTGTTGTTCAGTTGTGTCTTGGAGGCTGCCTGGACAACTCCCTGCAGTTTTCTTGACAAGTTTTCTTGACAAGATTTCAGAAGTAGTTTACCATTGCCTCCTTTCTAGGGCTGGGAGAAAGTGACTGGCCCAAGGTCACCCAGCTGGCTTTGTGCTGCAGACAGAACTAGAACTCACAGGCTCCTGGTTTCTAGTTTAGTGCCTTAAGCACTACACCAAACTGGCTCTATTCAGGGGGTGGGCTGCTGGGGGGTTCACAGGGATTCGGGAGAACCTCTAGCTAAGATTCTGTGCAGTTCGGAGAACCCCCAAATCCCACTCCTGGCTGGCCCCGCCCAACCTGCCCTGCCCCTCCAAAGAGTCCCCATGCTGCCCGTTTTGGATGCAGGTAAGTGCAGGGCACGCACGGAGGCTTGGGAGGGTGAAAAACGGGCCTACCATGTTAAGGGTGAGAATAAATCTCATAGAGGCGATGTGGATCTTTTCTTGGAATTCAGACATTTAGAAATAAAGCCGAGATTAAAAGCCTAATAGAAAATATTTATTTCGGTACAAAAACAATAAATCATGAATAGTTACATCCTTGCTAATAAATCGTGACCGTTCCTGTCAGAGTCAAAGGCAGAAGAAAATAATGGAGAATCAGGAATGCACACATGTGCAGAAGATCACATCACGTGTTCTGCTTGTATTGGAATGTACCATAATATTAGGATAGGGGTGTATCACCCTGCATAGACATACAACTGACAATATTCACTACGTGACATACCGGAAGTTCGGTAAGGCCAGAAATGGGCCCATTTCCTGCCTCCAGAGGGCTTCCGGAGCCTGGGGAGGCTGTTTTCGCCCTCCCAGAGGCTTGAGGAAAGCCTCCGGAGCCCGGGGAGGGCTAAAAACACCCCTCCCACACCGTGGTGCAGGAGGCTGACTAGGCCACACACACCATGGCCACGCCCACTGAACAACCGGGCAGAGAACCCCTTGCTAAAATTTTTGAAGCTCACCCCTGGCTCTATTATACTACATTATCCCAGGCTCAAATAAGTTTAAGACATTTAAGGGTCCTGGGTGTAACTGGGAGAATTAGAATGACTATATCTTGCTTACTAATTTAATGGTTGTTCAGACTTTCACAGCCTGAAAAGCCTAGAGCGACTCAGCCATTGTCAAAGCAGGGCATAAATGCGAATCAAATCTTCATCTTAAGCCATAATGTGCTTTGATTTGTTTCAGCACAGTATATTGTGAAATTTTGTCACTGACATGGTTTTACATGACTGGAGGCACAGATTATATTCCAACAACTAAAAGAAAGAATAAGAAAAAAGAGAAAGAAGTGGGGGATGACGACAGTTTGAAATCTTACTGGATTTTCATATGCTTATTTGAGGGATATGTTTAATGTAAAAAAAAAACCAACAACAGTGTATTCTGGAAGTGAATGGGGAATTCCAATCAATTTGCATTAAGAAATTAATTTTAAAAGGCCCCAAGGAATAGAAAACATGGATTTGTGATATCCGAAAAAAATAATGCTCAGTTTCATGGTTGAATAGAGTGGGACACACTGTACAGCTATATTTGTCTTTTTTAAAAAAACGTAATCTGCTTCTCTCAGAATTGTAGACTATGTTTTGCTTTGTTTCCAAATTCACTTCTTTATTCCATTTTTAAAATTTATCTTTGTAGCAATTTAACATAACTGCTTAGAAGATTCCCACCTAAATAGGTGTTTTTGTTTCTTACCTGTGTTGAAAACGGGTGTCAAATTGTTTATTTTAAAGTCAGAATTGGACAGCACTTATTGTGGAAGAGATAGGAAGCAACTGAGAATCAAAGGCTCACGAATATAAATTTTGTTCAGTGATTACACAGAGAATTGTACCTATTATCTTTCTCTTTTTTTAACCAATTCCAATTATGTGTATATACACACAAATACACATGCATAGATACATACATACATATATGCACACACAAACATCCATCTCTACTCATACACTGTATACACATATAATTACAAAGTTCTAGGGCAGGATATTAAAGACTTCTTACAAATAGTGTAACCATTTTCAGTGGGGGTGTATGGCTTACGGACACTAGAGGGCTGTAGAACTCTGTTAACAGAGGTAGGGTTTATTGGCCTGGTTGAAGTTTCTGCTGTGAATAATCATAAGAAAACTCTCTCTATAAAAATATAAATGCTAATGGTATGGACATTTTAACATCTGCTATTTATGGAATACATACTTGTGGTCTTGACTAACACACTCGGTGGCTCTAATTTCCAGAATACTTAGCACATTTTACAAATGATGTAATTCCACTTGGGCTTTACTTTCAACTGCTCCCAAACGTGAAGGAACTTCAGTTCTTAAAGAAAAGATGTTGTAGGGAGGCTATGCATGGACAATATTATGTCCTTGTCAGGTTTTTGCTTTCTTTAGGAGAAAACCCAGGTCTCTTCTCACTCATTATAGATCAATTGATTGTCCTGCCATGCTAGGCTCAGTTTAAAACAGACATTTCCTTGCGATGCATTCATGAGAGACGTAACTCTGTTCATTTGTTGTTGTTTTTTATGTTTATTAAGGTTTTATTTTATTTATATAAAATACAAAGAAGAGAAGAAAAATAAGAAATTAGGGGAAGGAAGGGGAGCGGGGAAAAGGGGGCGTGAGATAAAAGGAGAAAGAGAAAAAAGAAAGGAAAGGGGCATTGACTTCCAACTCTTCTTAACACAGTACAAGATAAAACACACTCCAACCTCAACTTTTTGCTTTTACACATTCATATATAACTAATCATTCTGTTCATTTGTAAACAATGGCTAGCATATTTATGAGAATTAAGTTAAGAAATCAAGAGTGATACTGGGGACATCATCTTATTGGGATATCCAACAGTTTATGAGGAGTTGTGCATTCAGAGATCCTGAATCAGTCAATTTGGTTCCTCCTTATCAGATTGGACTCCTGCTTCTCCCCACCTCCCCACCAGTCCATGAGTTAGTTTTGTATGGGATGATGATGATGATGATGATGATGATGATGATGATGATGATAGAAGAAGAAGAAGAAGAAGGAGGAGGAGGAGAAGGAGGAGGAGGAGGAGGAGGAGGAGGAGGAGAAGAAGAAGAAGAAGAAGAAGAAGAAGAAGAAGAAGAAGAAGAAGAAGAAGAAGAAGAAGAAGAAGAAGAAGAAGAAGAAGAAGAAGAAGAAGAAGAAGAAGAAGAATGCAATGAGGTCAACCCTCAAATTATTTGGATAATGGATTCAGGAATGCAGTGTGGTACTTGAAGATTCTTCTTGTGATCTTTGGCTGCTCAGAACTCAGGAAAATAAAAGTAAATAGTAACATTTGGGTGGTATTATTGGCATTCTATCTCACTTGAACTTACAAGTCCTTCAGGCACTAACTACAGCCCTTAAGGCAGACCATAGAAAAACCTGGTGAAGTGAGGCCTCATTCTCAACTATCGGTGAGAATCAGTTCTAAGAAGAAACGCGGGAAACGCTTCAGAGAAAACAACATTTCTCTTTGATCTCCACGGCCTTTGATAGAGTCCCTCTGATTCTTACAAAAAAATGTTGATGGGAGTATCACTTCATTTATTTATGTGCTACTTTTGTGTCAAAGGCTTTGCTTTACTGTGGATCGGCAAAATGTTAGCAGCTTTGAAGCAGGAATCAGTAGTGCAGAAACGAAGGAAGCCCTGGTCCTGTTTGGAAATCTGTTTAAGCGTACTGTTTTTACATTATGGTAGCAACGAAGGAGAATTTATTTTGAAAACTAGGTTCTGCCTGAGCCTTTTCTGTTGAAATCAGCTGTAATGTTTTATCTGCGTTTCCTGCAAGCCGACAAATATATCTTGTGTAGTAGCATCCTTAATTTTTTGCTTTGAAATTGTTTCCTTTTTCCAAAATATTATTTGTTGTGGTGGTGATTGTTGTTTTTACTATTATGATTTCGCATGTATAGAGCACAACAGTTTGAAAGGACTCTAGGCTGTTCACAAGATTAAAACGCAACAATAACTTATAATGATAGAATACTCAGAATTGAATTCATTGGGTAATATTAATATAATTGTAAGAGAGGCAACAGTAGTGAGGCTTCTGTCTATGTTTTATGTAAGGTTTGGCTTACTTTTGTGTATCTCTCTCTCTCTCTCTCTCTCTCTCTCTCTCTCTCTTCTTATAGAAAGAGATGAATTATATATCTCTGTGTGGGTGTGTTTGTGTGTCGGTGTTTGTGGGTGTTTATTCTTATAGAGAGAGATTAATTAATTACACTTCCCCCCCCCCACACACACATATATACAGACCAAAAGTGAGATTCCTTATTTACAGATCTCACAGATTTTAAAGCCAAGCTAGTTTTGGGTAGCCCATTGTCTATGCATATATGTTGAAGCTCCAACTCGGAAGCCTATTAAAGATGAAAACAACATTTTGAACTGAGTCTTGAAATAATCACAACTCATTGGGATATGCCTTTTTACAGAGCAGATAATCTATCTTTCCTGATTTTACATCCAAAGGGTACAATCCCATAATACCTATTCTCAGTAGTAGTTCTAGAAGAGAAGGGGAAAAAAGATTTATAACATTTCACTTGATTCAACAATATTTAAACAACTATTTTGTTTTCCAAATGTCAGCAGGAATACCAAGGACTTTAAAAAAAATAAAAATAAAAAGTGATGATAGATAGATAGATAGATAGATAGATAGATAGATAGATAGATAGATAGATAGATAGAGATAGATAGATAGATAGATAGATAGATAGACAGACAGACAGACAGACAGACAGACAGACAGACAGACAGACAGACAGACAGACTGACTCACTCAAAGCCTAACTTTTCCAGAAAATATCAGCTAAGCTGAAATGGAGCGATAATGTTTCTGAAGTTCTGTTTAACAAATAAAGGGCAAGGGGTGGACGGGGAAAATCACTACCTGAAATTAACTGCCGATTCTGTTAAGGATCATTTTGAGGTTGCTAGATGAAATTTTTAGATAGGCATTTGCACAAGTTAATAAATGAGCCCAGAGAGTTGGAGGAGATCATTTATCAGAAGGATGAAGAGAGTGTCTACCTTTTTCCTGCCAAAGGAGGTGTGAGACATCCTTTGCTCTACCTCGTCTTTAGTTTGCCAGTGATAATAATGCTGAGATTTTATCACTGAAAATCATTATCATATATATTAAGCTTCTTCCCAAAACTTTGCTTCTCACACCTAATGTCCCAAGCCAAACCTACACAGTACTAATCCAACGCTATTTGTGGCTTCTGACATAGCGTGTACTCAAGTCTTTTAGTTACTCGGAAGCGGCAACAACCAGGTTGTTTAAACATTGCCAGCTGAACAACCAGGAAGGAGTTTATAGTGTTGAGGGCTGCTAATGTCATAGAAGGAACTGCTTGTAGTAGATCAGGCTTGATGGATTTGGGTGGATTATTCTGTTGTTGGTCAAGATACATTTCTTTCAGAGTTGGTGTCCATGGTACTGAAGCATAAGCTGAGATAGTTGAATCTCCATCTGGGCAGGTCTTTCCATTGAAACGATGATATGATATCAATGTACCACCAATCAGATTAGTTGATATGGCTATTTACCGTATTTTTTGGAGTATAAGACGCACCTAGTTTTGGGGGAGGAAAATAGGGGAAAATATCTACCTACCAGGTATTCATCTGGCTAGCGTCCTTAGTCTGTTCAGCTTCAGTACATTATTTTATCCCCTGGTTAGGGCTGAAAAAAATATTCTTCGAAGGGAGTAGGAATGAAAACAAAGCTACATTTGGAGTATAAGACGCACCCAAATTTTCATCCTCTTTTAGGGAGGAAAAAGGTGCGTCTTATACTCCGAAAAATACGGTAAGTCAGAATAGCTCTCTAAATTAAAGTCCAAATTTTGAAACCTCTTTGAAAGTCCTACTGATCCAGGGGAAGTAAATCATACCAAATTAAGCAAGCTCAGAAGTGCTTAATTGTGGCTTAGTGGCATGCTACAGCAATTAAAAAGGGGAGGGGTTGATGTAGAGAAGATACAAGAAGGTATTTCTGGCCCCTCTAGATTTCGGAGGCCCCCTGATTTTCATTAAATTTGCTGCCATGACAGAAATGTAGTAGTCATGTCAGTTGACAGAAAATCAAGTTTTCCCCTCAAGAAAGTGGGACCAGAAGAATCTGGGGCAGGCTGAATCCAACCTTTTCTTCTTCTGTTTGCAAGTAACTGACTGCTACTTCTTTTTTAGAAAAAAAAATCTGATGCATTAGGAGGACCTTTGTACATAGTGTGCAAGACGACTGATAATAGGAAGTACGATCTTCAATGAAATATGCCTCAAGTGTATCTCTTTCTGGGTGTGATTCCCTTTAAACGGCTGTTGTGAATCCATCACAGTGTCACTCTTACATTTCCTTGTTTGATCTATCCGGAGGGGTATTGAATAATGTCATGGAAAAGAGGAGCTGATGAGTGGTGACAAGTATGACTTTGTCAGTTTAGCCATGCAATTTGATGTGTCTGGAATAAACTGGCTTTAGTCTGGTAGTCTGCAAGTGCCTAGTGGGCTAGGGTTCCCAAATAAATTGGAAGTGTCTTGTAGCATTATCACAGCTGATGCATGTTGGAAGCATGTTGACACTGAATTCAAGCTAGAGTTACTTAGTAAGACCACACCTGGAATACTGCATCCAGTTATGGTCCCCACATTACAAAAAAGGCATTGAGACTTTGGGAAAAGTGCAGAGAAGAGCAACTTTTGCCTGGGGACAAAAACATATGAAGAATGATTGACAGGAGCTGGGTATGGCCAGTCTAGAGAAAAGAAGGACTAGGGATGACATGATAGCAGTCTTCCAATATCTGAGCAGCTGCCACAAAGAAGAGGGGGGTCAACCTATTCTCCAAAGCACCAGAAGTCAAGACAAGAAGCAATGGGTGGAAACTAATCAAGGAGAGAATCAACCTTGAATTAAGGAGAAAGTTCCTAACATTGAGAACAATTAACCAGTGGAACAGCTTGCATTCAGAAGTTGTGGGTGCTTCATCACTGGAGGTTCTTAAGAAGAGACGGGTTAGTCACTTGTCTAAAATGGTATAGAGTCTCCTGCTTGGGCAGGGGGTTGGACTAGAAGACCTCCAAGGTCCCCTCCAGCTCTATTCTGATCGATTGTTTGATTGTTTGATTGAAGATGAGTTGCTATCAGTGCAAAAGGGATCTCGATCATCTAAGATGGTAACATCTGAATCAGGGCCACCATCAGTAAAAGAACAGTTCTGTGGATTTGAATAATGAATAAACTTAGTATGTCACACAAAAGCAACTTTTAAGTCTGCAACCATAACCACTAAGCACTCGCCAAGAGAGCAAGGTTACAACCCCATTGATTTCCAAGCACTACAGCCAAAGGATTGGAGAGGGCAATTGGAAACATTTCGAGGACAGCTCAAGCCAAGCTTCTCTTTAAAGATGGAGAGATAGTTCAGGATTCTCTTAGTCTCATTCAAGGTTCTTTTCTGACATCACTGAAAGAAAGTCACGGTGGACAGCCCTTCCACCATAGTCCCGGTAGAAGTAGGAGCGCTTGGAGCCTTGATTCTTAAGCTGGGAGAAGGCCTCCAACAGGTCCCAGAAACATCATCAGAGCTCACTGTCTCTCTCTCTCTCTCTCTCTCTCTCTCTCTCCCTCCCTCCCTCCCTCCCTCCCTCCTATCTATCTGTCATCTATCATCTATCTGTCTGTATCTCTGTCTGTCATCTATCATCTATCTGTCTGTATCTCTGTCTGTTTATCTGTTTATCAATCATCTAGCTGTGTCTGTCTGTCTGTCTATATCTATAAATCATTTATCTGACTCTGTCTGTCTATTATCTGTCTGTCTGTCTGTCATCAATCTATCATCTATCTATCATCTCTCTCTCTCTCTCTCTCATCTATCTATCTATCTATCATCTATCTCTATACCTATCTATCTCTCTCTCTCTTCTATCTATCTATCTATCTATCTATCTATCTATCTATCTATCTATCTATCTATCTATCTATCTATCTATCTATCTATCTATCTATCTATCTATCTATCTATCTATCTATCTATCTATCTATCTATCATCCCAAATACTTTTTTGTTGCATTTATATACAATATATGCCACCTGTCCTCCTCTCATTTACTGCTGCCAAAAAATATGGAAGAGTCAAGTTGTATTTGAAGGAAACACACTCATACTGCAGGCTCCCACGCACACACCCGTTCTGGCCTTATCCACCTTTTCATCATTAAAAACCATCCGATACTACCTGAAAGGTAAGAACTACTTGACAAATGTACACTCTCGGGGTGAAGGGAGCAAACATGCTAGGAATTCTTGTTCCTCTTCTTCTTTTTTCCTGAATAAACTCAGAAATACAATCCCAGTTACAGTTTTAAGTCTTTGAGGGCTTTTGGGGGGAAAAGTTATAAAAATAAAACCAGCCCATTTCCTTGGAAAAAAAACTACTATAAATAACTACTCTTTGCTTTTTAAAAAATGCTGTGCCATATTCTTATTGAGCAATAGGAAGCAATCAACTCCTGAAAAGTTCTGTGTAAACACTGTGGCTTTTTAATACCTCACCACCTCTATAGTTTGTCCATTTTAAGCCACAGTAATTAAATTTCATATCCGTCCACTTCATGTGGTTTTCTTTTTTCTTTTTTCTTTCTTTTTTCTTTTTGTTGTATGATCTCCGGAGAGACATATTGAAGGCTGCATTGGCTTCCCTCTGCTGCTTTTGTTGATTGACACATTCCTGGAAGAGTCCTTAAGAAACATTGTAATTAGAGTATTTGCATTGCCGGAGACTAGATGACCTTTGGTGTGCTAGTAATTAGAGTCTCCCTATTGTACACTGCTGGTAGGCATTAACCCGACAAAAAAAAAAACCCCAAAAAGGATGGTGAGATTCATTTTGCGAGCTACAAAAAGCCACTTTCCACCAGCATGACAATTAACAGAAGATTATTGTTAAGAACGGTGTAGCATTTTAGGATTGTTGCTCACAGATTTACATCAAAGGAGGAGGGGGAGCAGAGAATGGGCTTGTTTAGGAGTTGAGGTCTACTCAATAGTTTGATTGCTCTTTTTTAAGTTAATTAGATAAGATGGATTTCATCCAGGAGGGTTTGAAGGATGGATGCATTTATATATACAGTATGGTTGTATGTGATCTGCCTGGAATCTTGGTTTAGATAGCGTAGAAAATATATATAATAATATATATGTAGGTTTATATATATAGTATATGCAGGAGTTTTTCTAGGACAGGAGGATATAGGCAGTCAGGATGATTAGGTCTTAAGATTTTGGCCTGTTGGAAGAAATATCCATCTGGTTCAGTTCCAAACTTGGAGAAAGACACTGGAAACATGGGTGCTTGGAAAGATGGTTTAATGGTGAAGCAGAACCACCAACATGGAGTTGAGAGTGAAGGGGTTTTATACCTTCTCTTGGGCTTTGCACTTGAACTTCCTGTTCCTGTGCAAGAACATGTATTCTATTGGCTGTTGTAGGGGTCATAGATGGCTCTGTAGGTTGTCCCAGGTTTGGTTGACGTTTGGAGGGTGTGGTACAACTGGGATGATGCAATGAAGGAGCTTGTGTTCTGAAAGGGTGTTGGGCAATTCCTATTATGGTTGATGGCTTATCCTACCTTTGTTCAGACCTTGCTGCAGCGAATTTTTGCCTATGAATAGAGCTATCTATCTCTTTATCTCTTAAGTGCTGATATCTGCTGAAGGCTATTAAGCTGCTTTCCAAGAGCACGATTCTCCATTTCTCATCCAGGAAAATATAATATTGAGAAATTTTAATATTTCTCAAAATATTTCATTCTTCTAGGAGAGGGGTGGGTGCTAACTTTCTACATGCCAATGTAATCATTGTTGTTTTGGGGTTGCATAAAAGCCAAAAAACCAATGTGATCCAGTTGTGCGTCATTTCCAAACAACTCAGATTTCTGTAAAATGTGTGTTGGAAGAAATGTCCATCTGGATTCAGTTCTAAGTGGGAAGAAAGACACTGGAAACATGGAGGCTGCTTGGTAAGATGGTTTAATAGTGAAGTAGAACCACCAAGCACGTGTGATTCTGGGTAGAAGACCACATGGAGTGGAGAGTAAGGTATATTTATACACTCTCTTGGGCCCTGCCTTAGAGCTTCCTGTTCCTGTGAATCGGGCAGGTATCCCATTGGTTGCTTTAGGGGTCATGTGCAAATCCTAGGAGTTTGTCTGAGATAAGTCTGGTTGGGATGATGTAATGTCCCTAGGTGATTTTGCAATGCAGTGAGCCCTGCTGTTAGTTGGGTAGAGGGCTAATCCTATCATGTCCTGAGGGCCATGTCTTAATCCCATCACCCTGGAGCTGAAAGGGGGGCAGGGAGCTGCAGGGAGCTGCTTTGTCTTTAAAAACATGTTTCTCCTTTTCTCATCCAGGGAAATATAATATTCTGTCTTTTTAAAATATTTCCTAGAATATTTCATTCTTCCAAGAAGGGTGGGTGCTAACTTTCTTCATGCGCATGTGCCAATTGATTAGTAAAATTGCACATTGGGAAAGAATTGTTTAATTTAAATAGAATTGCCCTAAAGCAAAGATTTCAACAAAGTCACATGTTTGTTCAATCTGTGGCCTGAGGATGGATGATTGATTACTAATGTCAAAGTCTACATTCTCTCTTTTAGTCTCATTGCAACTAAGGCTGCACAAATATAAATAAATATACCATTTATTTTTAAGAAGCAGATTAGGAACTCTACACCAAATATTTGTAAGCTCTACATCAAATACATTTCTCCAGACTTTCAAAAGACCCCATAAATACCCTGTTTCCCCCAAAATAAGACATCCCCTGATAATAAGCCCAATCGGGCTTTTGAGTGCATGGCAATAAGGCCAAGCGCTTATTTCAGGATTCAAAAAAATATAAGACAGGGTCTTATTTTCGGGGAAACACGGTACTAGTAAATGCTATTTCAACAGAGACTCAGAAGATTTATTTATTTATTTATTTATTTATTTATTTATTTATTTATTTATCAATCAAACATGTACAAGATAGCAGGTATAAATATGAACATGGACATGAATGAAGGAAATGAATACAAATAAATGGGGACAGTAGGACAGGGACGGTAGGCACGCTGGTGCGCTTATGCACGCTCCTTTTACGGACCTCTTAGGAATGGGGTGAGGTCCACGGTAGACAGTTTAAGGTTGAAGCTGTGAGGGTTTGAGGATGTAACAACGGAGTCAGGTAGAGCATTCCAGGCGTTGACCACTCTGTTGCTGAAGTCGTATTTTCTGCAATCGAGTTTGGAGCGGTTTACCTTGTGTTTGTATTGATTGTTTGCCTGTGTATCATTGAGGTTGAAGCTGAAGAAGTCGTTGACAGGTAAGACATTGTAGCGGACAATTTTGTGTACTATGCTTAGATCAGGCTGCAGGCGGTGCAGTTCCAGATTGTCCAAGCCCAAAATTTCAAACCTGGTGGCATAAGGGATTCTATTGTGAGTAGAGGATATAGGAAAATTTTCAAGGGAAGGTGAATCTCAGCTACTAGTTACACCACCAATCTTTAAAAATGTTTGTCACATAAACAACAGGTGTGAGTTGTTACACCCTGCCAAAAAATTTCAGTGCCATTACAAATCCCCGTCCACGTGAGAGATTGACATTTTCAACGGCTTTAATGGGTTTGTGTAAAGAATAATAAAACAAGTTGATATCCAAGAATAAAAAAGTTCATTTCAAAAAGATACACTCCATATTATAAATTTAAATGAAATGAAATGAAATAAAATAAAATAAAATGTTCTGGCATTGGAGGCCTAAAGAGCCCTGGTGTCTTTTCTATGAAAAGGAAGCAGATGGAAAACTGATTCGTGAATTTAATTCTACCCCAAATTTGCTTGCAGCATTCTAGGTTATGACTGACAGTTTGGCAAATCTTTCCTATGCATTTGCCACTGTAAACATTTTCTCTCTCCAGGTTCAAATGCTTGAGGAATTTGATTTTTGCAAATTCTTATATGAAACTACCTTACTCTATGCTCAGGGGAGAGAAACTCAGCTATTCATCAAATGTTGCACTTATCCTACTTTGCAATACTTTTCTTAGCAGTTTAAATGTATCAAAATACACATTGATATAGAGAGAGAGGAGAGAGAGAGAGATGGGGTGGGGAGAGAGAGAGAGAGAGAAGGAGAGATGGATGATATACCAATGTGTCAATCATAGAGTTAGCATTCAGATAGATGAATTATGAACTAAATAAGCTTTGTAGGATCCAGTCTGAGTCGGTCACTCAGGCCAAAAGTCTTCTAAACTTTCAGACTCATGGTGGAGCCCATCCTCAGAGAACTTCTCTCTAGCAGAATGTGTTCTTTGCGCTATTTTGTGTGTTGCATTTCTCTGGTGCCTGGTTGAGGGTGGCTTTTTAGTTGTTGATTGAGTGTTGATGGCCATCTATTAAGTCACTGGCTGTTGTTTCCTTGTGCTTCCAAGCCCTTGGCTTGACAAGCTAGCGGTAAATCAGCACTCTTGTTGACTGACAAAGTCAACCTCTTTGAAGAATCTCTTTGTGGAGCTGGGGTGGGTGTGGCCCTTGTGTGATGCATCCGGCCCACCAGTTTGACACCCTTGATCTAGAGGGTGAAAAGGGGAATATGATAAACGTAAGACAAGTGAAAACGATATTTCTCCATAGTGGGTGGAGCTAACCTCCAAGAATGGGAGGACACCATCCCTTCAGCCAATGAGGACTGAGTCTGTCAAATTGTGTTTCTTCGTCCTCCTGCCTTAATTCTCCCTCTTTGACTCAGTCCTTGGCCTGAACAGGATGTGTGTTTTCTCGCTCCCATTCTTTGGAGGTTTCCTTTCCATCGGTCATCGAGTTTTAAACTGTGAGTTCTCCCCAACTGACTGTTTTGACATTGGAGTCGCTGGATCGAGGGCAGCGAGGGCTTCAGCTCTCTCCGCCTGCCGAGCTCAAGCCAAGGGCCATTGCAATCCAAGGGGGTGGTTCCCTTCATTCCGGCCTTGGTATCTTTGTTCTGCTTATCACTGTCTGGCTCAGATTGAGGTGTTGTGGTCTGGCCCTGACAGCATTCTCATCGCTCACTGTCATAGTTTGCCCAATTGTCACTGGAGTTGTCGCCCTCGTGTGACCAATGGCCAGGAGAGCTTTTGGCAAGGGGGTGACAGCATGGACTAAATTTCGCCACAGTGGATTGCGCTTATGCGGCTGGCTGTCATCTGCCCTCCGGCATAGGGGTCTTTGCCCCACAGGCAGGTATTGCTGCCTGCAGTTTGGCTGCCTGTTTTTTGCTGCCATCTTCCGATGAAAACTGCTGGCCTCCCCTCAGAGCCAGCCTGGATTTCTGACTGTCTCCCCAGCACAAATTTGTACAGCTCATTCCGGCTGCAGCGGCAGCCATTGTCATTTGGCCACACAGTGGGGAGGCAGCAATCTTTTTGCTACCAGAGGCTGCTCTGTGCAATGGTTGCCATTTTGGCTGCAATATGGCCATCTGGTTGTCATGGTAGCCATTTTGGAGACATGGTGGCCATTTTGTCTCTCCTGGGACACTAGAGTCAGCCATTTTGAGTGTTGCACTGGCCATTTTAAGCCCACTTTGTCCATTTATAATAGTGGTGGCCATTTTCTAGGACAGTGGCCATTTTTACCACCTAGGTATGGCAGACGCAGGCAAGAGCAAGCATAAAAGCCACTCAACCAAGAGCCAGCATACAGTGCCAGCAGCCTTGGTCTCAGAGACCTCTCCTGCCATGGCTGGGCATTCCTCCCACAGGGGGCGGTCACCCTACCCAGGTTCCTCTGCCTCTGCCAGCTTGAATAAAGTCTCCAGGACCACCAGAGCGATGAGAGTCGCATGGCTAAGGCACTGGACAAGATTTGTGCTAGGTCTAGTCGTGACAAACAGGTCCCTGGTCAGGTGCATCCAGAGGGGCCCGCCTCATGGCCAGGAGTGACCTGGATGATGGCCAGGCTGGGGTAGCATCCCTTCATCTCATGGAAGCCATGTGCTTGGACAATCCAGATCTGAACGTTGCTGATAAGGACATTTGGGAGGCACTTCCACCCTGCACAGCACTGAGGCACTTTTCGTCTCTTTCCAGCCCACTTCCTTGGGACAAAAGGTGTCCTCCTCCACCGTGGTGCCCTGGCTGCATAGCGAAATAGCGAAGGCTTATGACCTGCAGTCCTTGGCACAACCTACCAGAGTGACAGCACACTCAACCCATAGTGCTGCTATGACAGCTGCGTGGTCCACTCAAGCATCCATTGAGGAGGTCTGCCGGGTGGCCACTTGGGCCTCACTGACTCCCTTTATCCGCCACTATAAAATTGACGTTTTTGTGTTGGCTGAGGCGGCCTTTGGTCACAGAGTTCTCCAACGCGTGGTGCCTTGGACTGGGGAAGCCGACCAGACTTAGCCCTCCCAACGGACAGACTGCTTTGGTATGTCCCATTCTTGGAGGTTAGTTCCACCCACTATGGAGAAGGGGTGTTGGTCTTACCTGATATGCCTCTTCTCATAGGGTGGAGCTAACCTCCAATCCTGCCCAAAGTTAGTCTAGTCTGGACATCAAATTGTTTTCTTCTACTTTGTTGGACCTTGGGAGCTGCACACTGAGTATGTCCATTGTCCTTTGTCAAAGAGAGGTAATTAAGGCAGGAGGACAAAGAAACACAATTTGACAGACTCAGTCCTCATTGGCTGAAGGGACCATGTCATCCCATTCTTTGAGGTTAGCTCCACCCTACGAGAAGAGGCATATCAGGTAAGACCAATGCCTTACCAATGCTTGAGTAATTGGGTTACCATTCTGTTTCACACAGATGAAATGTAGAGATGAGACACACATGCTAATTTGGAGAATTTCGGTTCTAAAGGTAGCGTTATTTCGTTGGGAATGAGAACAGAATGAAATTGCATACGTGTTTGTCGAGATTTCATCTTTTAACCGTGCTTTCACTTGCATGCAACCAAATTCAAATATATAAAATTTATAGGAGGTTAAAATATATATGTATATCACCCAGACATTTTTCATACTAAATCTTCTATTTTGTGCCTTTTCTTCTAAATCAGTTATTTTTTTTAAAAAAAGGATATTGCATGAAAAGGAAATATAGTTCTCATTGCATGTGGCCATTCATATTGTAGTCAAACACTTAATAATATTTTGTGAGCCACCTTGGAGTTGTGGTGATGGTGCCAGGCTATCAACCAGGAGACCATGAGTTCTCATTACATCTTAGGTACTATTTAGCCAGATGGGTGATCTTAGGCCAAGCCCTCTTTCCAAGCCCTAAGAAACAGGCAGTGGCAAATCACTTCCCCCAAAAAAATATTGCCAAGGAAACTGCAGTCACTAGGAATCAAAAATTAATTTGAAGGCACAAAACAATACAACACTAGAGAATTCTTTGTGTAGAGTTGTACTATTCAAAAGTATGAAAAACTAGACTTCCTTAACATCGATCAAACAACAGAGAGTTCTGAAAAATTCTCCAATTCAGGATAATTTAGTCATCATTGCTTTGCAGTGCCGATAACATATTTTTTATAGATTAGCATCCTCTGTGCAAATTAGCCTAATGCTGGGAAGATTGAAATTCAACCATAGAGACTCAACAGGGAACTTTGGATCTGTCATACCTCTTGTAAGCCATCCTGTGCTTCTAGAAGAAAAGTAGACAATAAGACGGGAGAAAAAAAGTTAGAGCTGTCATTTGGGATATTTATTAAACATCAATAACAATAGTCAAGAACCGTGCTTACAAATCAATAGTGAAACTGAACTCTATTCTATTTCACATGTAATTAGGAACTCAATACCACTGTTACCAGAGCTGGTGTTGGGAGTGTGTGATGTCTGACAATTTAGCTTAAATCATCTTTATTGCATTTTTTTCTTTCCCTATTTCAAAAAATAAAATAAAACAGCCTCCATAAATTGTACTCACTGGTGGGTAAAAATGTTGGAAACTAAATTTGTCAGTTTGCTTCAACCTTTTCACTAAAGATGGCAGAAGGGAATTATGATGCTATAGTCTGTTCATCTGTAATTTCACACTCCTACACCCTGGGAAACACAAGACAAATCTCAAGAGATTTCTCAGTGTAAAACAGTTTTAATTAGTAAATAATTCACATTCAGAGCAAATCCTATGTACTTAAGCATACTACCACGTTGTAGGACTTTCTGATTTCTCAGTCATGGGGTTAAGATATTTCATCTCTCCAAAGGGTTTTGTTTTTCAATGCACAAAGAAACATTAATGATAGTGTGACTCGCAAGTGACATAGATAGGTTCCTCCTTGTTCGATGCGTCACATGTGCCTCTTCCATCGTTTCCTTTAACCTGACACCATGATCTGCCCCACTAGTACATAACGTCCCCCTCTCATTCTTCTCCCACTTCTTTAATAATAACATGGACACTGCTTTTATTAAATATAGACACACTGAAAAAAAATGTCAATGCCCAGTTGAGTATAGAATCAGAATAGAGCTGGAAGGGACCTTCGAGGTCTTCTAGTCCAACCCTCTACTCAAGCAGGAGATCCTATACTATTTCAGACAAGTGACTGTCTAGTCTCTTCTTGAAAACCTCCAGTGATGAAGAATCCACAACATCTGAAAACAAGCTGTTCCACTGGTTACTTGTCCTCTGTTAGGAAGTTTCTCCTCAATTCTAGGTTGCTTCTCTCCTTGATTAGTTTCCATCCATTGTTTCTTGTCCTGCCCTCTGGTGCTTTGAAAAATAATTTGACCCCTTCTTCTTTGTGGCAGCCCCTCAAATACTGGAATACTGCTATGATGTGACCCCCTAGTCCTTCTTTTCTCTAGACTAGCCAAACCCAAATCCTATAACCTTTCTTCATATGTTTTAGACTCCAGGCCTTTAATAATCTTAGTTGCTCTGCTTCGCACTTTTTCCAAAATTTCAACATCTTTTCTGTAATGTGGAAAGCAAAACTGGAAGGATGCAGTATTTCAGGTGTGCTCTTACTAAGGCTTTATAAAGTGGTAGTAATACACTTATTACAAATACTAATACAGCTGCTGTCATTTGTCCAAAAGCAGTTTCTGTTGATTTTCCTTCTTTAATAATATGTAGGGTGCTGACTTTGGGATCCACCTTGATGAGCGTCTTGGTTTGTATTTGTATTTGTTTATTTGTCAAGCATCTATGATTATAAGCAAAGTATAAACAGTAAAACATAATTGAATATATATGTAATAATACAAGCATGAATAAGAGTAAAAGAGGTATGAATATATGGGTACATTAGGACAGGAACGGTAGGCACGATTGTGCTCTTATGCACGCCCCTTACCGACCTCTTAGGAATGGGGTGAGGTCGATGGTAGATAATCTGAGGTTGAAGTTTTTGGGATTTGGGGAAGAAACTACTGAGTCAGGTAAAGTGTTCCAGGCGTTGACAACTCTGTTGTTGAAGTCGAATTTTTTGCAATCAAGTTTGCAAGGTTTACATTAAGTTTGCATCTATTATGAGCTCGTGTATTATTGGGGTTGAAGCTGAAGTAGTCGTTAACAGGTAGGATATTGTGGCAGATAATTTTGTGAGCTACACTTAGGTCAGATAGAAGGCGGCATAGTTCTAAATTTTGAAGTCCCAAAATTTCAAGTCTGGTTTCATAAGGTATTCTGTTGTGAACAGAGGAATGTAATACTCTTCTTGTGAAGAATCTCTGGACATTCTCAATTGTGTTAATGTCAGATATGTAGGTTCCAGACAGATGAGCTGTATTCAAGGATCGGTCTAGCAAATGTTTTGTATGCTCTGGTTAAGAGTACAATGTTACCAGAGAAGAAGCTACGCAAGATTAGGTTAACCACTCTTAATGCCTTCTTAGCTATGTTGTTGCAGTGGGCTCTGGCACTTAGATCGTTAGAGATGAGTGCTCCAAGGTCCTTTACTGATTGAGGATTATCATCAAGGTCATGATCATAAAGTTTGTATTTTGTGTTTTGATTATTTTTGCCAATGTGTAAAACTGAGCATTTGTTGATTGAGATTGGTAGTTGCCACTTGTTTGACCACTCAGGTACAGTATATAGTCAAGGTCTTTTTGAAGGGTTGTAGTATTGTTTGTGGTGTTGAATAGTTTAACACCTCATCTGCGAAGAGGACGCAGTTGCTTTGTATAATATCACAAATGTCATTTATGTAAAGAATGAAGAGAGTAGGTCAAGGATCTCGATCCTAAAGTATCACTGAACCAAGGCAGGATCCATTCTGGGTCAGTCACCGGGACCAGAGCTTAGTCTTCTAAGCTTTCAGACTCATGTTGAAGCCCACCCTCAGGGAACTTCTGGTGTGAGAGAAATTCCCTGAAGATGAGCTCCGAAACCTCTGGTCTCGGTAATCAACCCAGATTGGATCCTGAAACATTCTGCTGCTTTCATTCGTGAGCCAAGGCAGCCTCCTCTGGATCATTGTTTGCCGTGTACTTCATATAGCCACAATGCATATTTGACATTTCAGTTTACTGGACAAGAATGAAACACTGCAGGCCAGATATTTGCACATTCCTTTGTGAGGAAAACACTTGTTCAATTCTTATTTTGAGAGAAAATATTTAAGTTTCTATGCATCTACTAGTTAATGAAATCTTTTGAGAATTAAACAAGTGAAAATTGAGCAGAATATAAAAGGAAAACAGGTGGAAGGAACACATACTTTTCCATTTCTTTCTGCCTTACCCTTATATTATTGAAGATGTGTTAGGAAGCAGTAGCAAGAATTCTGTTTGATTTTAAATAAACCCATTTATCACAATAGTTAGACCAAAATCTCCATGGGATAAACAGGAAAAGCATCTGCAAGCGGTAGGATACAACATCACACATGGTATGTTTTTTTTTAAATCTCCTTCCAGAAAAGTATATAAAAGATCTTCTCCAGTAAATAGGTTTCTCTGAGTCCTTTGAAGATGAGTAGTACAGCCCAAATCAGTTGCAATGCTTTTCTGCATTGAGGTATTCCTGCAGTTCTTTTCAACTGAAATATTCAATACAAAGAGACATGCCAGTAAAATTCTGCAGAGGGCAAAGGGAATTGATTTTAGAGTCCTATTAAGCATCTAAAGGATGAGGACTGTTGGGACTAGCAAAAGTAATGTTAGTTCTCTTAGTTGGCTTCCCAGAAAATTGTTAGGTATCTTTGCTTCCCGATCCTGTTACTTCAGGATCTCCGTTATGGAAATCCGGTCATTAAACTCCGAATATGTACCACAGATGTGCAAATGGCAAAATCTGCCAAATTCTCATTGATTCTACAGAATTAAAAAGATTTTGTACCATTTCTCCATTCATCTGCATTTTTTTCCCTTAAAAAGTGCTTGAACAACAATATACCCAAGCTTTCCTGGCATTTATCTTAAGTATCTGATTTTAATTACATTAATTTACTCCAAAGGAAACTTGTTTGGCTGTTAGATTATGGGTTAAAATAACTTTGGTCTGAATTTTCTGAGATAGTCAGTCTCTCTCTCTCTCTCTCTCTCTCTCTCTCTCTCTCTCTCTCTCTCTCTCTCTCTCTCTCTCTCTCTCTCTCTCTCTCTCTGTGTGTGTGTGTGTGTGTGTGTGTGTGTGAGAGAGAGAGAGAGAGAGAGAGAGAGAGAAAAGAAAGAAAAAGGAAGAAAGAAAAGAAAGGAAGGAAGAAAGAAAGAAAGAAAGAAAGAAAGAAAGAAAGAAAGAAAGAAAGAAAGAAAGAAAGAAAGAAAGAAAGAAAGAAAGAAAGAAAAAACGAACATGTGTCTCCGCACACACATACTATGAATGACTTCTGGATATATTATGCTTCATATCTGTGCTAAGGAAAGCTAATTTGCTTAATCACCCAAAATTGGACAGACTATTGAGCTAATTGGATCTTTCCTTTTGGGACAACAGTGGAGATGATCAAGACTCTTAACTGTGTTAGACAATGTCAAAGTTTGGGTTAGACAGTGTCAAAACATAGAGGCTTATCCTAATGTTACATGACCAATCGGGCTATCAAGAGTTTGGTGCAAAACTCTGGAAAGCTACTCGATGAAGCAAAGAGAATTCTCTATACAGACATATCTACAGTGTTATTATTAGTGTTCTCCTAAAATTGCTGTACGCTGCCCTGAGTCCCTCGGGAGTAGGGCGGCATAGAAGAACCAATAATAAATAAAATAAATAAATAAATAAATAAATAAATAAATACAGAGCTTTACTTTGTTGTGCTTTGCAGACATGGGTTGTTGTTGTTGTTTTAATCTCCAGCAACAAAGATTACAATTTGATGAAAGCTCAGATTTGGATTAGCATTTTGTGCAATAAACTATTTTTTAATTAAGGTATGTACTTTTATTTAGCCACAATATTTAGCCATAATAGAAAGAGGGCTGAGAAATTATCTACAGACACATCACATATCTACAGACTCATCTTCCCTCATGATGACACTATAGGGCATTTGCACGCCAAAATAACTAGACACAAAGACAGGTTTTCCCCCACCCCATGCCATCACTCTGCTAAACAACTAATTCCCACAACACTGTCAAACTACCTAGTATTACTATCATTCTTCCCATCTTTTCTAGTACCTATTTCCTTATCTTCTTATGACTATAACTCTGTTTCTTGTATCTTACGATTTATATTAATTGTTTTATTTAGCATCCTAGAATGATTTATGTTAGTTGCTTATTTAGTATACCATGATTATCACTAAGTGTTGTAACTTATGATTTCTGCTGAATGTGTCTATGACAGTGTTTCCCAACCTTGGCAACTTGAAGATATCTGGACTTCAACTCCCAGAATTCCCCAGCCAGCGAATGCTGGCTGGGGAATTCTGGGAGTTGAAGTCCAGATATCTTCAAGTTGCCAAGGTTGGGAAACACTGGTCTATGATGATTATGATCATGATTTATCACTTGTTGCTTTTATGTACACTGAGAGCTTATGCACCGGAGACACATTCTTTGTACAGTATGTCCAATTACACTTGGCCAATAAAGAATTCTATTCTATTCTATTCTATTCTATTCTATTCTATTCTATTCTATTCTATTCTATTCTATTCTATTCTATTCTATTCTATTCTATTCTATTCTATTCTATTCTATTCTATTCTATTCTATTCTACCCTACCCTACCCTACCCTACCCTACCCTACCCTACCCTACCCTACCCTACCCTACCCTATTCTATTCTATTCTATTCTATTCTATTCTATTCTATTCTATTCTATTCTATTCTATTCTATTCTATTCTATTCTATTCTATTCTATTCCTTTCTGCTCTGCTCTGCTCTGCCCTGCCCTGCCCTGCCCTGCCCTGCCCTACCCTACCCTACCCTACCCTACCCTACCCTACCCTACTCTACTCTACTCTACTCTACTCTACTCTACTCTATATTCCATACTTAATAGACTATAGGGTAAGCATGACTTTTCCATGAGCAGGGATACCCAAAGATTCATGTGAGTCACTTGATTGTGATGGTCTGGAACCAAGTCTGCAGGCATACTTCTGAGGTATGCCTGTATCCTTTTTGCCATGGACTGGATGTTCAGAATTTTTGCATTCAAAATCTTCCCGGTTTCAACTCCAGCCAACAGCCCATATGGGAAAAAAGAAATGCTTTTTCGTTATCCATAGGTTGTGTAACTGCTTTCCAGAATGAGCTGCCTGTTTTTTCTTACAAGCCAGTTAAACATGAGCTCTTCCTTGATGCCGAATTCTGTGAAATTCCACATCCTGCAATAGCTCTGGCTACAGAATAGTTTTAACCAGCTGCAGTCAGAGCTTAGACAGTGGGTTCCCGATGAGGAGAATGTTCTTTGTTTTCTGCTTCTTTCCACTCTTCAGATTCTTAATTTGTTTTGCCAACATGTCTGCTTTTTTATTTTTCATTTTTGCACACCTGCCTTCTTCCTTGGAGTGTGTTAGTCCTTCTCTGAGAATCAGTCGTGAGAAGCTTGCAACCCAATGCCTGATTGCAAAGTTAGCGGAGCTTGAGTGCAATTACTGCAGCTCCACAGCCCTTGCACATTAAAGCCAGTGTTAATTGTTTCCCATTTTGGGCGGGGGGGAAATCCTTCTAATAGGATAAAAACCAAAGACATGATTTTTTGTAGTTAAAACAGCAGAAAATAAAGAGATTCGCTTCTGATTAATGACAGCAATATGGAATTATGGGCATGCAAGGAAGCACGCTAAAGAGGTTTGCGCGATGCCAGCGAAACTTGCCATTGTATCATGCTGAAAGAAGTTAGATCAGAAGTATGGCTCAGCATAAGCACCTCCCTCAATTGTTTTTTGCTGCTGGGAAGGAGGGATACTGACATATTTTCCTGCTAGAGGACAACATAGTAATAGCCCTTAGACTTATAGACCGCATTACAGTGCTTTATAGCCCTCTCTAAGTGGTTTTACAGAGTCAGCATATTGCCCACAACAATCTGGGCCCTCAGTTTACCCACCTCGGAAGGATGGAAGGCTGAGTCAACCTTAAGCCTTGTGATATTTGCAGGCAGCCAACAGTCAGCAGACGTAGCCTGCAGTACTGCACTCTAACCACTGCGCAACCACAGTCCTTCCTTCCTTCCTTCCTTCCTTCCTTCCTTCCTTCCTTCCTTCCTTCCTTCCTTCCTTCCTTCCTTCCTTCCTTCCTTCCTTCCTTCCTTCCTTCCTTCCTTCCTCCTTCCCTTCCCTTCCCTTCCCTTCCTTTCTTAGCACTTATATACCACTTCAAAGTGCTTTACAACCTTCTCTAAGCAGTTTTACAGAGTCAGCCTATTGCCCCCAACAATCTGGGCCCTCAGTTTACCCACCTCGGAAGGATGGAAGGCTGAGTCAACCTTGAGCCTGGTGAGATTTGAACTGCCAAATTGCAGGCAGCCAACAGTCAGCAGACGTAGCCTGCAGTACTGCACTCTAACCACTGCGCAACCACAGTCCTTCCTTCCTTCCTTCCTTCCTTCCTTCCTTCCTTCCTTCCTTCCTTCCTTCCTTCCTTCCTTCCTTCCTTCCTTCCTTCCTTCCTTCCTTCCTTCCTTCTTCCCTTCCCTTCCCTTCCCTTCCTTAGCACTTAAATACTGCTTCACAGTGCTTTACAGCCCTCTCTAAGTGGTTTTACAGAGTCAGCCTATTGCCCCCAACAATCTGGGTCCTCCTTTTACCCACCTCAGAAGGATGGAAGGCTGAGTCAACCTTGAGCCTGGTGAGATTTGAACTGCTAAATTGCAGGCAGCCAGCAGGCAGCAGACGTAGCCTGCAGTACTGCACTCTAACCACTGCGCCACCGCGGCTCTTCTAAGATATTAGTAGGTTTGTTTTCTGGCCTACTGTGTGATAGATATTCTGTGCATTCATTTTATTTTATTTTATTTTATTTTATTTTATTTTATTTTATTTTAAGAAAGTTCAAAACTTAGTCCACCTTATTTGATTGCTTGTTTTAAAGGCTTTATAAAGGACAAACACACAAATGATGAGAGCAAGTGAAACTATATGAGAAAAGGGAATCACACAGGCTATCTCTTTTCATCCATTGGTTCTGGCTCACACGGACTGAGATCTCAGTGTGAGGAGAGGTTTGTGTGTGTTGACTTCTGCCTTTTAGCATTGACTATATAGAGTAAAGGAAGCATTGGGCAAGAAGTATGCTTCAGACTATACTTGCTATGGGTAGCAGTGAAGTCCTTATAATGATGTGTCTCTACTTGGAGATCACAGCCATGCAAGCCTCGGAATTCTTTGAAACTCTCTATGGAACCAAAAGTTGACTATGAAGAAACAGGACAGAAAGAGTATTGATTGTTTTCAATACTCTTTTGGTGTTGGAGAAGATTTCTGAGAATACCATGGCTAACCAAGAAAATAGACAAAGGGATCATCAAGCAAATCAACTCACACTACTTACTCAAGCCATCAATGAACAGGCTCAAATTATCCTAGTTTAGACACATTATGTGAAGACCCAAATCTCTTCAGAAATCCATAAAGCCAGAAAGGTGGAAGGAAAAAAGAAATAAGAAAATGACCAACAGCAAGATGGATTTGATTACAGTGGTGGGTTTACCACTGGAAGATCAGTTTGAAGAAGGTATATATCCTTGTTTGCTAAAAGTCATTACTGACTTGATGACACAGAGTCACTCAGAACCTAGATGATATTCTGAATATTGAGAGAGATATAGTTTTATGAAAATATTTAGATATTTGTTTCAGTGAATCCGTAAATGAAAAGTAGCGGTCGCAATTCTACATAGTTCAGAGTTTTTGTTGTTGTTCAGTTGTTAAATTGTGTCTGACTCTTTGCAACCCCATGGACCATAGAATGCCAGCACCTCTGTCCTCTGCTATCTGCCACAGTTTGCTCAAATTTATGTTCATCACATCAATGACACTACCTAACCATCTCATCTTTCTGTCCCTTTCTCCATTTGCCTTCAATCTTTCCCATCATTAGGTTTTTTTTCCAATGAGTATGGAGTTAAAGACCATATATTTCTGCACATTTGAATGATTATTCTTCATGTGAGTTTTTTCTAACTTCATGTGAGTCATTTCTAACTCAAACAATGAATCTTGCAAGTGCAGAAGTTTACTCACTCTTTCAAACAGAAGTTGGTAGAAATGCTTAATAGGTCATCTTGGCGAGTTGATATAAACTATTGACACGGTCCCTAAAGTGGGATGCATAAGTGCAAAACTTTACTACTTGATAATGGGGATCCTTTAAAATGTTAATTAGGGCCAGAATGAATTACATAATAGGGCTATGATTAAAGCAAAAAAAAAAAAACCCTTCTGTTTATTTATTCATTGTTCTTGATCTCTGTGTCTGTTTGTTCTAAGACAGTGAGGTCAAGCTGTTCGTTTGGCTAAATTCATATTTTGTACTTTAACCCCTGAAAAGTGTCATCATGTTTAAGAATTGCAGTATTTCTTAAAACCAGCCCATCACTTTGCAAACATTTCTATAATTTAGCAGGAATGGATGTTCTACCTATTAGAAACTGCCCTTCCTGCCAATTACATCACAAAATATTAAACTACATAGACTGGGAAATGGATATGTAGCTCAAACTTTCTTGCATCGATTTCTACAAAATTTGTTACACTTTATCTTACATCCTGCACATTTCATTTCATTCTGTCAAAAAATTGAACATGGTACAGCCATTTACATTTTGGCTACCCCGTAATATGGGAGAATGTGTCCCTGCATTTGCAAATAATACTCTGATCTGACCATAGGTTAGTTTCATATGCTTTCAGAGTCAACCATTTCAGACGTTTAGAACTAGTTATTGGAGCTTAGAATTCTATGGGATGAATTTTGCATTTCTCTGAAGAATTGCTTCTAAGAGACAGTTAACATGAATATCATATATTTCGTCTTATCAGCAAATATTAGAAGAATGTTTAGCAAGTAAATACCTACTAAGGAAGAAGTATTATCTAATTGCCATAAAACTTATTTCGTTTAACTCCAATATTCTGATTAGCAGAAAATGTCCAGGGGTATTTTTTTTTCTTTTCTTAATATTTATTTATAAATAAAATACAAAGAAAAAAAATAAAAATAGGAAATTAAGAGAAGAAAAGAAGCGGGGAAAAGAAGGTGTGAAGTACAAGAGGAAAAAAAGAAGAAAAAAGGCGTTGACTTCCAACTTTTTTAGCACAGTTCAAGATAAACACACTCCAACCTCAACTTTTTGCTTATACACATTAATATATAACTAGCCATTTCTATAACTATAACAAATCTATCTGATTGACAAACTATAACTATAACAAATCTGATTGACATAACCAAAGTCAACGTTTCATTTTCATCACAAGCACAAAATCCAGAAGTGGTAAAGTTCAGGGTTATTTTTGTCCTTGATTTGAATTAAATTAGGGCATCTCTATAACCAAAGCTTTCTTACTGACCTCTAAGACATTTTGCAAAAAAACAAAACAAAAAAAAACACAACTGAACCTGTCAGTTCAGGTTCTCCGTTCCCTTGCATGCACTTTAAATCAGAAGCCAGCCTGGAACAAGAAACCAGACACTTGTCTGTCATTTTCTGTTGAGCTTTGAAACTTGCATCATGCATTTTTAAAAAGCATTTTTGCCTGACCGGGTCCTTGATTGTCATTGTTAAGATTCCCAGATGGTCTGGCTTAGTTCAAGGCTTTGCCGCACCAGCCTAGTCAATGCTCTCTAGTGGTGGCAGCTGCTGAGTTTCAGCTTGTTGCGGAGTCTCCTGCCCTAGTGAGCAACTTTGTGAGTCTGCACTGTGGCTCTTATGTGTAACTTCAGTAATGCCAAGCAAGCAGTTTGATCTGTGTTTGCCTGTCATCTCTCAACAACTCAAGAAATTAGAGCACATCTGCCTTTCTTTTCCCTTCCATCTGTCAGTTGCTCACATCTTTCCTTCTATTGCATAGACAACCTTGCTTCCCTCCTTATGGCAGTACACATGTCACATCAACCAGTAGGGGTGCATTGCACATATATATGTACTTCTTTAAAAAAAATCATATAGTATAAAATGGGGAAATAGTCAGTGTTCTTGCTATTCTTACTATTTTTTTTAAAGAAAAATCTACTTTGTCACTAAAACTAACTTAGATCTTCTCCAAAGAGCACCACTGACTGGAAGTGTATAGGAAAGTCTAGTTTCAATTATTCGAGTCCTTTTGTAAAAAAAAAAGTCCTATGATTAAACTACAGTTATTGCAATTGTCCTTATCACAAATATCAGGGATTGGTTAGTAGCCGAAGAGCTGAGCTAAGCTTTGTAGATTTCGCTAAAAAGCAGAGTAAGAATGCAGGTAATATAAAGAAGTGGACACTAGATTAGTAGAAGAAAGAGAAAGCCCAGTTGTCGTCGTCTTCTTCTTCTTCTTCTTCTTCTTCTTCTTCTTCTTCTTCTTCTTCTTCTTCTTCTTCTTCTTCTTCTTCTTCTCTTCCTCCTCCTCCTCCTCCTCCTTCTCCCTCCCTCGCTAATCAATAATCCGTAATCTATAATCCCTTTCCTCTTTTTCCTCCTATGTCTAATAAGCCAGATATAAATTCTTTCAATCCATGAAGATTGACTGAGTAAAAATTCTGAACTATCATACACTGACTTACAGACTGCTAACTACCTTTTATGGTTTCCGATTCCAAAAATACAAGAAATATACAGTTTCTAGTTGGGAGTGGCTCTTTTCTTGGAGAATGACCTAGAAGTATGCTCACTAGTGAATCCAACTCAGAATTGTATTTTCTGTCTAAAACTTCATACAAAAGCCAAATCTGGAATTAGTGGGAACCAACTACAGGTTTTCTATGAACCTGCTGGTGTTAGACATAAAAAATCAGGACCATCCATTAGATTGCAGAAGAGAGGATATATTCAAGCCTATACACAAGAATCTGGTCAACTGAAATTCAACACTAAATTGACACCAGATAAGGGTCAATGGAATTCAGGAGAGGTTGGACTTGGACCACTTGTGGGAACACAATGACTCTAAGCTGATTACGTGCTTCACTCCACCCACCTGCTCTTCTACAGCTAGCAGCTAAAAGGCTCTTAGAATGTAAGGCTCTTAAGAATTTCTTTTAAGATCTCAAGAACCTTTCCCAGAATATTCTAGAATTGGGCTAGATAGTCTTAAGATCTCATTATCAGGCAACTTCAAATATTTTGCATGTGCAACGACATACACAATATTTGAAGTTCCCTTTTAATGTAATGACACATTAAAACTCTGCAACATTCTTATCTTGATTGATAATAATAGAGCAAATGTTTTTATTAGGTGCCTTGCTCACCTGGATTTGTAAATTAATTCTTAAATTATCTTTCATTGTTTGATACTGTTAAATTGCTTTAATTTTCTTCATAATTTCCATGCTTCTCTTTCATTCTGGTTATTGAGAATAACCTTTGAGGTCTCATTCAACATAAAAATAAGGCATAAAGGAAAATAAATAAATAAAATTAGTATAATAGATTCTCATCCTTAATGTACATAATGATTGCCTGTAACTAGAAAGTGAAGGGGAGTTTAATAATAAAATAATGACTTGAACTG
>JALIGW010000021.1:8072852-8297852 GCA_023053685.1 Diadophis punctatus similis
GCAGAATCAGAGGTGGTATTAAGCTGGTTCGGACCGGTTCGCCCGAACCTCTAGCGGAAATCGTGGGTGGACCCGCCCATCCGCTCATCCGCCCATCTGCTCATCCGCCCATCCGCCCTGGCTTTATGACATCCTTTGTAGGGATGATTTTGAGGCTGGGCACATGTGCAGAAAGCGTGCATGCACAAAAAGTGCATGCGCGGAAAGCTGAGCGCATGTGCAGAAGGCATGTGTGCATGCGAATCAGGGGTATATGGGTGGCGAACCGGTAGCAGCAAAATGGGAAACTCACCCCTGAGCAGAATGTATGGTTCCATTGTGGTTGAAAGTTGAGGACTAGCAGTACAATGGTCATGGCATGATGAATCCCTGCATGATGGACAGTAGAAAGACTGAGGTGGCAGACACCGACAAGAAAAAGTCAGAGCAATGGGCCAGAACATTCTCTGAGAAATAGCAGAAAGTGGAACAGACTTAGCCTTGGTTGCTGTTCCATAATTATTGGTAAGGTAACTCCCCAAAGCCACCAGGTACCTACATATCTTAATCAACATACTGTGAAGTCAGTTGCATTCACTGCAAATTAATTCCCATAACTGCACAAACTCTCTCTGAATATTCATTCTCAGTAACATTTTGGGTAATATTTTGAGGTTTAATTTGCGGGCAGTAAGGTAGCTCAGAATGTTTGCTTTTATGATGGCCGGATGAAAGTCTTTTGGGGGAACCGCAGCTGCATTGTATTAATGTTATCATGGTGTTTATCTTTAAAATGTTGGAGGTTTTATTGTTATGGTTTTAATTTATTGTTAGCCACCAGAGGTACAGAAGTGAGATGCAGCCTTATAAAAAATGGAATCATAAAATGAAATCATAAAATGAAACCATAAAATAAAGAAAACAGAGGACTTGAGAGTCTTTTACACAAATTAGCACAAAATAATCCTAACAAGAAGAATGTTATTCTACTATACAGTTATTTATAGCTAATCAACTTAAAAGGGGAAATCCCTATTAAAATAATTGCTCTATGGCAGTGATGGCGAATCTATGGCACGCGTGCTGGAAGTGAGGTCGACTGAAGACAGTCTAAGGTTAACATTTTTGGGGTTTGGGGAAGAAACCAGGTAGTGCATTCCAGGCATTGATCACTCTGTGGCTGAAGTCGTATTTTCTGCAGTCGAGTTTCGAGCGGTTTACATTGAGTTTGAATCTATTGTGTGCTCGTGTGTTGTTGCGGTTGAAGCTGAAGTATTCATTGACGGGTAGGACATTGTGGCAGATGATTTTTTGAACTACATTTAGACATTAGAATAGAATAGAATAGAATAGAATAGAATAGAATAGAATAGAATAGAATAGAATAGAATAGAATAGAATAGAATAGAATAGAATAGAATAGAATTTTATTGGCCAAGTGTGATTGGACACTCAAGGAATTTGTCTTGGTGCATATGCTCTCAGTGTACATAAAAGAAAAGATAAGTTTGTCAAGAATCATAAGGTACAACACTTAATGATAGTCCGGGTACAAATAAGCAATGAAATCATATTAGGAACCAGTCAATATAAATTGTAAGGATACAAGCAACAAAGTTACAGTCATACAGTCATTTGTGTCATACATCTAAAGATGAATGCCAACAACCACACAGTGTCACAGCTTAATTAATCTGTTATGATTTGGCTGGTAAATTATGATCTCTCCCCCCCCCCCGTACTTCCACATAGGACTCTGTCTGTGCTCTATAGAGGCTTTGGCTTCAAAAACTGCAAACATACCCTCCCCTCCCCAGCCCAAATCTCTTTAAGTGCGCAGTTTTCAAAGTCAAGTGTTTGAAACAGAGGTTAATCATAATGTACAAGGAAGACTGTATTGCTTTAGATAAAAGCTTGCTACCTTTACACAAGGGCCACGCTCCCCTAAATTGCCAAGGTCACGCGCTCCGTTAAAGAAGACTAACAGAGCAGAATACCAAAGGGATATTCCCCAGCTCTTATTTTCTTTCCCCCTTTAAACATCAATGAGAAGTTTCTTACCGTTCTTATCCCCACATGAAATTTCATCTAAGCTTCAATAAGTGACACTTCTAACAGGATAAGCACAGCCTAGCTCCTCTGAGAATAATTATCAGACTCTCTGCATCAGGCTCGCTTTCTGATAAGCCAGCAGCCTAACTTTTGCATATAAAAGTCAGTTCTGAATATGCTGCCAGAAAAATAGAATCCAGGATAGGATGAGGAAGATAGAAACATTTTTTCTCCTTCCAGGGCTGGGAAGAAAGAAAAAAGGTTCAGTGTATCAGATTCAAAGGCTGAAAAAGACGGAGTGAGGGAGGCTCATATAACCCTGTTTGCAATATCATCCAGCACCTGGATGTTATTTCCTAAAATTGTAGCTACAACACAGTCTTGGAGAAAGGTTTAAGCAGTTAGAGTTAAGGGCTCCGTTTGCAACTTTTTGCTTTCAAATCCAAAACTTTGTATAGCCCTATTGAATAATCCCCATTTGCTCTGTATTTTCCCCCAGAGATGTAATGGCTGCTTTGGAGTGGTGCGGTGGCCTAGAGGCGGAGCGCTTGCCTCACAATCGGGAGGCTGTGAGTTTGATCCTAGGTAGAGGCAGATTTTTCTCTCTCTGGGCACAATGGGAATATATCTGCTGAAAAAAACTCTGCATTAGCGTCAGGAAGGGCATCCGCTCCATTCAGTTGCCCAGACTCCCCGCCGCAGGGGGTTATGGGGTCATTAAATGATGATCGGGGGAGGAGCCACGGCACTGAGATGGCGGACTAAAAGTCGGCTCCGCTTGAGAAAAACTGGAAGAACTGGGCTTTAGTTCTAGAGCCCCCCCCGGAGCTTCTTACCATCTCGGGATGAGAGTGGAATTTCCCTGGCTTTCGGAGGCAGTGGCAACGACATCGGCCGCTTGTGGTTTATGCCGCAAAACCTCCGCCAGACTCTCCCTGCTCCGAAAGACAAGCGACAAACCGCCACCGCCCATTTTGAATACGGAACGCCGTGAGGGCCGATCTTTTTAGGAAACCTTAAATTGAACTGGGACTGAGATATGGAAGGTGCGGAAGGCGCTGGAAATACTCTGCTGAGTCTGCTGAATTTGCTGACCCGAACCACCTTACTGTGCTGTGCCTGAAATAGACTCCCGGGAGATTGATACCATCCCGAAGAGGAAACGGCGAGCTCGGACGGCGCACCCGATTATCGGCGGCCGAGAGTGTCGCCATCCCTCTTCGTTGCTTGGTCTGCCTCCTCAGTTTCTTTAACTTTTGAGCCTCCTGTGTTTTACCATCTACTCCAAAGCCACCACTCTTGCTGTGAAGATTTGCGGCGGTAAGCCCTCCTCCTGGAGTGATCTTTCCCCCTCCCCCTGGGTTGGGGACGAAGACGGGCTACTGTTTGTAAATCAGCCGGGGCCATTTTGAGTGGTTCTGCCTTGAATATTAGAACGGACTAAGGATCAGCGTTCCCCAAGCTATAGATCTTTGGAATATCGGCCACTGCTGCCTCTTTGTCTGGTAGGCTGAATGAACTGGAAACCCCTGAAGGAATTATTGATTACCATCTGATCTTTCTGGGGACGGGCCACCGTGGAGGGGGGGAGGTGCCTGCCGTGAATCAACAGTGCAGGCCTTTCTATGTCTTGCCCCCCCCCCATTGCTAGGCTTGGATGAACCAGCAACTGTGCTGACAATGTGGAACCCGTTTTGGACTGGAGGACAATTGCAGACTATGGGAATAGGAGCGTTTGTTCCCTCAAGACGACTGGAAGAAGGGAGGTTTTCCTCTCTCCCAGACTTTAGAATATCTTGGGAAGCTGGGGAGATGCACAGGACTTGCTCTCCTAGCACGCACTTTTTTATATGGAAGACTTGCCTCCCACCTTAACCCTTAATCCTATTTTAAATTATTCCCCCCCCTCTTGGAAGTGTGATTGTGATTTGAGTGTGTGGTTTGTGGATGAGTGAGATAGATATGTATGTACTGCAAGATCATCGATAATGGTAGAGCCGGGGTCTGAATGTCCACCCCCACCCGCCGAGTGTACTAACAGAAGCGGGGGAGGACGGAACGAAATTATCCTGGCTGAAGAGAATGGTATGTATGGCCTGCAGGAAGGGGGGAGGGCCAGCGGGGAGGGGAAGGGGGTCTCTGATGGGGGTGAGAGCCGGAACATCTCGGTCATAATGGGAAGAGGCAGATATTGCGGGAGCAGAGGGGAGGGCCGCTCTCGGGGAATAAGACCTCGCTGTATACAAGCGATCCCTTGTTCCGGCCCCTCTGATCCGGTTCCATCGTGCTCAACCCGGACACCTGGCAACCAGGGTTTTCAGGGCCCTGGGCTCAGGATGCTGCTGCTCAACGCCAGGTCAATTATCAACAAAGCCCCCCTGATACGTGATCTAATCACAGAGGAGGGGGCAGACCTGGTGTGTGTTACCGAGACCTGGCTAGGGCAGGAGGGGGGAGTAGCCCTCTCTGAGATATGCCCAGCTGGTTTCTCGGTGCAGCATCATTCCCGACCCCAGGGAAGGGGGGGAGGAGTGGCAATTATAACGCGTGGAAATCTGCATCCTCGTAGGATCCCTGCCCCGGAGATTGTTGGGTGTGAGACGCTCCTTCTGAAGTTGGACTTAGGGGTTCAGGTGGGCCTTCTCTTAACGTACCTACCTCCCAGCTGCGTAAGTAAGGCCCTGCCTGAGCTGCTTGAGGCAGTAGCCGGCTTGGCGGTTGAGTTCCCCAGGCTTATGGTGCTGGGGGACTTTAACCTGCCATCTGCTGGCGAAACCTCTGGGGCAGCTCAGGAGTTCATGGATTCCATGACAACCATGGACCTAACCCAAGTAATTCAAGGTCCGACCCATGAGGGTGGTCACACACTTGACCTAGTGTTTCTCTCGGGGCAGTGGAGAGATGATCTGAAGATAAGGGATATAGTCACCACCCCACTGTCATGGTCAGATCATTTCCTTCTGAGGCTGGATTTCACAACCCCACTCCTCCCCCGCAGGGAGGCGGGACCGACTAGGTGGTTCCGCCCCAGGCGCCTAATGGAGCCGGAAGGATTCCAGAGGGAGCTTGGGGAAATACCTGAAACCCTGGTACACAACTCGGCTGACTCCCTGGTGGATGCTTGGAACACCGCAGCATCAGGGGCGTTAGACCGAATTGCGCCTAAGCGACCTCTCCGTGGCAGTGGATCCCGGAAAGCTCCCTGGTTTACCGAGGAGCTCCGGGAGATGAAACGCCAGAAGAGACGTCTGGAGCGCCACTGGAGGAAAAAGAAGACCGAGTCTGACCGAACACTATTAAGAATTTACATCAGATCTTATTTAGTGGCGATAAGGGCGGCAAGACGATCTTATCTTTCCGCTCTTATTGCGTCCGCAGATTCTCGTCCAGCCGCCTTGTTTAGGGTGACTCGCTCCCTCCTTGCAAAAGGGGGGAGCGAGGAACACTTACAAGGCAGAGCTGAGGAATTCGCTGAGTTTCTGTCGGATAAAGTCGCTCAGATTCGGTCAAATTTGGACTCCGGCATGGCAGAGTCCATAGAGTTGACGGGGGCGAGTCTTAGTCCACCATTATGGGAAGAGTTTGGGCCTGTTTCTCCCGAGGATGTGGACAGGGCTATGGGAGCGATGGGTACCTCCACCTGTTTATTGGACCCGTGCCCCTCCTGGCTGGTTTCGGCCAGCAGGGAGGTGGCACGCGGCTGGATCCAGGCGGTGATCATCGCTTCTTTGCGAGAGGGATCCGTACCGCAGTCATTAAAAGCTGCGGTGGTGCGACCCCTCCTGAAGAAGCCTTCCCTGGATCCAGCCGATTTGAAAAACTACCGTCCAGTCTCCAACTTACCTTTTCTAGGTAAAGTTGTAGAGAAGGTGGTGGTGACCCAGCTTCTGCAGCTCCTGGATGAAACAGATCATCTAGATCCTTATCAGTCGGGTTTCAGGCGCGGCTACAGTACAGAAACTGCCTTGGTCGCTCTGATGGATGATCTCTGGCGGGCCCGGGATGGGGGGAACTCCTCCATCCTGGTGCTACTTGACCTCTCAGCGGCTTTCGATACCATCGACCATGGTATCCTTCTGCATCGGCTCGGCGAGTTGGGAGTGGGAGGCACCGTTTTGCGGTGGTTCTCCTCTTATCTCGCCGATCGGATGCAGTCGGTGTTGGCAGGAGGGCAGAGATCGTCCCCCAGGCCCCTACTATGTGGGGTGCCCCAGGGGTCGGTTCTCTCGCCCATCCTGTTTAACATCTACATGAAACCGTTGGGTGAGATCATCCGCAGGCATGGGGTGTGTTTCCATCAGTACGCTGACGACACCCAGCTGTACATTACCACCCCGTCTGACTTCAGGGAGGCAGTTGATGTAATGTGCCGATGCCTGGACGACGTTAAGATCTGGATGGGGAGGAACAGACTCAGACTTAATCCCGACAAGACCGAGTGGCTGTGGATAATGCCTCCTAAGGACCATGATAACTGTCCCTCCTTGGTCTTCGAGGGTGCGAAACTGACTCCCTCAGACCAGGTCCGCAACTTGGGGGTCCTCCTAGATCCACAGCTAAAATTAGATCATCACCTTTCTGCTGTGGCTAGGGGGGCCTTTGCACAGGTTCGCCTGGTGCACCAGCTGCGGCCATATCTGGAGAAGGAGGCTTTACTCACGGTCACTCATGCCCTTGTCACCTCGCGTTTGGACTACTGCAATGCGCTCTACATGGGGCTACCCTTGAAGAGTATCCGGAGACTTCAGTTGGTGCAAAATGCGGCTGCGCGTGCTGTGGTGGGTGTGCCGAGGTACACCCACGTGACACCGATTTTCCGCAAGCTGCATTGGTTGCCCATCGGTCTCCGGGTCCAATTCAAGGTGTTGATCACCATCTTTAAAGCCCTTCATGGCTTAGGACCAGGATATCTCCGGGACCGCATTCTGCCGCATACTTCCCTCCGACCGGTTAGGGCCCACAGAGTTGGCCTCCTCCGGGTCCCGTCGGCCAAGCAATGCCGGCTGGCGGGCCCCAGGGGGAGGGCCTTCTCTGTGGCTGGCCCCGTGCTCTGGAACCAACTCCCCCCAGAGACCCGAACCATCCCCACTCTGCTGGCCTTCCGAAAGGCCGTTAAGACATGGCTCTTCCTGCAGGTGGGGGGGACAGCTTAACCATTTGAGCTTACCCCCCAAGTATGTATGTGGTTGAATGGATGGATGTTGTTGTTGCTTTTATACTGCCTTTTTAAATTTTGTACCATTTTTAAATTGTTGAAATTTTGTTCATTCTTGTATCTCTTATGTTGTACGCCGCCCTGAGTCCTTCGGGAGTTGGGCGGCATATAAGAATAACAAAATAAATAAATAAATAAATGATGATGTAAAGGCTGCATTCTTTATTTTTGTGGAAAATGAAAAAAAACAACAACTCAGAAATACAAGAGGCAAAATCTTGCTCATGCCATTTTTGGAAATTTTGATCCCACCCATGTTGGTTTCAATGTGTTCAGCTTGCAATCTACATTATGGGAAAAAAACATAGAACATAGAATAGCAGAGTTATTCAGAATAAGCCTCCCACCCCAACAAACAAAGAATAGATAAGCACAAACATGGGTATTCTTCCCAAAATTAAGATACCCTACATGTTTTGGGGACAGGTGAAAGTTTTTGGATGGATGCAACTGAAGTTCAGTTGTAGGGATTTTTGGTTTGTTTTGTTTTTATGTCTGAGAGATCCAGAAGCTGATCTGATCTGAAGCTAAAGTAGGGTTTTCCTCACACGTCTCAGGCAGAAGAGGTGAGGAGGAAAGAAGAAGAAGAAGAAGGAGGAGGAGGAGGAGGAGGAGGAGGAGGAGGAGGAAGAGAAGGAGAAGGAGAAGGAGGAGAAGAAGGAGGAGGAGGAGAAGAAGGAGAAGAAGAAGAAGAAGAAGAAGAGGAAGAGGAAGAGGAAGAGGAAGAGGAGGAAGAGGAAGAAGAGGAAGAAGAGGAAGAAGAAGAAGAAAACCAGGCAGAGTGAGGAATATTTATAGATAGGGGGAAAAAATACTGTAGCTCTCTCCTAACCTGTTTGAGAAATGTGTTCAGTTCACCCTGATAGGATTTGTGGTTTTAGACTATGCCTAAACTAAAATCAGAGTCTGTATGAATAAATATTGCTTGCATGATAAATAATTTGACCCAATCCAGGCCCCCATATTGTGACATTTGGAGACACATAATTCTTTGTTTATAAAAAACAAGCCGATTGTGCATAACTCACAGATGGCAAGAAGAAATAGATGTTCTGTAGCTCTTCCTTTTGACCTATAAATATTCTCTAAGGGAGAAATGAACCCATCTGTTTAAAAAAAAAAGTTTCATTTTCTCCCTTAACCATGATAGAGAAACTAGCATTCATGTTTGTTTGTTTGTTTGTTTGACTGCCTGGTTACGTTCAGTAAAATAGCAATCACATTTGTTGCAGATGTTCATTTAAAGCTCCAAGGGACCAAAAGGGGATTGGCTGCTAAAAAAAAAAGTGAGACTCAAAGATAAAATATTGAGGAGTTTCACATAGAAGTTTTTTGTTTGATGCTTAGTTTGATGCTAACTTCTTCTTACAACTTTGTTGAATGTCCTTCATTCTCTTTTCCATTCTTCCATTTTACTTGAAAGTATTTTTTTAATGTAGTACAAGGCAGTGCACGTTATTAACAACTTCTAAAAAGAAGTTGCAATCCATATCTCCTATTTGTTTAATGATTAGGAGTGTTTGCATGCAATCTATTCTTTAGAGTTTGGACTAGCCCATAAAACTACAGTTCAAACAATGGAACAGTTTAAAAATTATTCTTAAAACATTTTTGCACCACTAAAAGAATAGGCTGTGAAACACATATGAAAATAGTTGAGAAGTATTAACACATTTAAAAGACATCCTAAAGGTGCTTTTCCAAAAGGTAACTGGGCTTTCTTTTTTTCTCTCCTGTAGGAAGTTAGTACCCACCCCCTCCTAGAAAAAATGAAATATCCTAGGAAATATTGAAAAAGGAAATAATATATTTCTCTGAATGAGGAAAAGAGAAACAGGTTTTAAATACAAATCAGCTTCCTGCAGCTCCCTGCCCCCACCCTTGCCACATTCCTCCCACCTAGTCTGAAACAGTCTACATAACAAAGAACCATAATAGGAACCCCAAAGCCTTTTCATTACACCACATGGGACCTGGGAAGATTACATCAGTCAAGCCTAGGACTTGGGACAGCCCACAAGAGTTGCCCCAGCATGCCCCTGGGGGTCTGACAGCCAATGGAATACATTTCTATATAGGAACAGGAAACAGTTAGGGAGGGGCCCAAGAGAGAGTATAAAGCAAGGAACTCAGCATCTCTTCTTCCCTTTTTTCCTCTTCACCCACACCTGGAAGCATGTAATCTACCCTTTCTGTACAGGGGCTCCTGCCATGTGCTCCTGTCCACCATATCAAACCTTCTTTCCAAGCAACTTTCATGAATCCAGTGTCTTTTTCCCCACTTGGAACTGAACCCAGAAGGATATTCCTTACAACACTCCCTTGAAAACATTTCACTTCTCATTTGTATTTGTTGTATTTGTCAAGCATATATGATTATAAGCAAAGTATAAACAGTAAAACATGATTGAATATATATGTAATAGTACAAGCATGAATAAGAGTAAAAGAGGTGTGAATATATGGGTACATTAGGACAGGAACGGTAGGCACGATTGTGAGCTTATGCACGCCCCTTTATTATGCACGCATCCAAGAAGCATCTTCAGAACTTGGGAGAAGCACCTTGGGGACAAACATGACCTGGGTGATTGAGAATCTCCATAGATAACATTTAAAAGAGCATTTAAATGAATGTGCCTAGAGTCCCTTAACCAGGTTATCTTCTGCATTCAGGTTGGGTTTTTATATGGGCAGACAATACTGTAAATAATTAGATCCTAAAAAATGTACGATTGAGTACTTCAATAGTGAGTGTTTCCCAACTGTGTTAACACAAACTAGGGCAGCTACAATGTCCGGGTCTTCTTGATACTCACCCCATAGCGAGTACATTGCAAATACTGGTAATAGTCTTTATGATGATGTATACTTGATTTTTCTGTGCCACTTTTCTATTTATTGAACAGAATAGCAGAATAAAAGAGTTGGGAGGGAACTTGGAGATCTTCTAGTCCAACCCCCTGCTCCAGCAAGAGACTATACCAGGGGTGGCCAAACTATGGTTCTTTGAGGACCTGTGGACCTGAGGACCTGCATGCATGATTGGCTCAGGAATTCTGGGAGTTGAAGTCCACAGGTCCTCAAAGAACCATAGTTTGGCCACCCCTGCTCTATACCATTCCAGAAAAGTGGCTCTCCAGGACAGCCTCTAGTGATGAAGTACCCACAGCTTCTGAAGGAAAGCCATTAGACTGGTTAATTGTTCTCACTATCAGGAAATTTCTCCTTAGTTCCAGGTTGCTTCTCTCCTTGATTAGTTTCCATCCATTGTTTCTTGTCTTGCCTTCTGGTGCTTTTGAAAATAGGTTGACCCTCTCTTTGTGGCAGCGCCTTTCTTTTCACTAGACTAGACATACCCAATTCCTGCAATCGTTCTTCATATGCTTTAGGCCCCTAATCATCTTTGTTGCTCTTTTCCATTCAATATTTCAACATTGTGAAATAAGTGCATATATGGGGCAGTATGGAACCCAGCCAAAGGATTTTTCTCTGTATGGTGTAACTGCAATTGTTAAATGCATCTGATCATTCACATTCACACAAAGCAATAGAACTTCGCTTTTAATTTGTTTGTCACTATATTACCTTATAGCTTGTTGGAACAGCACAGAAGACATTTTCTAATCTTAGTTCTAAATATTCGTGCAAAGTGAACTGCAGGTTTGAGTCTGTTACATGCCGTGATTTCAAATATAGTGACAAAGAATACATGTGTAACTTATACTGTGCAATTACAATAAGAATGACATAACCACAAGGAGAAAAAAAAAGATAAAGAGGAACCTTGTAAATATTCATGCCATCTAATCACAAAAACCAGGCTTTGTATAAAAGTCAGTATTGTCTGGTGAGTAACGCATAATGATTTCTTATCTGAACAATATTAAGAAAAGAGTGGTTTTAAAAATGTATGAGTTCCACATTTGTATGTATATGAGTGTTGAAATAATAGTCATAATGAAATTCTATATATGACATCTCAGAAGAAAATCTCACTGGGTTCAATGGGCCATAGTCCCAGGGAAGGGCGCATAGATTAGACCAGGGGTCCCCAAACTTGGCAACTTTAAGATTTGTGGACTTCAACTCCCAGAATTCTCCAGCCAGCATAGCTGGCTGGAGAATTCTGGAAATTGAAGCCCACAAGTCTTAAAGTTGCCAAGTTTGAAGACCTCTGGATTAGACCACAGGTGGGTTCCTACCGGTCCTTTAGAACCATTAGTAACTCAGCGATGACGTCACGGAGCCGGTTCTGTCGGTGTCTCCGTGGGTGCCGCCATCTTGGATTTTGCTATTTTTTGATTGCTGCGGGCGCGCATGCACACGGCATGACCCTGAGCAAACCGGCAGCAAAAGGATCCAGAATACACCCGGTTGAAGAAACCAAGATCTTGAATATTTCCTAGTAGAAATATTCCAATGCTTTCAATCAAATGGCATTACAGCTTGAGTCTATTTCTTTCTTTCTTTCTTTCTTTCTTTCTTTCTTTCTTTCTTTCTTTCTTTCTTTCTTTCTTTCTTTCTTTCTTTCTTTCTTTCTTTCTTTCTTATTGGTAGAAAAGAAAAGCTGAGAAAAGCTGAGGTAAAACTTGAAGATCCAATCTGGGTTGTTAACCGGACCAGAGGTTTAATCTTTCAAGTTTTTGGACTTGTGCTGGAGCCCAACCTCAGGGAACGTCTTTCTACCAAAATGTGTGCTTTGATCTACTCTATGCATCATATTTATGTGGTGCCTGATTGACTGTGGTTTTGTATTGGTTGATTGGTGTATTGATGGCTGCCTATTGGCTTTTGTTTCCTTGGCTCCTAAGTACTTGATAAGTTGGTGGTGAGTCAGCACTCATCTTGACTGACAAGGGGCCTGTTTCCCAAGCTTCAATCATTTCCCTATCTTTGTAAGATTCCAATCAACCGATAGGAAGCCCCACACAACCAGGCATCACATTGATAGCAGAGGTGGGATTCAGCAGGTTCTGACCAGTTCTGGAGAACCGGTAGTGGAAATTTCGAGCAGTTTGGAGAACCGGTAGCAGAAATTTTGAGTAGAGAACCAGTAAATACCACCTCTGACTGGCCCTGACCCATCTATTATCTGCCTCCCGAGTCCCAGCTGATCAGGAGGAAATGGAGATTTTACAGTATCCTTCCCCTGCCACGTCCACCAAGCCATGCCACGCCCACCAAGCCATGCCACACCCACCAAGCCATGCCCACAGAACCGGTAGTAAAAAAAATTGAATCCCACCACTGATTGATAGGACTCACAGAGTAACCCAAAGCACATGTTCTGGTAGATAAAATGAAAGTGTGTGTTTCCTGGGGATGGGCTCCAGTCCAAGTCCAAAAACCTGGAAGACTAAAGCTCTGGTCTCAGTGACTGACCCAGATTGGATCCTGCAATATTATTTCAAGACATGTATATTTGCCTTCATTCATGAAAACTTGAAGCAAAAACCTGTCTCAACGAGTCCTTAAAACACAACCCGGATGGTTGGTCTGTATTAATACTCCAATGGTGCGGATGTAGTAATATGACTGGAGATTAATGGTAATTGTCACTTCGGACTTGATTGGAAGAATCATTATCTTTCAAGGTCACATCTCCTCTTTAATTACTGGTTCTGTAAGGAAGCCTTCAAACCTTGTTAGAAAACTTACTTCATCAATTACAAACAAGCCCTTCAAGTCCAAATGCTAGAGTGTTCAGATGGGTGACCAGCTTCATCTATCTTCCTAATTAGGTTTATTTGGACTTAAGTACAGTGTCTGTGTAGGCACAGTAGTCCTGGCATTATCTAGAACTCAACTCTGCACAGCGCTAAATCTAAGAGTGTTGGGATGAAGCAAAATGGCATTAAATAAACAAAACATACAGCTTCCATGTTCACTTTCAAAATTCAAAAGAAGAGCTTATGCACAGGGGTGGGCTTCAATTTTTTTTAGCAAGGGGTTCTCTGCCCGGTTGCTGGGTGTGTGTGGCCGTGGTGGGCATGGCCTAGTCAGCCTCCTGCACCACAGGGGGATGTTTTTGCCCTCCCTGGGCTCAGGAGGCTTTCCTCGAGCCTCTGGAGCTTGGGGAGGTGAAAACGGCCTCCCCAGGCTCCGGAGGCCCTCTGGAGGCTGGAAACTGGCCCATTTCCCACTTTCCCAAACTTTTGGTAGGCCCATTTTTCGCCCTCCCTGAGCCTCCGTGTGAGCCCTGCATTTACCTGCATCCAAAACAGGCCACGTGGGGACTCCTGGGAAGGGCGGGGTGGGTCGGGGCCAGCCAGGAGTGGGACTTGAGGGTTTTCTGAATGGCACAGAATCTTAGCTAGAGGTTCTCCTGAACCCCTGCGAACCCCCAGCAGCCCACCCCTGTTTATGCATATTATTGAAAATTAAACATATTTGGAAGCGGTTGTATATATTTCAACTTCCTCCCGTGGAGGTGTTGGATGTGCTAGGTAACAAGTACAAGATCCATTAAACTCTCATCCTCTCTGTAACCCCCCCAATCTTCCAATAAACCTGAAATAAGACATGGCTACTTTAATGAGTCAGCCATTAAGGCAGCCACATATTTAGTGCAACTTATCAGCACTTTTTTTTTTTTAGGTTTGCAAAGAAAAAATCTAGATTAGATATAACTCCCTAATCATAAATTCAGGTGATAGGACCAAGTTGTGCAGTAGTTGTAGAATATAAGCGTACACGTTTGTGTGTGTGTGCGCGCGCGCGTGTGTGCTTAAACCACTTGAAAAGAAACAATGTTTTGGCATAAATGTTTATGCATCATCCACATTAGCCCTTTCCATGAAGTACTGAAGCTTGCAAAACAAAGCTAAAGGTTCCTGTTTCAGTGTTGTTTCCTTCTCCCTTTCGTAAGCAAATCAAATTTGTTGTTTCTTAATTGTGCACGGGAGTAGGTTTGCGTGAGTGATACTATTATAAAAACCTCCATATTAAGTCCTGTTGGGAGGAATATATTGTTTGCTTCTAAAGCACCATGTGAAATAAAGACTCTTGTAGTACTCTTACTACAGCAAGTACAGTATGAGCATGTCATTGATACTTTTGCTTCAGTCCAGTAAAGATTAACTATTTCATGCTGATTTTGCATCTTAGTCTTTCATATGAGACATACTGTATCTGGATGTGGTTGTATATAGTTCAATTCCCTCCCCCACCCCCACCCTCCCAGGAATTATTGGATTTCACCAGTGGTGTGATCCTACCACTGTAACAACCGGTTTGCTAAGTGTGTATGCCAGACGCGCGCTGTGCACGAGTGCACAATTTAGAGAATACTCACCTTCTGAATTGCTGCCGGCAAGGAAAACAGCTGAGGTGCGGCAATCCGCTCTGCCGCGCCGATCATCTGGGCTTCAGAAACGGAAATATAGATGAGTATAATGTAGGGATGGGTGGGAGTGCCCACTTCAAAATTGGAGCAAAGCAGTTCGCTCACAGCTGAAAGTCGGAGCTGCCGGTTCCCCTGAACCAGTCCAACCCGGTAGAATTCCACCACTCGATTTCACCTCTAAGGTGTCATAGATGTATCATCACCTTTCTGGTTGGAAATTCAAAGATTCCAACCTAGATAGTGGAAGTTTATCCATATGTGTCTAACTTTTTTACTCTACCCAAAATTATGCATACAACAATAGTATGATAAGTAGCATGTTAGATATGATAGGATGATTTAGTTTGGTTATTTCTGGCAATAATCAGTGATGGTAGGGACACTTGTTGAGATTAAAAAAATACTATCAAAGATTTAAGTTGTTGTTACTGGATAAGTGTCACACAATAATGGGTATGCCAGGAATTTTAAAAAAAGGTTAGATACTCTGCATCTCTTTGTCTCATTTTTTTTACCTCTTTGACCCATTTATGGTGCCCCATAAGTCAAGCCATCTCAGTGCAATATTTCCATTCCTACCATTGTCCCTTATTAGTGTGAAAATGCTTTTCAGCAATGCAACTGTATACAATTGGAAGAAATGCTGCTTCCTGCAGAAAGTATGTATTTGTCTCTGATGGGTGGAACACGGTGGCTTATGAGGTTAGAACGCTGGGTTAAGCTCACGTTTGAGACCTGAGTGCTGCTGCATTTTGGTGTGAGCGCCCATCATTCACTCCAGCTCCTTGCAGGGACATGAAAAGATCCCCCTTGGGTGCCACCATAGGCAACGGTGATGTCAGCAGTAATCCTTTCAATGCGGAAGCACCTTGAATGGTGCCTCCTGACACGAATGGGATGGGAACTCTGATGGGTATCTTTGGGAAATAAAGTCATTTTAGGTTGGATTTGGACTCCCCAAGCAACAATTCCGTATGCAACAGCAAGGGCATTTTATATAAATTTGATAGTGAATGTGAATACCAATTATTAAATACCTGTCCAGAGTCATAGAATAGAATAGAATTTTTTATTGGCCAAGTGTGATTGGACACACAAGGAATTTGTCTTTGTGGATATGCTCTCGGTGTACATAAAAGAAAAGATACGTTCGTCAAGAATCATAAGGTCATGTTTGTGTGTGTGCGTGTCTCTCTCTCTCTCTCTGTATATGTATAATCTTTGACTAGAGTCCAGGGGTAGGCAAAGTTGGCTCTTCTATGACTCGTGGACTTCAACTCCCAGAATTCCTAAGCTAGCATGATTGGTTCAGAAATTCTGGGAGTTGAAGTCCACGAGTCATAGAAGAGCCAACTTTGCCTACCCCTGGACTAGACCAAATATATGTACTATCTTTATTACAGTCTTTGACGAGTCTTTACAGGAAAAAAAAGTACAGTAAAAAGGGAAACAGTTTAATACAGCATTTATTATTGGGGAAGGGGGAAAAAAGTAGGACGGTAAAACAGCATAGTTAATTAAAAGTTTTGTGCGGTTGTGTAAGTTGGTGGAGATCTTTGGCCACCTGATATGTGAGTGTAGGTTAGCAGCCCTTACAAAAATAAGAAACATAAAATTTGTCCAGGTGGCCCTTGTATATTTGGAAATGATTGGGGCGATCGACCATAAATATAACCATCTATCAAAACAGAGGGAGGAGTGAAAGAGAAAAAGAAGAGCACTAATCAAGCTTGTCCTGTGCTCTTCTTTGTAGTCTCAACGTCGTGTTACGTTTCACCTCCCCGATGGTTCGCAGGAAAGCTGCAGTGACAGTGGCCTAGGAGATCATGAGCCTGTGGGTAGTGGAATGCTGGTCTCACACCCTCTCCCTCTGGTTCAGCCGCAGGACGAATTCTACGACCAGGCCTCCCCGGACAAGAGGACCGAAGCAGATGGAAACTCGGACCCCAACTCTGGTGAGTGACGCTTTTCAACTTTCACGAACATCCCTCTACAGCAGGGGTGTCAAACTTGATTTCTATGAGGGCCAGATCAACATTGTAGTTCTCTACAGGCTGGGGCGGGGAGGATGGGCTGGGCCGGATGCCTCCTGCAGCACCCTGCCAACCGTCCTATGCCCTGTTTTCATCCTGGACAGCCTCTTGCAGCACTTTGCCAACCAAAATGGGGTGCAAAACATCCCCCCCGTGTCCCATTTTGTCCAGCAAAGTGCTGCAGGAGGCCGTCCAGGAAGAAAATAGGGTGCCTGTTATTTCTAGGCCGGCCCCACAGGTCAGATTTAAGTACCCCACCAGCCAGATCCAGGTGTCTTGAGTTTGACACCCCTACTCTACAGAAATAGGGTGTTCAAACTTGGCTTGGTGATGCCTGAAAAAGGAGGCAGATGGATGTGTAGGATGCCCAGAGCATCCTTTGGATAGCAACTGAAACTGGCTGAAGGATCAAAGTCAATAATAAGTTCAGGCAAATATTTGAGAAAAGAAGATAGAGGAGAAACAGACCGGCAGAGAAAAGGATAGAACAATTATCATTGTTGCCACTTGTTGTGCCTATATTTGTTCGGACTTGCTATTTTGTGCTCAAGTGTGGTTTCAGGATTGATGGAAAGGACTTGTTTGTTTTTCTAAGTTTTATTTATGAATGTACTGCTAAGGTTCGGATGATATATAATATGGAAGCCATTTCTTTTATGCAAGTTATTGTTTCCATCTAGTTGTTTCTAAATATGCTGGACTTCAACTTCTTACTTCCCAGCCATCATGGCTGGCCTTTGGTTATTTTGATTGAAAATTAAGACTTCTTTATACTTTCATGAGCAGGATTATATGGGAAATCTAAGATGATCTCTGTGAATTATTCCTTAAGGAAACTGCTAATTGTTTGTAAATTTAAAGCTAGTTTGCTTGAAAAAAATAAAGACACGTTTTAGCTTGGTTTCTGTCACCTGGCCTTGAGTTGTCTCCTTGCATTGTGAAAATATAAACAGTAACAAACTTAGTTGGTTTCTAATACCATTCCCTAGTCCAAAGCTTTTTTCCCACAGGAAAAAAATTTGAATGTCATCCTTGGGCAATTGTGAGCTTCAGTAGTATTGTTCCTTAGTAAATCACTGCACTGCATTGAAAGTTTCACAGGCTGGTTACGATTGCATTGCAGGTCTGGTTCCAGTACTCTGAATAAGCCTGATGAAATGGAAGATGTGTAACATCACAATATCACACAGCATTAGCGTTTCTACATTGTTTAAGATAAAGGGGGTGTCCTTTGTTTGTTTTTCAATTTAAATATATATATTGCATCATTTTACTATTTCACATACTGATCTTATTATTATCAATTACAACTGAAAATAATTGTCACCAAATTTCAACATGAAGCAGCAATTTCAGGAAACTCACATTTTTTATGAGGAAGTTTGTGAATATGCAATTTATCATCCTCCGTATAAGTTCAACATTTAATTTCAACTCACAAATCTATGGCAGCTGACTGTGGTCTGTTGTTGTTGTTGTTGATGATGATGTTGATGCTGTTGTTGTTGTTATTATTATTATTATTATTATTATTATTATTATTATTATTATTATTATTATTATTATTATTATTATTATTATTATTATTATTATTATTATTATTATTATTATTATTATTATTATTTATTCACAAAAAACGTAATACACAGCAAATGAGATTTATATGCTGGATTTCGTATCACTATATCACAAGTCGAACACTTCCCAAGCGTCTAGGACTGTGTGATGTATTTTCATATGATGCGTGCAGATCCAAGTACGGTGGCCTTTTGCAACTGACAGATTGTAATTTTGTCAATGTTTATTGTTTTCAAATGCCGGTTAAGGTCTTTTGGCACAGCACCCAGTGTGCCGATTACCACTGGGACCACCTGTACTGGTTTATGCCAGAGTCGTTGTAATTCGATTTTAAGGTCCTGATATCGGTTAAGTTTTTCTTGTTGTTTTTCATCAATTTGACTGTCACCTGGTATGGCGACATCAATGATCCACACTATTTTCTTTTCCACAATCTTGATTTGTATTATGTTCCAAAAACTTGTCAGTCTGAATTCGAAAGTCCCAAAGTATTTTGGCATGTTTGTTTTCAACTACTTTCTCTATTATTATTATTATTATTATTATTATTATTATTATTATTATTATTATTATTATTATTATTATTATTATTATTATTATTATTATTATTATTATTGTTGTTGTTGTTGTTGTTGTTGTTGTTGTTGTTGTTGTTGTTGTTGTTGTTGTTGTTGTTGTTGTTGTTGTTGTTATTATTATTATTATTATTATTATTATTATTATTATTATTATTATGATTATTATACATACAAAATTGTTTGTAATGTGGCCCACAGGATAGTTAATATAAGTGCTTCTTTGGAAGAGTATCTAAAGGGAAAATATATTTTCCTCTTCCTTTTTGCTTATTGCTTTCATTGTTTGGTCAATTAATATATGAGAATATTTTAATATATTCAAATATACATAAACATAGACATTGCTCCCAAATATTATCATGGATCATTTATTTTCCATTGCTGTTTTGTCTGTGGGATCGTATTTTAAATTGTAGGGTCCTTGGTGCTATCTGAGCTTGGCTGTTTTCTTGCAGACATTTTATTACCAAACCAGGTAACATCATCAGTGCTATACTGATATGGCAGGTTACTTGTATATAATCAGAGAACAAACCCCACTGCTGTTATTACCTAGTTTGGAAATGAAATGTCTGTAAGAAAACAACCAAGCGAAGAGAGCAACAAGAAACTCACAGTTCAACCATGAGTGACAATCAATCAAATCTTTATCCGGTCATAGACCAGCATGCCCTGAGCAACAAATATTCTCTTCTATTGGTATTCTAAACTATTTGAACTGAGAGATTTCAAATGGAGAAAAACAAACAGTTCAGGTCCTGTTGATCTGTTGATGTTGCTGCTTTGCACGTTCATCTTTTTGGGATGATTAGTTCCACTTTCTTCGTGTTGGAATGGCAGAATAACAGAGTTGGAAGGGACCTTGGAGGTCTTCTAGTCCAACCCCCTGCCCAAGCAGGAGACCCTATACCATTCCAGACAAGTGGCAGTCCAGTCTCTCCTTAAAATACTCCAGTGAAGGAAATTCTGAAGGCATGCCGTTCCACTGGTTAATTGTTCTCACTGTTAGGAAATTTCTCTTTAGTTCCAGGTTGCTTCTCCCCTTGATTAGTTTCCATCCATTGCTTCTTGTCCTGCCTTCTGGTGCTTTGGAAAATAGGTTGACCCCCTCTTCTTTGTGGCAGCCCCTTAGATATTGGAACACTGCTATCGTGTCACCCCTAGTCCTTCTTTTCACTAGACTAGACAAAACCAATTCCTGCAACTGTTCTTCATATGTTTTGTGAATAGGATCATAGAATAATGGAATTCTATCCCATTTGCCTGACTGATAAGCAGTCTCGGGCTTCATACAGCCAGTCCTTAGAACCTCCATTTGTTTGAAAAGGTGCAAGTTTTCATTTCAAGAACAGAGGTAAATATAAATAATTAGCTTATAATATTGGTGTTGGGCTACATTACATGCACAGCCAAATTAAAACCTGCTGTTTACATCTTAAAAGCACATTCCCATTCCCATCTCCCTTTCATACATATTTTTCATTATGTACTTTTCGATTTGGGTGTTTTCCCGTGGTGGGCCGTGCTTTCCAGGTGCACAAAAATCACTGTTTGTTGTTGTTGGTGATGACTAGCATTCTATCTGAGATGCGTTCTGCTCTCAGTGTTTTGGTGCTGCAATTAGGTTGAGGTTTCAAAATCCGACTGTATCCTGAGTTAAATATTCCTCAGGTTTAATGAAGCAGTGCGCCAGCAATCCACTGTCATATTTCCCCAGCTTTGCCAGCCTAGGAAGAGACGAGAGAGTTACACAATTACCTTTGCTTAATGAAAAAGCCTGCACAGTGAGCAGAAATTCTTCCAGCTCACTTAAAGCCAGCAATCATTCATGCCGGATGGAAGCGCGAAAAAGATTTTCAACATTAGCTTTATTATTCACCCTTGGCCGTCCTGTTTATTAAGATGCAATTCTTGCTTACCAGATACAGTGCTTGGAGTAATTACATGTGGGCTCTCTCCTATTGATAGCACCCATGGTAACGCCTTCATTTATTCTCCAGCCATAATTTGTATTTAATCCTAGTATTGTTGTGGCGCATGTAATCATGATTAGAGTGTAATTTCTACATTTGATAGCCCAAATCCTCCATCAGTAACTCATACTTGAGTGGACATCTGTGCACATAATAGCCTCATTTGTGTTTTGTTTTGTGCCTTCCTTCCCCACCCTCCCCCTTTGTTGAATGGAACAAACATCACACAAATCAGTTTGCTGCACAAAAAACACTTATGAATGTGATGTTTTTGCTGTGGAGGACACTGACTATATGAGAATGCTATTTCACATCCAGCTGATTTTCGATAGGTTAATACTTGGGCCATTGTACCACTTAACACTTTCGAATTGATTTAATCTTTCCTGCAATTTTTTTAACACCTGCAAAAAGTCACAACTTGGCTTTGTGATTGGTTGTATAAGGACAACTGGCTGTCCCTTTCCCAGTTGCATAATTCCCACCATCAAATTGTGGATTGCACAGCACTTTCCCATATGCGTGATGTTCAGATGTTCCTTTGACCATCCATTTGTAGCCGGGGAGGACAGAATTTAGAATGACGCCTAGTTTATTTATTTATTTGGGAATTCTTCTATGCCGCCCTACTCCCTAAGGACTCAGGGCAGTGTACAGCATTTTAAAGAAAACCAAACAATAAAATCATTTAAAAACAATTTTAAAACAGTTAAAAAGGACATACAATAGCATGCATACATGGGGGAGACCTCAGATGTAAAATTGTCTCAGACCCCTGTCTGCAGGAAGAGCCATGTCTTAATGGCTTTTCGGAAGGCCAGCAAGGTGGGGATGATTCGGATCTCTGGGGGAAGTTGGTTCCAGAGAACAGGGGCCCCCCACAGAGAAGGCCCTCACCCTAGGCCCCGCCTGTCGTTTAGTGAAAAGAAGGACCAGGGGTGACATGATAGCAATGTTCCAATATCCGAGGGGCTGCCACAAAGAAGAGGGGATCAACCTCTTTTCCAAAGCACCTGAAGGCAGGACAAGAAGCAACGGGTGGACACTCATCAAGGAGAGAAGCAACCTAGAATTAAGGAGGAATTTCTTGATGGTGAGAACAATTACTCAGTGAAATAATTTTCCTTGCGAAGTGGTTGAATGGAGTTTTTTAAGAAGAGATAGAACAACTGTTGGTGTGGAATGGTGTAGGATCTCCTGCTTGAGCATAGGGTTGGACTAGAAGACCTTCAAGGTCCCTTCCAACTCTGTTTTTCTAATATTATATTAAGATGGAAACTTGAAACTGAGTCCAGTTAAATGTGCTTTTAGTCAACAGTGAGAATCCGACTTTGCTCCTCTCTGCAAATCATCCTTCAAGTTCTTTCTTGATTTGTTCCAGAACAAATTATAGACATATAACATTCAACACCGGCACAAGTAAAATAGGGATAAAGTAGGTCATAGAAATATAGCATGTGTAAAAAATATTTAAAATAAACAGAATTAAAACTAAATGACATTAGATGTCCTTGGTGCTTTCTGAGCTTGCTTGTTTTCTTGCAGACATTGCATTACCCTAACTAACTTTTTTGATCACGTCCATTCGCCCGGACGTCATCAAAAATGCTCTGCATATGCGCAGAAGTGCCCACAGGCTCCCGTTCCTGAACTGGTAGCAAAGGTAAGTGAAACCAGCTACTGACTGTAGCATATATGACATGGATCATTCCTCTACACATTCACACAAATTGCCTATAGGGAATAGGGAAACTCCATTTTCTTAGATTGACCTTTGATCTCCCTACGTCTATTTAACGATTTCCACACAGGTCAAAGTTGTTCAAATCCAAAAGGTGCATTATTTAGCCCCACCCCCAAATTCTGCCAGGAAAGTGTTGCACAAAAGGAGTGAGTTAAAATGACATCTACAGAAACACACTATTTATACGGCCATCAGCCTCCATGGTCAAGACCACGATTGAGGAACAATTTCCTCAAAACTTCCTCCCCTCCTAACAAGCAGCTACACAGACCATCTTGGGACTATGGAAGGTGAGTAAGGAACTACTGGGAAACTGCCAAGTCAAGAACCTTAGCCTGTATGGAAATCCTTCAAGTACACCCCTATTATTGTGTCGTGAAGGGAAAAGACGAGACTTGAGGAACTCTAACCGTAACGTTTATTTAACAGAGGAACACAACTGACAGGAGGCAGCTTCTGTTTTACAGCTCTCTATTTATACCCCCTGAACAACAAGCATCCACCAATCACAGTGCCTGTATTTCCCGCTCCTTTGGGAGCCTCCTAGTGGTGCTCTCGGACATTACACCCCTTCCCCCTAAGTTGGAGCATGAGTAATCCGCTAGGTACGCCGGACGCCTTCTAATACGACTAGACCTTCTCAGCTCTCTTAGGACTCCGGTAGGGCAACCCTCCGGCCCCCCGCTGACAGGTGGCTGGTCCAGATCCATCGCTGGGGCTAGCGTGTGCTCCCCGTCGTTCCCAGTATCAGAATCAGGTAAGTTTGCGGCATGGGACTGACTCCCTGGTTGCGGTACAGACTCTTTGGCATGACTCCCTTCCTCCTCAGGTGGGTCATTGTTAGTGACAGGTACAGGGCTGGAGTCAGCCAATTCCCCCCAACGGGACCGAATTTCGTCGAGGTGGCGGTGCCACTCCTGGCCATTCTCTAACAAGATTCTATATGAGCAGGGCCCGCAAATAGCCACGACCACCCCGGGGACCCATAGAGGACTACCTGTGTAATTACGGGCATACACTGGGCTCCCAATCTGGAATGAACGACCTGGTCGGGCTGAATCGAGAGGTTTTTCCGTTGAGTATTGGGGATGCAGGCGGTCAAGTGTGGTTCGTAGCCGCCTGCCCATGAGCAATTCTGCGGGCGTCTTATTGGTGGCTACACACGGGGTGGTGTGCTGTGTGAGGAGCAATTCTGCTATTTTCGTTTGCCAATCCCCTGGGCCTAACTTTGTGAGGGTCTCCTTTGTTGTGCGGACCATGCGTTCGGCCATCCCGTTTCCCGCTGGGTGCCATGGCGCAATCAACCCATGTCTGATTCCTAAACCCGCCAGATAACCCTCAAACCTTGTGGATGTTAATTGAGGACCATTATCCGAGATTAATACATCTGGATAACCATGCGTCGCAAATAACGACTCCAAACATCTAATTAATGCATCTGAGGTGGTGGTGGACATTAAACGGACCTCCAGCCATTTGGAGAATGCATCAACTACCACTAAGAACATTTGGCCCCTAACCGGGCCCGCAAAATCCACGTGAATACGTGACCACGGGCTAGCAGGAGTTTCCCACTTCTGCGGGGTGGCCTTTGGTGGGGCTGCACGGTTTTCCTGGCAAGGGGAGCAAATGGATACTCGGTGTTCTATGTCCCTGTCAAGCCCCGGCCACCAGACATATCCCCTGGCCAAAGCCTTCATACGGACGATGCCGGGGTGACCCCGATGCAAAAGATCCAGGGTCTGTCTCCTAAATTGTTGTGGAATTATCACCCGCTCCCCCCACAATAAACATCCCCGCATCACAGAAAGTTCAAACCGGCGCGCTATGAATGGTGCAAACTCGACAGCCACTGTGTCCACAGGCCACCCCCTCAAAACCCAAGTCATGACTTTAGACAAAAGATGATCACGTGCCGTGGCCAGGGCGATGTCAGCAGCGGAGATCTGTAGGTTGATGTTGCTGATGTGCAGTACTGTTGATGCTGGGGCTGGATCTTCAAGTAAGATAGGTAGGGGGCAGCGACTGAGGGCATCGGCGTGGGAGATGTGGCGTCCAGGTCGGTAGATCAACCTGTAGTCATAGTTGGCGAGGAACACGGTCCATCGAGTCATTCTAGGCGAAAGAATCTGAGGAGTAGGACGGTTGCCAGCTAATAACCCCAGGAGTGGCTGATGGTCAGTTACGAGATCAAAGGTACGGCCATAAATGTAATGATGGAATCTGCGCACCCCCGCTATCAGCGCTAAAGCTTCTTTATCAATCTGGCCGTAATTACGCTCAGGGCCAGCTAGGGTGCGGGAAAAAAAAGCAATGGGGGCCTCCTCCCCATTAGGTAAGCGATGGCTAAGTACAGCCCCCACCCCGTAGGGAGATGCATCGCATGCAAGGACTAGCAGTAAGTTGGTACTGTATTGTGCTAAAACTGTATTCGATGTGAGGAGACGCTTGACTGCAGTGAATGCCTGTGCCTCCCTGGCCCCCCAATGCCACGGGGACCGGGCGTCCAGTAGTCTATGCAATGGTTCCGCTACAGTTGCTTTGTGTGGCAGGAAAATCGCGTAAAAATTTAAAAGGCCGAGGAATGCCTGCAGTTCCGTTCTAGATGTTGGAGCAGGGGCTTCCACTATAGCTTTGATTTTATTAGCTGTGGGGTGGATCCCCTTAGAATCAACTAAGAACCCTAGAAACTCAACACTGTGTGTTGCAAAAACGCATTTGTTCTGTTTGACTCTCAAGCCAACTGACTGAAATTTGGACAGTACTGCTCGCACTCGCGACAGCAATTCAGATCGGGATGAAGCGGTGACCAAAACATCATCAAAGTATGGCGCCGTCCCTGGAATTCCATGCAAAAGACGTTCCATGAGACTTTGGAAGATCCCAGGGGCGGTGCAAATACCGAATTGCAGGCGGCGGCAGCGGAAGGCGCCCCTGTGAGTAATGATGGTCTGAGCCTCTGCAGCTAAATTGTCCACAGGCAGTTGTTGGTACGCCTGTGACAAGTCTAACTTTGCGAAAATGTTTCCCCCCCCTAAGGAGTGAAGCAGATGGTGGACGATGGGTACCGGGTAAGCGTGGGACTGCAGAGCGTGGTTCACAGTGCACTTGTAGTCTGCACACAATCTAATAGACCCGTCAGGCTTGACCGGTGTGACGATAGGTGTTTCCCATCGCGCCTGATCTACAGGTTCTAATATTCCTTGCTGCAAAAGGTGGTCTATCTCGGCATCCACCTTGGCCAATAGCGCTAAGGGGACTCTCCTCGGCTTGAGGCGGATTGGGGCTACAAGTGGATCAAGGCTGAATGATACGGGGGTGCCCGTGTACTTTCCCAATTTGCCATCAAAAACCGTCGGGAACTCTGCGGCCATCATTGCTCCTACGTCCTCCCCCTTGACAGCATTAATGCCCTCCAATGTGAGGCCGAGGGCAGGGAACCAATCTAATCCCAAAAGGCTTGTGAGGGGACCATCCACTATAACAAGGGGTAATTTGCCTGAAAATGTTTTAAATTGAACGGGGAACTTTCCTTTGCCTATTATAGGAATGGTAGACCCCTGGTAGTCTCTAAGGAATAGTGGGCAGGGCTCAAGGCGCTTCTTTGATGCTCTCGGGAAAATGCGCTTTAACGTGCTCCACGACACGATGGACAGAGCGGAACCTGTGTCCACTTCCATAGGGCATGGCTTATTGCCGAGCAATACAGTTACAGTAAATTTCTCACTTGGGGACAGCTGGTTTTGTTTGATGATGCTAGAGCTGATGTCGGTTGAGCGATAGATTGCGTAGCAGCCCCCTCTTCTCGCTTGGGGCCCCCATGGCTGTCTTCGTTGTTTGGCTGGTGCTGTCTCTCGATATGTAGGAGTCGTTGGGGGCCTTCCGGAACGGCAAACCCTCGCGAGGTGACCCCTGCGGCCACATCGTCGGCAAATTGCGTCTTGAAATTTACATTGGGCTCTTAGGTGATCCCCCCCGCAACCCCTGCAAGGTGAACGGGATGGGGGGGGCGATTCCTCGGACTAGCATCCTTCTGGTTCTCAGCTATGCGGCATACTTCATCGTCAATGGCTAAAGCCCGCTCAAGGTCTTCAGGTAGGCTTCCTATAGCGTTAGTAGCCGAGGTGTGTGTGGCAGGTGCGGGTAGCGCCTGTGTCATCCATTTCAGCGAGGGACTGGTTTGACATCTCCGCCGCACGCGCCTCAGCGAGGGCAACTGAGAACGTGAGCCCATGCATGGCAAGGAGACGTCTCTTCAGTCGGCTGTCACGCACCCCAAAAACAAGCCTGTCTAGGAGGTAATCCTCCAAATTCTGGAACTCGCAATAGAGAGAGGCTCTACGGAGTGCAGCCACAAACTGATTCACTGTTTCCCCCTCCTTCTGATTCCTGTGATAAAAGGCATAACGCCTTGCACATCTTGATGGAGGGGGGGCATAGTGGTCCTTCAGCTTCTCCATGAACTCCTCCCACGGAATGCTATGAATGGAGCGTGGGGCGAACAGGGCTTGGGCTGTTTCAAACATTTCTGTCCCGCAAAATCCCAAAAAGTAAGCCCTTTTTCTATCTCCAGACAGCCCTGTGAATTCATTAGCAATGAGGAAACATTCGAATCGGGCTACATAGGATGCCCATGTCTCCCTAGGCGGATTAAATGGGGCAAACGTATGCTGCGTGGCCATTCTTCCTGTGGTGATTATTAAGTCTTTTACTGACAGGCACTCGCCTCACCTTCAGTCCGCTGCAGCCTTTCCTGAGTGGAGTGGTGTTCTACCTTCCTCGTCGCCAGTATTGTGTCGTGAAGGGAAAAGACGAGACTTGAGGAACTCTAACCGTAACGTTTATTTAACAGAGGAACACAACTGACAGGAGGCAGCTTCTGTCTTACAGCTCTCTATTTATACCCCCTGAACAACAAGCATCCACCAATCACAGTACCTGTATTTCCCGCTCCTTTGGGAGCCTCCTAGTGGTGCTCTCGGACATTACACCTATGTAGCTATTTAATGTGCTATAGCAGGGGTGTCAAACTTGATTTCATTGAGGGCCGCATCAGGGTTGTGTTTGACCTCGGGGGAGAGGGGCTGGGTGTGTGTGCCCACCTCAATGTCATTTGTGTTGGGGGCACCCCTCCCAGGCGCCGCTTTTGCCTGCTACAGCATCCTCCAGCACTCTGCTGGTGAAAACGGAGCTCGGGAGGGCTGCACGCTATGCTCCCAAGCTCCGTTTTTTCTGGCAGAGTGCTGCAGGAGGCTGTCGCAGCTGAAAACGGAGCTCAGGAGAGCTGCGCGCGGCCCTCCTGAGCTCCAGTTTCACTGGCAGATGTACTGCGGGCTGGTCCTTCACTGTTTCCAGGGTGGTCCCATGGGCCAGATCTGTGCACCCCGCAGGCCAGATCTGGCCTGCGGGCCTTCTGTTTGACATCCCTGTGCTAAAGGGAAGATTTCATTTTCTCACTGGAGTTAAGAATTGTCTTCAGTCTTTTAAGGACATAGATATCATCCACAGATAGGAAAAGATAGCCCCTTCCTTCTATTTAGCTAATGTGCAAATCAGATAATTTGATTGTTTTTGCTGTTAATGTGGTGGTAGGGACAATGCTCACATAAGTTTGAGTAATGTGGCCCGTTACCTTTCACTATCACAAATTTGCATGCTCAAAATTGCATAAAATATTAATTGCCTCAGCAAATAGCACAACTCTCCATGATTAATTGTTCCCCGACAACATGACTTTATTATGTCTGCTGTACAAATTGTAACTTGGTATTTGGTTTATGATCTAATATACAGAGGTAGAATCACTTTGTTTTATGGCCAAATGATGTTGATATTTTTAGGCACTTAAAAAAAGGGACATGTTCATATATTTGAATAGTAAGAAAACTCGTCCAAAACTTGCAATCACACTTTCTCATGTTCAATATCTAATGTTTTAGGATAATTACTTATTTTTGCGGAATGTAATTTTAATGACGATACAATTTTGAGCAGTGGATATGCAAATGTAATAGTCTCAAATGTGATTTCAAATTAAGCATTTGAAGGCTGAGATAATTGATACCCGGTCAATTCAAGGGGTGTGTGGGAGGATAAATCCTCGTCAATGAAAGTCTCAAAGGTGCTTTTTTCAGGAGGCAACGGGACTTCTTGTTTTTTTTTCTTTTGAAGATGTTTCACTTCTCATCCAAGAAGCTTCTTCAGCTCTGACAGGATAGTAGGGAATGGAAGGATTTATATTCCTTGCAGACAGCTGGTCATTTGCATCCTTTTAGAGGGTCTTTAAACCACTTGGAGGTTTATCTGTGTCCTCAGGGTCACCTGAGTGGTGCTCCCGGTTCCTGTAGTCTGCAATTTTTCATCTGGAAATCCATTCCTACTCCCACACCATTCCAAGGGTGTTCATCCCAAATTGTATAGCTAAAAGTCCGTAAAGATTCTCAGTCATCCAGGTCACGGTTGTCCCAAAGGTGCTTTTTCAGGAGGCAACTGGACTTTCTTGGGGTTTTTTTTCCTTTTGAAGACATTTTGCTTCTCATCCAAGAAGCTTCTTTAGCTCACAGCATCTTTGGGACAACCATGACCTGGAGGACTGAGAATCTCTACAAACCCATTAATGAAAGTTACAGATAGAGTCAGTTTGTTTCTGCTCACTTGATTTATGGATGGTCACTGCCTCTGCTGGACAAATATATAAGACTGTAAAGTATATTATGATTAAGCATATAAAAAAATCTTGTGAATTTAGATTTGAACTCCATGATTGGTTCTCAGGTTGTGCATGAAAACTAGTCATGAAACATTATAAGAGATACTGCTTATGCAGTTTAAGCTTAGTGTAAATGATTTTATATGGATCACCTAGGAAGGTCCACCCTAGTGAATACTTAGATTTGAGACCACCTGGCACTTAAAAAGGATTGAGAAGTTTAAAAAAAACACACAACAAGAGCAACCTCTTTTATCTTGTTGTTGGGAAAGCAACACGGATGTGTTCATGTGTTTTTGTCTACAGCAGATGACAGCATGCTGGGCAGCTTGGCTGTAGTTAAAGGCTAAGCTGAATCAGTCTTAGACACTAATTCAGTGGGTTACTTTGTGATTCTCTGGGATTTGCAGGGCTATGAAGCTGGAAGGGGAAAAGATCATCAAATAAGACTTCAGGATACAGTATGGATGCAGTCAGTTGGGTGCTTCCAGCTCTACTTGAAATCTTCTTAAACTTCACAATCTACAATCTAAGGAAGGTTAAAATATCATTTCAGGAGCTCCAATGTCATCTAGAATGTCTGGTGTACGGCTCTGTTTTCATGGCAGTGCATGACCACAGACAGCCAAAACACAGTTAAGCTACAAAACATAATTTTCAATTATGTATAATTCAGATAACATACCGGTACCTATCCACAACAGCTATTTGTGCACCATAAATCCACTGATGTAAGAATCAGAATTATATTTATGTTCACCAATTATTGTTTATGAAGTAAGTAGACAAATAATCTATTAAACTTCTAGTGAAAACAGTGAAAGAAAGAAAGAAAGAAAGAAAGAAAGAAAGAAAGAAAGAAAGAAAGAAAGAAAGAAAGAAAGAAAGAAAGAAAGAAAGAAAGAAAGAAAGAAAGAAAGAAAGAAAGAAAGAAAGAAAGAAAGAAAGAAAGAAAGAAAGAAAGAAAGAAAGAAAGAAAGAAAGAAAGAAAGAAAGAAAGAAAGAAAGAAAGAGAAAGAAAATAAGAAAGAAAGAAAGGGAGGGAGGGAGGGAGGGAGGGAAAGAAAGGCAGGCAGGCAGGCAGGCAGGCAGGCAGGCAGGCAGGCAGGCAGGCAGGCAGGCAGGCAGGAAGGAAGGAAGGAAGGAAGGAAGGAAGGAAGGAAGGAAGGAAGGAAGGAAGGAAGGAAGAAAGAAAAGCAACAACAGAATTTCAAGATAATATCGGAATATCACATAAGACAAAGTTTTAGAATTCCTCAGAGTTTCTGTCTCTTTATCTTAAGCCTCATTATTCCTTGGAGTAGTCTTAAAGGGTTTAGCTTGAATTGTGTTTTCTTTCTTTCCATCACTCTTCACCTCTCCACCTTAGTAAATTACAAATTATTTGGGTAATTATAGATGATAAGTATCCCACATTTTAATAAGTCTAATGATAGAGTGGCTTGGTGAAATGATGTCAGGGGAGTTAAAAATCATACTATAATTTCCATTATTATTATTAGGAACATCTCTGTGTTGGTGGTTTAATTATGATTAAAGTTCAAAATATGTCTACTATTAAAGTTCTTTATGTGATGGAACTCCAAATTGGGGAACGTGTTCGTTCACACAAAAAACTTTAGTTTTAATGGGATGCCTTTACGTTCAGTGGGTAATGTTGTTTTAATCTTCCTTCTAATCCCCACAGCCTAATCTTTCATTTTCTGCAGTGCCCAGAAGCCTCTTGCAAAAAAAAAAAAAAGAATATTACAAAAAATTGAACTTCATACATGTCCATTAAGAGACATTACCTGCAGGATGGGCCATCCATTCACAATTCTGGATTAATTGTTCTAACTGTCAGGAAATTTCTCCTTAGTTCTAAGTTGCTTCTCTCCTTGATTAGTTTCCACCCATTGCTTCTTGTCCCGCTCTTACGTCCTTTGGAGAATAGCTTGACTCTCTCTTCTTTGTGGCAGCCCCGAGATATTATTGGAACACTGCTATCATGTCACCCCTAGTCCTTCTTTTCATTAAACTAGACATACCCAGTTCCTGCAACCGTTCTTCATATGTTTAGTCCCATAATCATCTTTGTTGCTCTTCTCTGCACTCTTTCTAGAGTCTCAACATATTTTTTACATCATGGCAACCAAAACTGGATGCATGTGTGTTATGTATGTGTACACTTTTGAGAACAGGCAACAGAATTTCATTTTTAATGTGTGCCAGTGTGCCCACAGTAAAAAGTGACAATACTCTCTCTCTCTCTCTCTCTCTCTCTCTCTCTCTCTCTCTCTCTCTCTCTCTCTCTCTCTCTCTCTCTCTCCCCCCCCCCGCCCAAAAGGTTAGGAACCACCAAAATGGCATCAGAAAGAAATTACATTAGGCAAACTATTTTGTTAAGCCAAACTTTAAAAGCTTATATTTTCAGAGCCTCATGCCTCCCACTCCATCATCATCTTTGCTTAAATCAGTTGTCCAAACATTGTATTAAAAATAGTACTTATTTATTAAATAAATTATTCAGTAAACTCTGAATAAACAGGTGAATCATAATAGCCCAAGTAAATAGCACACAGGTATTTATCTCTGCCCTTGGATAAGCAAATGGAGGGGGGGGGGAAATCCACCATGATAAATGAATAAAATAAACACGAGCCTATCTTTTAATCTTGCAAATCTATTGCATGTTTCCAGTTCTCTTTGCACTGACTTGTGCTTTCCTCACATATGGTTGCTTTGTATAGCTTTTTTTTTGTCCCGTTCACAGTGATTTAGCTGAAGTCTGTTGCAGGCCCTGTTGTCTTCCTTGCTAATCCTTTTTATACCTACATAACTTTTTGTTGAGTTTGAACATTTTAGTTTTGACAGAAATCCAATTCCAAAGAGTTACACCAAGAGAGGATGTACTACATCAATTTTCTATTTTATGCCACAACTTAAAGTCCATAGCTTCAGCCTCTAGTCATTAGTACTTACTTACATTGCTATTGTTATTATCCATTATAATTCCGAGCAGAGATTATGATAAGATAACAACATGATACCAAGAAGATAAGCCAAAGAAAATTAACTTTTCATTTTGAAGTACTATTTCTAGGGCATGTTTTTTTCTTGGTTACAGGAGGGATTAAATTGTAGGTTTTTGGTTCCCTTTGCAGCATAATGTCCCACCATCACTATTAAGGAAAAAAGGAAGGAAGGAAGGAAGGAAGGAAGGAAGGAAGGAAGGAAGGAAGGAAGGAAGGAAGGAAGGAAGGAAGGAAGGAAGGAAGGAAGGAAGTGTTATAAGGAAATATCCTTTTAGGTTCAGTTCCAAGTGGGGAAAAAGACACTGGATTCATGAAGGTTGCTTGGAAGGAAGGTTTAATGGTGGACAGGAGCACATGGCAGGAGCCCCTGTACAGAAAAGGTAAACTTACATGGTTGTGTGGTGAAGAGAAAAAAGAGAGAAGAGATATATTGAGTTCCTGGTTTTTATAGTGTAAGTTGGGTCCCACCTCTTAGATTTCCTTTTCCTGTATAGAAATGTATCCCATTGGCTCTCAGACCCCCCAGGGGCATGCTGGGGTGGCTCTTGGCTTTTGTCTAATCCAGCTTTGGCTGAATGAAAGGGCCTTGGGCAAATCCTATTGTGATTTTGTCATGCAAAAGACTTTCAGCCAGGTGAGAGGAATATGTGAGCTTAGCAGGGGTGGGGGTTTCCAAGAGGAGTCTTTTGTTTGTTTAAAAGCATGTTTCCAGATATGTTCCACAGAATATTTCCTACATTTTAATATCTCCTAGGATATCTCATTTCCCAGGAGAGGGGTGGGTGCTAACTTCCTACAATCCCTCATTTTTTTTTCAAAACATGTGAGTGCAACACATGTTTTGACACAAACTTCAAATTGATCAGGTCAGGGAGATTTTATGGGTGCTTTCAATTTTCTCTGATGCAGAGGGGAAGACGTTGAAAGAGGCAGTTGAAAGAGGCAGCAGAAGGATTCCTTCAGTGGCTCCCAAAAGGAGAGCTTTCAATCATGATGGTCAATGGCCAGGGCAAAAGTTCTGGAAATAAATTTACAGTATCCAATTTTCCATGCCAATTATGTTCAGAGGTTTGATAACACTTTCGATGAGCTCCCAGACAGGTTTCAAGCAAGCACAGGCCCCACAATATTCCCACAGCCATGGTTTACCTTGAAATCACAGGCTGCCCATTTCCAAGGGATGGTTCTTGAATCTGCCCTAGCTCTTACTTTAGTGCATCTAGGATTTGTGAGTCCAAATTGAAATTAGCCAGTGTGCAATCTAGGCTTTTCTTTTTTTTTTTTTTAGAATGAGCCCTGGGACTCTTACTCCTGAGACCACCAGTGCAAAATACCCTGCTTTACTGGGCAGCAGTCAGGCCTTCGGTTTTCGAAGATCCTTTCTGCTAGCTCTTCAAGTGGGGAAATTGCCTGAGGGGACCTGTCCCCTTCCCCCATGGAATTAGCAGGGAGATATGACTGCCTGGGCTTTAATGCCACAAAGCAGGAGTCAAAACAACAACAACAACAACAAAAAAAAACCAGCAAGCTAAAAGCAGCTTTGGGTGGGGGTAGGTGAAAAAGGGATAACCTCAGTCTAATTCTGAATGGCATGTCTCTGTGTGTTTGTGTATGCAGCTACAAATTTACCTCCCACTAGACAGAAATCTAAAGTGTACAGAACTCACTGTGGTAACCACTCTCAATACAATTCTTACATGAGTACATTAAACTGATTACAATATAGATGAGACAAGAAAGAGAAACGTTACAATGAATTTCAGTGAATGAAGCAAGGAAAGAAAGAAAACAAAGAAAAAAAACTTTACAATGAATTTCTGTGACTGAAGCAAAGAAAGAAAAACTTTACAATGAATTTCTGTGACTGAAGCAAAGAAAGAAAGAAAAACTTTACAATGAATTTCTGTGACTGAAGCAAAGAAAGAAAGAAAAACTTTACAATGAAGTTCCCCCCTCCCCCCTAGTCTTTTCAGCTGTCTTCTGAGGATTGAAAATAGATGTTTGGTCTTTATTTGTCCATCTCAGGGTCCTTTCATTCATGTCTGCTGGGTGGCCTTAGGTTTTGGTGGTAAGGCTGGTCAGTCAGGCTTGGAAAGATCTACTCCACTCTGGTTGATGTGATGACTAGAGGACTAGATTCAAACCCACTTCTGGCTCAAATGGATGGAATGTCTTTACTGGAGGCAGTGTCTGAGCCCATTTGCTCTGCTTCCATAGGCTTCAGGATCATGTGTGCAGGGCTGAAAGACATAAGAACAGGGTCCCTTCCCCCTTTTGCTGGTAATTCTACCACGAGAGGCATTGTAAAAGGATTAGAGATTTGGGGGGGGGGTAGATAGCTTGCAGGCAGGGTTTGAGGAAAACAATCAACACATCAGTATCGCAGTTAAATCAATTATAACAAAATGGAGACATCACCAGGGGAAAAAAATGAACAGACATTTCCATCTTAGCAGAGAATTGGCATCCATTAAACATCACAGAAGAGCAATATTAAAACTGTTTGCATGTACATACAGTAAATGTAAAAATGAAATTTTCCTGTAAATTAACTTAAAACATTGTCCCTTAAATTTTGGCTTTTCTTAAAAACACCGAGAGGAATAGGAAAATTGAACTCTGTTCCTTGTCCCAGATCAGGTTGGCCAGTCCTAACTGGGCAAAGACATTTTCCTTTCTTTTCAGTGCTTTTAATTTTCTAACAATTTGAAATTCATATCTCTAGGAAACAGAGATATTTTACAGTTGCAATTACCTCGAGTGCGCACAAGACAAGACAAAGACGTACACAGACACAAAACATGGACAAAGAGGATGACAGGACACACACACAAGTCCTTCCTGCCATAAATCTCAGTTAAAATTAGGGAAGGCACAAATCTTAACAAACAAACCACGTGGTTACATATAAGAGAGAGAGAAGAAGAGAGAGAGAGAGAAGAAACAAACAAACACCTCAACATTTTTCCTTTTCTGTTTTCTTAAGTACCTTTATTTAGCCAAATTGGCTGTTTTGTTTTGTTTTGTTTCTCTGTGTCATCCCTCAGCAAAGCCCATTTTCTACACAAGTTTCCTGCTTTTACTTTTGCACATTCCTGTCATACAGATATATTCCTGGCGTCCCAGGTTCCAAGCCCTCACAAGGGTCTCCGCCACCCACGAACTAGAGCTTCCCATGATCCTTTAAATGTAAGGTTCACTTTGGCTTAGCTAGTGACGCGCTCAACAGTTTCAGAGACTAAAAAAAACTCTGGGAAGGACTTCCGATTCTCTCGTAGAAGTAAGGCCCCCTTCCTGTAGGGAATCTCTCTAGGTTTATCAGATCCAAAAAGGGGATCTGCGAGGACTAGCCGCCCCTGTACAGCTAGTACTAGGACCTCCACACTCACGGGCTTCACATTTAGAACTGAAAATTCTGGGGTTTGCTTTTGGGATGTGCACATAAAAACGACAACAACAACAACAACAAAATTTGCTTTCCCACCCTTCAATCACACACACACACACACACACACACAGACATTCTTCCTCCTTCCCTAACAGAAGGTCCTGTGCTCTGTAAACGCTAAACAGAACTTACACAAATCAAAACAGAGAAAGAGAAGACATTGACACATAGACTGGTAGATGAGAAAGAAACTCTATACTACCAAATGAGGATAAACAAAAATAATTCAATATTATGAAAAGCTGTATGAGCAAGAAGTTTCAGAAAAATAAAATTAAAGAATATTTGAAAAAAAAATGGAATTGCCTAAAGTACCAGAAAAGGACAAAAACTATTAAATGAATGAATATCAATGATGGAATTATCAGAAGCAGATCAAGAGACAAAAGAACAACCAAACACCAGGACCAGGTGGGCCAGTGGCAGAATTTTACAAAGATTTTACATAATGAGGTATTGATTGATGTAAAAGGTACCACATTCCTGAATGGGAGCAAATATTACTTTGATTCCAAAATAAGATTCAGATTTAATGCAGATAAAACTATAGGCCCATCTCTTCACTGAATGCTGACTATAAAATATATACTTCAATAATGGCAGCAAACTAAAAGGTTCCTAAATGAATTTATACATTCAGCTCTCTTAAGCTATTTCTAAGAGACAGATTAAAAACAAAATGAGAATGATTTTAAATACATAAAAAAAGGCACAAGAAAAGGATGCTATTGATTTTGATACTGGAAGTGCTAAATATAAATATTATGGCAGACACAGAAATTAAAGGCATGGAAACTTTGAAAACTAATTTTGCACCAAGTGAGAAATAAAATATGTTAATAACCAACCTTACTGACAATTTTGTTGTCCAAAAGGTAGAGAAGAGAACTAGAGGAGATAATTAAGTCCATACTTGACTTAATACTTACAAACAAAGAAGAAGTTGTAGAAGGATTTGAAACTGCATCATTAACATAACAAAAACGATTCAACACAATTGAACACACTAAAGTCTTAGATTTTAAAATAAAGCTGACCTTAATAAACTCAAGAGAAACTTGAGAAAGATTCCTTGGATGAAAGTCCTAAAGGAAAGAAGCAACTCAAGAAGCTTTGTAAACTCTGAAAAAACTTGATTATAAAAGCCAATTGCACAAAAGCAATCAGGAAAAAAAAAACCAGAAATCCAAGAAACACCAGCATGGCTGCACAAAGACCTCACTGACAAATTGAATGAATGAAGGACAGATACAAAAATGGAAACAGGGACACATAACTAAAGCAGAATATCAGCAGATAGCAAGAATCTGTAAAGAAAAATCAGGAAACAAAAGCCTTGAATGAACAACGACTTGCAACAAAGTGAAAGATAATATAAAAGATTCTTCCAATACATAAAAAAAACAAGAAGAAAAATCAAGGAAACAGTTGGACCACTAAGGAGAGAAGGCAACACAGAGAAAGCCATGAGTTGCTTAACTCATTCTTTGCATGTCTTCTTGCAAAAAAGAAATGCAACCCAACTAACCAGAAATATAACTGGAAAGGAAAAAATAAAACAGACTGTAAACTAAAGTTAAAATAAGCAAAAACAGTAAGAGAACACCAGGTCCCAGAGTCCTAAAGGAGCTGGTAAATGAAATCTCAGAACCACTGCACATCTTAAAAAAAAAATCTTGGGACACGGGGACCACCTGAGAAACTGGGAAAAAGCTAATGTGGTTCCCATCTTCAAAAAGAAAGAGAAAAAAAAAACAACAAAATTCTGAGCCCTATCTAAATTGGTGCAACAAATTAAAACAGATTTGGAGAAGTGGAAAAGAACCACCATAAAATCCTGCAATGGCTAGCAGACAAAACAGGGCTGGGGGGGGAGAAGGGGGGGAAAGGGGGGGGGAAGGAAATATCAAAGGATTTAGGAAGATACATTAACTTGGTTAAACAAAAAGCATGATTATTTTTTCCCTAAAATGATTTGTACCCAGACAACACACTATTCAATTGAAATTGGAATTTACATATGCCATAAAGTAAAATTAAAAAGCAAAAATTACCCCCACACACATACACACATGCAAACACACATTTCCCAGTTTTCTATGGTTTAAAGTAAAATTTAGAGGTAGGTACTCACCTTCTTTCCAAGCAGCCCTTGAATTTTGAACTCAAAACCCCTTTAAAACCTACTTCCCAATGGCCAAGGCCTAATAAATTTATTTAGGCCTGGATCATTGAAGAGGCTAGCTTGGAAATCCAGCTGGCTCGCCAATTGTTATAAGGAAATATCCTTTTAGGTTCAGTTCCAAGTGGGGAAAAAGACACTGGATTCATGAAGGTTGCTTGGAAGGAAGGTTTAATGGTGGACAGGAGCACATGGCAGGAGCCCCTGTACAGAAAAGGTAAACTTACATGGTTGTGTGGTGAAGAGAAAAAAGAGAGAAGAGATATATTGAGTTCCTGGTTTTTATAGTGTAAGTTGGGTCCCACCTCTTAGATTTCCTTTTCCTGTATAGAAATGTATCCCATTGGCTCTCAGACCCCCCAGGGGCATGCTGGGGTGGCTCTTGGCTTTTGTCTAATCCAGCTTTGGCTGAATGAAAGGGCCTTGGGCAAATCCTATTGTGGTTTTGTCATGCAAAAGACTTTCAGCCAGGTGAGAGGAATATGTGAGCTTAGCAGGGGTGGGGGTTTCCAAGAGGAGTCTTTTGTTTGTTTAAAAGCATGTTTCCAGATATGTTCCACAGAATATTTCCTACATTTTAATATCTCCTAGGATATCTCATTTCCCAGGAGAGGGGTGGGTGCTAACTTCCTACAATAGGAAGGAAGGAAGGAAGGAAGGAAGGAGAGAACCAACCTAGAACTAAGGAGAAATGTCCTGACAGTTAGAACAATTAATCAGTGGAACAACTTGCTTCCAGAGGCAAGATACCTTCAAAGATTCAGAACTTCAGACAACAAATATAATGTTGTTGCTAGCTATTTCCCCCTCTGTTCTTCATATCGGTTGATTTCACATCAAATCTGATCTTCACTGTGCTGTTTAAAGAGAGATTTATAGTTTAAAATGGGGTACAATATACTGTATATAGAGGCTGTTTAGAACCATTTTCCTTTCACTGGTACTTTGGCTTGATAGAGAAATGCATGAGATGCTTGCTTAGAACTTAATCTTAAAGTTAAACTCAATCTTTAGCTTTCAATAGGAACCACAAAACAAAAATTCTGTTTTAAGCCACATATAGTATCTCAATTTCAAAGACTAGGTTTCACCGCAGCCAATCATTGATATTTACAATGAGGTAAATGTCTTAAGTTCATTAGGAAGACAATAAGGGACACAGACAAGATATTTCCTTTTCTTAAATTATTTAAGAATAAAATTTAAGTCATTAAAATTACTTCAATTTTAAATTCAGGCTGTTCCTTCTTTTTTAAAAGTAAAAATAGTGCTCATGGGGAGAAATACTGTCACATGTAGGAAGACAGGGTATTTATAGTATTATACATATTTTGGGAGTTGTATATAAGGGGGAAAACATAATCAATGCTTTTTTATTATTATTTTCTTAACGTCGGTGCTATAATATGTGAAGATCGTATTGCTATCACAAGCTGTCATCCTAAAACTTAACAATCTTTTTTAGTTTCTTCCCTGCCATTTTTTTAAAAAAATATATACATATGTTGATTTTAACAGGTATATTCTCATGTGTATATTTCCATATTCAAATTATAATCATCATCCAATGCCCTTTGTTATGAATCCTAAAATAAGACTTACTTGTCCCCATCGTATTTAGCTTCTTCCTCGGTTTGATGGTTGATTGTCATGTAGGAGGAGAACAATGTGAAATATTAATAACATCTGAAACTTCAAGTGAATGCTTGAAAAAAAAAGAAAGATGTTCTATAGTTTTAGATATTCTGAAAAAACAATTGTGGTTGAGCTAGACAGGACTTCAGTTGATTCTGTAGAGCAGGGTTCCTCAACATTGCTGACTTTGTGGATCAGCGGGGGGGGGGGGTGGAGGCGATGGTACCCCGTGCACGCAGCTCTATTTGCCTGAGTGGCGTGTACGTGTGCCTGCCTCTCACACAAATGAGTGTGCTCTTACATGTTCGCCCGCTGCTCACTCAAGTGAGGAGGTGTTGCGCATGTGCTCTCTCATCGGCCATTTTCACAGCAATCCCCTCATGGCCCACTAGTGGACCCATAGCCCACAGGTGGGGACCCCTGCTGTAGAGTACAGGAGCTGTCATTTGCAGATGGTTAACTGATGGTGGTGGTGTTAAATTCTCATATTATCTGTCGTTTTTGGGATTTGAAATTAGACTTTCTAATATTGTACCAGTGGTGGGTTCCTACCGGTGCTGTGCGGGGATGCCGCACCGGTAGGAGCCCGACGATGACATCATTTTTAGGCGCTTTTTTCCGGCTTCTCCGCATCCTGAGCTGTCAGAAAAAAGCCCTACCACCCGCCCTTGTTTTAATAGCGACCTTTATTCTTCCTCCGAAGCACAGCTGAGAAGCTCCTCAGCTGTGTTTTGGCTTGTAATGTCATCCTAAGCATGCGCGGAAGTGAAATTGCCTGATGGAACGCGAGTTCACTTCTGCACATGCTCGCGATGCGCACCGGTAGCGAAAATAACCAGAACCCTCCACTGTATTGTACCATGACAGATTAGATGAACTTGGTGAAGTCTTGCTGGATTTGTGAATGATCCAAAGAGTTGGTTTTAAACCCAAGTCACTGCATTCTTCTTTCACTTCATCCTGACTCTTCACAAACTCAAAGTGTGTAACTTTATAATCTTCTAGCCAGCTTCCTCCCTATTGCATTTTTGGTTGGGTTTGCTGTGGAGTACATTGTACATAGACTATAATATACCTTGTTATTATATCCCATGAAGTCCTACAATTTCACTCTAAATAACAATTTATTATCACATTTAAGTTTCTTGAGTGGTGCGGTGGCCTAAAAGTGGAACTCTTGCCTCACAATCAGGAGACTGTGAGTTCGATCCTAGGTAGAGGCAGATTTTTCTCTCTCTGGGCATGATGAGAATATATCTGCTGAATATAACTGTGCATTGGCGACAGGAAGGGCATCTGGCCAGTAATCACTCAGCTCCATTCAATTGCCCAGACTTCACCCCGCAAGGGATTATGTGGTCATTAAAAGATGATGATCACAATAGCAATAGCAATAGCACTTAGACTTATATACCGCTTCATAGTGCTTTACAGCCCTCTCTAAGCGGTTTACAGAGTTCAGCATATTGCCCCCAACAATCTGGCTCCTCATTTTACCCACCTTGGAAGGATGGAAGGCTGAGTCAACCTTGAGCCGGTGAGATTTGAACAGCTGAACTGCTGAACTAGCAGTAGCCTGCAGTGCTGCATTTAACCACTGCACCAACTCGGCTCATTTAAGTTTCTTCCCCCAATGAATCAATGAAGAATTATAACCCTATGTTATATTTGAATCTTGGTAATCCTGATTTCACAGACACCAAAGGAACTTCTTAAATGTGCAGAGATGCGTAAGCTCAAATTTCTCCAAACAAATCTTCTATTTCTTAGAAATATTCAAACCAGGAAAGTAACAGATCAACTGCAAAGCGAATTGTGAAATTAGAAGGTGGGACATTCACACAGATTAATCTCTCGGACACCTCATAACTAAATAGGTGCAGGGATATCACATTCCACCCATTAGAATTTCACTTTCATTCAACGTGCTTGAGCTTTGAATGAAAACTTTGAAATCAAGTTCTCTTTTATCAGATTGAATGAAAATTGGGAGGGAATTCTGCACAGATGGATGTACAGCTGTCATCTAGAGGAGAGCCAGCATGTTCAACAAGACCGTAGCATCTCCCTAACCTCTTGGTGCTTCTTAACAATGAATATAATTATCTATATTTCTATGAAGAAGAAGTGTTCATCAAGTGTAGCGAGTTTGCATCTAGGGAATTAACAACTAGGGAATTAACAACATCCATCTATGGGAATTAACAACATCCAACTATGACAAAGCCCGTGAAAGTAGTATGTGTGTATTTTTAATCATTTTTTTAAAATTGCTTTTAACTGGTTTTTTTTTTAGATTTTGTATTTGACATGCTGTTAGCTGCCCAGAGTCCCTCGGGAGTTGGGCGACATACAAATCTATTTAAATAAATAAATAAATAAATAAATAAATAAATAAATAATGAATGAATGAATGAATGAATGAATGAATGAATGAATGAATGAATAAATAAATAAATAAATAAATAAATAAATAAATAAATAAATAAATAAAAAAGCAGAGTCTGGATTACATTTGTTGAGTTGGAACAGTTAAGGTATAGATATCTCTGATGCAAATTGTTACAAATATTTGATTGGGAAGCATCTTTGTGTCAACTATTATATTTATTTATGTAATATAATATTTATTTAATATATTATATTATATTATGTATGTCCAAACAACTAGACACAAAGATTTTTCCCCTCATGCCAGCACTCTGCTGAACACCTAATTTCCATAGCACTGTGTTATGTCTAAGGATGTTTACCTAGGTAGTAGGGCTGTGTTACTATTATCCTTCTCATCTTTCCCATTAACGTCTACTATTTGTATCTTATGATTATATGACTTAGTTTTTTGTTGTTTATATGTACACTGAGAGTTTATGCACCGGAGACAAATTCCTTGTGTGTGTCCAATCACACTTGGCCAATAAAGAATATTGAATATTTAGATTTCTGGCGTGAGAGTAGATCTGAAAAATGATAAAGTCCACAAGACTGTTATGAAAAAGGAAGTTGGCTCATTGTTTACCTTTGTGTTTCAGACTAGGGATGTCACAGCCAGAGGTGGGTTCCTCCCGGTTTGGACTGGTTCTATAGGATCGGTAGTAACGTGGTGGCAGCGATCCAGGCCTGCCACACCCCCGAGCCGGTTCCCTTGGTTTTTTTTAAAGTACTACGCATGTGCAGCGGGTCATTTCCGGGAAGTGACACGCATGCAAGCGAAGCGCGCGCGCACACACAAAACATGCACTTCCGTCGCGATATGAACCGGTGGGGAAGGTAAGTAGAACCCACCCTTGGTCACAGCCAGTGGTGGGTTCCTACTGGTGTGGTCCACTCTATAGCACCGGTAGCGGCCCACTGGTGACGTCACAGTACCGGTGCGGTCGGTTGCCGGTGCCTGGGCGCCACCATATAATTTTTTTTTTAAATTTGCTTTTAAATTTTCTTATCCGCATGCCCAGAAGCCGAGCTTCTGGCACTGCGCATGCGCTGCCTTCCTACCCCACAGTGAGTCCAAGCAGGGGAGGATGGCTGAGGGAGCGCGTGAGACGCTGAAAGAACGGGCGGCAGGACCTATCTCAGTTCCCCTCCCTTCAGCAGTCCGAGAAGCCACGAACGCACGGTGATGATCCTAGGCATTTTTGCATGTTCGAGGCTTCTCGAGCTGCTGAAGGGAGGGGGAATGGGCAGCAGGAGCCTAGGATCATCGAATGGGGAGAAGCATTCAGGCCGGACGGAGCCTCCTAGAAGAACGGCTGCCGCGGTCTTGCTGCTCCCGCTGCGGAGGTCTGCGTTGCAGGTGGGCAATGCTCCCCCACTTCTCCGGCCACTGCCAAGCTCCCGAGGCCCACGCCTACCCGGTCACATGGCTGGCAAGCCACACCCACAAAATAAGCCATGCCCACAGAGTGGTAGTAAAAAAATTAGGAACCCGCCCCCGGTCACAGCCATATTAATTTTGAGATTCCAAAATTAGGGAGGGGAAGAAACAGATATATTAGCAAACGCTCTGGTGCTTTTAAACAAAAGTGATGTCTCTGATTTAAGGCACGATTTGTAGTATGGTAAGAGTGCGTTGTATAAAATTATACAACAGCCTAATCCTGGCACTTAGGTTTTAACCTGAGTAATAGTTGTTTCTACCACTGCCCAGCTCGGGTGACAAATCTACTGTTGGTGTGTCCTTAATTGATTTTTATCTTGAACAAATTCTTAAGTTAGCAGCTGCTCCCTAAGTTAAAGCCCTGTTTGGAGGAAGGAGAATTGAATGCAATATGCACAATCCACTTCAGCAAGAGGAAATAAATTTGCTGTGACAAAGCAGTGGCCTTAGAAGATAAGGCTTGAATTTTCAATAGAGAAGCCAATAAAATTCAAGTGTTGTTGTTGTTGTTGTTGTTGTTGTTGTTGTTGTTGTTTAAGCATATTGCTTTTGCAAACATGGAACAAAAGGAGCTGGCTTGATCATTACAAGCCTGGTAAGGAAAACGCTTGAAATCCAGGCACTGAAATGCAAATGTGATCTGACAGGTTCAGTTTAGTCATTAACTAATGAATTGTAGCTACCGTCCTTCAATATATATTGAAGAGAAAGACACTGGAAAGACAATGGAGGCTGATTAGAAGGATGGTTTATTGGCGAAGCAGAACCACATGGGTTTGTGGTTCTGGGCAGTGGACAAAATTGTGTTTTTATACCTTCTTTGGGCTTTGCACTTGAACTTCCTGTTCCTGTGCAAGAACATGTATTCTATTGGCTGTTGTCAGATTCCTATGGGGTTATGTAGGGGTTATGTAGGGGTCATAGCTGGCTCTGTAGGCAAAAGAGGAAATGCAAATTCTAGGTGCTTGTCTGAGCTAATTTTGACAACCTTTTGTTTGTTGTTATCTGAGTTTCTCTCCTGACCCAGTCTTTCTGAATGGATTACCAAATCTGCATTTCTAAAAGCTGGCCTCAGTTTCTGCTTGGGGCAGGGAAACTGGGGCTGGTTTCTGAATAGGTTGGCCCAATCTTTCTTAATGGGCACAAAATATCTGCTGGGGCTTTTAAGAAAGACTGAGTCTGCTTTCTGTCTCCAAGAGCATGTTTCTCCATTTCTCCTTTAGGGAAATATAATATTCTGCCTTTTTAATATTTCCCAAAATATTTCATTCTTCTGGGGGGGTTGCTGACTTTCTACATTAGATAGATAGATAGATAGATAGATAGATAGATAGATAGATAGATAGATAGATAGATAGATAGATAGATAGATAGATAGATAGATAGATAGATAGATAGTGTCAGGGTTCCAAATAGCATCCAAAATTAAACCAGAGTCCGAGGCAAAGTGTTCCTCAACGTTCCAATTTATTAGCAGAGACATGTTGGCACATCTGGGAGAAACCCGAATCTGAAGTCCCTGGGGTTTCTCCACCCAGTTGAAAGTTCAAGCCCTTGTCCCCATTCCCCCAAGTCCATCACATTGACGAATCTCCAACTGCCAACTTGGCAGGATCCACCCATCTCCTTCTGTGCAGGTGCAGGAGTGCAAAGACAAAGGATGACCTTGATTATCTAGAAACAATTTGTTATGGCTACATACATACAGCTCTCATGCAATTCCCCCTCCCAGCTTTCCACAGTAAAGAATGCACATTAAAAGACTCTAAAGTGTGGCAGGCCAAAGACCCCAACTAAAATGGCTTCGGCCTGACATATAGATAGATAGAGAGAGAGAGAGAGAGAGAGAGAGAGAGAGAGAGAGGCAGGCAGGCAGGCAGACAGACAGACAGACAGACAGACAGACACAGAGATAGATAGATAGATAGATAGATAGATAGATAGATAGATAGATAGATAGATAGATAGATAGATAGATAGATAGATGATAGATAGATAGATAGATAGATAGATAGATAGATAGATAGATAGATAGATAGATAGATAGATAGATAGATAGATAGATAGATAGGGAGAGAGAGAGAGTAGTGGTAGCTAGCAGTGTTTCAATATTAGCAGCCATTTAAAAATAATTTGAAGGTTAGTTTATGAGATTAAAAGTTTGGGTCTGACATTTCTTCTATCATGCCGGCCTATTTTATTAGCATTCTGTTAAATGTGCCTTTAAAAAACAAAGACAGACAAAAGCAATTCAAAAGAAAATTAAGCACTTTGACAGTGTTCAAATTAAGAGAATAAATTAACCTTTGAGGGTCCCGTTTTATCAATTGTTTAGATTTCAACTCTGAAGAGCAGATCAGATTCAGAAAGGGAAGGAGTTTGCTGACAAGTGTGATACTGCCTGTGTGGTAGTGGATGGGGGAGTGTTAATGAGGAGGACAATAAAGAGGGTCATGAATACCTTGAGGGTCTATTTAATCTCATTCCCTGCTATCATGAATTTTATGTGAACAGTTAATTTAGCTTTACTAGAAGGCCTTTTCAGAAGTTATAAAAGATTTTCTGCCCATACATGTACAATAATGTTTGAAAGCTGCAAAATCAACAACAGAACGGACTATAGTTACGTATTTCTCAATGTCTTAATTTTTAATTGATATGCAGTTAGGTAAAAACTTTATTGGTTATAGCCAATAAATATTTAATGCCTTGCTGTCTATGGGATTGCACTTCATCCAGTATATCTTCCCAGCCTGACACTGAGAAGCACATGTGAATTAACTAGTCACATACTTGGCTTACCATTTGGAGTAGAGGACCATTCCAACAGCTCTTGATCTTGACGGCAGTCTTGATGTCACATCACTGCATTATCAACATTAGATGATTATTATTTTTTTGGTGGATGTTCTATTTTGTTCTTTTCTTCTTCTTTCTATGGCACTGTGTCAGCAGATTCAGGCAGTTCAAATTAGTATAAAGATGTATTGCAAGCTTCAGTTCTCTATAAGAATCTGAACTACTAACGGTCAAGGGAAATTAGCGGGAGATAAGAGTAGAAGGAAATCAAGGTGGGCTGGACTTAGATCTCTTGTGGGCACCCAGGGACTCATGACTGATGATGTGTTTGGCCCATCCTTCAGGCTCAGCCTGGTCATCTCCTACAGCAGGGGTGTCAAACTGACAGCCCACAGGCCGGATGAGTCACGTGCAGGCCACGACCACCCCAGCTCCGCAAAGGCAAAAAGCGTCACGATACGTGGCTATATGTCACATGACATGATCAAGTTTGACACCTGTGTCCTACAGTATCCTCCTTTTCTCTTTTCCCCATCCATTTTTGGACATTTGATAGTGGCTTGCTTATTTCTCTCTGTAACCTTAAAGATGCTACTTCTTGATGGTTCAAATATTTCATCAACAGATCATATTTCTTGTGTTGTGTCAAATGCAAGGCCGGCATCTTTCTTTTCTGTGTTGTAAACCTACGATAGAGGGATTCAAATTTGACAAAAGGTGGAAAGAAGAGGTTAAGCAGAGAAACTACATCTTGGAGGGACCTGACAGCTGTCTGGACAACTCCTGCTCCTCCTGTGAAAAATGGTAGTGCAGCTTAAACATCAGAAAGTCACTTTATTTATGGCTCAGATAGGTCCATGAATCTTTCTTCCAATGGAATGAACTTGTGGGATTGCGCAGTTGTCCTTAGAAAGCTCTACTATCTCTATGTCAAAGGAAGCTGTAGCACAACCTTGATTGCAAAAGCAGTTCCTCCCGAAGGCCAACATTATTACGTGGCTAAGGACGGCTTCCCACTCCCCCGATTAGGATTCTATCGGCTTGCAACCTACATAAAAGAGTCTGCATGTTTTAATGCATCGCACATGGTTTAACGTATTCGGGATCTGTCCGCTCATTGATAAATCTACCCTACTAAATCTACTTACTCCAAGGTGAGTAATTAGAGGATTACACACACACACACCACAAAAAAGGAGTAAAATATGTTACTGTTTTCTTTATCCAGAAATTATGTACACTTTGTATTTGTATTTGTTTATTTGTCAAGCATATATGATTATAAGCAAAGTACAAACAGTAAAACATGATTGAATATATATGTAATATTACAAGCATGAATAAGAGTAAAAGAGGTATGAATATATGGGTACATTAGGCCAGGAACGGTAGGCACAATTGTGCGCTTATGCATGCCCCTTACCGACCACTTAGGAATGAGGTGAGGTCAATGGTAGATAATCTGAGGTTGAAGTTTTTGGGGTTTGGGGAAGAAACTACTGAGTCAGGTAAAGTGTTCCAGGCGTTGACAACTCTGTTGTTGAAGTCGAATTTTTTGCAATCAAGTCTGGAGCGGTTTACATTAAGTTTGTATCTATTGTGAGCTCGTGTATTATTGCGGTTGAAGCTGAAATAGTCGTTAACGGGTAGGACATTGAGGCGGATAATTTTGTGAGCTACACTTAAGTCAGATCGAAGGTGGCAGAGTTCTAAATTTTGAAGTCCCAAAATTCCAAGTCTGGTTTCATAAGGAATTCTGTTGTGAACAGAGGAATGTAATACTCTTCTTGTGAAGTATTGCTGGACATTCTCAATTGTGTTGATGTCTGATATGTAGTTGAACATTCCTTTCCTGGCACAGAAAAGTTCTTTGTTGCTTCTGGAGGAGAATTGGTGATTCAAAGACACCTCTACGGAAAGATCATGGAATGAAGAGCTAGCAAGTAGAGCAGCTCTTTGTCATTTGGCCAAGCCAGTGCTATCTCCTCATTCCACACAGCAATGAGGGTATCTGCCAAAGTGTCTTTAGGAGCTTCGGGAAAAACCTGAAAACCTGAGCCGAGGTGGCGCAGCGGTTAGAGTGGGGTACTGCAGGCCACTTTAGCTGACTGTGATCCGCAGGTCAGAGGTTCAAATCTCACCGGCTCAAGGTTGACTCAGCCTTCCATCCTTCCGAGGTAGGTAAAATGAGGACCCAGATTGTTGGGGGCAATATAAATATACATTGCTTACTGGTGTAAACCGTTTAGAGAGTGCTTGCACTGTGAGGCGGTATATAAATCTCACAAAATAAATAAATAAATAAATAAATAAATAAATAAATAAATAAATAAATAAATAAACAAACAAATAAATAAATAAATAAATAAATAAATAAATAAATAAATAAATAAATAAATAAATAAATAAATAAATAAATAAATAAATAAATAAGGGCATCTATTCGGACCTAGGAAGTGTGCCTTCTCTTCTGTGGCATCTTCCCTCAGAAGAGGCTATCCCTGGATAATGGCATGCCTCCTACCCTTCAGATGTTCCAAAATTTCTACTCTTGTTTCCAGTTTGGGGTTAGGTGACTTGTGGAACCTCTGGCATTTTTCTTCGTTGCTGTTGTTTTGGAACATTGTTTATTTTCCCTCCACATATTTTTTTCCTCTTTTAATTATGTCTTTTTTTTTTTGAGATGTAGGGTGCTTTTTTATAGATAGATGATAGACAGAAATGATAGGGATAGAGGGATATAAACAGACAGACAGAAAGAGCTATGTTTTAACTGCTGAATATTTCCCAAATAACTTCTATTCAGATTGCAAACATTTTGCAGATTTTGACACAACAAGACTCAGAAACGGATTCTTTTTCCCCCTTCTCCCTTCATATTATTGGATTATGTATTAGCAAACCTGACTTAGAGACTTAGAGAACATATATTTTAGGATTTTTTTCCCTTACTTCTTGTCAAACAACATTTTTATTGGGGGGAGCCTACTTCGTGGTCATAAAACGAAATGAAAATATTAGCATGTCAAAAGCTACATGAAATGTGTGGCAGTGTGTAATTTTCTGCCTTTCTGGGGAGGTACTTGACAGCAGCATTATTTTAAGTGCATAAATGTAGGAGAGGAAGACTTACTATCTGCTTATTTCAGACAAGGAAGGCATGATGGATTAAATTAAATATCCCTCTTTGTTGATGGAAAGGTGGGGAAACTTGTAGATTTAGCATGTATGTGAGGATAATAAATTACCATTCTAAGCAGTTTATCTGAACCCATACGGGCACGCACACATACTCACGTATACATACACACAGGCAGGCCGATTCATGCTGAATATTAAATGGCATACTACTGACCTACAAAATACTCTTGAAATATATGACAGAATGAAAACTTAATCCTGATCTCTCTCTCTCTCTCTCTCTCTCTCTCTCTCTCTCTCTCTCTCTCTCTCTCTCTCTCTCTCTCTCTCTCTCTCTCTCTCTCTCTCTCTCTCTCTCTCTCTCTCTCTCCCTCCCTCCCTCCCTCCCTCCCTACCTCTACCTCTACCTCTACCTCTACCTCTACCTCTACCTCCCTACCTCCCTACCTCCCTACCTCTCTATCTCTATCTCTCTATCTCCTCCCCTCCCTCTCTACCTCTACCTCTATCATTCATCATTCATCATCCATCATCCATCATCCATCATCGTCCATCAGCCATCAGCCATCAGCCATCAGCCATCAGCCATCCCTCTCCCTCTCCCCCTCCCCCTCCCTCTCCCTCTCCCTTCCCCCTCTTTCTCCTATACAGGGAGGGAGGGAGGAGAGAGAGAGAGATCAGGATTAAGTTTTCATTCCATCACACTGAAATGTGTCTTTTCAAGGCTACAACTGCTTATAATGGAACTGTGTGTCTTTGTATATTTATTTATTTATTTATGGGGGGCATCACATTTTTTTTATCCTAAATGCTGCATGGGAAACCCTTTCAAGAAAGAGAGGGATTCAGGACGCATCACCACCCCCAACTGCAGGCGTGTTTGTGTGTGTGTGTGTGTGTGTGTGTGTGTGTGTGTCCTTCTTGTAAGGAGGAGCTGTGGCTGAACTCTTGAAATGCGTGGCTTTCCATAAGCGACACAGGAGACGTTGTTCCTATTAACTTTTCAATCAAACCCACTTCTCTGTTTTACACACACACACACACACACACACACACACACACACACACACACACACACAAACACACACACACACACACACACACACATATATATACATACACACACACACATACATACATACATACATACATACACACACACACACACACACACACACACACACACACGGATCTGTTGTCCCTGGAGTTTATTTTTTTTTAACCAGTATTTTCTATCTAGATCCATTTCTTTTTCTTTTGCTGAATCACCAACTATTTGACATGCTTTAAGATCCTCTTCGAAATGGCTTTTCCTCCTGATTACTATGCAACACGTGTGCTGAGATGCAGCCCACAGGAATTTCACTTCTGCTTTTTTTTTTTTTTTTTTTGCCTTTCACTCCTGGAGGTTTTTTTTTTCTTTTCTTCCCGGTTTGATAAAAAGGTTTGGCCAAAGGATACAGAAATCCACAAATCTTCCATTACAGAGCTTCAACCTTCAGGAGACAGGAACCCATTCCTTACACTCTCCAGGGTGTCTGATGCTCTTTAAAAGAAACAACAAATAGATTGAAGCCTTATCCCAGCCTGTTTCTTTTGACAGATATTTTAGGATAGTTCCTTTCCTCTTTGCAAATGCTAAAAATTACTCAGCATTTCACACACTGCGCCTAAAAGTGGAGCAGGCTGTGAGGGGAAAAAAAACAAGGTGTGTGTGTGTGTGTGTGGATTTGTCTCAATTCCCCTCTTCGATGGGTTAATCAATTTTTTTTTAATACAAACCATTCTTGTAGTATGAGACCACATTGATGCTCATATCCTCAGCATGGGAGGGAAAGGGGAGGAAGGGGAGAAAGGGGAAAGCAGCATTGTGGCATCATCGCAACGCAAACCCCACCCCTTTCTCCCTTGCATCATGAAAGGGACGTGTGTGTGTGTGCGGGGGGGTTCCGCCTTGCGATGTCACAACGGGGTTTTCATCTTTTTGACAAAAGCAGCAGCGTCCTGTAGATGCCACTGTTTGTCAGTGTAGAGGAGGTGACTAAGCAGATGTAGAAACTTAGAAGGATGTGGCAGCTGAGAACGAGAAAACAACCCTAGCAAAAGAAAACAGGAGGGAAATTTCAACTCTGGCTTTCATGGTTCTTTAGGTAGCTAAAACAAATATATATCATTAAGGGGCGTGCATAAGCGCACCAGCGTGCCTACCGTCCCTGTCCTAATGTTCCCTCTTATCAGTACTCATCTTATGTATTTATTTATTTTATTTTATTTGTGAGATTTATATACCGCCTCACAGTGCAAGCATTCTCTAAGCGGTTTACACCAGTAAGCAATGTATATTTTATATTGCTCCGAACAATCTGGGTCCTCATTTTACCTACCTCGGAAGGATGGAAGGCTGAGTCAACCTTGAGCCGGTGAGATTTGAACCGCTGACCTGCGGATCACAGTCAGCTAAAGTGGCCTGCAGCACTGCCTCTAACCGCTGCGCCACCTCGGCTCTTATGTATATAAACAATGTTATATCTATGTATATTACCAATACGTACTTGAATGAATGAATGAATGAATGAATGAATGAATGAATAAATAAATAAATAATAAATAAATAAATAAATAAATAAATAAATAAATAAATAAATAAATAAATAAATAAATAAATAAATAAATAAATAAATATTGGCCACATATTTTAAAATTGTCTTGGGAAAAGTCTTGCATTGACCCATTCATGACTCAGAACAAGCACATAACTCTGGAAGGATACTTACGTTACGCTACTTTAACTTATAGAGCAGGGTGTAGTGCTTGGCTTCTAGAACACAGAGCTCTTCAATTTGGATTCTAGTTTTATTTAACAATCAAAAAAAATGTTGAGTTTATGGTGGTTTGCAGCTTATAGAGCAAGTTGTTTTGTGCCAGGTCACAATTGATTGTCCTTAAAACTAAATTAGAGAGTTGGCGCTGTGAAGCAGATTATGATGCCAGAATTATAGGTAAGGAAGAAGAATGTTTAAATAACTGTAAGCATTATAGAATAGTGTGGTACATAATTTTGCTAGGATGCATCGTTGTGGTGAGAGGGGGGGCTTGTATGCTGTAAATTTTAATAGCCAAGGAAGAAAAAATGGGACACACATTTAGTTCAGTCAAGGCTTCAAATGTGTCCTCTTGGCTTCTCCCTCTACCCTAGCATGTACCGGTATATATTTCTGAGTTTGGGCCCTTGGAGTGCAAAATAAAATAAAAAGTAATAATGCTGAAAAGCCGATGGGCAAAAATTGATTCATAAATGAGAAGGTGGCATTCATCTCAACGTTCTTATTGGAAACCTAAATCTCAGTAAATTTGTAGCCTAAGGATACAATAGGCTTAAAGGATTTCTGTCTCCGAAGAAAAATTAGAAGGCCTTCGAGGTACGGCAAATGGAAAAAAAAGTTTCTTTGGGCAAATGTGGTGCTCCAGCACTCTCAAATGTTAAGCACTGTCAGGGGTACCTTGGCCATTAAGGAGACTGGCACGCTAGAGATTGTTTCAAGCAGGAGATGAATTATGGACATGAGTGGGAATGTAGCATCGTGCCTCAGGGAAATTATGTCAGGCACGAAAGCAGTCCCCATTCCCATCTCTTGGCTTATTACTTATTTCAAGCAGGGCAAGCATATTCCTGGGTGGGCAAAATCTTATCTCCTTCTTCCAGCATTGAAGGAGCCTAGAGTGGCCCGTTCGACCTATGAGAGCTATCAATTTACTTTGCAGCCCAGTAAAAAATTGGTCAGCCAATTCCAGAACAGAAGGATGTATAATAGAATAACAGAGTTGGAAAGGACTTTGGAGGTCTTCTAGTCCAACTCCCTGCTTAAGCAAGAGACCCTATACCAGTGATGGCGAACCTTTTTTTCCTTGGGTGCCGAAAGCGCATGCGTGCATGCGCTATCGCACACACGCGAGTGCCCACACCCATAATTCAATGCCTGGGGAGGGTGAAAACAGCCTCCCCCGCCCCCCAGAGGCCCTCTGGAGGCTGGAAATGGCCCATTTCCTGGCTTCCGGTGGGCCCGGTAGGCCCGTTTTTCACCCTCCCCAGGCTCCAGAGGCTTCCCTGGAGCCTGGGGAGGGTGAAAATGCCTTCCCCCACCCCCTGGAGGCCCTCTGGAAGCCGAAAACGCCCTCCCAGAGCCTCTGCGCAAGCCGAAAATCAGCTGGCTGGCGCGCACATGCGAGCCGGAGCTGAGCTAGGGCAATGGCTCGTGTGCCAGTAGATATGGCTCCGCATGCCACCTGTGGCACGCGTGCCATAGGTTCGCCATCACTGCCCGTTCCGACAAATGGTTGTCCAATCTTTTCTTAAAAACGTCCAGTGATGGAGTGCCCACAACTTCTGGATTGGTATGTCATTCTACTGATTACCGTATTTTTCGGAGTATAAGACGCACCTTTTTCCTCCCTAAAAGAGGCTGAAAATTTGGGTGCGTCTTATACTCTGAATGTAGCTTTTCCGAAGCTTTTTTTTTTCCAGCCCTAAAGAGGTGCTAACAATCTTCCCAGCTTCCTACTCCGTCTTTGCAGGCTTGTTTTCATTCCTACTCCCTCTGAAAAAGGTTTTTTCAGCCCTAACGAGGTGCTAACGATCTTACCGGCTTGCAGCATATTTTAATTCCTACTCCCTCCGAAGTAGGTTTTTTTCCTGCCCTAAGTCTTTGCAGGCTTGTTTTCATTCCTACTCCCTCTGAAAAAGGTTTTTTCAGCCCTAACCAGGGGATAAAATAATGTGCTGAAGCTGAAGAGACTAAGGACACTAGCCAGATGAATACCTGGTAGATAGATTTTTCCCCCTATTTTCCTCCCCCAAAACTAAGTGTGTCTTATACTCCAAAAAATATGGTAATTGTTCTCACTGTCAGGAAATTTATCCTCATTTCTAGGTTGATTCTCTCCTTGATAAGTTTCCATCCATTGCTTCTTGTCCTGCCTTCAGGTGCTTTGGAGAATAGGTTGACCCCCTCTTCTTTGTGGCAGCCTCTTAAATATTGGGAGTGCTATCATTTCACCTCTAGTCCTTCTTTTCATTAAAGTAGACATAGCCAATTCCTGAAACCATTCTTCATATGTTTTAGCTTCCAGTCCCCAATTCCACATGGACATGTTTGTTGTGTGCTGTCAGTGCGCTAGTAAACTCTTCTCAGATCTATGTCAGACGTGTTATGGATAGTGGTTGGAGTTCTGGTAAGATCTACAAGTTAAATTTTAGGATCAGTAGAATATATTGCCTTCTAGGGAGGAGCTAATTTAGACACCAATTTAAGATTACTGTTTCCAGGCATTAGCATCTGGCAAAAGGGGGGGAACTGAGGTTTGAAATGGAGCTTGTCTAGTCTCTTGCTTATTATGCCATAACATCTTTTTGGCTCCTATTCCAAACAGCCCTGAGATATATTGCTCACAGCTGGAAACACTACTTCTTTGCTGACAACAGTTGCATAGCAAATGGCTATCAAATAAATACCTCTCCGTGTTGCTAATATGTATCTGGCTTACATTGTTGTTTTTTTGTGCATCACAGCTGTATTGACTCATAATCCAAATCCAGTTTAAGAATTTTCGGCTATGAAAATAGCGGTGCACAATTCAATCTAATTATTTGTAAATTGGGTGGGCCTTAATTGATGAGCATTAGGGGAGATGCCTTTCCTGGAAATATCGATCGATCGATCGATCGATCGATCGATCGATCGATCTAGAGATAGAGATAGAGATAGAGATAGAGAGATATAGAGATATAGAGATATAGAGATAGATAGATAGATAGATAGATAGATAGATAGATAGATAGATAGATAGATAGATAGATAGATAGATATAGATAGATATAGATATAGATATAGATATAGATATAGATATAGATATAGATTATATAGATAGATAGATAGATAGAGAGAGAGAGAGAGAGAGAGAGAGAGAGAGAGAGAAAGAAAGAAAGAAAGAAAGAAAGAAAGAAAGAAAGAAAGAAAGAAAGAAAGAAAGAAAGAAAGAAAGAAGAGATAGATTAGAGATTAGAGATTAGAGATTAGAGATATAGAGATATAGAGATATAGAGATATAGAGATATAGATTAAAGATATAGACACACACACACACACACACACACACACACACACACACACACACCATTTAGCACTGCCCCAAATGTCTAGGATAGGCACCTATGATCAATGGATAGTATTTTCAAAGGCTTTTCATTCAGAGAGAAATGGATTTGTGATACAGGTGAGAAGTTTCATGACATTATAGTTAATTACAAGTGGAACATACCGCATGTTAGTAGTGTGAAAGGGCTGCCAAGAAGGTAAATGTTATAGTAGCAGTTATAGGGTGGAGAAGGCTGGAAACCAAAGAAGTAGGGTATAGTCTACAAGTAGTGCTTGGCTTATGCCAAATGTCTATGGAGATTCTCAGTCATCCAGGTCATGGTTGTCCCAAAGGTGCTTTTTCAAGAGGCAACTGGACTTTTTGGTTTTTCTTTGAAGATGTTTCCCTTCTCATCCAAGAAGCTTCTTCAACTCTGACTGGATGGGTGGGGAATGGAAGGATTTATATTCCTTGCAGACAGCTGGTCATTTGCATTCTTTTAGAGAGTCTTTAAGGCCACCTGGAGGTTTATCTATGACATCAGGGTCACCTGAGTGGTTGACTTATGGCCATAATTGAGCCAGGGATTCCTGTCGTAAATCATGCTAGTTGCTTAGCACCTGATTTTACAACATTTTTGCAGCAGTTGTTAAGAGAACCCATTGTTGGCAATGAGCTTTTTTTTTTTGCCAAAAACTGGGAGTAAAGGTTGATTTATGTCAACAAAAAAAAACCCTTAGTAAATCACATGACTGTGGGATACTGCAAATCACTGTATACGTGGGTCAGTTATTGAGCCCCCCAAATGTGATATGTGACTGCAAGGGAGTGCGGCTGACAGAACTTTGAATCTGGATCATAAGTTGGGTCTGTTGTGACTTTAAACAGGCAATAAGCAACCAGTTGTAGTACAAGGACTAACAATATCTTTCAGGAAAGTAGTCCCCATGGATTTTACTCCACTAGTCATCTATGGAGAGTCTCATTCTGAAAAAGCTTTTTGGATGAGAAGAGTAACGTCTTCAAAGAAAAACCAGAAAGTCCAGTTGACTCTTGAAAAAGCACCTTTGGTACTCCACTAGTCATTGCTGACTATAGGGGGCAGTGGTCATTTCTGTTTCAAGGAAATGACCACTGCCCCCGTTTTAAGCCAGCACAATCTGAAGACATTTCCACAGTCAAATGGCCAGCATGGTGTCATGGAATGTTGATATCTTCCCATCAAATATTTATCTACTCGCATTTGCATGCTTTCGACAGGAGCTAAGGCAAGTAACAGAAGCTCACCCATCATGTGGTGCTCAGGTCTCGAACCCGGGTGTGCTGGCTTTCCAGCTGACAAGCCCCACATCTTAACGGCTGAGCCATCATGCCACCCCTTTCAGAAAAGACAACTTCTACGAGGGTGAGTCAAAATGTAATGCCATTTTCTTTAGGACAGGTATAATTACCAACACAGGAACATGTAGCATACATCAAAATGAAGCTGGTCCTCTGTGGATCACATCCCTACTTCTCAACATAGTCACCGTTTCTCTCAATAGCAATGTTCCACCTTCGAATGAGAGCATGTGTCCTGTCTCGTAAAATTGTGATGACTGTTCTTTGAGCCACTTCTTCACTGCAGTTTTCACTTCCTCGTCACTGGAATAATGTTTGCCTCTCAAGCCCTCTTTCATGGGGCTGAAGAAGAGGTTATGCTACATGTTCCTGTGTTGGTAATTATACCTGTCCTAAAGAAAATGGCATTACGTTTTGACTCACCCTCGTATTTTAGATGCAGTTAAGTCCTCTTGATTTTATTTCCTGGTTTCCTTTCAACTATACCGGGGGGGGGGGTTCTCTTTCACTGGGGAAGAGAGATTGAAGGATGCTATATTTGCTGATTGTTTCAATTTTGAAAACAAAACAACAACAGCTATTGCGTCTTCAGCTGCCAGTTTCATGGTAGTATCTTGAGGATTCTTGAAACGTCTATATTTCCTAACAATAACTCAATGCAATTTAACAAGGCAAGAAAGCAGGGGGGGAAAAGCTGCCCGTGTCATAGGCAGAGCAAGATAATTTCCATATTCAAGGAATAAGAGTGCCTGCAAGGGGGCGGGGAAGTGCCTTTGGTGTGCACTTCTAGTACATTACTGTTTATGAGGTCAATATGTCAGTCAATTAGTTTAGAAAATCAGAGAGCTCAATGTAGGCGCAGTTGAGTTTAAGGTACTGAAAGCAAAAGAGGATCAAACGGTCCCTGCCTTATCCTGAAACTGCACCCCTGTGCCCCATTTCTCTCCCTCCTCTGCCATATAATGCCACATTTATCCGATTATTGAATGACTCCCTTTACCCCACTCTTTTTTTATTATTATTATTGTCATTTCAAACGGAAGGAAATCAAAGAGCGCAGAGCAAATGGGAGACGGGAAGTGTAGAAGGATGGCTTTTAAGAAAATGTGTGATTCAGGGGTGGGTTCTAACTTACCTCGCTGCCAGTTTGCTTCCTCCCGCGCTGCGTGCCCACGCCTTGTGCGCGCGCACATGTGCAGTGCCAAAAATTTAAAAAAAATCCAAAAATAGAGCTAAAAACAAGATAGTGGCGCATGCACAGTGTCAAAAACTCAGCTTCTGCGCATGCACAGATTTTTTTTAAAAAAATTTTTTTAAATTCCCCCCCAAAAGATGGCGGCGTCCATGGACCAGCACCGACAGAACCGGTTCCATGACTTCATCGTGATGTCACCAGCAGTTTGCTACCGGTTCTATAGAACCGGTGTGAACCTGGAGGAACCCACCTCTGGTGTGATTTTTGTCAAGTCCTCCAAGGACCTTCACCTTGGCAGCCCATGATTTGTACTTAAACCATTGTTCTGCTTGAAGAGCGAAGATAAGAGGAGACTTGGTAGGCTGGCAAGGTTGAAGAATGAGGTCTCATTTGCAGCTTTGGTAAACGTTTAGCATCCAGTGTATTAAGCCTACTTTTTGTTTGTTTGTTTCCGAAGGAACCCAAGGAGTTCAGGAAGCTTAGCCTCTGAACAAAATAAAACTCTAGAGAGAACCTTTCCCTTGTTATTAAGAAGAACAATCACTCAGGACGCTGTCTGAAGGCTAATATTGTGTCCCAGGCTAGTGTTTTTGCTCCGGTTTGTACTTAACTCACGGTACATTATCCCATTAATCTTAAAAACGTCAACCCAATATCATCAAGAGGCCCTTCTATGCTGACATTGAAAGAAGTGAAAGTGTTCAACATCAGCATTGGTGGCGGAAAAAGTGTCACTAGGTTACAATTATTGATAATAAAGTAAGCAATATAAATGCTGTCCTAGTAATAATGACACATTATCAAGAGTTTAATCTGTGTTTTCCCCCAAGCAAAATGACTTATATTGATTTAGAACTAATTGCTTTAGAACAGCCTTTCATTTACAGTATTTACTACACATGCCAGTTTTTTTAAAATTGTGATTAATTACTTTATGCCTGGTTAGATTCCTTCCATCCATTTTTCTCTCATTTTTATTTTTATTTTATTTTTTTTGTGGGGGGAGTTGTTTGGAACTACCATCAAGTTCAGAAGAGATAGGGAGGCTTTGTAACCATGGCAAAATTTAACCCACAATTCTAAAAGGTTAGCAACATGGAGAGAGATTTTGGAAAAGTCCTTCTTATGTGTAGTTGAAAAAAGCTTGGGCAAAGTTTGTCATTTCTTGTAATCTTAAGGAAAGAAAAAGAGAGGACGATCTAAGCTGAACATTGATGGTTAGCAGAATGGGACAACTCATTGCAGCCAACTTATTGTGATCAACTTGCCATGGCCGATGCACAACTCACACCCAACTCTCCTTGGCCAACTTGCCATGGGCCAATTCAACAATTAAATTTAATTATTAAACATAATTTTAAAATATTTTATTTTTCATCATTCACATTTCATTTTGTCCCTCCTTTTGCATCCTTTCTTTAATGATTCTATTCCACCATTTCTTTGGGATTAGTTAACTGCTATCCCGCGGCAAGTTGATTGTAGTGAGTTGTCCTAGATACAATGGTTAGTTGAGTAGTTTTCACATAGCATCTGAACGTTATACCCAATATATTCAAGAGCCACTGTCAGTCACTATTCTGACCTCCAAATCCAGCCTATATCCTATGAATATCCTCACCCTTTGTTTGCAAAGATTCAACGGAAGTGCTCTTTTCTTCTTGCTTAGTTGGCTAATCATGGAACACAAAAATTGAGCCTCTAGCTGTATTGTCTACCCACTCATCTCTCCTCCACATTGCATCAGGAATATTACCAGTAATGCCTTCATCGCTAAGGGCAGATGAGTAAAAAATTCCTTCTGTTGGGTAGTCACTTATTTTATGTTTCCAAAGGAAATTCTCCACAGCTACCTTGGTTGTAAGGGATGTGGTGGCTCAGTGGCTAAGATGCTGAGCTTGCCAATCGAAAGGTCGGCAGTTCAGCGGTTCGAATCCCTAGTGCCGCATAATGGGGTGAGCTCCCCTTACTTGTCCCAGCTTCTAACAACTTAGCAGTTCGAAAGCACGTAAAAAATGCAAGTAGAAAAAATAGGAACCATTTTTGGTGGGAAGGTAACAGCGTTCTGTGAGCCTTTGGCGTTTAGTCATGCTGGCCACATGACCACGGAGACGTCTTCGGACAGCACTGGCTCTTCGGCTTTGAAATGGAGATGAGCACCGCCCCCTAGAGTTGGGAACGACTAGCACATATGTGTGAGGGTAACCTTTACTTTTTTACCTTGGTTGTATTTCTTCTGGAGCACCAGCTGAATTTACTCACTTTCAGAGCTATTGGCACACTTGCAAAAACCTGCAGAGGTTTCACAGCACCATGGGCTTTTGATGTCAGAACGCTGCATGCTTGACAGGTGGATGAGAACAAAATGTTCTATAGGGTTTAGAATGCCTTTGCAGCAGTGCCCAAAGTCATCATTACAACTATCCATGTAAAAAGTAAACCAGGTTACCACCACAGCTGCAGGACAGCCAACACTCAAGCCACCTTATACTCCCTAGACAACAGTGGTTATCCAGCAGTATATATGGATGAATTTATCATACATTCATTTACTGTAGCATTTCAATAAACTGTGGCTAATTCAGGGAATGAAATTTTGGTCAAGATGTCTTAAACCTATGATTCTGATCTATGATTCTGATTGTAGAGATAAGAAGGGCAGTTTGGATTACCAGAATTTCTTAAGCCAGTGGCTTTTAACTTAACTCAGTGCTTCCTAAAGTCCTTAGAAGAGTGGATGATTTTATGGGATGATATTAAAACGATGGCAAACATTTTTTTCTTTTCTCCAGCAAAATTGCAATTTGTGTACTGAAACTCAGAGAGGACTATCTGATGTAATAAAACACCGTCTCTTTTTTTAAAAAAAGTGGCTTCCCTTTCAGTTGCTATGGAGAACTAGGTGAATGGTGTATATTTTAACTATTACATCCTGTGGCATGTAGATTTTATAACTACACAGTGTGAAACTCCAAATTAATAAAAGAGACCTGCAGTTCTCTTTCGTCTCTATCACTTAAGAAATTTCAAACCTTTAAAAAAGAAAGGGGGAAAAAAGGAATCCATTAAAATTTAAGTCACCTTGAAATCACACACTCTTAATGAATTGCAAACGTCAGTACGGGAACGAAAGCTTTGTGCTGATCAAGGAAATTTTGCTTTAGTGCATTAAAAAGGAGAGGGGGGGGGAGGAGATCCTGTTCGTTCTGCTAAAATTGATGTGTGGACTGCCAAAGCTGAATTTAAACTCAGACGGCTTAAAACTATCAACTCCATTACAATTTGCAGATGGGTAAATTGGGATGAGGATTGTAATCCAATCAACAGACTTCCCTTGCGAGAGACTGTACCTATAAATATTCCTCACTCTGCCTGGGTCTTCTTCTTCTTCTTCTTCTTCTTCTTCTTCTTCTTCTTCTTCTTCTTCTTCTTCTTCTTCTTCTTCTTCTTCTTCTTCTTCTTCTTCTTCTTCTTCTTCTTCTTCTTCTTCTTCTTCTTCTTCTTCAAGGGGGCTACCCCTTGAAGAGTGTCCGGCGACTGCAATTGGTGCAAAATGCAGCTGCGCGAGCTGTGGTGGGTGCACCTAGATGCACTCACGTAACACCGATCCTCTGCCAGCTGCATTGGCTGCCCATTAGTCTCCGGATCCAATTTAAGGTGTTGGTCGTTTCCTTTAAAGCCCTACATGGCTCAGGGCCAGGTTACCTTCGGGACCGCATCCTGCCGCATACCTCCCTATGACCGGTTAGGGCCCACAGAGTCGGCCTCCTCCAGGTCCCGTCGACCAAGCAATGCCGGCTGGAGGGCCTTCTCTGTGGGAGCTCCCTCCCTGTGGAACCAGCTTCCCCCGGAGATCAGGACCATCCCCACCCTACTGGCCTTCCGGAAAGCAATAAAAACTTGGCTCTTCCAGCAGGCGGGGTGAAAGTGAGACCAATTAGATTAAATAAGGGTCTCCTCCCATGATAGTAATGAAATACTCTTTTTAACTTTTGTATTTTTTGTATTTTTAATTATTGTATTGATATTGTTATATATTTTAATTATTGCATTTTACTTGTAATGGAATCTAACATGCTGTGAGCCGCCCAGAGTCCCCAGGGAGTGGGCGGCATAGAAAATTAAATTAAATTAACTTAAATTCTTCTTCTTCTTCTTCTTCTTCTTCTTCTTCTTCTTCTTCTTCTTCTTCTTCTTCTTCTTCTTCTTCTTCTTCTTCTTCTTCTTCTTCTTCTTCTTCTTCTTCTTCCTCTTCCTCTTCCTCTTCCTCTTCCTCTTCCTCTTCCTCTTCTCCTTCTTCTTCTTCTCCTCCTCCTCCTCCTCCTCCTCCTCCTCCTCCTCCTCCTCCTCCTCCTCCTCCTCCTCCTCCTCCACTTCTGCTTCTCTTCCTCTTCCCCCCTTCTTCCTTCTTTTTCCTCCTCTTCTCCTCCTCTGTTCTTATTTCTTATTATTAAACAAATTTATACAGCTGGCCAACTCACACAGGGATGACTCTGAGCAGCTTACCACAGTCCTTGGACTAGATCTTTCTACTATTTGCTGGCCTTATCTAAAGCTGCTTATAAATTATGGGAAAGAGGTTAAGTGGTAGTTCAGCCAAAATAAATGTAATGTAAACCCACTCAACCTTTCCTTTCTATCTTCGATTTCTCTGGTCAAAATTTGCCTCCTTCCCACCCATCTTACTAGCGTTTCCTTTGAGAAAGTTAAGATATGAGGAACTTTGTGGTCAAAAATTGATGAATGTCGATTTTGACCACCCCTCACCACCACCACCAAAAAAAAGAAGAAAAATTGAGAAAGGAATGCAATGCTGTCTTTGTCAATTTGAAACCAACTGCTGCTGCTAGAACCATAACAGAAAACCCTCTGGCAAAAAAACACACAAACATAAGAAAATAAGAGCTAGGAATTCTCAGCCCTGCCAAATTCAGTTCAAGCAATTTTAACAACTGCATCTCTCAAGCTTGGTTTGCATCCCATTTCAGCTTTTGTTCCCTGAAGGTGTGGTGCATCCTCAGACTAGTTGTATATTTTCTCCAAATAGCTTTCCTTAATTTAAGACATGTAATTAGACACACATTTTCACAATTTTCCTTCTGAGGAATGTGTGTGTGTGTGTGTGTAAGTAAAGAGTGGATTCACAAAAGGTAGACATGTGATACTGGATTATAATTCTATTTCTCATATTTAAAAAAAGGAAAAAATAAAGTGGAAATTGGATTCATTTGTATCATAATGAATCCAATTCCTATCGTAGAAGGTTGGGCCAAAACTTTGCTTTATAACCTATTGATTCTTTTTAAGAGAAATCACAAGTTATAGCAATAACAATAGCACTCAGACTTATATACCATTTCACAGTACTTTACAGCCTTCTCTAAGTAGTTTACAGAGTCAGCCTATTGCCCCCAACAATCTGGGTCCTCAGTTTACCCACCTTGGAAGGATGGAAGGCTGAGTCAACCTTGAGCCTGGTGAGATTCGAACTGCCAAATTGCAGACAGCCAGCGGTCAGCAGAAGTAGCCTGCAGTACTGTATTCTAACCACTGCACCACCACGGCTCTTAATTTATCTTTATTTACATTTATCTTTATTTAAAAGATAAACAAACAGAAAAATACATTTGGAAAAAGAAAGCTATCTCAGGAAACCAAAAAAGTAAAAGCATGGAAAAGAGAAAAGGAAAAAGGGGAAAAGATAGCTAGAAAAAGAATGACATCCTACTTTCATGGATACAGATATAGATTTTTTAAAAGCACAACTCTTATTTTAAGGTTAACATTATTTCCATAGCCCCTGGCTAATCATCACATCAACTTTTCATTTCTTTCCGTTTCTCACAAGCAAATATATATATCCAAAAGTGGTTTCCAAATAGAAATAAAATTTCCAGGATACAATTTGGGTCAGTCACCGAGACCAAAGGTTTAATTTTCTGAGCTTTTGGATTCATGCTGCAGCCCATCATCCGAGAACTTCTCTCTACCAGAATGTGTGCTATTCTATACATAATATTTATGTGGTGCCTGATTGTGTATAGCTTTTTAGTTGTTGATTGGGGTGTTGATGGTGTGTTATTAAGTTGTTGGCTATTGTTTCCTTGTGCTGCTAAGTCCTCAGCTCCTAAGTACCTGATAAGCTGGTGGTAAATCAACACTTCTGTTGACTGATAAGGAGCCTGTTTCAATAATAATAATAATAATAATAATAATAATAATAATAATAATAATAATAATAATAATAATAATAATAATAATAATAATAATAATAATAATAATAATAATAATAATAATAATAATAAGAAGAAGAAGAAGAAGAAGAAGAAGAAGAGGAAGAAGAGGAAGAAGAGGAAGAAGAAGAAGAAGAAGAAGAAGAAGAAGAAGAAGAAGAACAACAACAACAACAACAACAACAACAACAACAACAACAACAACAACAGAGTTGGAAGGGACATTGGAGGTATTCTAGTCCAACCCCCTGCCTAGGCAGGAAACCCTACACTACTTCAGACAAATGGTTATCCAACATCTTCTTAAAAACTTCCAGTGTTGGAGCATTCACAACTTCTGGAGGCAGGCTGTTCCACGGATTAATTGTTCTAACTGTCAGGAAATTTCTCCTTAGTTCTAAGTTGCTTCTCTCCTTGTTTAGTTTCCACCCATTGCTTCTTGTCCTGCACTCAGGAGCTTTGGAGAATAGTTAGACTCCCTCTTCTTTGTGGCAGCCCCTGAGATATTGGAACACTGCTATCATGTCTCCCCTGATCCTTCTTTTCATTAAACTAGACACACCCAGTTCCTGCAACCGTTCTTCATATGTTTTAGCCTCCAGTCCCCTAATTGTTGCTCTTCTCTGCACTCTTTCTAGAGTCTCAACATCTTTTTTACATCATGGCAAATAAAACTGAATGCAGTATTCCGAGTGTGGCCTTACCAAGGCATTATAAAGTGGTATTAACACTTCGTGTGATCTTGATTCTATCCCTCTGTTTATGCAGCCTAGAACTGTGTTGGCTTTTTTGGCAGCTGCAGCACACGGCTGGCTCATATTTAGATGGTTGTCCACTAGGACTCCAAGGGGACTCCTCCTTTCCCAGGCTTCAATAATTTTCCTCACTACTTTTGTACCTGCTCGGCCAACAATCATAAGAGTTGAGAAATTGAATACATGACCTTGTTCATTGCAATGTGAGGCTATTAATGAGTTTGGTTCTCCTCATCTGACTGCTCGCTTATATTCTTGCAGGTCTAGTGGTTAGCTTCCTCCCAATCTGTCGTACATAGTCACAAGAGCAATTCATGCAGGAAAGCTCAGAAAATTCAACCTCTGGTTCCAGTGACTGTGATATATTTTTCCAGTCCAGTGATATATTGTATTTGTCTTCATTCATGAAAAAAATATAATTTGCCAAAGTCTTTTAATTCATCATGACTGTCAGTTTTGCCATCTCTGCCAATTCTCCCAACTTCGCCATCCATTTTCCATTATAACTATTTGTTGGTCCTTCCATCTTTGAGCATATAAAATTTTTACTACCATTATCATATCTAACAACAAGGCTACATAAGATTTTCAATTTTTGCCCCAAAGAGAAGGCTCTAGTTTCAATTGCGCTGTATGTTCACTTTTAAAACCTTCTACATCAAAAATACCTGTTTGATGATAATATTTTCTAGCTTCATTACATGTCTATCAAAGTTGGGGGAAAATGTTCTCTCCGTTTGGTTACATTTCCAGAAATATTTGAAATTCCTTTATACATTGAATAACGGAATAACAGAGTTGGAAGAGACCTTGTAAGTCATCTAGTCCAACCCCCCACCCAAGCAGGAAACCCTACACCATTTCTGACAGATGGCAGTCCAGTCTCTTCTTGAAAGCTTCCAGTGATGATGAAGCTCCCACAACTTCCGAAGGCAACTTCTGTTCCATTGGTTGATTGCTCTCACTGTCAGAAAATTTCTCCTTATTTCTAGGTTGAATCTCTCCTTGTTCAGTTTCCATCCATTGTTCCTTGTCTGGCCTTCAGGTGCTTTGGAAAATAGCCTGACCCCCTCCTCTCTGTGGCAGCCCCTCAAATATTGGAACACTGCTATCATGTCTCCCCTGGTCTTTCTCTTCCCTAGACTAGCCATGCCCAGTTCCTGTAACCGTTCTTCATATGTTTTAGCCTCCAGTCCCCTAATCATCTTTGTTGCTCTTGTTGACAATTCATCTAGTCTTGTATACCAATGATACATTATTTTATAAAAAATATCTTTATAATTCGATGTAAATTTCAAACCTTTCTTCCACATGCTGTCTCATTGGTCCAACTGTATATTATATCTAATTTTTTTGCCCATTTTATCATACTGTCTTTAATTTGTTGGCCCTCTGTTTCCATTTTCATAAATTGTTTCAAGAACTTTGATAAAAATATGAATGTGCATATTAAAACTTGTTGTGCTGCTCATTGATACAACATGGTAGTTGAATGTTTATTGCAATAAAGGATTATCAGATCTAATTTCTGTAACTTCTATAACTGTTTACCATATTCAGATGTCATTTTAAGGGGATAATTTAATTTCTCCAAGTTAATTGCCTACATTTTCAAAGGAAAAAAAAAATCTCCAGGTGAAATAGTCACGTCAATGCTCTATTTTCAGCAAGAGAAATTATTTTAGAAGCATTTGCCTGACAGAAAATATTGCATTAAAATTGATCCTTGCTGACAACTAAGTCATTGGTTCATTAATAAAGATCCTATTTCATCATGTATAGTTGAGCGATGGATTGATCGTGACCTAGAATGTGCAAGGATTTTCTCAAATCATTTTGTGCTTATCTTTGGCATCTTATCACTTAACGATACCCAAAGAATGAAGTGTTAGTTAACACCGATTTTTACCTATCTAAAACTTTCCTCTGGAGCCTCCAAAAAGCACTCAAAAATGGGGTGTCCTTTCCCACAAAACAGGTGGAAAAGCATTTTGTCAATTGATGTTTTAAGTCCTTTTTTAAAATTTTATTACATTAAAGACATACACAACATACAGACATATATTACTATAATTGTTACAGTTGAAGATTGGTTCATCAAAATTCATATATATATATATATATACTATTTATATATCTATCTAATACATATAAATGTTTTTTATTCTCTACTCTTCTATATATACACATTTACTTTCTGCTCCTTGTTAATATATAAATATTCACACATCTTGTCCTTTATTATCTTTATTCTTTAACCATTCATACAGTCTATTCCAGTGGTGGGTTCCTACCGGTGCGGTCCACTCTATAGCACTGGTAGCGGCCCGCTGGTGACGTCACAGTACCGGTGCGGTCGGTTGCCGGTGCCTGGGCACCACCATTTTAAAAAAAATTTTTTAAAATTTTTAAATTTTCTTTTGTGCATGCCCAGAAGCCGAGCTTCCGGCACTGCGCATGCGCTGCCTTCCTACCCCACAGTGAGTCCAAACAGGGGAGGATGGCTGAGGGAGCGTGTGAGATGCTGAAAGAACGGGTGGCAGGAGCTATCTCCATTCCCCTCCCTTCAGCAGTCCAAGAAGCCAGGAACACGCGGTGATGATCCCAGGCATTTTCGCATGTTCGAGGCTTCTCGAGCTGCTGAAGGGAGGGGGAATGGGCGGCAGGACCTAGCTCAGTTCCCCTCCCTTCAGCAATCCGAGAAGCCACGCCCACCTGGTCACACGGCCGGCAAGCCGTGCCCACCCGGTCACATGGCTGGCAAGCCACACCCACAAAATAAGCCACGCCCACAGAGTGGTAGTAAAAAAATTAGGAACCCGCCCCTGGTCTGTTCCATGTTAAATAGTATTCGGATTCTTCTTGATCTTGTAACTCCTTAGTCATTTTGTCCATCTCTGTGCAATCTAGAATTTTTTTAATGATTTCCTCATCATTTGGTGTGTCGTTTTGTTTCCATTTTGCTCCGTACGCTAGTCTGGCAGCTGTTACTATATGTACTATTAGGTAGTATATTTCTTTTGAGTAATTACCTGTAATAGTTCCTAATAAATAAAGTTCTGGTTTCCAATCAATACGAATTCTTATTATTTCCTCTATTATTTTTCTAATTCTACAAGGCCACATGAGAACTTTCTCCAAAATTTCCAGGTCTGTTTCAATAAGGATCAGCGTTTTAATTCATTTCCAAAAGACTGCAAGGATGCTAACCCCAAAATGAAAGAGACTTGATGACATCCCAGATGAACTCTAAAACAATAATTCTCCTCCAGTCAATGAACTCAATGCTTACTGCTTAAGCTGTATTAGAAGACTGAACAAAGGAACACTGCATACCACCAAGGTCCAATGATGTAAGGGGAAAGGTCCCATGTGATCTGGAGCTGTCTCTGATATCCTCCCCCCCTGTCAGGCAGTGATTTTATGTTGCCTGTTACATGTATATGCAGGGAGATGCATCCCTATCAAATATAATGGTTTATTCCTGATCACGTGATTAATATGTTCCTAGTACGCATATGTACATTCCTTTCTTTTGATTTTTTTTTTGTTCTCTGCTCCTGGACGGAGCAACACCTATGTTTATAGCTAGAATGTGATTTATTATTTTTGTAAAGAAATAAATATCTTATACCTTAGAATTATAATGCGGTTTATTTTGACAATGTCAGAGTTCCAGGAAAAGATTCATTTCGCCTCTGATAAGAGTAATTCTTATCTCAACACCCCCAGGGTACCTGGGTCTGGGACAGAGTGACAAAATATTGTATCATTTCACATCAATAGTGAATGAAGACTTTGGAAATTGTGGACCAGGGCACTTGTTCCCTTTCCTGCGATTTGCAAGCTCTGAATGAGCCATTGTCCTTTGAAATGTTGAACTGTGAGTAAGATCCACCATAGCTACTGAAAATGACTAGCACTAAACTTAGAGGGGTCCAAACATTTTTAATCAACCTTAGAAGGATGGAAGGCTTCTAATCAACCTTGTGCTGTTCAGGATTGAACTCCTGACTGTGGGCAGAGTTAGCCTGCGATCCTGCAATCTAGACACTGTGCCACCCTGACTCTATTATCCTTGTGGCATGACAAACCAAATCATTACTATTAATTCTGTAGCAGAAATGCTGCTTGGCTTCAGAGGTCTTTAGAGCTCTTGAAAACTTTCAATTTCAGACAATTTAGAGTCTTTTAAAAAAAATTTGGACCAATAAAAGGATATATTATTTTATGAATACTGTAAGCATGATGTATAATACAACGTAAAGTAATATGAGTGTAATATAACGCGATATTGTATACCATCCCCTTATATATTTATGCTTGTCTTCATTTTATTTATTTATTACTAAAATCAACAAAAGTCCTCTATTTACAACGGTTCATTTAGTGACCGTTTGAAGTTGCAATGGCACTGAAAATAGTGACTTATATCAATTTTTCACACTTACGACCGTTTCTGCATTCCCATGGTCATGTGATCAAAATTCAGACACTTGGCAACTGATTCATATTTATGACGGTTGCAGTGTCCCAGGGTCGCAAAATCTCAGAAAAAAGGCAATGATGTCATTTTGGGTATGGTTGCATATCAGACTTCCTAGACTTACAATGTCTAGAAAGGTTTATTTAGTGACCATGTGATGTTACAACGGCACTGAAAAAAGTGACTTATGACTGTTTTTCACACTTATGACCGTTTGCATCACCCTCGTGGTTGCGTGATCAAAATTCAGATGCTTGGCAAAGGACTCATATTTATGTCAGTTGCCGTGTCTCAGGGTCAGGAGTGAGTTCCTCCCGGTTCAGCCGGGATTTCCCGAACCAGTAGCGACCCGCTGGTGATGTCACTGTCGGTGCCGGTCCGTGCGCGCCACCATCTTTTTTGGGGATTTTGTGTGAAAAAGGGCCCTCCTGACTGCCCGGGGGGGGAATTCTGACCTTTATTTCTTCGCCCGAAGCACAGCTGATCAGCTCCTCAGCTGTGTTTCAGGCTCATTCCAGCTTCTGAGCATGTGCGGAAGCCAAATCGCACGAGGGGACGCGCACGTGTGAGCGTAGCAAGTGCGCACGCACAAAACATCGCGATGCGAACCGGTGGCAAAGTTAAGGGAACCCACCCCTGCTCAGGATCATGTTATCCCCTTTTGTGACCTTCTGACAATCAAATTCTGTGGGGAAGCCAGATTCACTTAACAACCGTGTTACTAACTTTAACAACTGCCGTGATTCAGTTAACCACTTTGGTCCGAAAAGTCGTAAAACGAAGCAAAGTTCACTTAACAACTGCCTCACTTGGGAACAGAAATGTTGGGATCAATGATGGCCATAAGTCGAGGACTAACTGTAAATGTCCAATATAAAATTGTTGAGCAAGGATTGTATATTGCTGTTCCACTTCCATCATCCTGTCTTCTATTCATGCTACACTGAAAAAGAGGCTTGTGAATGTTGTCCTTTTAAGCAGCTATTCGGGCTTTCTAAGTGGCGTTCTCTAAATACGGAATTATTTCTGTGGTTGCCTTGGCAATAACTTGATTTCTGCAGAATGCAAGAACATCCACTATTATTGAAGAGTCTGCAAGATGTGGTAGACGGAGAAATATATAGTTTTAAAGTTGGGCTTAATGTATTTAGAGTGTGCTGCTTATCGATATGCTCTGCAGTATATCCATGGTTGTTTATATTTGTCTTTTTTATTAAGTGTCATTTTTATTCTTATTTTTAACCCAAGCAATATTGTATAGTCCTAATGAAAAACAATGTTTACTCCGTTCAATAGGAATTATTTCCAGTTAGACCAACTGTACAGATTGAAATGCTATTCCTATACGAGAGAAGGTTCTAAAATACAAATTGTTTTTGAATCCATGTGCCTAAGATTATTCTAAAAATTATGATTTTTCCCCCTCTCGCCGCTATTTCTACAAACTTTCTCATATTCAGAATATTAATGGAGGAATTCTATATTAGCACATAAATCAGGTAGCTTGGAGGCAAATTCTGCATTAGCTATGAAAGAAGTAAGAGTAGTTACCTCTTAATCAATGACAAAGAGGTTACAAATTTATAGGGATAAATATAATGGATAAATTTGAGCCTTGGAGGCAGATATTGCTTATGGTTGCTACTATCAATAACACATATATTATCTTTGGGGAAAGCCACACATTTCATACAAAGAGATACTTATAGAAAATCAGGCTGCTGGGTTATCTTCCATCTATTTTCCCCTTCTCTACCCCTGTACCTCCTTCTTTGCTAATCTATTCATTAGGATTTTTAAAAGTTATTTATGCATGGTAATTGATAGATAACTGGCAGACTGCTTTATAGTACATATATTTCATTTACATATACATGCCTAATATGTAGTGATAACACTAGTATCTTTTAGAGGGCTTTTTAATTTTGGGTGTGTGTGTTACACACACACACACACACACACACACACACACACACACACACACACACACACACACACACTTTCTTCACTGTATCACTCTGGCTTTTGGGCTGAGAGAAAATGAGAAACTGATCCCATCCTCAAGCTGAGTTTAATTCCTAAGGATGGACTAAAATTTGGTCTCTCTCTCTCTCTCTCTCTCTCTCTCTCTCTCTCTCTCTCTCTCTCTCTCTCTCTCTCTCTCTCTCTCTCTCTCTCTCTCGTTTTAGACTACGGTGGGGTCCACAAAGGTTTTTGCCCCTTTAAGAGGTGGTTATATAAAGTAGCCAGGAGAGGGCGTATTTTCTCTCCTTGTGTATTCAAATTCTCTCCTTGTATCCGGTATCCATTGCTGATGTAAAATAATTTTATTTTACATCTCACAGACCAAAATACACAGACCAAAAAAACCAAAAAAACAAAACAAAACAATACAATCACAAACAATTAACACCAGAAGCCTTGGCTAAAGAGAATTACAACGTTCTCCTCTAATAGTTACAGCTAGAAACAGATGAAAGGTTGTAAATTGAGGACTACCTGCATATTGTTGTAAAAAAAATTCTTTTAAAAAAGTTGTGGGTGCCTCATCACTGGAGAATTTTTAAGAAGGGACTGGATAGCCACTTGTCACGAATAATATAGGGGCGGCTCCCTATTTGAGAAGGGGGTTGGATTAGAAAACCTCCAAGACCCCTTACAACTCTTTTTTATATATTTGTTACAACAGGCAGAAAAGTAGAAAAACGATAAGGCAGCAGCAGAGAAAGAAGTATGTGTGTGTCAGTGGTGGGTACCTACCGGTGCGGTCCATTCTATAGCACCGGTAGCCGCCCGCTGGTGACGTCACAGTACCGGTGTGGTCGGTTGCCGGTGCCTGGGTGCTGCCATTTTAAAAAAAAAAATTAATTTTTTTAAAAAATATTTCTTCTGCGCATGCCCAGAAGCCGAGTTTCCGGCACTGCGCATGCACTGCCTTCCTACCCCACAGTGAGTCCAAGCAGGGGAGGATGGCTGAGGGAGCGCGTGAGACACTGAAAGAACGGGCGGCAGGAGCTATCTCCATTCCCCTCTCTTCAGCAGTCCGAGAAGCCATGAACGCGCAGTGATGATCCCAGGCATTTTCGCACGTTCGAGGCTTCTCGAGCTGCTGAGGGGAGGGGGGACTGGCGGCAGGACTTATCTCAGTTCCCCCCCTTCAGCCGTCCGAGAAGCCACGCCCACCCAGTCAAATGGCTGGCAAGCCACACCCACAAAATAAGCCACACCCACAGAGTGGTAGTAAAAAAATTAGGAACCCACCCCTGGTGTGTGTGTGTGCTTGTGTGTGCAAATGTTTATTTTTTTCCCCATCTAAAACTTCATCATGCCTTTAAAAAGATGTGTCTGCATTCAAATTTGTTGAAGTACAATGCTTGTTTTTCCTACTTTCCTCTTAAGTGCCTCCTACACTTTAATCATACTGAAAGCTTTATCTCTAATAATTAGTGCAAAATTAAAGCAGGAGGAATAACAGTGCCAAGCAATCAATTCACTAACTATTTGGCTCTTATCTTGGCTGTAAATAAATATGGATCTTCCGTAATTATTACAGTAAAATTGCAATCTTCCCAATTGCAAACAATTTCTTTACAATTGATCAGGTAAATGAGAGAATCATACAGCAAGGCTGTATCTTATTGACAGCGTACTTGAGAGTTGGTGAACTTCCTTCATGCCTGTGGAACATTGAAATCGATTTCTATCACAAATACAGTAAATTGGGTGCAAAGCATAACCATTAAGATAAAAACCAAGGAGAAGAAGAAGAAGGAAATGGTCAAAAGTGAAAGAAAAACACAATTAGCTGTAGTGCCTATTAAAATTGGGTTAGGTAGATAACACTCCAGCCCTTATATGGTGTAGTATTATGGAATCACAATTGCCTAGTTATTGGTCTGTATGCTGTTACGTTAATGTTTTGGCTCTTAATTCTTCCTTTGTTTTTAACTTTACATCTGCTAAGAATTAAGAAAATCTATGCAAGGATGGCTGAAATTCATTTCTTAAAAGATGGTGTGTTGGCTACTTCCCAAGGTTCGTTTACAAAGTAATCTACAAATTCTAAATAGCCAATGTGTTTTTAATGCCTTTTTAGTGGCTAAAATTCATCTAGAAGCCTCAGTTTACAGATTAGATACTTTCTCATCTTCAATGAGTAGAAGTTCTCCGCCACCGAATCTTCAATGAGTGGAAAGTGTGCTCCAAAACCTCTGGAGATCTTCCGTTTGCTTATCCTTACAGTTTTCTGCCAAGAATCTCTTTCTGAATTCTTCTTTATCAAATCTAACTTCCATATATGCAGGAGAATCCTTGTGCATACACCAGGGACGGGTTCCTAATTTTTTTACTACCACTCTGTGGGCGTGGCTTATTTTGTGGGTGTGGCTTTCCAGCCATGTGACCAGGTGCGTGTGGGCCTCGGGAGCTTAGCAGCAGCCGGAGAAGCAGGGGGGGCATTGCCCACCCGCAACGGAGGTGGGGAAGGGAGGAGAATTGAGATAGGTCCTGCTGCCCATTCCCCCTCCCCTCAGCAGCTCGAGAAGCCTCGAACGTGCAAAAATGCCTAGGATCATCACCGCGCGTTTGTGGCTTCTCAGACTGCTGAAGGGAGGGGAACTGAGATAGGTCCTGCTGCCTGTTCTTTCAGCGTCTCATGTGCTCCCTCAGCCATCCTCCCCTGCTTGGACTCACGGTGGGGTAGGAAGGCAGCACATGCACAGTGCCGGAAACTCAGCTTTGGGCACACACAGAAAATTAAAAAAAAAATTAATTTTTTTTAAAAAAATGACGGCGCCCAGGCATTAGCAACTGACTGCACCAGTACTGTGATGTCACCAGAGGGCCACTACCGGTGCTATAGAGTGCACCGCACCGGTAGGAACCCACCACTGGCATACACTCAGGAGATCCAGTGTATCCCTAAAGACCTACTCTTTGGAAAGTGAGCTTAAGAGAGCAATGTCTCCTCAACAATGAGCAAGTTGCTCATGAAAGAACATCATGTCTAACATATTTGGGAATAGACTGTATTGTCCTAATGCTGAATGTGAAATTATTCTGCTCTTTTCTAATTCCTTTCACTCATATTAATTGGCAGCGTTAACCTTTTGAGGTAGACCAGGTCAGGAAAAGAAGACAGACAGGAACTTTATTGATACAACAATAGCAATATCACTTAGAATCATATACTACTTCACAGTGCTGTACAGCACTGTCTAAGCAGTTTACAGAATCAGCATATTTCCCCCAACAATCTGGGTCCTCATATTTACTGACCTCGGAAGGATGGAAGGCTGAGTCAACCTTGAGCTGGTCAGAATCAAACTGCTTGGCAGTTGGTAGAATTAGCCTGCAATAGTGCATTCTAACCACTCCACCCCAATGGCTAGAATAATAGAATCCTACAATCATACCAAAGAGAGTAAATGTGGAATTAGTTGAATTCTTTTTTTCTTAGCATTTTCTGTATTTCAATCATATTTTGCTAATTGTCACATTTCTTCTGCTCATCTCTATCACTTTCCATGGGGGGGGGGGGTGGAATCTACCATTATTATCAACAACAAAATCTATTCTTTATATTTGGTCACCACGATGTAAAAAAGGATGTTGAGACTCTAGAAAGAGTGCAGAGAAGAGCAACAAAAATGATTAGGGGACTGGAGGCTAAGACATACGAAGAACGGTTGCAGGAAGTGGGTATGTCTAGTTTAATGAAAAGAAGGACTACGGGTGACATGATAGCAGTGTTCCGATATCTCAGGGGCTGCCACAAAGAAGAAGGAGTCAAGCTATTCTCCAGAGCACCTGAGGGTACAACAAGAAGCAATGGGTGGAAACTAATCAAGGAGAGAAGCAACCTAGAACTAAGAAATTTCCTGACAGATCAATTAACCAGTGGAACAACTTGTCTCCAGAAGTTGTGAATTATCCAACACTGGAAGTTTTTAAGAAGAGATTGGACAACGATTTGACTGAATGGTATAGGATTTCCTGCCTGAGCAGGGGGTTGGACTAGAAGACCTCCAAGGTCCCTTCCAACTCTGTTATTCTAAATATTCTCAATATTTTGTTTTATCTCTTAAGAAGAAGGTGGTAGCTTCCAGCTGCTTTGACTAAATCCACCAAAGAGTCAGTCCTGCTTAGTATTTGGACAGGAAAATGGCAAGGAACCAAAAGATAGACTGCAAAATCAAAATAAATTTCAGAGAAAAAAAATCAATGATATCATTTTGGTATGGTTTCTCATCAAACTTCCTAGACTTACAATGGTTCATTTAGTGACCATGTGATGTTACAACGGCACTGAAAAAAAGTGACTTATGACTGTTTTTCACACTTATGACCATTTGCAGCACTCATGGTCGCATGATCAAAATTCAGATGCTTGGCAACTGTCTCATATTTATGACGGTTGCGGTGTCCCAGCATCATGTGATCCCCTTTTGCGACCTTCTGACAAGCAAAGCCAAGGGGGAAAGCCAGATTCACTTAACAACCATGTTCCTGAGTTAACAAGTGCAGTGATTCACTTCGTAACTGTGGCAGGAACGGTCGTAAAATGGGGCTAAACTCAACGTAACAAATGTCTTGCTTAGCAACTGAAATTTTGGGCTCAATTGTGGTCATAAGTCGAGGACTACCTGTACATGGGTGAATGTATTAAGAACTGAGTCGGATTTGAAAGTGACATCTGCTTTATGGAAAGACAATTTCCAATCTAATGTGTCTTATGTAGATCGTTAAAAAAACCACAATCCCATAATTTATTTGATCACAAATAGCATTGTAAAATCATATTCCGGATTTGGTTATGCGATTGTTCTTATTCCATAACAATCGTAATTGGCATCACTTTGCAATATGTTACTCAGAGGATTCCTGTTCCAGGAGAGGCTCATTATGTCTTAGTTTTCTGTTCCTCATCAAATTAATACATTTTGTTCTTCAATTTATTCCCATATGGCTACATATTGTGATAAACGAGAAACAAGTCTCTCAAAGATCATTGTGGAAATTTGAAATATATTTAATTTCTAATGTGTCTGAGAGCATAAAGTAAGGCAAGGGAATTCAAAAGAAGTGTCATTAGGGTTGCTGTTCCATCGCTCACAGTCTTCTCGCGAACGAAGTGTAGTGGGTCTCAAAACAAAGCTGGAATTTTGGTTGATTTGGAAGTATTGCAAAAAAACAGCTCCCATGTTGACTGTTCATTGATTTGATATTTACACATCAAAACCTAAATATTTAAGCTGACAGATTAATGGGCCTGTACTAAAGCAATATCTTGATAATGCCAGCCAAAACATCATAGTTTTGGATCAGCTTCTTTGACTGGCTGTTTTATTCATTGACTTGATATTACAACTGGAATAATTCATACTAGTCCATTAGTCGGACAATTTGGAAGGGAGAAAACGATGGCTGTTTTATAAGTGAGGTTTAATCTGATTATTACTGAAATAACTTGAGATTTTCCATGAGCATTTGGGGAAGCCACAGTGAGCCTTGACCTTTATTTTTATTTATTTTTATTTCTCTGGTGTTCTTGCCAACCTCTACACATTCTTTTTAATTTCATGTTCTTATGCTTAGCCAGAGCATCAGGGGACATTGTCCAGAATCATAGTCTTGCATTTTCTGAGCTGATAACTTTAAAGACATGTGTTCTATTTATGTGATCCTTGAATCACCACCACCACCACCACCACCACCACCATCATCATCATCATCATCATCATCATCATCATCATCTTAATCTTAATCATCATCATCATCATCATCATCATCATCATCACCTTGATTCATTGTTCAGTGTTTGCACTGAAAGCACAAAGTCTATGGAGATTCTCAGACATCCAGGTCATGGTTCTTCCAAAGATGCTTTTTTCAAGAGGCAACTGGACTTTCTTGTTTTTCTTTGAAGACATTTTGCTTCTCATCCAAGAAGCTGAAGGATTAACACCGCCAATTAATATGAGTGAAAAGAATTAGAACAGAGCGGAATAAATTTCACATTCAACATTAGGACAACATATTCCCAAATGTGTTAGACATTATTTTTTTTCATGAGCAACTTGCTCATTGTTGAGGAGACATTGCTGTCTTAAGCTCACTTTCCAAAGAGTACCGTACTTTTTGGAGTATAAGATGCACCATTTTCCTCCCTAGAAGTGGCTGAAAATTTGGGTGCGTCTTATACTCCGAAAAATATGGTAGGTCTTTAAGGATACAGTGAATCTTCTGAGTGCACATACAAGGATTCTCCTGCATATATCTAAGATGGATTTGATAAAGAAGAATTCAGAAAGAGATTATTAGCAAAAAATTGTAGCTCAGGAATAAGCCGAAGAAGCTTCTTGGATGAGAAGTGAAATGCCTTCAAAGAAATACAAGAAAGTCCAGTTTCCTTTTGGGGATGGGGGAGGAAATCACCTTTGGGACAATGAAAAACACTTTCTGATTCTAATGAATTTAATTAAGTCCCTTTTCTGGCCTGGAAGATCCAGGAATAAGGGCCAATAGTCTTCAATAGCCTCCTTTTCTGTATTTTCATCTGAGATTGAGATGACTGAATATTAGATAATATTAGATAATATTAGATAATGTAAGAAACAATGGTGGAATGTAGAAGTCTTAACAATTCAACATTGTTCTGCTTATGTTGTTTAGAGGAACATATTGTTCCATTGAAATGCTCAGGCCTTTTTTTTAAAAAAAAAACCCTCCATATTTAAAGAGGAGGATATTTATCATAGTTCTGGTTTTCAAGTAAGAAGATTAAAAGAAAGTATGATAAATCACAACTTCAGAACTCTAATAAAAAAAATCTGCCTCCTTGCTTAGTCTTTCTTAAATTCTTGCAAGTGACTGATGGCTTTGTGTTCTTCAGGACGAGTCCTTCAGATTGTAGCTAGAATCTGTTAAAAAATGTATACAGTTGGATTTCTGTACAACTCTGGGTTTCACTTTATCCTCAGATGGGATCTGATTCTTCCCATTAGCAGGAGTATTGAAACTGGGGGGCAAGTAGAGGACATCCTTAGAAAAATAATGACCAACCGGACTTCCTATCTTAACAAGATTTGGATCTGGAGAGATTTCCTTATGTTGTGCTGTGTGCCCTGTCTTTGTTGAATAACTACCCTTCTCTCTCTCTCTCTTTTTTTTTTTTTTTTTGTTCCAGAAGGATATTGCTCTCAAGGGGTTAACAAATCTTTTTTTTTTCTACTGAGAAGAAAATAATTGATATTGATTAGCAGTTAGTGCGGCCCTACTAAGAAGGTTATTAAGGCCCTAAAGTACAGTTCAATGTGAGAACAAACACATTGTGTACTTTCCCTTGTGTCCGAGGCTATCTGCTTTTGAGTTGGAGATGTCCTTTTGACTTTGCTTACTGTTCATCTCATGAGCTTTGATGCGCTTAACATGTTAAAAGCCTTAAAACTCTGTTAGCCAGTGAAAAGATGGCGATAAGAAGGCAAGATTGTCCAAAGCATCTCTGATACCCTCTACGCTTTAAAGGAACTCCAGATACATGTTTCGTTGGGGAAGAGAACCAAAAATAATGTATTATCTTCTACATAATCCTACAATTACTGAAAAATAAAACCTGTGAGGGGTTTTGCTTTGTGTGGCTATGCTTTTACTCAGAGGCTCTGGGATAACCGGTAATATTGAACTGCAAACTAGGGAATACAAAACTTTTGCTAGACCAATTCTTGAATACAGCTCATCTGTCTGGAACCCGCACTGCATATCGGACATTAATACAATCGAACGAGTCCAGAGATATTTCACGAGAAGAGTCCTCCACTCCTCTGCTCGCAACAGAATACCTTATGCCACCAGACTTGAAATTTTGGGCTTAGACAACTTAAAACTTCACCATCTTCGATCTGACCTAAGCGTAGTACATAAAATAATTTGCTACAATGTCCTACCTGTCAACAACTACTTCAGCTTCAACCGCAACAATACACGTGCACACAACAGATACAAACTTAATGTAAACCGCTCGAAACTCGACTGCAGAAAATAGGACTTCAGCAACAGAGTGGTCAATACCTGGAATGCACTACCTGACTCTGTGGTTATTTCCCCAAACCCCCAAAACTTTGACCTTAGACTGCTACTGTGGACCTCACCCCATTCCTAAGAGGTCTTTAAGGGGCGTACATAAGTGCACCATTGTGCCTACCGTCCCTGTCCTAATATTCCCTTTTATTTGTATCAATTTCATGTATTCATAATCACGTTTATACTCATATCTGTTATGAGTATACATGCTTGACAAAATAAATAAAATAAATAAAAATAAAAATAAATAAATAAATAAAATAAAACATGGAGAGAACCGTGTACTTTGTTCTGTATAATAGTAGAATCAGGTCTCCTCCAGGCTGAATGGTTCTGTTGAAACTGGAAGAATTGGCTATGTCCTTCAAACATGTAGCATTAGACACACAGTGTTCTTTAGGATTTTCTGTCTCTGCTACTCAAAGAACCTAGATCAGGGGTGTCAAATTGGCAGCCCGCGGGCCGGATATGTCACACGCAGACAATGCCCACCCCAACTCTGTGAAGGGAAAAACTGTCACGATACGTCACATGACGGCAACGTGACACAGCGAGTTTGACCTAGATAGTTTGTGGGCTTAATTTGCAGAGATGGTTTCATTGTTGGATTTTTCTTAAATAGCAAACTGGCTTAAGGCAGCCTTGAATCTTATATGATTCACCTGATGTTGAATCCATATTCCCAAAGAAGCATATCTCTCTCTCTCTCTCTCTCTCTCTCTCTCTCTCTCTCTCTCTCTCTCTCTCTCTCTCTCTCTCTCTCTCTCTCTCTCTCTCCCTCCCTCCCTCCCTCCCTCTCTCTCTCCTATCTATCTATCTATCTATCTATCTATCTATCTATCTATCTATCTATCTATCTATCTATCTATCTATCTATCTATCATCTATCTATCTATCTATCTATCTATCTATCATCTATCTATCTATCTATCTATCTATCTATCATCTATCATCTATCTATCTATCTATCTATCTATCTATCTATCTATCTATCTATCTATCATCTATCATCTATCTATCTATCTATCTATCTATCTATCTATCTATCTATCTATCTATCTATCTATCTATCTATCTATCATCTATCATCTATCTATCTATCTATCTATCTATCTATCTATCTATCTATCTATCTATCTATCTATCTATCTATCATCTATCATCTATCTATCTATCTATCTATCTATCATCTATCTATCTATCTATCTATCTATCTATCTATCTATCTATCTATCTATCTATCTATCTATCATCTATCATCTATCTATCTATCATCTATCTATCTATCTATCTATCTATCTATCTATCTATCTATCTATCTATCATCTATCATCTATCTATCTATCATCTATCTATTTATCTATCTATCTATCTATCTATCTATCTATCTATCTATCTATCTATCTATCTATCTATCTATCTATCTATCTATCTATCTATCTATCATCTATCTATCTATCTATCTATCTATCTATCTATCTATCTATCTATCATTTTTGTGTCCCCGTCAGGGATCTTTTTGGATAAAATGGTAATTTCTGCACAACCGCCAAAGCATATGAGTTCAGAAATGCATACATAGTTCTTCTGAGGTACATATTCAATCCACGGACAAAGAATTGAATTGATTTCCATCCTCTAATTTCTTGATTCATACAGAAATAGGTCATCTAAAGTTTAGATGACTGACGTGGCTAGTTCTATTGGAAGTCTTTTAAAAATGGATTCAACTTTAGCAAACATTTGATAGCTTCCTTGGGTAGGCCTGGTGATGAACATTTGACATAGCATGGTGTTATCTGTCATACGTTGATGATCTCCATTGTATTCATAATGGGGGTTTTTTTGTTTTGTTTTTTTAGAAATCCCGAACCGATTTTTATTTTTTAAGATGGGTTAATTGTGTTTCTAGCAGGCAAAATCAGAAAGCGTAACATAACTAGAGTTCAGGGAAACTCGATGAGAGATTGATTATGTGATTCTCAAGCAAACTTCAAGTTTTGATGGATTGTGAATAAAGTTAATTTGTAAGATATAAGAAATATGGGCAAATCTAAGAAATATTACCGATTGTCATTTAGCATGGAGTGCTAATTTCTCAAGGTCACACAAATGTGTTTCTTCTCATTTGTATGATTGAGATGTTTGCTTTATGAGTTACTTGCACTTTATGGAGTTGATTTTGATGAGTTTTGGTGTGTGTTTATGAGAGCAGAATGAAACACAACCTCTTTTTTCAGAATTCTCTTCACTCTTTCTTTCCCCTTCGCTGCCTCCTGCAAACAAAATAAATGGATTGGTTTTATAAATGTGTATGAATAGTTGAAAAACAGTAGGGTGTTAGAAATTATGAAAGACTACTGGATCAAATTAGTTGTAATAAAAACACTATGTGCAGGCAAGGTTTATAAGCAAAATATGTGTTATTGAACCTTCATACAAATTATGTGGATTTGAGCTAAGTGTTAACCATGCAGTTATTATTTTGTGCCAAGTTTAGTTGAGATCTGGGATATTCATGTTTAAGATTAATTAGTGTTTCTCATAATGCTGCTTTTGGCCTATGTTTACAATAGTTTTCCAGGATATTTTTTTTTAACTTCTGTGATTAAAACAGTTGTGTCACAAACCTTCAGCCTGATATAATATTTATTAGGTCTGTATTTCTGAACTAGAAAGATGCATAATTAAGCCAGAGTGTAATTAAATTAGAAACCTGTCTTTTTGCTTGACTAATAATCATCGGTTAAGCCAGAAGTCTGCTGATCATTGGTGGGTAACAATAAGCATTTAAGCAAAATGGGGACGGATGCATAATTAAGCTAATTGCGCATGGGATGCACAAGGATGATTTATGTATCATGTTGAAAGTGTTTCAGACATGTGACACGGTCTTATGGACAGTGAATATCATTGCAAAAATAAATTGATAGATTTTATGCATACTGTACTCCCTTGCTAACAATGCAATGTTTAAATTGCAAAAAAATAGGAATTTATGGCACAGCCAGATGGAATTCCATTCTCTGACAATAGGTAAGAGTTATGTCTCCATGATTTCTCTTTTTAGCAAATAAGCAGATGTCTATTTTTGTTACTCATTTGTTACTCATTGTGGCTACTAAAAGTAGCATCGGAACAGTTGCTCTGGCTAATTTCACATTTCATTTCAGATACACCATGTCTGTTATCCCAGATTATTAATATCACTGGATGAAGATTCAGAGTAGCTCTATGTTTATAAAGAACTCTTGCCATTATATATTCAGGCAGCGATGTGTCTTTCTGACATGCCTGGGGGGGGGGGGACTTAAATATCTGCAGCCAACCAATGGTTCAACATGACTGTTATTGTGGGAACTCAAGCTAGCAAGATTGGATGTAGAAAAAGAGACAAACAAGCCAGTTTTCAAAATGTTGGAAAGGTGATCTGAATATCCAATGGCCAAAATTCTGTGACCTTGTAAGGAAAGGAGATCGAGATCTTAAAACCTGGATTTACCTAAACCTCATCCTTGAATCTTGCACTGCTAAACCCATTAGTGTTTGCTTTGCTAAAGATTTATTTATTGCCATGCCAGCAGGGTTAAAGTTTTAGAAGGCATCATGGAATTCCTTAGGAAGTTGTCAATTTTTCAGCCACATCCAAGAAGTAATCTAGGTGTCTTAGTCCTTGTGTACAGAGAAGTTCTCTTTGACTGAGGTGTGTGACTGAATAATTGGTACATGTAGACCGATAATATAATGAGTTCAAAGGAAGCAATCATGGGTAAAATGGGGATATGTGGACCTAACTTATCTGTATATCTCTTAAATCGGGGTGAAATTCAGCAGGTTCTGACAGGTTCTGGAGAGCCGGTAGCGGAAATTTTGAGTAGTTCGGAGAACCGGCAAATACCACCTCTGGCTGGCCCCAGAGCGGGGTGGGAATGGGGATTTTGCAATATCCTTCCCCCAGGAGTGGGGTGGGAATGGGGATTTTGCAGTATCCTTCTCCTGCCACGCCCACCAAGCCATGCCCACAGAACCGGTAGGGAAAAATTTTGAATTTCACCCCTGTCTTAAACCTCTTCCAGAAATGGAACACTCTATATTTAATTGCTCAATCAGACCTCTAATCTTGTCGACCAGTTTATTTCTTTCTTCCTGGCTTTTCCATACCTTGAATGGACGATAAATGAGAGCAGCAAATAAAGCAAGTGGAAAAAAAATGGAAATGTTACAGATCACATTAATTTACAGATTAAAAATGGCAATGTGCTGTATGCTTCACTGAATATTAAAGCTCCCGATAAGTAGTTCAGCGGATAACATTTTCTTAGCAAAGATTGTCTTTTGTTTCCTGTTTGACTGCAACTGATCGTTTCAATTCTTCAGTTGGGTTCTTTTAAGAAATCTACTGATTGGGATTTTTTTTCATTTATTCATATAGTTTCTTTACTCTGGGGTGTGGTTCTTGTTAGGACTCTGTCCAATCAGTTTGGTTGGCAATATATAAACCAACAATGTATGTCTGTAGGCTTAACTGTGTTAATGTAGAGTCAGCATATTGCCTCCAACAATCCGGGTCCTCATTTTACTAACTTCGTAAGGATGGAAGGATGGGTCAGCCTTGAGCCAGTCAGGATTGAACTGCCAAACTGCTGGCAGCCGGCAGTCAGCAGAATTAGCCTGCAGTACTGCATCTAACCACTGCGCCACCAGGTAAACAGAAAACAGGTCATTATTTGTTATTATAGGTAGTCCTCAACTTACAACAACTATTACCATCACAGCTCTTGAATGCTCACTAAAGTGTTGTAGGTGACCAGGAATCAGAAACACCGTTCTTCCTTTCGGATGTTAGTTTATTTCCCCCATCCTAGTTTATATTTTATTAAACATGTCGAACAATGGGTTTGCTGAAACACTGGAGCAAAAGAACTAAAAAAAAAACCACCCTCAATAAAATGCTCTTTTGATAGAAAAACAAAATAGATAGAATATGAGAGAAAGTCCCCGTAATCCGTCTTGCCTCAGATAGACCAGTTATTTTTCTTAAATAAACTTGCCTGTCAGTTGTATCCTTCACCATTTCCTATTTAATGTTGCAAAAGTTTGCCTTTATTCTCCCTGTTCCATTTAGTTCGGCTTTGCAGCGAATTGCTCTTATTCCACCAGTTCTTGTCACCAGTGTCCTTGTCCTTAACTTTCAGAAATATGACAGATATGGTTATTTACATGGTGATTATTGTCTTCCAGCTGTTACCTCCTCCAAATCCTCAGGCATATGGTACAGTAGCTATTTTCAATTCAAAATGATTACTCTCCACCATGCTTTGTAATAAATAACCTACTTAGTACCATGATATTTGTAAAGTTGATTTGCATGTCACTGGTGCCTAGGCACACATACACACAGGAGCCAAACAATCTTCCAAATTTTTGGAACTGAAACAGAGGCGACTGAACGGCATTCAGAGTTATGTTTTGACCAATCCTCCCCCCCTGCCCCCCCCCAAAATCAATGATCCATGCAGTTGCATGAGAACCTCACCTAAAATGGAGACATTATAGATGAAGGGATCAATAAATGGTTTTAGGGGGAGAGAGAGCTGCCTTTGGTGGGTTGTTAAGTCATTTTTTTGGTGGATTTATGTTCTGATCTGTCTCTTCCAAATTTCTCCCGGAAGCAAGCAAACAAAAAATGGAGTTTTTGAAAAAGCTAACCGTTGGTAAATTCTTCCAACTAGCTGAGATGTTAAAAGTAGCTCAGAAGTGAGACAGCCAGCCAGCCAGCCAGCCAGCCAGACAGACAGACAGACAGACAGACAGACAGACAGAGATTGTGTGGCAATCATGATGGTTACCTTAGCAATAAATAAATAAATAAAAATAGCTAGTGGTTGCTCCCTACAATATCTGGCTCTTTTTTATTTTGTTTCCTTCTGGCGGAAAAATATTTACTAAAATTTGGAGTTATCTCTGTGTCTATCTGTCTATCTGTCTGTCTGTCTCTCTCTCTCTGTCTGTCTCTCTGTCTCTCTCTCTCTCTCTCTCTCTCTCTCTCTGTCTCTCTCTGTCTCTCTCTCTCCATCTCTCTATCTTCTATCTGTCTATCATCTATCTTCAAAATACTTCTGTTACCAACCCCATGCTACAGTAAGTATACTCTTTATCTCCTTAATGTGATGGAGCTTCGTGATATTTGACCTGGTACCAGGTTGAAATTTCATTAGCTGATCCATTCTCGAGAAGGACTGTAATACTCCTTTTTGTCTCCATTTGTAGAATAATATCCAGTGTGAGATACTACGCCTGCTTTTGGGGAGGAGGGGGAACAAGAGTAAATATTACGCCTTCTGATGACCTCCAAGAAGAAGGTGCAGATCCGTGTGCACTGCCCCTACCCAAGCACTGTTCCAAACTGCGGAAGGGTTTTAGCCATCTTTACGAAACCACATCTTCTGACTGTAGCAGTGGTTTGTCTGCAGTACAGCACCACCTGAGGGGTTCAGTAATTGCATCAAAACAGCAGTCTGTTGAAGCTCATGCATAATGAATTCACGTGTGGATACTTTAAAGGGATCTATTTTTGCTGGTGTTATTTTTCCCTCTCCTTCCTTCTCCCTCTCTTCAGCCTAAATGTTCGTTATTACATTATTGCGAGAACTGTAACTTCACACCAGCGAAAGGAAAGCGAGTTGGCTCAGTTCTATGCAGGTATATGGAAGGATGGGTTGTAGTTTGAAAATCTGGAAAGAACTTGGCAGTTACCTCCGTCTGAGGTCCACTTCTCATTATGGGGTGATATATAAAGACTCTCGTGGGCACAGTTAATGATAAAGCAATCAAACGGGTTTGATTGTCAGACAGGCTGTCTAATAATGGATATTTTTTTTTTACCGTCTTTGCTGTCAAAGAATCCAGTTTATTATTAAGGAAGATTTAAAGAAATTGTTCCATGTAACAGGCAAATTAAATCCTGATAGCTTTGCCAACATTCTCATTCTCCCAGAAAGACATAAGCAGAGAGATATATTTAATCAGGCAGGTATCAATCTTGACTTTTCTAGTTTCTGATGGCTGTTGCATACACTTGCATGGAATCAAAAAAGTTTTCAGGAGAATTAGTAGAATACATTCTACTCAGATAGCACATCTGAATTGGAATACCAGTTGCTGGCTTCCTTTGTTCCCTGCCAAAATGTCCTAGCCTAATATAGTCCTAGCCCAATCACAAGGTTGTTAGGAGAATATCCCCATAATTACTTTGAAGAAAGATCAGGGTATCAGTGTAATATGTAACTTTTACCATAACTAAAATTATTATTTTTTAATTAATTATATTGTTCTTTGTAACTATTATCCTACTGAGGTCCTTGTTGCTCTCTGAGCTTGGTTGTTTTCTTGCAGACCTTTCATTAGCCAACTAAGTAACATCATCAGTGCATTACCTAGTTGGGTAATTAAACAGCTGAAAGAAGACAACCAAGCTCAGAGCAACAAGGACCCTACAGTCCATCCCCAAGCTGCAAATATTACCTTCTTCTTTTTTTTGAAAAACAACCTAGTTTGCAGAGATGGAAACCCAAAATCCTGAATGTCATCAGGATGGAACCCATATTGACCTAGGGCAGGGGTCAGCAACCTTAAACACTCAAAGAGCCACAAAGGTCCTAACCGGAAGCCCCCCCCCCCATTCAATTCTGGAGCTGACCAGAAGTCCGGTTCCCCCACCATAGAGTCTCCTCCGAGCTCAGCATCCTTTTTCCTCTACCTGTCCTAACCGAAAGCCCTATCAATTGTGGAGCCGACTGACGACAGGGAGCAGCAGCAGAGGGATGAAAGAGCCACATGCGGCTCCAGAGCCACGGGTTGCCGACCCTTGACCTAGAGGAATACCATGCCAGATATTAGGTAAAGTTATAGAGAAAACAGGTTCCCGATACATTATTTACTTACGTATTTATTTATCACATTTATGTGGTTCTTATATAAAGAGGGTCCTGGCTTATTGGGGGCATTTGGAGCAGGCCCAGTCTGTTGGGTTTTATCAGATGGGCACACACAAAACTATAAGAGAACTAGGGTTACAATGACAGAAATCATCTTATTGAAGATCACCTAAATGTAATTGAATTGTATTATGAAACATTAGTTTCAAAAATCTGTATATATGTCATCCTGTCTAAATATAGAGAAAGATACAAAACACAAACAGATAGACAGATGCAAGTGAATTGTTATGCAAATTTTAGAGGGGGGAGAATCAATAAAAAGCAAAATTGAACAAACTCAATACAGGCTAAGAAGAATGTGAATCTGAGATTTAGTTTTGAGTGAGGCCATCGTATGCAGGCTGCAAAAATCTGAATAGCCATTAGGTGTCAGTAGAGAGATGGAAGCAGCCTATTTTGTCTGGACATTTGCATCTCAGATGTGAGTGGTGGAGTGGCCTAGAGGTGGTGCTCTCACCTCACAATCAGGAGGCTATGAGTTTGGTCCTAGGTAGAGGCAGATATTTCTCTCTCTGGGCACAATGAATAAATATCAGCTGCGAACTCTGCATTGGTGACAGGAAGGGCATCCGGCCAGTAAACACTCAGCTCCATTCAGTTGCCCTGATTCCACCCCAATGCAAAGGATTATGGGGTTATTAAAGATGTTTTTAAAAATTGCATTTCAGATGTGATAAGCCCTGTTAGTGGGATAGTTTTCTGCGACCCAGAAATGTAGTGAATTTTATTGGTTATTATAAAATCTTCTGTCTGATATTCCATCAATCCTCTTTGGCAATGGTGCCCCCTATATCCTACCACTGTGATTTATTTAATTTTAAATTTTATCTGTCGAAGCTTACTGTGTTTTGTGGTCTAAGCTAATGTTGCACGTTCAATGAAACTTGGTTAAATTTATTGGTTTCATGTAATATGCAGTCAAATAACTTTAAGTCTAACCGTATCTTGTTCTTAAAAAAAAAAGAACACTCTTTGGTGATCACAGTGACAATTCTGTGCAGTATTTTAGGAACAATATAGAAATTATTTGCCGCTGCCAGCTTTGGGGAGTTGTTTTTATTCTCAATTCACTGTATCCAGAGAGCTATTCCTAATGAGGTCCAGAATTGCTTATCTTCTTGGGTGAGACAAAGTTGGTTGGATGCTTTTACCAGCATCAACGCACACTATCAATTTACAGAGACATGTTGAAGTTACATTCACTGTTTCGTTTCTCCCACATTTTTAGGAAACAGTAAACATTACTTTAAACCTGAAAGTTAAACATTGAAAGCACTTCTTCAACAGATGGTAGATGCCCAAGCTTTGCAGTCCATTGACACATTGTGGCTCATATATATATATACTGATATGGTTTGGATTCAGCGCTGATAATTATAGAAAATAATGAGCTTAACATTCAGTAAATCTGAGATAAACCCTGGCACCAGGTGTTTTAAGATAATTTTAGAATTTAACTCACTCCCGCCGCAACATAGCTTGCAAGATATAGTAGTCAAGGACAAAACCTTCCATTTTCAGTATGTGCTCAAGAGGATGTGAAAAGCTAATTGGGTTGGATTATTGGGGTATTAATGAACGTTAATAGTGGATGAGTTTTGTAAAAAGGCAACTTAAGATTCACGGGTATAATTATGCTTCCCCCCCCCCCACATAACTGAGATGTTTAAGGAGTCAAAACCACACACAGGGAGAGGCACATTCGCATGAAAAGCTAAAAAGAGATTACCCAAAGCCGCATACCAAACCAGGCATTTATTTCCTCTAAACAAACTCAATAATAATCATGGGACTTCAGAATTCAAACAGACAAGCACCTGCCACGTGACATCCTAGACTTAACAACTGCAAGTAAGAAAGACAAAAATGTATGGATAGTGGACGTGGCAGTAGCTGGAGACAGCAGAACAGAAGTGAAAAAACAGGAGAAAATCACACACACACACACACACACACAGAGAGAGAGAGAGAGAGAGAGAGAGAGAGAGAGAGAGAGAGAGAGAGAGAGAGAGAGAGAGAGAGAGAGAGAACCTGCAGAAAGAAGTAGAATGACTGTGGCAAAATAAAGCAGTAGTGATAAGCACTACAATCCCAAAACATCTGGAGCACCATGTCTATGGAGGTCATGGTTGTCCCAAAGGTGCTTTTTCAAAAGGCAACTGGACTTCCTGTGTTTTTTCTTTGAAGACGTTTCGCTTCTCATCCAAGAAGCTTCTTCAGAAGCGAAAGGTCTTCAAGGAAAAACACAGAAAGTCCAGTTGCCTTTTGAAAACATCAGGACATCAGGAGCACCACTTGAATACCATCACACTGGGGGAAAGAAAAAAAATCACCATTTGTCAATTGCAAAAGATAGCTTTACTTGGAACAGGATACATCATTCTACGATGTGTTTAATACTATTAAACATTCACATCTGCCTATTCCAGGTCCTTAGGAGAAAATAGGTGGATAAAAATGCCAAAGCCAGTCTAAACATCTGGCTGACTGTGTCACCAATAATAATAGTAATAAAAAGATGGGTGTTTGCCCTGAATCACCTCTAAGACTAAGGATTAAGTGTTTTCTGGATTTCTGGTACTGTAAAATATTGATTTATGAAACCACAGTATAAGCAACTAATTCAATGCAGTGGAACAACATGTGATTTAAATGGCTAATACCAGGGGCGGGTTCCTAATTTTTTTACTGCCGCTCTGTGTATGTGGCTTATTTTGTGGGTGTGGCTTGCCAGCCATGTGACTGGGTGGGTGTGAGCTTGGAAGCGGCCGGAGAAGCGGGGGGGCATTGCCCTCCCGCAACGCAGCCCCCCGCAGCGGGAGCAGCAAGACTGCGGCAGTGGTTCTTCTAGGAGGCTCCGTCCGGCCTGAATGCTTCTCCCAATTCGATGATCCTAGGCTCCTGCCGCCTGTTCCTCTCCCCTCAGCAGCTCGAGAAGCCTCGAATATGCAAAAATGCCTGGCATCATCACCGTGCGTTCGTGGCTTCTCTCGGACTGCTGAAGGGAGAGGAACTGAGATAGCTCCTGCCGCCCGTTCTTTCAGTGTCTCATGGGCTTCCTCAGCCATCCTCCCCTGCTTGGACTCACTGTGGGGTAGGAAGGCAGCGCATGCGCAGTGCCGGAAGCTCGGCTTCTGGGCATGCACAGAAGAAAATTTTAAAAAAAAATTAGATTTTTTTTTTATGGCGGCATTCAGGCACCGGCAACCGACCGCACCGGTACTGTGACGTCACCAGCGGGCCGCTACCGGTGCTATAGAGTGGACCGCACTGGTAGGAACCCACCACTGGCTAATACATACAAAGGTAAATGCAACATTTTCTTTAATGTAAGTTTCTGGGACATAATGGAGTCAAAATGTCAATTAAAACATCTAATCTACTGTATTATTAAGGGATTTTAGTTCTGTACCAGCGATGGGACAGGAGAAGGGAATTCCCTGATAAACATTCCTTATATTTAATATAAGAATTAAAATCACCCATTTGATACCATAAACTTCTTCTTTTTTTTCAAACATTAAGTTATAAAGTAAAAATACAAAATACGAAAGTTAATAAAAGAGCAGTGAGGGGGGCAGGGGAAAGAAAATAAAAAGTAGCATTAACTTCCGATTCTGTTGCAGTAGAATAAGGTATTAACATCAAATCACAGCTTTTTGCTTTTCCATAATAGTATGAACAAGTCATTTCTATAAAGATCTATCAATCTAATCTGTAAAGCCCAAAGTCAAAATTTCATTATTTTCCACATCAAGCATGAAGTTCAGAAGCGGTTTCCATGTGGAAACAAAAGTACTTGTGTTCTTTTCTTTAATCGAAGTAGTCAATTTTGCCATTTCAGCCAACTCCATCAACTTCCGCAACCATTCTTCCATGGTAGGTATCGAAGTCTCCTTCCATATTTATGCATACAATAGTCTTGTCAACATGTATAATAACAAAGTTCCAAATTTTTTCTCTGTTTCTTTTTCCATTAGACCCAAAAGGAAAAGTTCTGGTTTCATTTTTATTTCCATTTTCAGAATTTTCTGTATTAAAATGTGAATCATACTCCAATATTTTTTTTTGGCTTTATCACATGTCCACCTTAGATGATAAAAAGTGCCTTCTTTATTTTTATACTTCCAACATTCATTTAACATGCCTTTATACATCTTAGATAGCTTATCTGGTGTTAAGATACCGTAAACGTATGTAAGCCTTTACAATATGTGCTGTCAGAGTTGTATGTTTCTTTGAAAAGTTTTTCCCTTCGTGAATGTTTAATCATGCTTAAAATTCTGATGTGCCAGAACCTCCATAATGACTTGAGAATGCGGTTTGATAGCTTTTGGGAGCTGTCCCGCTTCGTCAATAATAAGCAAGATTTCAAAGCCACGTTAAAAACGCCATGAAATCCTGACAAAGCCCAGGTACCAGTATTTTGATCCTGAAATTTCAATATGAGGAAAACTCCTGTATAATGTATTGCTTATATATTATACATCAAGCAGGATATATCTATATTTTAATAAAAGAAGTGACACAAGATCCTTGCTTGTCATCATCAATGTTTTTAAAGGGAGACAAAGGTTTCCGGAAATGAAATAAAAATGAGATTGCAGGGGGAGAGGAGGCTCTTAGAACGAAAACTGCAGCTTTACTCAGGATTCAAGTGCAAACTATTTCTAGTGAGCTTTTCTTCTTTTCCACAGGGACCATGAAAAAAAAAAAGAATATATTCTTATCGCTGTCAACTGTTCGCAAAAGAAGTGTTTTGCCATGTGTGTTGCTGCCAGCATATCCTTAGTAGCACATTGTCCTGTCTGATTTCTTTCCCTGTCTACATGTTTCCTCATGGGTTAAGAAGCAGATTAGGAAAGGCGTCCTCAGTAGACTGTTCAAAATCTGGTTCTGCGTGGATGGAAAGCTTTTTTCTGAGAATCTGGACTCTGCTTTTCCAAACCAGACCTGACTCTGGAACAGTGGCAGTTTGAAATACCTGCAAGGTCTCTCTCTCTCTCTCTCTCTCTCTCTCTCTCTCTCTCTCTCTCTCTCTCTCTCTCTCTCTCTCTCTCTCTCTCTCTCTCTCTCTCTCCCTCCCTCCCTCCCTCCCTCCCTCCCTCTCTCTTTCTCATCTTCAGGAGCTATGCCCGATCAGGTTCGTTCTTTCTTTCTTTCTTTCTTTCTTTCTTTCTTTCTTTCTTTCTTTCTTTCTTTCTTTCTTTCTTTCTTTCTTTCGTTCGTTCGTTCGTTCTTTCTTTCTTTCTTTCTTTCTTTCTTTCTTTCTTTCTTTCTTTCTTTCTTCCTTCCTTCCTTCCTTCCTTCCTTCCTTCCTTCCTTCCTTCCTTCTTTCCTTCCTTCTCTCTATCTCTTCCTCCCTCCCTCCCTCCCTCCCTCCCTCCCTCCCTCCCTCCCTTCCTTCTTTATGATTTATATTATCTATCTAGACTATCACTAAGTGTTGGATCTTATGATTCATAATGAATGTATTTATGATGACTATGATCATGATTTTTCACTTATATCTTTTATGTACACCGAGAGCTTGTGCCCCAAAGACAAATTCCTTGTGTGTCCAATCACACTTGGCCAATAAAGAATTCTATTCTATTCTATTCTATTCTATTCTATTCTATTCTATTCTATTCTATTCTATTCTATTCTATTCTATTCTATTCCTACTTAAATTTGTTTTCTACCTATCTCACCATGGGTCTACTCTAGGTGGCTTACCGTAATAGAAAGAAAGAAAAAACGAAAGGCTTGCAAACAAACAGAAATTAAATAATAGCACAATAAACTAAACCATGTCAAAGGAACCCAATGAGAATAAATGTATCCGTATGAGAAACAAAATGAGGGATGGATGGAGAGCAGAGAGCAAATGGGAGGGAGGTAGAGTCTGCCATCAATCTAGCAGCCACCTCCAGAGTAGAACTCTCCCATTGGGTCGCCAGGCCAACAGGAACCAGGTTTTCAGGCACTTGTGGAAGGATAGAAGGGTGGGTCAATGAATGAAGGAGAGAAGCAACCTAGAACTAAGGAGAAATTTCCTGATAGAACAATTAATCAGTGGAACAACTTGCCTCCAGAAGTTGTGAATGCTCCAACACTGGAAGTTTTTAAGAAGAGATTGGACAACCATTTGTCTGAAATGGTATAGGACATTGGTGGGTTCCTGCCAGAGCTGTCTGGTACATAGCTCCGGTAGGGAGCGGCCGATTGCGCAATTTGCGCACGACTGCTCCGGTGCCGTCTTCGGCAGTCCGTCGCGCGCATCATCATCTTTTTGTGAGAATTTTTGGGCGATTTGGCTTCTGCACCAAATCGCCCAAAAAAACAGAAGCAAAATCGTGCTGAAATCTCATGAGGGAACGGGCGCGTGCGTGAGATTTCGGCATGATTTTGCTTCTGCGCATGCGCAAAAGCAAAATCGATCAAACTCATTCTGAATCCAGGGAACTTGTTCATTGAAGGCCATGACTAACCAGATTAAAAAAAAACTCTACAAGATTTCCCAAGCAGATAAAAAAACCTCTACAAGATTTTATACAAACGTGTTATACTTAAAGAAGTGAGCTTCCAAAATAGGAAAGCTGAAGGAGCCAGGCAGAAGTCTACTGTCAGAACCATCCTTCCCTCGGTAAAGGTTTCCATCTTGTAAATATTCTTTCTCTTCTCTGTTGTGTTCTCAATGTTGATAACGAAACCAGCTTTAGGCAGTGAGGCTCCTGGTTAATATTCTAGTGACCCCACATCAATAACCGAAGAGTCATTAAGCTGAGCTAATTAAATAAAAACAATAAGCCAAACGATTAAGGCTGAAGTCATGACCTTTAATGATCCCTGGGCCTGTCTTTTGACAAAGAATTAATCTTTAATCACACCTAATGGCCTTTTGCATATTTAATGCACACTGCAGTTATTTTGCTCCCTCTTCCCTCCTCCCCCAAGAGGGAATTCTGTATTCCTTTTTTCTTCTTTTAGTGACTCCCTTGGGAAAAGAGATTAATTGCTCTCTTTACCAAGGTTAAAAAAAAAGTACCGTATTTTTTGGAGTATAAGACGCACTGGAGTATAAGACGCACCTTAGTTTTTGGGGAGGAAAATAGGGGAAAACAATCTGCCTACCAGGTATTCATCTGGCTAGCATCCTTAGTCTGGTCAGCTTCAGCACATTATTTTATCCCCTGGTTAGGGCTGAAAAAAACCTTCTTCTGAGAGAATAACAATGAAAGAGCATGCAAGCCAGTAAGAGCTGGGAAGATAGTTAGCACCTAGTAAGGGCTAGAAAAAAACTTATTTGGAGCAAGTAGAGCAATGAAAAAAAAAACCTGCAAAGACTTAGGGCTGGAAAAACATTCTTCTGAGAGAGTAACAATGAAAGAGCCTGCAAGCCAGTAAGAGATGGGAAGATAGTTAGCACCTGGTTAGGGCTAGGAAAAAATTTATTTGGAGCAAGTAGAGCAATGAAAAAAAAAACCTGCAAAGACTTAGGGCTGGAAAAACCTTCTTCAGAGAGAGTAACAATGAAAGAGCCTGCAAGGTAAGAGCTGGGAAGATCTGTTAGCACCTGGTTAGGGCTGGAAAAAAAGCTACATTCGAAGTATAAGACGCACCCAAATTTTCAGCCACTTTTATGGAGGAAAAAGGTGCGTCTTATACTCCAAAAAATACGGTAGTTGAAGTTTTGGGACCTTCTCGGCAACTGTCATCAATGTCACTGCCTGTATTCATGTTTTTATGTGAAAGTTCTTTGTGGCTTTCCACGTGAGGATTGCCTCCAGAGATTTCCAAAAGTGCTTTAGTTACTGCATAAAAATGCCTAATAACTAATTTGCTGATTTTCATTGTTCAGGCGCCACAAGTTACACTTAATTTAGGTGAATAAAGTTGACAGCTTGATATGTGGTTCAGGTCAAATTTAATTTCTAAGTGAAATTACCAACTCTTGCAAACACAACCCAGCCAGGAATTTTGCCCTAACTTACCAGGGTTCTCGACAATAAGTGTTGGACCTGTTAGCTGCATTTGTTTTCTTCTGGTGTTTAAATCCATTGTGATGTTTCTCCTGCTGTTTCCAGGAATGGAGGCTCAGTCTGCATTTTCAAAGTGTGTTTGCTTTCATGTTAAGAATACAAGAGACTGCTCCGCTGTTTTAAACTAAAGACCCATTCCGTTTAGGGTGGCTTTCCTTGTGGCACCTGACTGTATTGCTGTGGTAGCTCACTAGATGGTATAGACCAGGGGTGTCAAACTCAAAGCCCAGGAGCCAGATCTGGCCCGTGGGGGTGCTTAGATCTGGCCCGTGGGTCCACCCTGGAAATAGCAAAGGACCAGCCCACGGTGCCTCTGCCAGCAAAAATGGAGCTCGCGAGGACCACATGTGCCACCCTCCCAAGCTTCGCTTTCAGTGGCAGAGGGTTGCAGGAGGCCATCCCAGACAAAAATGGAGCCCGTGGGGGTCGTGTGTGGGCCCCCGAGCTCCATTTTTGCTGGCAGAGGGTTGCAGGAGGCCATCTTAGCTCGGGAGCCTGTTTTTGCTGGCAGAGCGGTGGGGCCACCACAGGCACATCCTTACAAGAGTGACATCATGCTGGCCACACCCACCATGGCCACACCCACTTCACCCCGCAAGGTCAAACATAACCCTGATACAGCCCTCAATGAAATCAAATTTGACACCCCTGATATAGACACTAATTCTGCTTGTCCGATCTGTAGATGTTATAGTGTGCTCTTGCCCTGGAAAATGAACTTGATGGGCTTCTCCAGATAGGCGATAATTTTTAACACATACAGCTAGTAAGGTAAAGTTAAAAGTAAAAGGTCTATTTCTTAGCCGAGCCACTTCCATGGCCACATGGCCAGCATGACTATACACCGAGGACATGGAATGCTGCTACTTTCCCACCAAGATGGTGCCTATTTATCTACTCGCATTTGCATGCTTTCAAACTGGTCGGTTGGCAAGAGCTGAGGCAAGTAATGGAGCTCGCTCCATGGTGCAGCGTTCAGATCTCGAACCTGGGCTGTCAGCTTTGCAGCTGACAAACTCCCCGTCTTTAGTTGCTGAGCCTTTGTGCCCCCTACAGCTAGTAAAATTGGTAGTCAAAGGAAGGAAGGAAGGCTGAAAAGTCTAGAATCACTAAGATAAATGAAGATTGATCAAGGTGTTTTATGACAGCCAGCTAACACAGAAATTGCATGCTCTGGATTTTAATGATCGATAAGGCATACCTCTAAACAAGTGTTATAAGACTCCAACCTAAATTTCTTATTTAGGTTTCTGAGAATGTTAAGATGATGACACGCACACAAAGCGTCGCTTCCACATTAAATAAGGGTGATTTGCCCTTATTTAGTTATTTACTTGATAGACATGGCCACCCAATTCACAAAGTTGTAAGTCATGACAGTTGTAAGTTGAGGCGCCTACATGACCAGATTTGATTTTAGGACCTTTTTTTTTTTTTGAGGTAATCATTAAGTGAATACCACAGTTGTTAGGGAAATCCATGTTCAGAAACCAGCAAAAATCATCATAAAGTGGTGGTCACATGACTGCAGAAAACTACAGATGGCCATAAAGGGGAACCTGTCTTGAAGCCTTCAAAATTCTGTCATGTGACTAGGGAGTGTATGAAGCCTTTGGAATTCTGGGAAAAGGTTGTAAATAACTTTTGGAGGGTCCATCATTAATTGATTGTTAAGCGATGACTACCTAAGTTACAAAATTGCCAGCAAAACAGGATTGAAGGTCAGCTGAGGAATCCGGAAACAGTTTTTATGCCTTTCTCATTTCCATGAGATGGAAATCAAAATCAAAATTTAACAAGTATATACATTTTCAAAACAATTGTATTGTTTTATGTGCTTGTTGATTGATGCAGACTTGGCCTGAAGCAACCAAAAAGGAATATGATGAATATCCCTTAGTTGTTCAAAGAGAAGAAAGGAAGGAATCAAGTATCTATGTATACTTTGTTCTGCATCTTCATATAAATTTATAAATTTGTCTCAGATTCTTTATATACTTGTTCTTTTTATAGTCTCTGGGCATAAGGATGTCAATGAAGCCTCCTGCCTCCCTTCTTCCTTCCTTTCCTTTCTTGCTTGCCTTAACATTGTATATTTTTGGTTTGTTTCTTTCTACAGCTTTTTTTCGAAAGTGAAGAGCCCGTCACAGACATTCCTTAATCAAACAAAACATTTTTCAATGTTTTGAAAACGTTTACTGTTCCTTGTAGTTCTGTAGCTTCATTTGACTGTCATCACAGTTGGTCAAGTCCCTGGGGGTGAAGAACGTGTTAAGGCATTGCTTTTAGGACTCTGTGAATGTTTGCTAAGAAAATGTAAGTTTTTCTGGGAACTGAACAAATTGTTCTCGATGATGGGCAGAACTCAAGGCCAAAGTGATGTTTTTCTATGTGGTTCCTTACTTGCTGTTGTCTCTATTCTTTCTCCCTCCCACCAACATCAATGGGGAAATTCTTGTGAACCTAATTTCATTGCTTGTGATAATTCCTGATAATTTTTTTTAAATAATTCTTGTGACATTAGGAGAAGAAGCCACTTGCTCACACTCACCTCTGTCACAGAGAGTGGTAAGGACAGATGAGAAGATTATAGGAAGCTCGCTTCGCATTATTCAGGATGCTGTTTACAAGCACTATGTGCTTAGAGCTCAAACCATTGTTAGAGACCCCACACACCCACTTCAAGGTTTGTTTCTGTTGTTCCCCTTTGGGAGGAGGTTTCGAAGTGTTTCTAGCAGGACTACCAGATTCTGTAACAGCTTTGTTCCCTAGGCCAGGGGTAGGAAAAGTTGGGTCTTCTATGACTCATGGACTTCAACTCCCAGAATTTTTGTGCCAATCATGCTAGCTCAGGAATTCTGGGAGTTGAAGTCCACGAGTCATAGAAGAGCCAACTTTGCCTACCCCTGCCCTAGGCCATCTGTCTGGTAAACTCACAAAATTCATTTTTCTCTTCATGTACATGTATAACATCTGAACTAGACTGCGTTGTTTCGCTGTGTAATATAATATATGTGGGTATACAGTAAGCATAATTTTATATTTATTTATTTTGACATGTTTATGTATATTGGAGATGATGACCCTTTGAGAGCTATATGCAACGAAATTTCATTTTAATTTAATGCTGATTAGTGTATATTCAAAGTGACAATAAAGTTACTATTCTATTAATTATTAATAGATATTAATAATATTAATCTAGCAGCCACCTCCAGAGTAGAACTCTCCCATTGGGTCGCCAGGCCAATGGGAACCAGGTCTTCAGGCACTTGTGGAAGGATAAAAGGGTGGGTCAGTTCTTACCTTAAGAGGATTAGATTTCAAAAGGGTGGGCACTGCAGCAGAGAAAACTGTTCTTCTGGATCCTGATAGTCAAAATTCTTTGACCGACAGGATGCAAAATAGCCCCTCTCTGCTGGCACGAATAGGAAGGGCTTGTCCCAGATAAATACTTTCTGAGAACCAACGTATTCCATCCCATCCCAGCCCAGCCAACCACCCTGAATCTAATGGAGAAGATGATCCAAGCCACCCATAGTTTGTTATAAGAGTCTATATAAATGCTATGAATGAATGAATGAATGAATGAATGAATGAAGGAAGGAAGGAAGGAAGGAAGGAAGGAAGGAAGGAAGGAAGGAAGGAAGGAAGGAAGGAAGGAAGGAAGGAAGGAAGGAAGGAATTTGCTTTGTTGTCCTATTCTTCACACAATTCCAAGGTATCCCCTTTGTCTGACAGAAACAAATTAATGATAAACAGAAAGGAGAGTAATATTTGACAGTAGAAATTCATGATAAAAAATCTTTAAAATGTTTTGATAGTGCTGGTGATTATTTACATTTAAGACAAATTTAAGTAAAAAGCAGTAACTTCCAATTCCTGATTCTTTAGCTCAGGACTGGACATTCATAATTATGCCAACAGGATTTTTTTTAAATGAAAGCTTTCATTGTTATTCCATTAGCTGACAAGACAATGCTCAAAGAGATTTAAGTGAAACCATTAAAATTTATTTTAATTCAAATAACTGTTCTAGTTTTAAATAGATTAAACTTTTACGGTATGGATAACTAATAGAAGAATAATGATATTCTTAAAATTTATGCATTTTAAGACACAGTATGTTTCATTTTCAACAAACCTTTGGATTAAGGTTAAAAGAAAGGAATGAATTCCAAAATGTATAATTTAATATTTCCTTGATCTCATTTGTGATAAAACTATAAACAGACTGACTACTGAGTGTTATGTTGTTGAATTTGGTTGAAACAACTGGTGTTGTATGTGATGTTCAGCTAATAGAATGTAAATTGGATTAAACAATGTGAGTTTTCTCTCACACAAGTTTCAACTCTAATATCTAACGAACTGGAATAGAAGATGTGATTTGTGGTTAAAATATTTCTGGATCAGCCTTTTCCCCCAGCCCACTACTATAATTTTTATTGTCAACATGTCTGGGCAAAGTTTTCTCCAGAGTTTTAATATTTCCTTCTTAGGAAAGGCAGAAATCTCAAGAAAATTAGTTTCTGAAAAACCTCAGAAATTAGGCAGCAGGAAAATTTGATTAAGATGCTCAACATGATCTTGTTTCACCTCCCTGTGGCAATTTTGGTATGCATATTAGCCTCTTTTAACCCATCAGAAATTATACTTGTCAACATGGATACCTTAAGTGCATGCTTCTTATTCAGTATGTTTGTATCTGTGATGTCTAGCTAAGTCTGGCTTGAAAAATCATCAAGTCTGGCTTCCAAGCAAGGGAAAAAAACAGCAACCTTCAGAGAAATAACCCAAGAGATTCCAAAATATGAACTCATACAAACTCTTATCACTTCTGACAACGTACTAAAGAGCATTTAAAGATTTTCAAGTCCTTGATAGAGTTTCTAGGACCAATGTGGTTCTGTAGACACAAAAACATATATGCCAAGCTTTATTAGAACTTGGGTTGTTCTGAAGCCTGAAACTTGCTTTCACATCAAATTTAGGATACAAAAAATACAGAACACACCGTGTAGAATAGATAGGGTCTGGATGCAGTGGTGGTGTCAGGCTGAAGCCATTTTAGTTGGGGTCTTTGGCCTGCCACACTTTATGCTATTGGGTTGCAACTGGTTTAACAATTGGTTCAGTGATCACACGCTTGCGTGCACGCTTGCATGCAGCATTCAAAATACAGCAATTTGAAGCTCAGCTGCTTACCTTCTAAGGCAGCCCCAGTAAGTAGAACAGCAGAGGCATGAAAATCAGCTGTGCCACGTGAATCAGGTGAGCAAGAAAGAAGGAAATATAGGACAGGATAAGGAGGGGGCCAGCTGATAGTCAGAACTACCGGTTTGCCCGAACCGGTCCAAACCGGCAGCAGCCCACCATTGTCTAGATGATACCGGGAAGGTCCATGTATCAACAGAAAGAAACACGAGGTCCATCAGATTCCATGATGTTCATTTAAGACACCAGAGATGAGTTCTCTTAGGATTTTAATATTTTGTGAGATGAACCAAAACCAGGTAGATTTGGTCCTCCTCCAATCCCATTTAAAAGAAGTGGGGGGAGGGAATCTTGAAAGTGATTTAACTGCTAAAGATATGGCCAAATTAGATTGAGCACTATATACATATTCTGTTTTGATCTGCTTGTAATAAGGCATAATTGTGATAGCATTATCTCCCAATATCAGAAAAGGTTCTTCCTGCCACCTGTACTTTGAAATTATTGAGCCATGGAAAAGGTCCAAGCTTTCATCGACCATAAACCTTATAATTTCAGCCAATTTTACTAGGACAGAGACCAGATCTCCTGGCGAATGTTCTTAAACTGCAAGAGGAAAAGTAAGATAAAAGAAGTTTTTTTTAAAAAAAATGTAATTAGAAAACTGCAATGGAGGAGTGATCAGACACTGCCGTGGTGACTAATGCTAATAAGTACTTCATTATATTCATGTATTTACTAAATTTATATGCTGCCCATCTTGCAATCCATCTTTCTATTGCTGGTGGTACAATATTTAGGAACCGTAAAAGAAGTGCAGGATTCTATAGGAACCGAGGTGGCGCAGTGGTTAAAGTGCAGCACTGCAGGCTACTTCAGCTGACTGCTAGTTCAGCAGTTCAGCTGTTCAAATCTCACCAGGCTCAAGGTTGACTCAGCCTTCCATCCTTCCGAGGTGGGTAAAATGAGGACCCAGATTGTTGGGGGCAATATGCTGAACTCTGTAAACCGCTTAGAGAGGGCTGTAAAGCACTATGAAGCGGCATATTGCTATTGCTATTGCTATAGAAGGCTCAAAAAGTAGAATAAGGCAACAGATGGATTTTTCCACCCATTTCATTCCCACCGAAGCAACAAAACCCTATTTTTTTCAGTTAAACCTAGTTACACAATACATTTGATAACATGTCATTTAAAGATCAGCATTTCTGACTTGACTTGAAAACAAAGAGCCGATCAAAAGTCAAGTATACTTCTGAGATACGTTTTCCACTTGTTAGCGAAGATCAGGAAAAATTAACGCCAATAAACAAGGAACATCCCCCCCCCCGAAAATGCTGATTAATTATTGATTCCATGATATTTTTTCCTACCTTTTCAAAGTCATCTAAGACTGAAAAGGAAAAAAAACCCTCTGACAAACACTTCCTAAAGGTTTACAAAATGAACTCTTCTGTGCTTTGCAAAAAGACGGTGTCAAATGTTAGAAAAAGCGAAGTGAAAGTGGTGGCATGCGGAGTCCATAAATCGTCCAATACAAATACCGAAAAGTACAAATGAACCAGCTGTGAAGCTGCCTCATCTTGACTGTTCAGATTTGTGTGCTTTTTGCACTCCCTGGTGAAGATTTCTTTTCCCCTCCCACTGCAGTACAGGAAATGTTTTATGAAATCTCCTCCAAAGGATATTTTGTATGTTCAAAAATGGACTGGAACTGTTTCAATGTTGCAAGATTTGGGTTTGGCTAGTCTAGAGAAAGAAGGAAGGGGGGGCATGATAGCAGTCTTCCAGTATTTGAAAGGCTGCCACAAAGAGGAGGGGGTCAATTTATTTTTCCAAAGCACCAGAGGGCAGGACAAAAAACAATGGATGAAAACCAGTGGTGGCATTCAACATTTTTTACTAGCGGTTCTGTGGGCGTGGCTTGGTGGGTGTGGCATGGCTTGGTGGACGTGGCAGGGGAAGGATACTGCAAAATCTCCATTCCCATCCCACTCCAGAGGAAGCATACTGCAAAATCTTCATTCCCTCCCCACTCCAGGGGAAGGTTACTGCAAAATCCCCATTTCCTCCCGATCAGCTGGGACTTGGGAGGCAGATAATAGATGGGGACGGGGCCAGTCAGAGGTGGTATTTACCGGTTCTACGAACTACTCAAAATTTCTGCTACTGGTTCTCCAGAACTGGTCAGAACCTGCTGAATCCCACCTCTGACATTGAAAACTAATCAATGACAGAAGCAACCTGGAATTAAAGGGAAATTTCAGTGAGAACAATTAACCAGTGAGATGACTTGCCTTCAGACGTTGTGGGTGCTTCATCACTGGAGATTTTTAAGAAGAAACTGGACAGTCATTTGTCTGAAATGGTATGGGATCTCCTGCTTGAGCAGGGGGCTGGACTAGAAGACCTCCAATATCCCTTCCAGATTCTATTCTATTCTATTCTATTCTATTCTATTCTATTCTATTCTATTCTATTCTATTCTATTCTATTCTATTCTATTCTATGCTACTCTACTCTACTCTACTCTACTCTACTCTACTCTACTCTACTCTACTCTTCTATTCTATTATTCTACTCTACTCTACTCTACTCTACTCTACTCTACTCTACTCTACTCTACTCTACTCTACTCTACTCTACTCTACACTCTACTCTACTCTACTCTACTCTACTCTACTCTACTCTACTCTTCTATTCTATTATTCTACTCTACTCTACTCTACTCTACTCTACTCTACTCTACTCTACTCTACTCTACTCTACTCTACACTCTACTCTACTCTTCTATTCTATTCTATTCTATTCTATTCTATTCTATTCTATTCTATTCTATTCTATTCTATTCTATTCTACTCTACTCTACTCTACTCTACTTTATTATTCTATTCTATTCTATTCTATTCTATTCTATTCTATTCTATTCTATTCTATTCTATTCTATTCTATTCTATTCTATTCTATTCTATTCTATTCTATTCTATTCTATTCTATTCTACTCTACTCTACTCTACTCTACTCTATTATTCTATTCTATTCTATTCTATTCTATTCTATTCTATTCTATTCTATTCTATTCTATTCTATTCTATTCTATTCTATTCTATTCTATTCTATTCTATTGCCATGGTCAGTGGAGGAATAAGCATCTTCTTAAGGAAATTCCAATTCAACATTTCCTCTAAATATTTTCCTGACTAGAATGTTGTATCCATTCCTTTAAAAAAAGTGCTTTGGGTGCAACAGGATCTTTCTAAATATTATTTGTTAACTTTTAAAAGAAAATTAAGGAAAAAATGACAAAAGTTTCTTTTTCAATGGATCTATGGTATTAATTGAGAAGGTTGAGACTTGACCACTAATTATATTTAAGAAATAACTGTCAGGCTATATCTAGATCTGCCTTTTCCTTTAACGGACAGAAGGGCCAAAATATTACTCTCTTTCCAAAGTGGAAAATAAAACAAATGTGATTTCTCAGTATTGGCTCATTCCTGCTGTTTTCAAAAGACAAATGTTCTTAATGATCCTTTGTTGACATTAGCCATTTAGTATGGGCCGAAAAAATTCTTCAGAGAATTTTTTTTTCGTAGCAATTTAATATCTTTGTTTAAAATTAGAGCTAGCTGCATTGATCTTTCAGGAAAGAAGAATAGAAGTGGGGTGAAATAAATGAAAATTGAAATGGTGGGCTTATTCAGGTTGAATATTAAAGGAGGTAGGTATTCTGTATGGCTGTAACAGAAAAGCTTTAACATTCTTATGATGCCTTTTTTTTGTCCTGTTCTTACCATGCCAGATGATGCTTTGCTCCCTTCTCAGAGTTTGAAATGTTTGTCCCAGTTCATCACATCCAAATGATGATGGTAAAATTAGAAGTCCTACGAGTAAACTGTTCAAAAAGAAAAGCAACCTGGAATTAAGGAGAAACTTCCTAACAGTGAGGACAATTAACCAGTGGAATAGCTTGCCTTCAGAAATCGTGGGTGCTCCATCACTGGAGGTTTTTAAGAAGAGACTGGACAGCCACTTGTCTGAGATTGTATAGGTTCTCCTGCTTGAGCAGGGGGCTGGACTAGAAGACCTCCAAGGTCCCTTCCAGCTCTATTCTATTCTATTCTATTCTATTCTATTCTATTCTATTCTATTCTATTCTATTCTATTCTATTCTATTCTATTCTATTCTATTCTATTCTATTGTCCCAGTGTCCTTTGCGATCTTCCGATAAGAAAAGTCCATGGGGCAGACAGATTCACTTAACTGTGTTACTAACTTAAAAACTGCAGTGATTCACTTAACAACTTTGGCAGGAAAAATTGTAAAATGGGACAAAACACTGTCCTGTTTAGCAATGGAAATTTTAGGCTTGTGGCTATAAGTCAAAGACTACCTATATTTCTTCAACTCTTTTCACGTATGCTTATTACCTTGCTCCTCCCCCCAATCATTATGTTGAAATCATTCAGATTATGCAGCTAATTAGTTTTACTGGAAGGTCTGATGTCCTTAAGAACCAAATGGAAAGAGAAGACAGATTTGAGACCATTTGATAATATGGACAAGAGAGACATGTCATGAGATGGTCATCTCATTACAGCTGCATGAAGGAACTGATGATAAGTATTTATGTTAAGTGTTTGTTGTCCTGACTCCTGCAGTAGTTAAAAGTGATCTAAATTATGCATCTGGATTGTCTTTTCTATTCTGTTGAGTGGGGGATACCATTTGCACTGGGCTTCAGAGCATTGCTAACTAATTTCTATATACGGTACTAGTAGCTGGATACCTGTGCTTCGCTATGAAACTATGTAATTGGGCTTGATAAATTGACAGCTAAGTCTTGAAAATTAATGAGTAGTTACAGATCGGGCTTGATACATTAACACTTAAAGCTTGAAAATTTATGTAGAATGTGTAACTCCTTAGTATCAGAGTGTGTTAATATAAGACAACTGGCAGTTGGAACCGAATTTTTTTCAGGTGGGGAGGGGGAGTAGAATGTCTAAACTTCCAGCCCACAGGCCGGGTGAGTAACACGCTGGCCATGCCCACACCCGGTTTAGCGAAGGGGTTCAGGTGGGGAGGGTGAGTAGAATGTCTAAACTCCCAGCCCGCAGGCCGGGTGAGTCACTCGCTGGCCACGCCCACGCCTAGTTTAGTGAAGGGGTAGCATCAGAATGTGCTAATATAAGGCAACTGACAGTTTGAACAGAGTTCTTTTCAAGTGGGGAGGGGGAGTAGAACGTCTAACTCCTTAGCATCAGAACGTGTTAATGTAATACTGTGTAAGAAATGCTAATGATCTGATGGTCATTTTGAAAAATCCTTTCTTAGTGAGCACCTAGAAGCCAAGAGGAACATACGTGCCAAGTTTCAAGTTTGTAGGCTTTACAGTTCTGGACATTTCATGATGAGTGAGTGGTATTTGGCTTTTATATAGAGAGAGATTTTAGTTTTCTAAAAAGGATAAGTAGACCAACTGGGTTAGATTAGCAATTGTCATTCCCAGGGAACTAGCTGTCAGAAAAGGTAAAAGCAACTGAAAGACAGATTTTTCTTTTTCAAGAGGATTTTATCTTATGGTCAGCAGTAATTCATGAAACACTCTGGAGGCACCAACTTTATCAAAATTATTGGACAAGTAAGTTGGAGGCTTTGACCAGCCAGTAACACTAAAATTCACATTAAAATTTTTAAGGTTGACATTAATTACATGAATGAATATTGGGACCACACATAGAACCCACTTCTCAAGTCGGGTTTTTGTTAAAATTTAATATAGTCTAATATTGTGGAAAAAGAAGTGAGGTTAATCTGTAATCCAGGTGCGCGAATGCAGACTTTGTCTAATTGACTTAATAGCTTGGATCTTCAATTATTTAGAATGAAAAGAAAAGCATAAGAGGAGGGGGAAAAATCTGTAATTTTGTATTATTTATCTTTCCCTTGCCTGTCTGTGTCTTAATTAATGTATAACAGAATAAGAGTTCAAAGGGTCCTTGGAGGTCTTCTAGTCCAAACCTCTGCTCAACCAGGAGACCCTATACCAGTGATGGCGAACCTTTTTTCCCTCTGGTGCCAAAAGTGTGCGCGCATGCACTATCGCACGTGCACAAGTGCCCACACCCATAATGCAATGCCCCTCCCGCACGTCCTATCCTCTGCACATGTGCGCGTGACCCCCCCCACATGTGCGCACGACCCCCCTGTTTTGGCCTCACATCCCAAAACAGCTGTCGGAGGGAGGGAAAGCCTCCTTTCCCCAAACGGAGCTGGGAGGGGGGAAAAGCCTCCTTTCCCCAAATGGAGCTGGGAGGGGTGGAAAGCCTTGCATGCCCAAACAGCGCTGGGGTGGAATCTCCAGAGATCTGGGAAGGCACACCACAGAAAGTGAGGAGAAAGCATGCCAGTGTCTGACCTGAAAATCAGCTGGCCGGCGGGAGGCACTCGCACATGCGCAGTGGAGCTGAGCTGGTCAACGGCTCGCGTGCCTGCAGAGAGGGCTCCATGTGCCATCTGTGGCACGCGTGCCATAGGTTCACCATCATGGCCCTATACCGTTCGAGACAGGTGGCTGCCCAGTCTCTTCTTAAAAACCTCCATTGATGGAGCATCCACCACTAATGAAGACAAGCCGTACTACTGGTTCTCACTGTTAAGAAGTTTCTCCTTAATTCCAGGTTGCTTCTCTCCTTGATTAGTTTCCATCCATTGTTTCTTGTCTTGCCTTCTGGTGCTTTGGAAAATAAGTTGACTCCTTGTTCTTTGTGGCAACCCCTCAAATATTGGAACACTGCTATCTTTTCACCCCTAGTTTCTTTTAAGTGCCAGTAGTGCAAATTTAGCAACCGAATGTCTCATTCTGGAGTCCTTATCTAATAAAAGATACTGAACACAAGATTTTTCTGGGAGGACACAGAATCTTTGACCCATACTCTGTGATACTCTAGTTGTTTTCTAGACTTTAGAAGCTTTTTCTTGGAGTCCCATTTAAAATATTTGATGGAAATTACTGGATATATTAGAAGAGATCCTCGTTTTCACTTAACATTTAGATATTATTCCATCACCATCATTGCTTCTTTTCTATGACAGCAATCTGTCAAAGCACTTTTTGAATCCTGGTTTGCACTGGCAATCAAGCCAACAAGTGTTCTTCTCCTCCACCTTTTGCTAAGTTCAACTATGTGAAGTTAAGATCTGAATGACAACCATTTGCCATGGATTTGTATTTGTATTTGTTTATTTGTCAAGCATATATGATTATAAGCAAAGTATAAACAGTAATACATGATTGAATATATATGTAATCGTACAAGCATGAATAAGAGTTAAAGAGGTATGAATATATGGGTACATTAGGACAGGAACGATAGGCACGATTGTGCGCTTATGCATGCCCCTTACCGACCTCTTAGGAATGGGGTGAGGTCGATGGTAGATAATCTGAGGTTGAAGTTTTTGGGGTTTGGGGAAGAAACTACTGAGTCAGGTAAAGTGTTCCAGGCATTAACCACTCTGTTGGTGAAGTCGAATTTTTTGCAATCAAGTTTGGAGCGGTTTACATTAAATTTGTATCTATTGTGAGCTCATGTATTATTGTGGTTGAAGCTGAAGTAGTCATTGACAGGTAGGACATAGCAAGCGAGTACTATCCAATCACTCACTCCCCCCAAAAATGGCAGTCTAGTTTTAAACAAGAAATATTATGATTTGCCACACAGTCAGACAGTTGTTCAGACTGAATTTGGCATTTTTAATCCGTCTATTGAGTCCTTCCCAAAGACTAAGCAGAGGTTGATGTTTTATGGTGTTAGAGGTATCGTTGCAGGAAGTAAGCCGTTCCAAGTAAAGCTGCCTTTGGAAATGGATTGATGGTGAATTTGTCAATGCTGCTGATGTTCATGTGGTGCTCCAGATGTTTTGGGATTGCACCAGGGGTGGGTTCCTCCCGGTTCAGACCGGATCACCCGAACCGGTAGCGACCTGCTGGTGATGTCACTGTCAGTGCCGTTCCGTGCGCGCCACCATCTTTTTTGGGGGGGGGAGTTTCCCCCTTACGCGGCTTGAAAAAGAGCCCTCCCGCCTGCCCGCTGGTGAATAGCGACCTTTATTTCCTTCGCCTGAAGCACAGCTGATGAGCTCCTCAGCTGTGTTTCGGGCTAATTCCTGCTTCTGAGCATGCACAGAAGTGAAATCGTGTGAGGGGACGAGAGCGCACGCGGGAAATGTCGCGATGCGTACCAGTGGCAAAGGTAAGTGGAACTCACCCCTGGATTGCACCCAAGGTGCCTATGACTATTGGGACTATATTTGCTTTCTTTTGCCACAGTCGTTCTATTTCTATTTGTGTTCTGTTATCTTCTCCAGTTCTTCCTCTTCTCTTCTGCTGTCTCCAGGTACTGCCACGTCCACTATCCAAACTTTTTTGTCTTTCTTATTGACAGTTGTTAACTCTGGAGTGTTATGTGGCAGGTGCTTGCCTGTTTGAATTCTAAAGTCCCAGAGGCCTTTAACGTCTTCATTTCCTATTACTTTCTCTATTTTATAGTCCCACCAGTTCTTGATTGTAGGCAAAATGGTATTTCTGGAAGATCTCACAGGGTACCATTGTTGCTCCTTTATCATGTCATTGTTTGTAAATGTGTCTGAGTCAGCGGTGGGTTGCTTCCGGTTCGGACCGGTTCTTAGAACTGGTAGCGGCAGTGGCGGGAGGCTCCGCCCACCCACCTAGGACGCTTCTGCGCATGTCCGCGAGCGTGAACCGGTGGCGATCTATTTTAGAACCCACCACTGGTCTGAGTGATCTTCTTCTGACCTTTCTTCAGCTTCTTTGCAGAGGTAGCACTTACTATCTGTTGCCGTCTTTCACAACTCTGGCTTTGTAGGCATTTGATCTTCTCCCTATTATTATTTTTCTTTACAAAATAAGCCATTGCCTCGAGATAAATTTATGGAATAATTCAGTCATTCTAGTTTGCTACATATATTTATTGGGTCATTCTAAAATTAAGATTTTTTTTAAACTTTGAAGGTTTTCTGTTTTACTATTATAGCAATAGCAATAGCACTTAGACTTACATACTGCTTCATAGTGCTTTACAACCCTCTCTAAGTGGTTTACAGAGTTCAGCATATATCCCCCAACAATCTGGGTCCTCATTTTACTGACTTCAGAAGGATGGAAGGCTGAGTCAACCTTGAGCCGGTGAGATTTGAACAGCTGAACTGCTGAACTAGCAGTCAGCTGAAGTAGCCTGCAGTGCTGCACTTTAACCACTGCGCCACCTCGGCTCTTATATTGAAAAAGAGGTGAGATGTTTTCTGTAAGAGGCGGAAATCTTAAATGTCTGTTTGGAATGCAATTTCTGCTCATGGGTATAGCTAGCTTTCAATCTTTTATTTCTAAGTGTTTGATTATTTCAAAACACTGGCTTTGCTCTTTGCCCCTGCTATTCTTGGGGATGTTTCTGTCTTATGTACTTTGCTGATAAGTGTTGCAAACACTTGCTAATCAGCTTATTCTATGCTTTCCATATATAGCTTGTTTAAAGAGCTAAAGAAGACTCCTGATCGAGGTTAAGCAAGGGATTACAAAGCTCTTGTTTTTGGGTGTCTGGCAGTTAGATGGAAAGGAAGAATAACCCTTTATCAGCAAATTCAATTTAACTTTGTGGGTCAGACTCAGTGCCTTATCATCTCTTGAACTCAATGTTTTATCATCACCTGAGTTTAAGACCAGCAATATGCTCATAATTGAAGGCAAGGAGTACGGAGTGCACTGTAGACAAAGGTTGAGTTTTTCTTTCAACTTCTCCAATGATTTAAAGATGTCTACTATCAAATAATGTACACATTCTTTATATGTTAATAACTAGAGACAAAGCAAATTTTGAAAGGAACAGCATTATGGGGTAGCAGAGAAGAAATCCGTTCTGAATCTATGATTTGTTTGTTTGTTTGTTTGTTTGTTTGTTTGCTTGCTTGCTTGCTTGCTTGCTTGCTTGCTTATTTATTTATTTATTTATTTATTTATTTATTTATTTATTTATTTATTTATTTATTTATTTATTTATTTATTTATTTATTTATTTATTTATGGATTCTTCTATGCTGCCCAACTCCCTAAGGACTCAGAGTGGCGTACAGCATTTTAATTTAATTTAATTTAATAATTTAATTTAATTTAATTTAATTTAATTTAATTTAATTTAATTTAATTTAATTTAATTTAATTTAATAATTTAATTTAATTTAATTTAATTTAATTTAATTTAATTTAATTTAATTTAATTTAATTTAATTATTTAATTATTTAATTTAATTTAATTTAATTTAATTTAATTTAATTTAATTTAATTTAATTTAATTTAATTTAATTTAATTTAATTTAATTAATTTAATTTAATTTAATTTAATTGTATGCCGCCCAACTCCCGAGGGACTCTGGGCAGCTGACAACATATAAAATCATTGTTACATTTAAAAATTATAAAAATTAAAGAACACCAAACAATAAAATCATTAAAAACAATTTTAAAAAGTTAAAAGAAACATACAACACCGTGCAAACATGGGGGAGACCTCAGGTGTAAGGTTGTCTCAAAATCACCCTGCCTGCAGGAAGAGCCATGTCTTAATGGCTTTTCAGAAGGCCAGCAAGGTGGGGATGATTCGGATCTCTGGGGGAAGTTGGTTCCACAGAACAGGGGCCCCTACAGAGAAGGCCCTCTCCCTAGGCCCCGCCAGTCGGCATTGTTTGGCTGACGGGATCCGGAGGAGACCCACTCTGTGGGACCTAACCGGTCGAAGGGAAGTATGAGGTAGGATGCGGTCCCGGAGTTAACCTGGTCCTAAGCCATGTAGGGCTTTAAAGATGATGATCAACACATTGAATTGCACCCAGAGACCAATGGGCAACCAATGCAGCTGGTGGAGTATGGGTGTTACGTGGGTGAATCTTGAGACACCCACCACAGCACGCGCAACCGCATTTTGCACCAGTTGAAGTCTCCGGATACTCTTCAAGGTTAGCCCCATGTAGAGCGCATAAATGGATTTAAGTTTTCACATAAATCCATTTTTAGAAAGACTACAGTGCTTTCCAATAAGCAAGAAATATAAACACATGAACACAGGTGAAATATGCATAAAACATGCATAATGGTAGTCTGATGCAGCCCTCAGATTTTTTTTAACATGTGCAACATGGTAGGTTAAATAAACTTTAACAGCTTTGTTATTTTGCTCTCAACAATATCGAACAGAATTTTAATGTTATTACAAATGCTTGCATGACAACAGTGCAAACCTCTCAACTATTGGGAATATACCAAAGGTTTGTAAGAGAATTTGCCCTTAAAGTGCCCTATGTACTTCCTTGGGGAAAACTAAAACTTCCCACAATGCATTCTGAAGATTGGGGCATGGAGAGTGCATCAGTTGTCATCTTTACAGTTTTAAAATTTCCCCAAGGAAAAGTAAGTTGGGGTTGAAAACACACTGGAATATTCAAAGACAAATTATGCTGGAATACTTACAAGTGCCTTTGAGGCAGTGGCTTTTTATTGGCAAGAATTAAATTAGTCTGCCATCAAGACTACTCAATAATGGACAGTACAAAGCTCACACACAATATTCAGTTTCTAATGAGAACATTTCCTGGGAGCCAGGGGCGGGTTGCTCACTTACTGATACCGGTGCGCTGTGCGCGCATCCCCACATTTTGTGCGCGCCCCCTCGTGCAATTTTGCTTCTGCACATGCGCGGAAGCAAAATCTCGCTGAAATCTCGCGAGGGGATACACGCATGTGATTGTGGCGAGATTTTGCTTCCGTGCATGCACAGAAGCAAAAGTGCCGAAAATTCTTTTTAAAAGATGGCGACGCACGTGACGAACCGCAGAACACAGCACCGGAGCAGTCGCGTGCAAATAGCACCATCTGCTGGCTGCTACAAGAATGTCAGAGTGGACCGCACCGGTAGGAACCCACCACTGCTGGGAGCATGTCAGTAGATCGGTTGTATGAAACTCACTGTGATACTGCTTGTATGAAACTCACTGTTAAATTCTAAGAATTGCAATCTGAAAATAGAAGTCACAATGTTTGCACTGCTTTATGGAAATGCTTTTCCATTTGAGAAATCTTTAATTGCAGTCAGTGCCATGGCTTTATCTGGAAGAAATTAATTGGTGCATTTGAAGGCAGCAGGGGAATAGAAATAAAAATCATGACTAGGCCTCAACAGGGTCCAATGGGAGTGAATTGAAAAGCCCCTTGAATCTACGAAGTTTTTCCATGAAGTCCCAAAGGTGCTTTTTTTGGGGGGGGGGAAGCAACTGGACTTTGTTTTTCCTTGAAGATATTTTGCTTCTGATCCACAATCAGAATCTGATCCCTGACCACAGGAATGCTGTAATGGTTATAAGTGTAAAAATGGTCGTAAGTCGCTTTTTTCAGTCCCTGTTGTAACTTTGAACGTTCACTAAATGCTGTTGTAACTTTGAATGGTCACTAAATGAACTGTTGTAAGTTGAGGACTACCTATGTTTGTTTCAGTAAGCTCTCTCCTTTGTTCCTCGCTGGATTGAAGTCACTCTTTCTCAAACCCGAAAGTGCTTTTCCCAAAGGTAATTGGACTTCCTTAGGTTATTTTTCCTTTGAAAGTTCTGAAGAACTTTCTTCAGAACTGAAGAAGCTTCTTGGATGAGAAGCGAAACCTCTTCAAGGAAAACAACCAAGAAAGTCCAGTTGCCTTTTGGAAAAAGCACTTTTGGGACAACTATAACCTGGATGACTGAGAATCTCCATAGACATTCATTTGAAAATGTTTTGCTTCTCATCCAAGTAGCTTCTTCAATTCTGAAGAAGAACTGAGGAAGCTTCTTGGATGAGAAGCGAAACATCTTCGAGGAAAACAACCAAGAAAGTCCAGTTGTCTTTTTGAAAAACCACCTTTGGGACAACCATGACCTGGATAACTGAGAATCTCTATAGACATTCTTCCACACTCAGCACAACTTCTTTGCAACTTCCCATATTCTGTGGGACACACAAATGTATTGCATAGTTGATCAGACTTCTTGGGAATAAGTTATATAAAATTGGCCGGCAGGATGAAGTTGGAACATTCATTTTTATCTGTGAATTGCAATTACAAGTCTCAGCTACTCAAAGCTCAGCTTATCGGGAGATTTGAAGCTACAATTATTGCAAATTGTTTTTTGGGACAAATAAATTTCTCTTGGCAGGGCTGAGCATCATTTCTCTTTCATTCTGTGTATCTATGGATTGCTTCTGTTAGATAATAATAATAATTATTATTATTATTATATTAATTTGTGCAAAAAAGCAGAAGAAGCAGTACAATTGCATGTATTGATTACAAACAATGTTACACCGTCTTCAAAATGATTCGCTGGAACATCTGTAAAAATTATCTTGTGCCAGTAATGAAAAATTAGTGGGAACCTAGAGTCAAAGAAGTAGTTGAAAATGTCCAGGTGAAAATATTGTGGGGTTTCAGAATACAAACTGGCTCATAGCACACCAGTAAATGTTGGTACAAAAAGAAGAAAGTATGGATAATTGATGTGGCAATACCAGGCGGATAGTAGAATATAAGACAAAGAATTGGAGAAGATTATAAAACATCACAACTGAAAATCAAACTTGAAAGCATATAGTATAAATTGGCTTTGATGGTCCCAATAGTTAATGTCACACTGAAAGTCTGTAGAGATTCTCAGTCATCCAGGTCATGGTTGTCCCAAAGGTGCTTTTTCAGGAGGCAACTGGACTTTTTTTGTTTTTTCTTTGAAGACGTGGGAATAGGAATGGATTTCCAGGGAAACAATTGCAGACTACAGGAACCAGGAGCATTTCTCACGTGACCCTGAAGACACAGATAAACCTCCAAGTGCTTCAAGGATCCTCTAAAAGGATGGAAATAACCAGCTGTCTGCAAGGATTATAAATCCTTCCATTCCCCCTATCCTGTCAGAGCTGAAGAAGTTTCTTGGATGAGAAGTGGAACGTCTTCAAAGAAAAAAAAAAGTCCAATTGCCTCCTGAAAAAGTATCTTTGGGACAATGGCACACTTGGTTCCATAACAAAAAATCTTCGACATCACTTAGAACATCTTCACGTAAACAACATTTCTATCCCTCCATTACAAAAGGCCACTCTGCTTGGATCTGCACATATACTGTACTACACCAATATAGTACGGCATCTGTGATAGAAATTTTCGTTTAAGCTATAGTTTAATGTAAATTTTAAACCTTTATTCCACATATTCTCCCATTGTTCAAACATTACATTATATCCAAAGTTCCTTTCCCACTGAATCATACAATGATTTACTTGTTCATTTTCCAGATTTAAATTCAACAACATTTTATAGACTTCAGCAATAATATGTTCATCGCTATCACACAATAGGATTTCCAATTCATTTTTGACAAAGTTAAATCCATAATTATTTTTGTCTAGTTTACATCTTTCTTTCAATTGTAGATATGTATACCAATGGCAAATTCTAGCCCCTCCTTAGATTTGAAGGTAGGGTCACCCAAGTTGAAAGATATTATTTTACTATAAATCTTCCAGTTCGGCCTCGTCACCATTTCTTTTCTACAAAAAGTTTCTTGTGGGGAAACCCAAAGAGGCACCTTCGTGAAAAACCTTGCATTATATTTATTCCAAACTCTCAAAATGGCACATCAGACAAAATGGTTGTTCAAATCAACATTTACTTTAACTTTATCATACCATAGGTAACCATGCCATCCAAATCTTAATTCATGACCTTCCAAGTCCAGTAACATATTCTATTATTTGATGTGCATAAAGACCAACACCATCCAAAGAAGTGCCGGTAATGATTTCACATTGTTGAATATAAAATAATAATTTAAAAAAATATGGATTGTGGACTTTGCAGTACTTGGAGAAAGCAGAATAAAATAGAAAAACTTTTGGAGAAAATTCCAAGATCTTCAATTAGAAGTAGAACAGCAAACTACTGATCGTACCAAGAGCAACAAGCTCCTTAGGTGCAATCCCAAAACTACTGGAACATCATCGGCATTGACAAAATTCCCACCAGTCAATTGCAAAGATAGCTTTACTTGGAAAAGCTTACATTCTGAGATGATAGCTTCTAAGACCATCAACATCTGTCTAATCCATGTCCTTGGGAAGGACTCGATAGGTGGATAAAAACATCAAACCCAGTCTGAACATCTGGTGGCTGTGTGACCAACCATAATATAAAACAGACATTTCTAAGGGTGATACCATGACTTGAACTACATGCCACATTTTATTATTCCATCTGATGCTCTCTTAGTTTTCTGAACTCTGCATGCTAGCATGTGATCCATCTGAGGCAGCAATAGATAGAATAAATCTGGTGAGACTTTTTCAGTTCTTCCTGATTTTATTACATAGGCTTTTGCGAGCCACAACTCGCTTGTGTCTTAGAGCCTTTCCACATCATTAGGTATTTTAGATGCTATTAATATCTTGATTTCCCTCTTCTGTTATTTTACACGTTGACATGGATTTATCCCATACTATTTATCCCAGAGGTTTTGGAGTACAATTAAGTGTTGGATTTACAGGGTAATTGCTTTATTTTTTTATTTTTTTTAATAAAAAGGCCCTTGATTTATTATATTCACGGCAAGGGATGGAAGCCTTAGGTCAACAACAGTTAGAGATTAGCCCCAGTGGTCTTCTAGTCCTCAGCAATCATTCCCCCAGGAAGCTGATTTAGCTGAAGCAAGAATGATGTCACTCAAAGCTTTGTCCCGATCACGCTGGTTCAGGTTGCCACCTCTCTGCGGAATTAATATGAGTGACTGTAGGGCACTTTAGAATCCTTTCCTCCCTGGGAAAGCAAAAGAGATTGTGGAATTGATGGAGTTGCCAGAAGAAATTTGCTCAGGAGAAAGAGTCCATTTCGGAATCCTCGGGAGGGACAGCAAAGGCTTGGCAGAGATAAATCAAATGGTTACCGGTGAGAGGATGGGAGGGAAAAAGGAAGAGACAGAGTCTAATGGGCCCATGGGGGACTGTCTATATTGCAATTAGGGTCTTGGTTAATGGGTTTCTAAGTGTCTTTTTCAGAGTAATTAGAGGCGTAAATAAACATTTACCACTCAACTGGAGGAGGAGGAGGAGGAGGAGGAGGAGGAGGAGGAGGAGGAGGAGGAGGAGGAGGAGGAGGAGATGATGTTGATGATGATGATACACTACCTTTGGTTTAAAGTGAGAACATGCTTCCAATTTTCATTCACTTTTTAAAAACACAGAATAAAGACACTATCTTATATTCTTTACCTGGCCATGTCCACCATCACTGTAGACACCTGTTTGCTACATTTTTTACATCTATAAATAAACATTTTTTCTAGAATGCTTCAAAAGACTTCCTTTCTTCCTTCCTTCCTTCCTTCTTTCCTTCCTTCCTTCCTTCCTTCCTTCCTTCCTTCCTTCCTTCCTTCCTTCCTTCCTTCCTTCCTTCCCTTCCCTTCCCTTCCCTTCCCTTCCCTTCCTTCCCTTCCTTCTTTCCCTCTTTTCTTCCTATATATGATGCATATCAATGAAAACTTCCTCTTATCTTATCAAGAAAATTAATCAACATCAGTATTTATTAAATTCCTAAGAGGTATCAAGGATGTTTTTCATTTTTTTAAAATGTCCATTATTTTTCATTTATTTGAAGTTAACAGACTAATCTCACTAACAAAAATGATGATAACATAAGATGAACATTTATCCTGGCAAAAGCAGGGAGAACTTCTTTTGTGATGTGTTCCTCATTTCTACTTCAACTTTGGCATATGTACACCCAAGTGATGAAATATAATGAAGTAAATGATTTTTTGGTATCCCATCTCAAAGAGAATCTTGATCCGTAATAAGAAAACATGTCAGAAGAGCCCTCGTCATTCATTCTTTCTTGAAGGTACTTGAAACAAAATATTGTGTGCGAGCAGGGATGGTTTTCACTTCCCTTCCCTTCGCAAATGTGAGCACATGCGCATGTGCAATTGCTTCACTCGCCACCTTCACACATGTGCATGCACTTTACTCGCTTGCGAGCCTTCCATGCATGCGCCCAGCCTCAAAAGTGTGCACAAATAGGACAGCATAGAGTCAGGGTGGGTGAGCGGGCCCACCCACGATTTCTGCTACCAGTTCAGGCGAACCGGTCCGAACCGGCTGCATACCACCTTTGTGTGTGAAATTCGGATCCTTGGGCATAAACGTAAGCTTAGTTGCAAATATCACTCAGACAGTAAACCTGTGCTTAGCCTACATTACTTCAATGAATTTGAATTTTACTGGCGGAAAATGTTTTAGAACTTGTCTATAACTCCGTAAACAAAACCTCTCTTTAGGCAAGATCGTGTTGCAAATGTTCCTTAAACACAGAAATCTATGGCCCTTTCTGACATCTAGAACCAGTTTGGTGTTGTGGTGAAGGCACCAGGCTAGAAACCATGAGGGTGTGAATTCTAGTCCTGCCTTAGGCATGAAAGCCATCTGGGTGTCTTTGGAGCAGTGACTTTTTCTCTCAGCCCAATCCACCTCACAGGATTGTTGTGGAGAAAATAAGAGGAGGAAAGAGTAGTAGGTATGTTCATTTGCCTTGAATTAACGTGTGTGTGTGTGTGTGTGTGTGTGTGTGTGTGTGTGTGTGTGTGTGTGTGTGTGTGTGTAAGGGAATATAAATTTATTAATGATCTAGCGCAGAATTATTTCACTTTACACAAAGATGGTGATGTATAAGAGATAATTTAATCAGGTGAATTTTACCTGCCACCTGAAACGCTAGGTTTACAGGTCGTCTAATGTTTCCTCCTTTATAAAATAAGAATACATTGAAGAGAAGATGGAACTGTTGTTGACCAAAAGGCAGTTTGCAAATCTCAGTTATCCAAACAGAAAACAGTGGTCAATTTTCTTTTCGTTGTTGTTGAATTATTCTTGAATTGGGCCACAAAGATAAACTTAGACTGATGATTTTTGATTGCAGGGCTGGTTTCATGCAACTTGTAGTCTTGGATTATTTTAATCTCCATGTCTAAGAAAGGGACTGGCATAAATCTTGAATATATTGTTTCTGTGGTGACCTGGGGGGTGTCATAAATCATAAAATACCCAGCGTATATGGATGGACACTTTTCTTTGTTCGGAACTTTTAAGACATGAGCTGAAGATGCAGGATTAAAACTGATGTTCTTGTTTTATCTGGTTTTGTGGTTCAAACTCTTCATTAATTGGGACCTTCTGCTGATGTTTTTTCAATGAATGAACAAAATCGCATGAGCGACAGAAGCTCGCTCAAATTGCTGTATTTATGCATACTTACTTTGCTTATCATTAAATTTACATTTAAGTAAAGACATGTATATACTGCAGAGCATTATGTCTCATGAGACGCTCCATAGTGCAGTGCTAAATAGAAATTGTTGTGACCAGAAAGACAAAAATACGATTTGAGGAAAGCATTGAATAGAATAACCTTAAGTTTGTTTTACTATTATTTTCAGAAGTGTGGGAAATAGTTTTCTTTGCATAAAACACGAGACTGGACACTTTAACATATTTATTTATGTGCAAATCGACAAGCAGAACAAAATAATGATATAAAAACTTAGCAGAGTGCAGCTGGATTAAGCCTTTATAATTTAGAAATGCAAGGGCTAAGCCAGATGATTTCACTAAAGCAAACCCAAAATTTCTTAGCCCTCTGTATCTTTAATTTTTTTTTTAATTCTAATGTCATTCTCTTCTCTTCTCTCCCTCTCTCTGTCTCCCTCCCTCTCTCTCTTTCACTTCCTCTCTCTCCCTCAGTGTGTGTATCTCCCTCTCCCTCTCTCCTTTCCCTCTCCCTCCCTCTCTCTTTCTTTCTCTTTCTCTTTCTTGTTCTCGTTCTCTTTATCTATATAAAATGCTGGCAGACATACAAAGCTAGTGAAACATTGAAAGCATTAAAGGCTATCAGGCTGCACCAACATAAGCCTCTTATCACCCACAATATTAGTCACAGTGAAAGGTCCTTTCATTTATTTATTCTTTTGTAGTATTTATATACCACTTTTCATTACCGAGCGCCACTTTTATAGAAACTGCTGAGAAGCGCAATAACATTTTTAAAAAGAAAATAATAAAGATGGTAAATCATGAGCACAATAAAACGCAGCAGTTAATTAGCAAGTAAGAATAATTAAGGCAGCTAATGGATAATAGTAAATAGGAAAATCAAGGGAAGAGATACATTTTAATTTTTTTGATAAAAACCTTCACAGTTGGAGGCTCACCTACTCTCCAGAAGAAGTTTATGTAATATGGTGGGTGCCACTACAGAGAAAAATTGCTTGCTAGGTGAATATTGTTGGCACTCCAACCCAGTGGTGGGTTCCTACTGGTGCGGTCCACTCTATAGCACCGGTAGCGGCCCGCTGGTGATGTCACAGTACCAGTGCGGTCGGTTGCCGGTGCCTGGGCGCCGCCATTAAAAAAAAAATTCTAATTTTTTTTTAAAAAAATTCTTCTGCGCATGCCCAGAAGCCGAGCTTCCGGCACTGCGCATGCGCTGCCTTCCTACCCCACAGTGAGTCCAAGCAGGGGAGGATGGCTGAGGGAGCACGTGAGACGCTGAAAGAACAGGCGGCAGGAGCTATCTCCATTCCCCTCCCTTCAGCAGTCCAAGAAGCCACGAACGCGCAGTGATGATCCTAGGCATTTTCGCACGTTTGAGGCTTCTCGAGCTGCTGAGGGGAGGGGGAATGGGTGGCAGGACCTATCTCAGTTCCCTTCCCTTCAGCAGTCTGAGAAGCCATGCCCACCTGGTCACATGGCTGGCAAGCCACACCCACCTGGTCACATGGCTGGCAAGCCACACCCACAAAATAAGCCACGCCCACAGAGTGGTAGTAAAAAAAATAGGAACCCGCCCCTGCTCCAACCAATATTTTTGTTTCAATTTGCAGGGCATCCTTAGAATCATATGCTACAGTGATTTATATGTAAGCAGCAAATACTTCAGATGAACTGGTCATGATCTGTTTCTGAATGTATATGCAATTGAAAAGACCTCATGAACTTGTTGATGGCCAGTGCAGATCTTTCAAGGTGTTGGGAAAGGACTGGTTGGGCAACGTCTTCTCTAGTTGCATTGGTATCACACTCAAGAAGAGGACCATCTCAAGCAACTTGCAACTGAGCCAGTTTGGTCTAATGGTTAAAGTACTGGACTAGAAGCAGGAAAATGTGAGTTTGGGCCACTCTTTCTTAGCTCTAGGGAGAAGATCATAGAGAAAGAATTCTGGAGGGGAAAAGATTTCTAAGAAATTTTCATGGATTTATTCAGTTCTGAAATCAAGACTGACTTAAGATCCATCATGAATGAACTTGGTGGTGGTGGCGGTGGAGGAGGAGGAGGAGGAGGATGTTGGGGTGAGAATAAAATCTCATAGAGGCGATTTAGATCTTTTTTTGGAATTCAGACAGTTAGAAACAAAACCGAGATTAAAGTCTAATAGAAAATATTTATTTCAGCACAAAAACAATAAATCCTGAATAGTTACATCTTTGCTAAGAAAACACGACCATTCAGGTCAACAGCTAAGGCAGAAGAGAATTAATGGTGGTTTAGGAATGCACACATGCGCAAAGAACATCATATCACGTGTTCTGCTTATATTGAAATGTACCATAATATTAGATAGGGGTGCATCACCCTGCATAGACATACAACTGACAATATTCACTACATGACAGAGGAGGAGGAGGTTTTGTCGCCTATCCTCATGGATTTCTGTTATCACTTCCTCTTTAGCAACAGAAATCCATGTTTAAACCTACAAACACATGTTAATAGTTTAGTTCAAAATTGTGGCATAGCTAAAAGCAAATTCCCTCGGCTTTCATTTCTTGCTGCAGCATATTATAACAGAGAATTGGAAGAGAAAGGGTTTTGGGGGCTGAAAACATTTGAGAGATGCTAAAAGATGATCTAGGAAAGAGTTATAAAGAAGTTGTAAGGAAACTGGAAGTTCCTGGTTTAATAGCAACATACGGAGCACCCAGGTTAATTCCTCTGGTCTTTAATGTCCTAAAGAAAGTGAAGGTATGCGGTTTGAAATAGTACACCGTAATTCTTTAGTTAAATAGTTATCTAAATCAGTGTTTCCCAACCTTGGCAACTTGAAGACGTCTGGACTTCAACTCCCAGAATTCCCCAGCCAGCAAATGCTGGCTGGGGAATTCTGGGAGTTGAAGTCCAGACGTCTTCAAGTTGCCAAGGTTGGGAAACACTGATCTAAATGTTTAAATGGTTTTCTGTCCAAAACAAATGTATAGCAAAATAGATGAACGATTGATAGAGCTAGAATGAATGAATGAATGAATGAATGAATGAATGAATGAATGAATGAATGAATGAATGAATGAGACGGAAGGAATGGACAACTTTAAGGAGCAAATATATATTTAGCTGTGATCTAAAAGAAGGATATAAAATTAGATCTCCTTCTCTTCTAACTCCACACTATGGCTGTCATAGCTGAAGCTGAGAAATAGGAACTAGCAGAATGATAATAGCATAAGCGGATATCAAAATGGGGAACTCCCTATGATATATTAAGGAGATGAATCTGTCTTCTTTTGACAAACAATGCACAAAAGTCTTACAAATATGACAGAGCCTTCCGCAAAAAAACCCACATACAACATTATTCTGTAGGAAGAAAGAAGAGCTGGCCAATCATTTTTATTTATTTTTCTTCTGAAAGGGGGGCAGGGGGTTAACTCAAAAAGTGCATATATTTGCTATCTTGACATGCCTGGTTTGCCCAAGATAAGTCATAATAATGCCAATGTAAAATGCTTCTCTCTGGACTCTAGAAAGGACAGTGCAGTCTCTTTATCAAGAATGAACAGATATATTCAGTAGTCTGTCTCAGAAGCTGCAAAGCTCACCATGGCCCATTTCCTTTCAAATTGCTCAGAAAAAACAAATGACACCCGTGAATGTACTGTATATTAAAAAAAAGAGAGGAAGTGTTTCAGATGCAATGTGTCACAGCCTTAACCCATGCTAAAATTTACTACTTTGCATAGAACAGCACACCGGAGCTCTGAAAGGAAATACATTTTCAGTGGAGATGCTTGGCTTATTTTCTGAACGGATTGATCTCTGGCATCTTTGCTGAAATTGTCTTCTAAAGTAGGGGTATCCCCTAGGCCAGTGATGGCGAACCTATGGCATGGGTGCCACAGGTGGCACGCGGAGCCATATCTGCTGGCACGCGAGCTGTTGCCCTAACTCCCCTCCAGTGCGCATGTGCGCGCCGGCCAGCTGATTTTTGGCTATTATGGAGGCTCTGGGAGGGCGTTTTCGGCCTCCAGAGGGCGTCCGGGGGGCGGGGGGAGCCATTTTTGCCCTCCCCACGCTACAAGAAAACCTCTGGAGCCTGGGGAGGGTGAAAAATGGGCCCACTGGGCCTACCCGAAGTCGGGAAATGGGGGAGCGGGGGGATCGTGCATGCATGCACAGGGGCGGGGCAGCATGGGGGGATCACACACACATGCGCAGGGGGCCATTGAATTATGGGTGTGGGCACTCGCACGTGCGCAATATCGTGCACGCGCGTGCTTTTGGCACCCGAGGAAAAAAAGGTTCGCCATCACTGCCCTAGTCCCACTATCGGGCTTTGAGCCTTTCGGAACCGGGCCGCGGAAGTGGCGGGCAAGTGCATGTGCGCATGCATTCCCACTCACGCGAGCAGCGGGTGAGTGCATGTGTGTGGACTGCATTTGCACGAGTGGTGGGTGGCCGTGCCCACTGTTTGCACAAATGGAGCTGCACACATACATGTGCTTGCCCGCCATGTGTGTGTGGAACAATCCCTTCTCCCACCTCCCTCACTGGTCCACAAAGCCGAAAAGGTTGCGGAAGTCTGTTCTAAAGGAAAGGGAGGTAATTGGCTTATGACCTTCCAGAAATATGCTTTCAAAATGGTTTCCTTTTTTTTTTAGTCTTTGAGAGCTAACCTGGTGTAGTATTTAAGGTGCTGGTCCAGGTGGGAAGACCCATTTTCCAATCCTCCCTTGCACATTGAAACCAGAAAATATAATAAAGGGAATTTGTATTTAATATCGCATGTTTCGACGGCAGCAAGAATTGTATTTGCACAGTATTGGAAAAATGAGGAAACACCGAGAGAAGAAGTAATTAAAACAAATACTAGATTGCGCAGAAATGGATAGACTGACATTAGAGAAAGAAGAGAAGGAAGATACGGAATATTTCCAAATATGGGATTTGTTTTATAAATGGTTGGACAATAGAAGTAGAAATTAGGAGCTGGGAAAACTTTATTATGTAAGCAATTGAACCAGACAGTACACTGTTCACAAAGCACTTATATGTTGTGTGTGTGTGTACACACACACACACACACACACACACAAACACACACACACACACACATGAGCCAAGGTGTCGCAGCAGTTAGAGTGCTGTACTGCAGGCCACTTTAGCTGACACTGATCCGCAGGTCAGCGGTTCAAATCTCACCGGCTCAAGATTGACTCAGCCTTCCATCCTTCCGAGGTAGGTAAAATGAGGACCCAGATTGTTGGGGGCAATGTAAATATATACATTGCTTAATGGTGTAAACCGCTTAGAGAGTGCTTGCACTTTGAGGCGGTATATAAGTCTCACAAATAAATAAATAAATAAATAAATAAATACATACATAAATACATACATAAATAAATGAATATACATACACATACATACATACATACATACATACATACATACATACATACATACATACATACATACATACATACCCCGGTTGTGTGTGTGTGTGTGTGTGTGTGTGTGTAACATTTTTTGCTGATAAATGAAAATAAAGGGAGACTATTATAGATATAATAGTCTATGTATGTGTGTTTGTGTGTGTGTGTGTATGTGTAAAGAAAATAAATGAACCAAATGAAGATTGTAGAGGGGGGGGGGAAGAACATTGAAACCAACTTGAGCCAGTCCTCTCCTCTCAGCCCAAATCAGCATCAAGCTCTGTGACAAAACCACCAAAAAAAACCCCCCAAACTCCTTGTCAGATTATACCAGAGGTCTTCAAACTTGGCAACTTTAAGACTTCAACTCCCAGATTAAAGTTGCCAAGTTTGAAGACCTCTGGATTATACATTGAGAGGTCCTTTGTGCTCTCTGAAGAAAACTTTTTCATGAGGTTGAAGTTGGATGCTAACATCTTATCTTCTCCCTTTTCCCAAAATTTTTTACATCTTTGACATTTTAAGACATTGTTATATTCCTCCCTAGATGGAATTTTCAGAGTCCAAAGTTATGGGGGGAAACTCTTTATTGCATGCTAGTTTGGTGGTTTGGATGGTCTTCTGGTTGGATTCCCTTTTTTTCTCACTCTCTGCCTCTTCCTTTCTACATCAAATGTAGTAAGAGGCAGATATACCATATACCAGTGATGGCGAACCTTTTTTTCCTCGGGTGCCGAAAGTATGTGCACACGTGCTATCGCGCAAGCGCGAGTGCCCACACCCATAATTCAATCCCTGGGGAGGGCGAAAATGGCCTCCCCCACCACCCTGGAGGCCCTCTGGAGGACAGAAAAGGCCCATTTCCCAACTTCTGGTGGGCCTAGTAGGCCCGTTTTTCATCCTCCCCAGGTTCCAGAGGCTTCCCTGGAGCTTGGGGAGGGTGAAAATGCACTCCCCCACCCACCGGAGGCCCTCCGGAAGCCGAAAACACCCTCCCAGAGCCTCTGTGCGAGCCGAAAATCAGATGGCTGGAGTGCACATGCACGCTGGAGCTGAGCTAGGGCAATGGCTCGCGTGCCGGTAGATATGGCTCCGCGTGCCACCTGTGGCACGCGTGCCATAGGTTCGCCATCACTGCCATATACTGTATATATCTGGTATCTTGGAGAAAGCCATTTCAATGAGAGAATTTAAGATATTTCAGTAAGTCTGACTCTCACTGGTTGAACTTCTCTATGGTAGAAGAGTAACCAACAAACTAAGGCAGCAAAGCTTAACAACAGATAGGAATAACAGAATAACAGAGTTGGAAGGGATCTTGAAGATCTTCTAGTCCAACCCCCTGCTAAGACAGGAAACCCTACACCATTTCAGACAAATGGTTGTCCAATCTCTTCTTAAAAGCCTCCATTGATGGAGTACCCACAACCTCTGAAGGCAAGCCATTCCACTGATTGTTCTCACTGTTACACTGTCCAGTGTTGGAGCATTCACAACTTCTGGAGGCAAGCTGTTCCACTGATTAATTGTTCTAACTGTCAGGAAATTTGTCCTTAGTTGTAGGTTGCTTCTCTCCTTGATTTAGGAACCTAGAAAGATTACATATCCAGTTGAGTAAAGGATTGGTATGGCTCAGAGGAGAGAAAAGGTAAACAGAAAACCAAAGGAGTAAAATTAAGGGAAAGGAATGGGCGGAGAGAAAATTCTAGGAGAGAGGTATATTATTGTTTATTTGAACTAAGCTATTTTCTGCTGTTCTCTGTGCTCATGCAATCTACATTCACAGTCACAGCTTTGGGAAATCATGCACCCTGAAAGAGTTTACCTAGAAGATAGCAGAAGTAAAATGTCAGTTCTTTCAGTTTCACTCCTGGTTGCTTTCCCTCAAACATTTTATTGAAAATGTCACTCACTATAGCTGAGAGCCAGTTGTTTACTCACTTTCTCTATCAGAAGCTGTTTGCAATATGTGGAATTATGGGATCTCGGTTCTTGTAATAATAGGATAGCTGTGAAATGATTTCTAAGCTCCAAAGCAGTACATCCCCCTGTCAGCCCACGAGGGACCAACTTCTAAAGGAGATGTGAGATAAAAAGAGAGATAAATCTGAACAATTTCTTGAGATGTAAAACATAACTAGAATTTATTTAACAGGTAAGGAAAAGAAGGGACGTTCAAATCAAAAAGAAATATTTAACTGCAGGGGAAGTCCAAAACTTACATTATCCATGTTTCTTTTTATAAATGAATGCCTCAATGAATATTTACACGAATACAGGCACCAGTGTAAGCCGTACCAAATTTCCAGAATTTTCTTTGCCATTGTTAATCTCATTCTTCAAGGCTCACCAATGTTTTTAGAACTCGTCAGGGGGCAGTCAGGCAAAATGGCCACCATAAGAGCATATGATGAGGTCTATCACAACACCCTCATTTAACAGAAGGCAAAATTGTGAAGCTGTTTCTCACCATCCATTCTTCTCCTTTTGAGGTTCTTTACCATCACAGTTCATCACAGCCAAATCGGTCACTGAATGCCCAGTCATAGAAAGGCATATAAATGACCCCACAAAGCCAAGTTCAAAGCCAAGCTTTGACCTACCACTTCAGCAATGGTCAATCCTGAATAGGATTCCCACCTCACATGGTGTCTCCCAGGACTCTCTCTTTATAAATGGGGCATAGTATCCTCCCCTCAGTGTGACTGTAGATCATATTGTAACTGGATGTCAGCTGAGGGCATATACTGGTCCAGTATCACAGACAGACAGACAGACAGACAGACAGACAGACAGGGAGAGGGAGAGGGAGAGGGAGAGGGAGAGGGAGGGAGGGAGAGAGAGAGAGAGAGAGAGAGTGAGTTAGTTTTCCTTTGGAAAACTTATGCCTTTAATAAAATTTGGTACTCAGAAAAAAATTAATACCAGGCTCTTCCTGAATTTTTGGTCCAGTCAATTGGTACTTGCATTTATTTGTAGCTCTGAGTATGGTTCAATCAGGTTGTAAATGCAAGAAATATATCCGCAGCCCTGGGGACGAGTTGCCTTGACATTGCAATTTATATGTCCTCCTGTTCTGCCAACAAAGGACAAACTGAGCAATAGGAAACTCATGTCAGTCAAAGGCATTTTATTTAATATAATCCCTTGCTGGGATAACATAGAAGTATATCTCTCGTTTTAATGGGGCTGCCCCAATTCAGTCACATTGCAAAAAAAAAAAAACTATTCCTCTCTTATAAAAGACACTTTAATACATATGGTTGGGATTCGTTGAAGCTTCATCAGCAGAGTGTCCAATGAAGTTTACATAAATTGGAAAAGCTGATGTATTGGTCAGTCAGTCTGTTTTCGATGAATCTTTGTTGATTAAGATCATTTACCGGAGAAAGAGAAAGAGGAGGAGGAAGAGAAGTTTACTGTATGTGTGAAGAAGAGAAGTATGAGGAGAAGTTGGCTGTATTCTGTTGCAGATTGAAATGCTTTCTTGCTACTAGAAATATGTGGGAAACAGCAATAGCAATAGCACTTAGACTTATATACCGCTTCACAGTGCTTTCCATCCCTCTCTAAGTGGTTTACAGAGTCAGCATATTGCCCCCCCAAACAAATTGGGTCCTCATTTTATGCACCTCGGAAGGATGGAAGGCTGAGTCAACCTTGAGCCTGGTGAGATTCGAACTGCCGAACTGCTGGCAGCCAAAATACTGTATTTACAAATTTGTAAACAGCACATCCTGTTGTGCATCCCTTGGATCAGCAATCCAATAGATACTTAATATTGCACTGTTGTTGTTTTTTAATGTGTCCCTTCTTTCCCGTTCCCTTCTGGTAGAAGCAACCATCTGACAAGTAATTTCCCCCTCCACCCAAAGAAAGAAACTTCTTCCCAGTAAGAAGTCATTGTGGTGGTGGTGCAACAATGTTGCTCAGATGGTTTGTCCAAATCAGAATGTCTTAACCGAGAATCAGGGTGTCACACTCACGGCCCGGGAGTCGGATCTGGCTCACAGCGTGTTTAGATCTGGCCAACGGGGTCACCCTGGAAACAGCAAGTGACTATCCTGATCATTCTGCCAGTGAAAACAGGCTCCTGAGCTCCGTTTTAGCTGGCAGAGGGTTGCAGGAGGCCGTCACAAGCGAAAACAGAGCTCTGGAGCCCATTTTCACTGGCAGAGCACTCGGGTCACCAAAGGCACCCCAATATGAGTGACGTTGAGCTGGTCATGCCCACCCTGGCCCCCCAAGGTCAAACACAACCCTGATGTCGCCCTCAATGAAATTGAGTTTAACACCCCTGCCTTAGAATCTGGAGGGATAAAGATAGCAGGGAGAACATTTACCGGTACATTGGCTAACGGGCCAGAAGAAGACAGAAAATAAATATCCATGTCCTGATTGAAGAATTTTCCCCATTCAGAAGGCTGGAAAGGGACAAAATCAATATAAACAGTCAAACCCACATCAGAGCCTTATTACGCAAACTGGTGACCTCCCCAATTTGTACTTCTTCATTGCCTAAATACATTGCATGGAAAGAAATGTCAATTTTGGGATGTGGATTTACAGGACTATTGTCAATGGAAATAGTTTAGAAAATAGGACATGGATACTAGGGGTGGGTTCCACTTTGTATCGTGATGTTTTGCGCGTGTGCCCTAGCTCCACTCACACGTGTGTGCATGTCTCCTCGCACGATTTGGCTTGCGTGCATGCTCAGAAGCAGGAAAGAGCCCGAAACACAGCTGAGGAGCTCATCAGCTGAGCTTCGGGCAAAGAAATAAAGGTCATTATTCACACGTGGGCGGGCGGGAGGGCTCTTTTTCAAGCCGTGGAAGGGGAAAAAAATCCAAAAGAAAGATGGTGGCGTGCATGGAACGGCACCGACAGTGACATCATCAGTGGGTCGTTACCGGTTCGGGCAATCCGGTCCGAACCGGGAGGAACCCACCCCTGATGGATACTATCTACATTTCTCAACATCTTTCAGTGTCTGGGTAACCTTTCCAGTAGATCAAATATTCCAACATAGCTCTACATTTGGAATCTAAAATGTATTTTGCTTTGAATTCTTCTTCCCCACCACCATCACTGAGCATGAAAATAGAGATAGGTCAAATGAGTATAAGGACAAGAAGAGAGTAGTAGAAAACTGAGTATATCTTTGTTGTAAGTGAAAATCTGGGCATACTTTCTACACTCTGTTTATCTTGGCACAATTTCTGAATCTCATTTTTTTTTCTCCTAATTTTCAATGGAGAATGGAGAAAGTTGCCTCTTTTGGTCCACGCAGATTATACTATATCAGCTTATGGCTTTAGAAACCTCTATTCTTTTAATCAATAAGGGAAATAACATTCATACTTCTATCACGCTCCAAACTCTGTTTTTCCTCCTTCTTTTTCCTTCTCCTATCAGAAAACTGTAAAGATGGAGAAACTGAAAGGATCTCCTGTTATAGTCTAACGGTATGATTTTTTTTAAAAAAAGATGTTATGATAGGTAGTAGGAGAAAGGATGCTTATTTTATTATTTATTTATTTTATTTAGGATTCTTATATGCCGCCCTACTCCCTGGGGACTCAGGACAGCGTACAACATTTGAAGAACCACTAAACAATATCATAAAAACAATTTAAAATACATTTTAAAAAAGCGTACAAAATCTTACATACATGGGGGAGACCAAGATGAAGTTGTCTCAGAGGTGGGGACAATTTGTATCTCTGGGGGGAGTTGGTTCCAGAGAACAGGGGCCCCCACAGAGAAGGCCCTACCCCTAGGCCCCGCCAGCCAACATTGTTTGGTTGACGGGACCCGGAGGAGACCCACTCTGTGGGACCTAACCGGTCGAAGGGAAGTATGAGGTAGAATACGGTCCCGGAGGTAACCTGGTCCTAAGCCGTGTAGGGCTTTAAAGATGGTGATCAACACCTTGAATTGTACCCGGAGACTAATGGGCAGCCAATGCAACTGGCGGAATATAGGTGTTACGTGGGTGAATCTTGAAACACCCACCACAGCACGCACAGCCGCATTTTGCACCAGTTGCAGTCTCCGAATACTCTTCAAGGGTAGCCCCATGTAGAGCGCATTACAGTAGTCCAATCGGAAGGTGACAAGGGCATGAGTGACCATGAGTAGAGCCTCCTTCTCCGAGTATGGTCGCAATTGGTGCACCAGGCGAACCTGTGCAAAGCCCCCCCCCTAGCCACAGCTGTAAGATGTTGGTCTAATTTCAGCTGTGGATCTAGCTTCAAAAATATTCAGCTGATTTGAAAAACCCAGGAACATGTTAGCCTAAAAAAAAAGATGCAGCTGGTTTAATGAGTCAATTCCTTAACAACCTGACTCATTAAAGCAGCCTTTATTTAAAATGTGCTTTAAGCAGTGACTCCACATGCTCCAACTGTTATCACAGAAAGGTATAGCCATGCTGCGAGTCACTTTAAAGAGATCCCTCAACAGATGTAGTAAGATCCTGCACAATTAATACTCTTATTTCAGTTCTGTCGGGGCAATTATAGTGTTCTCGGTTGATATCGGCAGTGCAAACATTAATGCAGAAGTAATGAATGCATTTCTCTGAATTGTAGTACAGAGGGAATATGCACATTTCATTACATTTACATTATTGCTAATTTCCTCACGTTAGCAATCCTCAAGGACACAAGACAATTGTGCTGTTTGATTCTAATCATTATTATTTTAAAAAGGAGAATTTCCTACATTTTTTTGAAAAGAAAAAAAAATGAAAGGATTTTTATAATGCACAAACTTAATTCCAGAAAAGTACTATTGGTAGGATTGAAAAAAAGGTAGTTCTATAATAACAGGGAGCTATTCAAATTAAGGATTTGGAAATAGGTAGTACATTTATAATCAGAATGGGTGAGAATTCGTGACAGTTTCTTTCAAAGTTTCAGCACTTCTATTTATACTGAAAAATAGCATATGCTTTGAAGTCATTATTATGGAATCCCTGTTCTTAGCTAGGTTAATAATAAACCTAGTTGACTTTCTGTGCCAGCTAAAAATCAGGGGGCTCACGTAGATTGATGGCTGAATTGAGGCTTCTGTGTCATTCTTTTCTCTGCTGTCTTGTGTCGTTGCGGTCATCATATCTTTTTCTATGGTTTTATATTCTGTAATTTTGCATGTTTGTATTGATTTGTTTTCCTGTATACTGTTCTTAATAAGCTTTTTTTTAAAGAAGTCAACTCTTTAAGGTACAAAATGCTGCATATTTTGTATTTTAAAACTTTGGCCTTAGTTCTTCCTTAATTTCCCATTTTATGTTTGAAACTCCAAAACTGTTGCCTACCTATATACTGTAAAAAGCCAATAATTCACTTAAGCGTGGAGCTTTCAGGGAACTACTGTCATTTTTATTTTTAAAGAGAGAAAAAAATAACACTGTATTCTCTTTGTCCTCTTATCATTCTCAAGCAACTGAGAGTGATACGTAGATTTTTTTCTTCCACTTTATGCTCAACACAGATCTTCATAAACATGTCAACCATATTTCAAGAAGCTTAAAAACGCCCAGCGAGTCACATAACAGTCAATCAGCAAAGGTTTCCTAGGAACACTTCCATTTTTGATGGATTTTGGCACATAGGTGGTTTCCTTGACCAGACCTCCAAATTCCCATCATGCATTTGAAGGCATTTCCAAAAAATTCTTCTTGCAAAATATGGTCCATGGAACATAATCACGCTATTAGGACCTGCATTTCCAATTTCAAAGAAATTGGAATTCTGTTACCATGCAGAAATCGCAACCAAACAGGACAGGTACAGGCTTCAATGAATAATGAGGATTGCAGGGAAAAACAACTGATTTTTTTAGATTTATTATTAGAGTTGGAAGGGACCTTGTAGGTCATCTAGTCCAACCCCCTGCTCAAGCAGGAGTTCCTACACCATTTGAGACAGATGGCAGTCTGCAACCAGCCTGCCTTCCATTAAAGACCTGTGTACTGCACAAGCCAGAAAGAGGGCTGAAAAAAAAATAGCTACAATATCTACTCCTCACATCCTGTACATAGACAGTTTCAACTCCTCTCTTAGGATGCTGCTATGGGGCATTGCAAGCCAAAACGACTAGACGCAGAGACAGTTTTTTTTCCTCGTGGCATCACTCTGCCCAACACCTAATTCCCACATTACTGTCTTATGTCTGAGGACATTTACCCATGCCATATGGCTGTATTACTATTATCGTTCTCATCTATTCTACTACCCTCTTATTGATATCATGATTATGCTTTTATTACTTTGTTGTTTGTATGCACACTGAGAGCTTATGCACTGGAGACAAATTCCTTGTGTGTCCAATCACTCTTGGCCAATAAAGTATTCTATTCTATTCTATTCTATTCTATTCTATTCTATTCTATTCTATTCTATTCTATTCTATTCTATTCTATTCTATTCTATTCTATTCCATTCCATTGAGGTGGGATTCAGCAGGTTCTGACAAGTTCTGAAGAACCAATAGTGGAAATTTTGAGTAGTTTGGAGAACTGGTAAATACCACCTTTGACTGGCTCCGCCCCCATCTATTCTCTGCCTCCTGAGTCCCAGCTAATTGGGAGGAAATGGGGATTTTGCAGTAACCTTCCCCTGGAGATTTTACAGTATCCTTTCCCCTGCCATGCCCACCAAGCCATGCCCACAGAACCGGTAATAAAAAATTTGAATCCCACCACTGATTCTATTCCATTCCACTCCACCCCACTCCACTCCACCCTGAAGTGAACCTGGCTTAGGCCATCTTTGAGGCTTCAGAGTTGTCACAAGGCAGAAAAAGGGACATGGAGGGGGAAATAGATAACTGGGGTTTGTAGTCAAAACATAAAGTTTTCCAATGGGAACCAAGGACGTTCCAACAGGTGTTGGGGAGAGGAGGAGTAAAGTAACCAAGCACCTGGCCAACACCTCTATTGGACAATGTGACTGATGACTTGGGGGAAGGGGGAACTTTTACTTTTTAATTAGGTGAAAACTGCGTGAACTTTCAGAGTCAGTTTTCACTAGTTGTGCCAATAGGATGTATCTAATAAATTGTTATTTGAGGAATTTACCTGCCTCGGAGTTCTGCTTTCTATGGGTGTATTACTTGGAACACTGACATCCACTCCATTTCATTCCAGCAGACTCCTATTCACCTTTCAACTTTCATACATGACTTTAGATTGTCATTCTAAGGCAGCAAAGGAGACTCAGTAAATATTAGCATCCTTCATTAAAGAATAGTTATATTGCAATCAAATGATCCATATTTTTGTTCCTAATCATCCAGGAGAGAAAAGGCCAGGAGCTTTTTGTAGAGAAGTACTCTTACAGCTCCCTGTAAGTGGATAACACATTAACCCTTAACCACAGACGTACTATTTTGGCTATGTTATTACAGACATGAAGTCATAATGACTGCTCTAGCTGCTGGCTATAGTCCAGGTAATTGCACTACGATATTGTGACTAGTGATTCTGGATCTATTGCTTCGAAAAAGTGCAGAAGACCATTTGAATTTGTTCTTGCCACATAAATTATTGCACAACATAGATTGTACCTGGTCATCAATTTTATTGGGGGCTTCATCATCGCTGATGTCAGAATTGCTGGCGGGTTCCTCATAGTCATTACAAAATTTTTGTCACAATCCGATTCCACTTCACTCAGATCACTCTCTGCTTCTTCATACCATGTTAGAACAGTTTCTTCGAAGTTTGGATCACCAAATCACACTCTTTTTGGCAGAAAATGTGGCCCCAATATTATAATATATATATACGTTAACAAAGATCTGCGGTCAAAATGACCGCAACTCAAATTCAAGCGCCGCTACAGAAAACACCAAATAACTCATGCAAGCATGATGCTTCATACACTCTTATTGGCGGGAAAACAAAAGCTATTCGCAACCAGAACTGTCCATTTCTAAAAACAGGGGTGTTCCGAATATTTTGGAAAACTGTTGCGGTCACTATGACCGCGGGTCTGTGGTTATGTGTTAATGAGTGTAGCTAATGTCCTTAAGCAGGAAGAGCAACTATTGTAAAAATGACCCACATCGAATCAGTCCCTCCTTTATTAAAGTGTTTCTGCTTTTTTGTTCAGAAAGAAGCAGCAAAAAAGCAATAATGCTTGTTAACAGGGAATCAGATTTAAATAAAAAATGTAAAAAAAAAATTTTTTTTAAGTTATTGACATCATGCATGCCTGATTATAATCAGTATAGTTGTCTTCATGGAAAAATGTTGATTTCTTTTTTAAAAATGTAACTTTTGTTCTTCCAATGGGCTATACTGCAAGTTTGAAAACTCGGGATAGTTTCTTTGAACTGCACTATTAACTGGCGCACAGTGTACATTCCATATATATATATATATATCAAACAGAGTTTTTTCTCGCTCTTTTTTCTTGGAAGACAAGTATATAAACACTGGTCTTTATTTATTTTTATAAAATTATTTTCAAGCTCCCTGTTGACCTACAGAAGGTTCTTGAGTTGATTTTTAGTTTCCCATTTTTGAATCAATTTTACACTTGATGGCTAAATGGGCAAATCATTGGATCGATCGGGTTTTTCTTTTGAACGGTACTTGGCACCTCTTGTTCACCGCATATTTTGCAGACGAAAATGTTGTGTAAGGGTGAGGAATGGCATCATGTGAATGCTAACACCCTCTCTATTGTTTTCTTTAAAGACAATGGATGGCCAAGAATGCTTTGCCTTTTTCTGAAAAAGAGATTTGCGAAGAGATGATACCTTCTCCCAATTTGTGGAAAATGATTTATGAAATAGTTATTTCATTGTTAGGCTTAGTGCTGACAGAGGTGCTTTTGATTGATATTCCTTGATTTTTTAAGGGGCTATCCCTCATCCCACTTTTCTCTAAATTAAAGAACAAGGGCACCGTAACTCTTATTGCAGAATCAATTTATGTAAAATAAAGAAAGATTTTAAAACAGGTAAGGGCAAGTAAAGATTGGTAAGGCAGTAAAAAAAATGTTATCATTGCTTCTTAATGAATGTATTGAAATTCAGGTGGAAACCTTGAGTAAGGCTTCGTGATGCGTTTCCAACAAGAAGAAATATTTGCTTATTTATAGATAATTAATTAACATGAAATAATTCAGTTCCTTTAATTCCTTCTGTACATCTGTTATCAAGTGGAAAAAAGAGAGAAAAACATACAATAATTAATGTGTTTTCTCATATGAGCATATGCATTTGTTTTAATTCACGTTGTTGTATACATCTCCTGTTGCCAGGCTACAAAGAATATTGATGATCTTGCAATAATTTCTTTTTACATATGCAACCCACTCCATTATTGATAATACTAATACTATTACTAGCAATAATAAGAATAGAAGTGCTCTGGGACTTTAGAATTCAAACGGGCAAACACCTGCCACATAACATCTCAGGCTTAACAATTGTTGATTAGAAAGACAAAAAAGTCTGGATAATGCATATGGCAGTACCTGAAGAATACAGAATAGAAGAGAAAGAACTGGAGAAAATCATAAAATACAAAATGGCAAAAATAATCAAAACACAAAATACAAAAATGATTATCATGACCTTGATGATGATCCTCACTCAGTAAAGGACCTTGGAGTACTCATCTCTAACGATCTAAGTGCCAGAGCCCACTGCAACAACATAGCTAAGAAGGCATTAAGAGTGGTTAACCTAATCTTGCATAGGTTCTTCTCTGGTAACATTGTACTCTTAACCAGAGCATACAAAACATTTGCTAGACTGATCCTTGATTACAGCTCATCTGTCTGGAACCCACACTACATATCAGACATCAACACAATTGAGAATGTCCAGAGATACTTCACAAGAAGAGTATTGCATTCCTCTGTTCGCACCAGAATTCCTTATGAAACCAGACTTGAAATTTTGGGACTTGAAAATTTAGAACTACGCCGCCTTCGATCTGACCTAAGTGTAGCTCACAAAATTATCTGCCTCAATGTCCTACCTGTTAATGACTACTTTAGCTTCAACCGCAATAATACACGAGCTCACAATAGATACAAACTTAATGTAAACCACTCCAAACTTGATTGCAAAAAATTTGACTTCAACAACAGAGTGGTTAGTTCCTGGAACACTTTACCTGACTCAGTAGTTTCTTCCCCAAACCCCAAAAACTTCAACCTCAGATTATCTACCATCGACCTCACCCCATTCCTAAGAGGTCGGTAAGGGGCGTGCATAAGCGCACAATTGTGCCTACCGTTCCTGTCCTAATGTACCCATATAGTCATGCCTCTTTTACTCTTATTCATGCTTGTACTAGTACATATATATTCAATCATGTTTTACTGTTTATACTTTGCTTATAATCATATATGCTTGACAAATAAACAAATACAAATACCTTGGTTGCAGCATCCTGCAGACACATGATCACCATTTGCAGTCTTCTATGCCAGTTTCCCATGGCCCATGTTCTCTTCTGCTTAGAAGTAGTCATCCCTATCCCCTCCACACTCACGTAGCACATCACGCACTACTCACATACCTTCCCTGTTCTGACCCTGCTCCCCAAACACGACAAAATCTCTGACATGAACTCAAAAGATTCCTTTATTAGGAATGTTGGCAGCCCTGGCAAAAAGTTTCTCTCGCAGGCTAACAAGTCCGTCCGTCCAGAAGATGTCTGCCACACCTATTCATCTCTGCCCCCTACCTTTTATCCCCAGAGCTAGGGTGGGGCCTTGTTAGCAGCGGTGGCTCTTCCGTCCCAAGGACCGGCCCACGGATTTCCACTGCTCTCCTCTCCTCTGCCTTCTGTGTCAGGCACTGGACCCAGATGTTCCTCCTCTTCCTCATCAACCACTTCCAGACCTGAGGGCTGTTGACTCTGCATCTGAGGCTGACAGACAGGCAGGCTCTGCCTGTATCTCACTCTCTGCCAGCTCCGTTCCCTCTCCCCCCTTGGAGCTCTCAGGTTGCCTTGATGCTGACCTGACTCCCACACCTCTTCCTCCTCTGATTTGACTGCTGGAGGGGCCGGTGGCTGAAAGGCCACAACATTCCTTCACCTTACCTGCATGTGTGCATGCTTGAAAGTCATCTAGGCTTAACTGACCATTTTTTTCTTCATAACTGCTGAAATTGCCCTCACTAAGTGATGCAGTCAGGTGATGTCCTCCTTTATGATCACATTACTCAGGGATTGTCATAAAGAAGAGAGGGTCAACCTACTCTCCAAAGTACCCGAGGGCAGAACAAGAAGCAACGGATGGAAACTAATCAAGCAGAGAAGCAACCTAGAACTAAGAAGAAATTTCCTGAGAGTTAGAACAGTTAATCAGTGGAACAACTTAGATGTTTTGCATGATCCAACACTGGAAGTTTTTAAGAAGAGATTGGACAACCATTTGTCAGAACTGGTGTAGGGTTTCCTGCCTAAGTAGGGGGTTGGACTAGAAGACCTCCAGGATCCCTTCCAACTCTGTCATTCTGTTACTTGATGATCAAGATTCTAGTCCATTGTTAACTGAGAACTACCTCTTTGCGCATTGCATTATAGTATTTTTGTAATTTGTTGCACTGTGATCCACCTTGCTGGACAGAAACCCAGAATAAATAAGCAAGCAAAGTTATACAACTCAAATGCTTCTGGCTTCCAAGGAAACATGTGATTTAAAAGGAATCAAGCTGTTTATAACACAAAGTGAATATAAAAATGTAGCTATGCCTGAAAGTTACATTTAGACTTCTCTCCCTCGCTCAGGATCACAATTCACCATGAACTTGAAGCAAGATGGCAGAAATCAATCTCAACTTATATCGAATCGATAGAACTTTCTGCCTTAATTGACTTGCATAACTTTTTTTGAATTATCGATAGGAACCCCGGTTGCTTGTAGAAATTGCTCTGTTAGCAATTATCACCCATCAGATTTTACTTTACTGTTCAATTGACAGGAATAAGTGAAGAGATGGATATTCAAGTGTGCGAGTTTGTGCGTGTGCATGCATAAAGAGAACTTTGCAAAACGAAGGGTTGCAAAATAGGCTGAGTCTATTAATGGCCCAGCTATTTCATTCTGTTTCTCTTCCACCTGATTTGGCTCTCTCTCTCTATTTATTGACTTCTCCAGGTGACTTCATCCTTTACATTCTGAATTTTTCAATAAAAACAACAGATTGAATAGTTTTTGGGGGGTGCCAGTCCCACACTGTCTTAAGCTTCAGTGCTGTAGCCCCAAAGCTAGAGACTATGATGGTTCTTCTATTATTAATGTGTTTCAGTAATATTTCCTCGTATGGATATCTCTACAGAATGTCAAGGGAGAGATAGATGATAGGTAGGTAGGTAAGTAAGTATGTGGGGGGGAGAGAGAGAGAGGAGGGAGGGAGAGAGAGAGGGGGGAGGGAGGGGGGAGGGAGAGAAGGAAGGAAGGAAGGAAGGAAACAGACAGGGAGGGAGGGAGGAAGGAAGGAAGAAAGGAAGGAGAAAATATCAAAGAAACTCTGATAAAGCTTGATTGAAAGAAGAGTCACACATCAGTCACATTTAGGAGCTGAGATAGCGCAGTGGTTAAAAGCAGCATTGCGACCTTCAGCTGATTGCTAGTTCAGCAGTTCAGCTGTTCAAATCTCACTAGGCTCAAGGTTGACTCAGCCTTCCATCCTTCCGAGGTGGGTAAAATGAGGACCCAGATTGTTGGGAGCAATATGCTGAACTCTAGTGTAAAGCACTATGAAGCGGTATATAAGTAAAGTGCTATTGCTATTGCTATTTGTGAGTTGACCCTGACCCTAAATTTCTGTCTTGCATGTCAAGCTCTTAATATCAGAGAACAAGCAAACAAAATTCACATGGTGTTTCATGGAACTGGCTTAATATATTAAATAGATCAAGTGAAATGGGTGGCAACTGGGACACTGTTGGGCTAACCACTCTTTTTCCTGGTCAGCCTGGCACTGGTATATCCACCTGCTCTTCATTTTTCTTTCTCAACTGCAGTGACTTCTCTTACACAAATAATGCTGAAGAGTCTGGCTGATTGCAGTGGTTTATTGCAGAGAAGGATGCACTTGAGCCATTATAATGCAGTACTGCAGACTAATTCTGCTCACTGCCAGCAATTCGATTCTCACCAGCTTGACTCAGCCTTCCGTCCAGTGTGTGGTTTTATTGTGTCCATTTAAATCCAACTCAGTCTGAATTGTTGGACTGACTAATTCAATCAGTTATTGCAGATCAGTCTGAATCTGTTAGTTGCACAGGTTCATAGCATTCATTTTTTATTGAATTTTGTATCTTTTTTTTGTGCTGAATTATATAATAATTTTGGGACAGTTGACTTTTCTAACCTAAAGGTGATTTGTTTGCTTGCTTGCTTTTATGCCACTGATTTTCTGTTTGATGGCTTTTTACACACCTGTGTTAAGAACTCTCCCAGCAACTACAATAGAAAGAACAATGGAAGTTTGTTGAACTTGCAATAGGCCAATTTCTACTGAACATGGAATCACTTTACCAAGAGATGGCTTGAAAAGTTCATCTGTAAGCTAATGATGTTGTTTAGGGTATGTTCACACAGCCCTGTCTAGTAATCTGGGATAGAACTGGGAGCAGATATTACAAATATTCCCAGTTTTCATCAGGGATCCTTGGTGCTTTCTGAACTTGGTTGTTTTCTTGCAGATGTTTCATTTCCCAGACTAGGTATCATCAGTACTAATTACCAGCACTGATGATGTTACCTAGTTTGAATATTGAAATTTCTGCAAGTAAACAACCAAGCTCAGAGAGCATCAAGGATCCTTCATTTCAACCCTGAGCTATAATCACTCTCCTTTCTTGGCATTAGTACTCGGTGGCTCAGTGGCTAAGACACTGGGCTTGTTGATCAAAAGGTCGGTAGTTCAGCGGTTCGAATCCCTAGTTCCACATAACGGAGTGAGTTCTGTTACTTGTCCCAGCTTCTGCCAACCTAGCCGTTCGAAAGCACGTAAAAAATGCAAGTAGAAAAATAGGGACTACCTTGGTGGGAAGGGAACAGCGTTCCATGCACCTTTGGCATTTAGTCATGCAGGCCACAAGACCACGGAGACGTCTTTGGACAGCGCTGACTCTTCGGCTTTGAAACAGAGATGAGCACCTCCCCCTAGAATCGGGAACGACTAGCACATATGTGCAAGGGGAACCTTTACCTTTACCTTACTCATGTCTATTAAAACTCATGCAGTACAATGAGATTTGGGAAAAGGCTGGAACATTATTGGTCAGTTTCCTCTACATTCACTTTACATCAGTGGTGGGTTCCTACCGGTGCGGTCCACTCTATAGCACCGGTAGTGGCCTGCTGGTGATGTCACAGTACCGGTGTGGTCGATTGCCGGTGCCTGGGTGCCGCCATTTTTTTAAAAAAAATATTTTTAATTTTTTTTTAATTTTCTTCTGCGCATGCCCAGAAGCCAAGCTTCCAGCACTGCACATGCGCTGCCTTCCTACCCCACAGTGAGTCCAAGCAGGGGAGGATGGCTGAGGGAGCATGTGAGACGCTGAAAGAATGGGCGGCAGGACCTATCTCAGTTCCCCTCCCTTCAGCAGTCTGAGAAGCCACGAACACGCGGTGATGATCCTAGGCATTTTCGCACATTCGAGGCTTCTCGAGCTGCTGAGGGGAGGGGTAATGGGCAGCAGGACCTATCTCAGTTCCCCTCCCTTCAGCAGTCTGAGAAGCCACGAATGCGCAGTGATGATCCCAGGCATTTTCGCATGTTCGAGGCTTCTCGAGCTGCTGAGGGGAGGGGGAACAGGCGGCAGGAACCTAGGATCATCGAATGGGGAGAAGCATTCAGGCTGGACGGAGCCTCCTAGAAGAACCGCTTCCGAAGTCTTGCTGCTCCTGCTGCGGGGGGCTGCGCTGTGGGTGGGCAATGTCCCTCCCGCTTCTCCAGCCGCTGCCAAGCTCCCGAGGCCCACGCCCACCCGGTCACATGGCTGGCAAGCCACACCCACAAAATAAGCCACGCCCACAGAGTGGTAGTAAAAAAATTAGGAACCCGCCCCTGCTTTACATCCATGCTTTCTTTAGCTGATTATTCACTTTTGGAAGAGAAATTAGATGTTCTACTCGGGGTGAATTCTACAGTGGAAAAAGGGGGAAATAATCCACGTGCCTAAGAGTGGGTGAAAGTTAAAGTCAGTGAAAGAACTATGAAAGGAGAATGTTCTCTAGATGTACCCGATGACAATGCTCATTTTCTTCTCATTGTGCTCTCAGGCAGCCAGGGAGAAAAGGAAAAGCATTTCCTATTGTGTGCATATCTCATTTTCTTCTCTGACTGACAAAATAAGAAGGTTGATCAATGGGAACCAGTTATCGATTGCTGTTGTAATTAATATCAACAGATTAAAAGGAAGTGTGGGGCTTTTCAAAGACAGATTGGCATTAGATTTTGGTGCTCTGAATTTTCTGAATCAATTAATACCAGGATGTACCCTTTGTAGATTATAGGTTTTTTTTTGCCTGTGTTTTTGTAAACATAATTAAACAATAATCGTTCTGGGCTAGACTCATCAGTGAGAAGAAAATGAGATAAAGTAATGTGTGTTGCATAATTAGTTAGCTAAATCCTGGTTTTTATGGTTCAGGTATGACATTTATTTAGGCGGAAGCCAAGTTTAATCAGCAAATAATTTTACAAGACAATTGCATTTATGGTAAAGCAAAAATGCTCCAGCATAGACTTCAGTTGTCATGCAGAAAGAAATGCTCAAGAAAAGAAAATTGTTTTTTTTTCCACTTTGAAAAGATCCCAAATGTAAAAATATTTTTCTTCTTTTAATGGTGTAGTAAAATGCACCTTGAATTGGAAATAAAATGAATTGGGGGGGAAAAAGACAGATTTGAAGATTTATAGAAGTTAAATGTGTAACCAAATATATTTCTGCTAGAAGTAAAAGCTATTATGTTCACCTAATTGACTTAAACTGTTTCAGTTTAAGTAAAGACACTCTACTTAAGTTAAGGTGACCAGATTTTAATATTTGTAAAGCGGGACACCATTGACGGGGGGGGTGTTAGGGGAGCAAGATGGGAGGGGTCCGTCTCTCTTATCCTGCAGCTTTTTGCACCCCCCCCAAACATCCTCCCTTCATCGCAGCCAGGGGTGGGTTCCTACCGGTGCGGTCTTGCCTGTTCGTTGCCGCAGACTGAAAAAGTGGCATTCGCGGCACGGGGCTTCCCCCGCCCGCTTTCCCTAGCTGCCGGGACACCGCCATTTGCGTTCTTTTGCCCTCTGCACATGTGCACCGCCATTTGCGTTCTTTTGCCCTCTGCGCATGCGCAAAGCGTTCTGCTTGCACAGAGGGCAAAAGAACGCAAATGGCGGCGTCCCGGCGGCCGGGGAAAGAGGGTGGGTGAAGCCCCATGCCGCGAACGCCACCAGCTTCTTCGGCTCTGCAGCGACGAACAGGCAAGACTGCCGCTGCCCCTCTCACTGCCCTCTCTCCCCGCCTGGCAGGAGGAGGCAGGCGAGGCAAGAGGCAGAGGGGTGTGCAGGACAAATTCAAATTCAAAAAGCAGGACTTTTTTGAAACGCCGCAGGACGCGGGCTAAATTATTAAAAAGCGGGACTGTCCCGCCAAAAGCGGGACATCTGGTCACCTTAACTTAAGTTGAGTCTCTTTCAGTAGCATGAACACCCCACAAAGTTCTTACTGTGATTGTTATCATACACAATTATCCAGTTATCCAGGACTAATTTGACTAATTGTTTAATTAGCCTGGATCAAGCAGGGACAAAAGGTGATAATTTTGGATTCTCACCATTAGCTCAGTGGCCTACAGTCATGTGAAAAAGAAAGTACACACTCTTTGTGTTCTGTGGTTTTACCTATCAGGACATAGTAAAAATCATTTGGTCCTTAGCAATTCTTAAAAGTAGGTAAATGCAACTTCAGATGAACAACAACACATGACATCTTGCATCATGCCATCATTTATTTTAACCCCCCCCCAAAAAAAAGCCAAAATAGGGAAGCCTGTTTTGACTCTGTTAGTTTTCTCTGTACATTTGAACTTCTTGTTTAGAAGAAAACAACAATATGATACCAAGAACAAAATCCAGATAGTATGTAAAATCATATGAAAAAGTAAAGTCTGTAGAGATTCTCAGTCATCCAGGTCATGGTTGTCCCAAAGGTGCTTTTTCAGGAGGCAACTAGACTTCCTTGTTTGTTTGTTTGTTTTTCTTTTGAAGACGTTTCGCTTCTCATCCAAGAAGCTTCTTCAGCTCTGACAGGATAGTGGGGAATGGAAGGATTTATATTCCTTGCAGACATCTGGTCATTTGCATCCTTTTAGAGGGTCGTTGAAGCACTTGGAGGTTTATCTGTGTCCTCAGGGTCACCTGAGTGGCGCTCCTGGTTCCTCATTCAATGGTGTGGGAGTAGGAATGGATTTCCAGAGGAAAAATTGCAGACCACAGGAACCATTAGCATTACTCAGGTGACTCTGAGGACACAGATAAACCTCCAAGTGCTTCAACGACCCCCTAAAAGGATGCAAATGACCAGCTGTCTGCAAGGAGTATGAATCCTTCCATTCCCCACTATCTTATCAGAGCTGAAGAAGCTTCTTGGATGAGAAGCGAAATGTCTTCAAAAGAAAAAAGAAGAAAGCCCAGTTGCCTCCTGAAAAAGCACCTTTGGGATATGAAAAAGTATGTACACCCTCTTACTTTGGAATTTAAGAAAGAAAGAAAGAAAGAAAGAAAAATAGGAATAAAACTTTGCTGGATTTGAAATGTGAGACAACCCTTGGCATCTTTGGGGTAGACTAAGCTGATCTGAAAGCTGTGGGAAAGAATAATAAGGATACTTACCCCGAAAATGATAGGGTACATTTTCCAGCAGAATTCTGGAACCTGTTGTTGCATCTTGCAGAAGTCAAGGCTGATAGAAGCAGGACTGTAACATCACCATTTGAGATCTGCCCCTTTTCTCTATGCATATGAGATGTCACATCTGAAAGGGATCGAGCTTGAGGTGCGATGCTGTCACACTCTTTCACCATTCTTACTCCCTGTGGATGTCAGTGCCAGCCACCATCCTGCTAAAACAAGGCTTCCTTTCTTTTGCAGAAGAATTCTGCCCAAAGCAGCAAATTCTGCAGACACTGTTGGTGACCTGGGCAATGCAATTTAAAGTTCTTATGTCAATAGGTGTTGGTCCTAGAGAAGAAGGAGAAGGAGAAGGAGAAGGAGAAGGAGAAGGAGAAGGAGAAGGAGAAGGAGAAGGAGAAGAAGAAGACTGTTTTCGTGTTAGTTAGGGTCTTAGAAAAATCACCACTGGAGCATGAAACACAAACAAGACAACTTTTACATTGGATTTGGGCAGAATAGGAATATGACCTAGATAGCAACTTGGTAAGGGAAAAGTAGAGATTTTTTAAAAAAGGAAAGCAATGGTAAAAGGAGGAATGTACAGGGGAGAACAGGGAAATATTAAGGAGCAGCTCTCCTAAGAAACTGTAGAGCCATTTAGTAATGTGTTGACTTAGCAAGCCAAATGCAACAGCTGAATTATGTTTGGTGCTTCTAAGTATTTCTCTTTCTTTTGTTTATTTGCTAGCCTTCAGTGCAAGCAAACAAAATAAAATAAAAATAAGGCCATTGTGGATCATATGCCTTGCCACGATGTAGGGCTGAAAAAAATAAATTCATATTAGAAGGTTATAAACTACCTCTGGCGGTTGAGCTGAATTCCTGCTGACTTCAAAGAAACATCTGAACAACATTCCTAGCAATACTGTGGAAGTGGTTTGCCATTGTTTTCTTCAAGAGAGAGTTTGCTTCGCTATAGCCATTGTGGTTGAGGAAGATGATGGTTAACATAACCAACAGTTCAGTTATTTTGTGATAATCTCTTATCCAGGTTCTAATGAGGTCCAATCTTGCTTAGCTTTTTAAGACCAGCCAAGATAGTGTAGGTAACGATAGCTTGGTTGAAAAATAAAACAGAGTTGCATATTTTTAAAAATTATTATTTAGTTTCTTCTGGGCTGTTTGTAAAGCAATATCATATTGACCTTAATATCTGATGACTTTAATGGAGCGGCGTGATGGCCTGGAGGTGAAGACACTCACCTCCCACTCAGAAGGTTGAGAGTTCAGTCCTAGACGGATGTTTCTCTATTAAGGCCCAAAGAGAAAATATCCTCTGCAAATCATATTTAATGATATCAGGACATTAGTCTTAGAATCCTATATCTGTTAATATAAACTAGATAGTAGATATTATTTCAATTATGTATGGCCTAACAATATCTGTTTCAATTCTGCACCACCACAACATTTTCCCCTTGAACTCTAGGAATTCCAATATATTTTTGCTCAGGGGTGTGTTCTCCCATGCTGCGTGGGCGCACCTTATGAGTGCGCATGCGCAGTGCCGAAAAATCCAACCCCCCCCCCCAAATAGCCAAAAACAAGATGCATGTGCAGTGCCGGAAACTCAGCTTCTGAGCATGCGCAGAAGAAAAAAACCCAGAAAAAAATTCAAAAAAAAAAAAAAAGAGAGAGAGATGGCAGCATCCACGGACCGGCACCGACAGAACCGGTTCCGTGATGTCACCATAACATCACCAGCAGTTTGCTACTGGTTCTATAGAACCGGTGCAAACCAGGAGAAACCCACCTCTGATTTTACTGGCTCTTAGTGGTGGGAAAGGATATCCTGTATCTATTCAGAATAATTTTATTCGTCATGTGTTGTCTTTTGCAACTTTGCAAAAAGTTTTCATACTTGATCACAGGTGTATTCAGAATGAACAAACAATGTGGACGTGAAAACTTAATTCCCCACTGGAATTGGTGATGGTAGTGGTGACAATGGTTATGGTAGAGATAGGACTGTTTTCCATGTAATGTGGGCAGGATTGTCTCTAAACGCATGTCCCTTCACATCAAGAACATTTGGTCTTTGACTTAGATCTTATTACCATTCAAGGTCGATGAATCTTAATTGCCAAATAAATTTCTTCATATAGATTGGGAGAGAGTGATTAAGTTGTAAAGAACTCATAACACATGTCCAGACTAAGTGGCTCAGTGGCTAAGACACTGAACTTGTCGATCAGAAAGTTTGGCAGTTCAGTGGTTCAAAATCAGGGGTGAAATCCTCCCCGGTTCGCTCTTATCTGTCGGTCGCCACAGAGCCTTTGGAGCTGGTGGCGTTCGTGGCACAGGGCTGCCCCCACCCGCTTCCCCCGCCCGCCTGGATGCCACAATTTGCGTTCTTTTGCCCTCTGCGCATGCAGAACGCTTTGAGCATGTGCAGAGGGCAAAATAACTCAAATGGTGGTGTCCAGGCAGACAGGGGAAGCGGGTGGGGGCAGCCCTGTGCCGCGAATGCCACCAGCTCCAAAGGCTCTGCGGAGACTGACAGGTAAGAGCAAACCGGGAGGATTTCACCCCTGATTCAAATCCCTAGTATAGGTCTCCTGCGTGAGCAGGGGGTTGGACTAGATGAACTCCAAGGTCCCTTCCAACTCTGTTACTGTTAAACCTGTCATCAATTCCATCTAGATCTGGGCTCCATTGAATGGATCCTGAATTCCATCTGTGGTACTTTTCCAAGGGGCAAGTGGGCAACTGGATGTCCACCTCAAATTTTGGAAAACATCTTCTCTTATTTTTGGTTGTGACCATACAGGCCGATAGCAACTGAAACCCCAAATATCTGGTCAACACCTGATGACCTACCTTTGTTTATGACTGTACACTGAAATTGGGCCAACACTGTTTCAAAATTGCTGCCCCTTTGAAAATTGTGTGGTGCATCTGAAATAGCAATGAGGCCAACATCATCAAGGAAAATAGATATAAAAAAGCCAAGAGGAGAGATTCCTTTCTGACGTTGGGGGATAAACGTGTTTTGTGACTGTTTGCTTGAACTATATAAACAGACATGATGCATTTTTAAAATTCTCCCTTTTCTAAAAAAAAAAAGATAGAAATATTATTTTGCGACTTAAATACATTTTTTTTTGCCTTGAGGAGCGTCAGTCAATTTTAGCTTGAAATGCACTCTTTGAATGAATATTTAATTTTGCTTCCCTTATATGTGCAGCTGAACCACGTCTGCAAGAGATGACAGTTTTAAATTTCAGTTTCAGGAAAGCGATCAACAGAGAATAATATTATAGCAAGGCAAAAGTTGAGAACTCAGTAATGACATTTTAATATTACCCAGCAGTGGTAAGAAGACCTGCAGGCCTGAGCTCTAAGTTGTTTTGTTGATTTAATAATCATAATAATCATAATCATAAAAGCCCCATATACAAAATGACAGAGCAGCACCTTCGATAGATATTGACAAGAATGAAATGCATTGTTCATAACCCCCTGTAGGACTCTCACAATATAATTATGGCAGGAAACGGGCTGACAGTTCCTGTCACCCAGCATGTCAAGCTTATCCATGTTGGGTGTTTCAACAGGCTGCTATGATGCAGTTCTTGAATTGCAATGCTGACTTTCTCCAAGTAAGCAGTATCCAAAACTAATAAACTAACAAACTTCAGAAATTGCAGAATGGATGATTTCCACCACTGGTGATTATTTTGGAAATGTATCTAGGTCAGGTAAGGAATCCTCTTGCTTTCCCGAGGTTGCTGAGCTCCACCACAACTGGCACACCATAATGCAGGCAGGATCGCCCCTGATAACATGGCCCTCTGCATCCAGATCATTTTGGTCATTGACTTAGATCAACTCTCTTTCAGAAACATCTGGCAGCTGGAGAGGTATCCTTTTGATCCTGTCTTTATTGGTGATTTGACAAATGTCCGTTTATTCTGGACAAATCCAGTCTCCATCATGCTTCTGTAAATTATCTACTAACTTTCAGTGTGTTCTAATTAGATGAGTTATTTTGATTCAAAGAGAAAATACCCTCTGCAAATCATATTTAATGATATCAGGACATTAGTCTTAGAATCCTGTATCTGTTGATATAAACTAGATGGTAGATATTTCAATTCTGTATGGTCTAACAATATCTGCTTCAATTCTGCACTTACCACAACACTCATCCCCTGAGCTGTAGGCCAATATATTTTACTGGCCTTTAATGGTGGGAAAGTATATCATGTACCTATTCAGAATAATTTTATTGATCATGTTTTAGTGTTGTCGTTTGCTACTTTGCAAAAAGTTTCACACTTAATCACAGGTGTATTCAGAATGAACAAAGAATGTTGACGTGAAAAGTTAATTCCCCACTGTAGTGAGAGAGGATATGGTAAAGATAGAACTGTTTTCCATATGTTGGAAGAAATGTCCATCTGGGTTCAGTTGGGGAGAAAGACACTGGAAACATGGAGCTGCTTGGAAACATGGTTTATTGATGAACAGGATCATATGGCTCCTGGGCAAAAAAGGGCAGAAATACTGGGAGTGCCTGGGTTTTATTCCCTCTGTTGGGTTTTGAATTTGAGCTTGTGTTCTGATTGGTTGTCAGACTCCCATGAGGCCATGGAAGGGCAACTCTGTAGGCTGTCCTGAGTCCCAGGCTTGGTTGAGCCTTGCTGGGTGATGATGTAATGAAAGGGCTTTGGGCAATTCCTACTATGGCTCTGTCTGAAGGAGGTAGATCTTTGTTATGTAGAACAGACTGGCCCAGGGCTTAATGGCCCATTGACAACAGTGGGGGGGGGGGCTGAGTTTCTGCCTCCCTTTTAGGGGAAATATTCTGCCCTTTTAATATTTCCTAAAAATATCTCATTTTCCTAGGAGACGGGTGGGTGCTAACTTCCTACACATATAATATGGGCAGTGTTGTCCCTGAAAACATGGCCGTCCACATCAAGATCATTTGGTCTCTAAATTGTCCACTAACCTTCAGTTTCTGTTCTAATTAGATGAGTTATTTTGACCTCCTGCTTCTGAATATATATAAGTGAATATTTATAAAGTGAATTCGGAAACATAAGCAAAGCCATGCTAAAACCAAAGCTTCTTTTGAATGTCTGAATTTGGCCCAAGATGCTTGATGAGGGAGGGGCACACTTCCTATTTTTATAGAGATTTGAGATTGCTCGGAGTCCCCTTTGAATGCCAAAAGTCATAAATCTGCACTTTGTGCCATTGTGTGGGTAGAGTCAGGGGATTGTCCACATATATCTACCTCTGTCCTTTTTAGCCTCCTGGAACAGCTATAACGAAATGTGGGTTGAACTTAGAGAGGAGGTCAGAAGTGCTGAGCTATCACAGAAAAAAAAATATCTAAGTCCTGGAAAAGTTGAAAGTGTGAGAAAGACACACTATTTAAAACGATCCACGTGGATTGTGTTAGGTGTACTGTAAGTTGAAGCAGAGGGGTTTTTGACAGGCATTCGGCGCATAAGGAATGTATTCTAGTCAGCAATAGCTATTAGTGAGGGTATGAAAGTAATTTCCTAACTACTTCAAAGTGCTTTCCAAAGCTTCGAGTGATTCCTGTTTCCTGACCTTGTCTACCTTGAAGGACTGACATCAGTCTTGAACGCCTGTCAAAGGAAAAACTTGATAAACTCTCATCTTTATGTAAAGGTTGCCATTTTGCACTTCCTGAAACTGTATGTGAAGCAGAACAGCTCGGTACTGTACACCCAACTTTGCACTTTTCAGAAATTTCCATTGCAGTTTGCAAATGTGGAATATACAAAAGAAATAAATATTGCCTGAACCTGTCTGAACCAGCTGACTACCTTTGGGCCTGACACAACTGCTAAGTTGTTCTTAGGAATGCTTTAAGAAATTAATCTTCAGGTGCTCAGTGGTCTGGCTTAATATATAGACTGGAACACATTTATTCTTTCTTAAAGTCTCTCTGAATTTTGGGGCGCAGTCCTCCCCTTAAAAGAAACAGATGGCTGTCCCACAAATGTTTTGATTTGTGTTTTACCAAAAACAACGTCGTCTTGGCTAATTTACTGTGTATTCAGAAATGCATACATCTAAGTAAGATATATTTAGAAGTTTATTTTCTTTTAATACTGTATAGAATTGGAGGGATTTCAAGCATCTGGATAATTTGAAAAAGAGTCTGTGTTTGGCTAACTGATTCATATGTGGTTCTTCCTGACACGCAAGATTATCTCTAATTTGTGTGCAGTGTGGTTGTCACCGTTGGACCATGCCTAAGTTCTGTGCATCTCCTAAAAAAGTCTTGTTCTTTAGGAAAGAAGGCAACATTGTCCTTGCCGCTGTTATTGAAAGGGGAGGGGGGGAAGGCTATCTGATTATCCTCCATCCAGCCTTTAGACCATCCTTTAATTAAAACATGCCCTTGCAATTCATAACTCAATATGTGAAACCTAACCTTTTATCCTTATGGAATGTCATCAGAGATTGTCTCGGAGATCTGCGTCTGATCGATGACAGTTGTCCAGAGCAAGGCTTTTATCCCTGTGACTGGCACCTGATGGTAATTTATAACATCACCTTGCCAACCCATCTGTCTTGACGGACATGCTGCTGCAGTCATTCCTATTCTCCAACTTTAGTTCTGCCTGCCTTCATTCGGCAGGCTGATGTGTTAGTGGCATATTCATGACATGAAAGCCAATGCTGCAATCTATATTCCTCTGAAGGAATGTTATCCTTTGTGTTTACATGGTGCACAATCTTGTTGTGACTTTGCCCTTCAATAGAGCAAATTTTCCTTTCCTTTCCTTTCCTGTCCTGTCCTATTTCATTTCATTTCATTTCCTCCTTTCTTTCCTTTCCTTTCCCGTTTCCCCCTTTTCCTTTCCTTTCCTTCTTTCCTTTCCTTCTCTTTCCTTTCCTTCTTTCCTTTCCTTTCCTTCTTTCCTTTCCTTTCCTTTCCATTCCTTTTCTTCTTTCCTTTCCTTTCCTTCTCTTATCTTCTCTTTCCTTTTCTTTCCTTTCCTTTCCTTCTTTCCTTTCCTTTCCTTCTTTCCTTTCCTTTCCTTTCTTCTCCTCTCCTCCCCTCTCTCTCCTCTCCCCCCTCCTCTCCCCCTTCCTTCCTTCCAAAATAGTTTCCTTCCCTCCCTCCCTCCCTCCCTCCCTCCCTCCCTCCCTTCCTTCCTTCCTTCCAAAATAGAAGGAAGGAAAGAATAATTCCTCATTCTTTTCCTCCCTCCTTCCCTCCCTGCCTCCCACTTTTGGGAGACTGAAACAAAAGTGCACAATTCTACCTCCGATGAACTGTAAATGAACCAACCTTTTTATACAAGTAACAAACTGAAGGTCTGCCTGAAAAAAATACTAGAAGCATCACTAGAAAATGCCACAGAAAACATTATCTCTTATCATAATGAAATATATTTCATGGTTGTTGAATGTATAGCTGTTTTAAAGTTCAGAAGAGTTTCTTTTTCTGTGACTAGTTCTAAAATATAGGTATCGCTAGCTAGTTATTAATGTGTGCATAGATAAAATTTCATTCGTAAGTCTTTGTATTACCTGCACTCCAAAGTTTATGCCATAAATATACTTTTTTCCTATATGAGAGTGTGTTAGCATGCAAATCTGAAGGTTATAGGAAATGTTTTTGTGTCACAATTATCCCACCTATTTTCCTCCCAGGAAACCAGCTACAATAATGCTAAATTTTGTCAATGTCGGTGTTGTTGTTATTGTTATTGTTGTTGTTGTTGTTATTGTTGTTGTTGTTATCTATTTTATTCATTAAACATGAAACTCAGTCAATGGAACATTTAAAAATGCATCACAAGTATCATTGAGTGGCACTGATGGTTGATATGGCTTGCTGCCTATGTCCTAGGTATCTTCTTAAAATATATGATGTTCTGAGTAGCAGTTTTTTGCAGTTCCGCTGGTGTTATTGTAGGAAGCTGCAATTTCTTGATGTATTTTGTAAAATTCTTGGACATGGTACCAAGTGCCCTGATGACAATGGGTATCACTGTTACATTATTATTATTATCTCTTTTATTCATTAAACATGAAACTGAGTCAACTGAACATTTAAAAAAGTGTCACAAATACCACTGACTGATGCTAATGGTTGGTACGGCTTGCTGCCAGTGTCCTAGGTATCAACCAAGTATCTTCTTAAAATATATGATGTTCCGAGTAGTGCAGTTTTTTGCAGTTCTGCTGGTGTTATTGCAGGAAGCTGCAATTTCTTGATGTGTTTTGTGAAATTCTTGAACATGGTATCAAGTGTATCACTGTTACATGTTTCATCCATAGCCGTGTAGTTTCGATGGCCAGGTCGCGATATTTCATATTTTTTCCCAGTTCTTTTTCTTCAATAAACTGTACTCTTCGGCCCTCGACAACTGTAATATCTGGTGTGTTATGTTGTTGTTGTTGTTGTTGTTGTTAAAGTTTATATGCCGCCAATCTTACTTTCGAGCCACTTTCCATAGGTTATGTAAGATGGTCTCTGGAATGTCCAACTTGACTTGTATGTGTCAACCTATGCTATATAAAATACACACAAGCATATGATTTTATATCAATAAATATAACTGATCAAATAACCTATTTTCTGGGTATGCTGGCTTGGAAGTGATTATAGATCAGAAAGCTTGGGAAATTATCACCAAGTTATTCTAAGCTAAGGTAGAGAAACCCCATTGAATTGTAGGTTGTCAAGTTTAAGACTGTGATCCTAAATAGTAATTGGAAAAAGGAAACAGAACAAAATATGTAGAACTGTTTGATTAGTAGCAGTTACTTAAGTGTAAATTCCTTTTAACGGAAGAGGATTTACCTCTGAGAAAACGTGTATGAGATTACATTGTTAATTGCTTTAATTGGTACATTAGTCAAGTAGGGCTTGATTAATCAGCATAGACAAATTTTAATTGGCACGGTTATTACTCATTTGTTCCCCCCCTTTTTTACTGTTGAATGTAAAAGACAATATTTAGTAGTCTTTCTTTTTAACAAGCTTTAAAGAGTCGTCTTGTCGTTGTATAATACGAACATGCGAAAAAGCTTTCTATTATTAAATTGTACATTAGCGGTATAATTCAGTTCTTTTGCATACAGTGAGCCTCATTGTAAGTGCTAGGGCCATTACTAAAAAAGAATAGATTTTAAAACTGGTAATTCCACTGTAACCCAAGACAGTCATATTAAATGTCACTAAACCATATAAAGGTAGTCCTTAACTGACAGCAGTTTCTTTAGTGACCGTTTGACATTACAGCAACACTTTAAAAAGTGAGTTATGACCATTTTCACACTTATAAAAACCGTTGCAGCATCCCTTATAATCACATAATCAAAATACAGTGACTGACTCATACTTATGATGGTTGCAGGGTCATGTGATCAGCTTTTGCAAACTTCTGCCAAGCACAGTCAATGGGGAAGCCAGATTCACTTAACAACCATGTCGTTAACATAACAACTGCAGTGATTCACATAAGAACAGCGGCCAGAAAGGTTGTAAAATGGGACAAAATTCACTTAATAAATGTTTTGCTTAGCCACAGAAACCTATTTTATAAGCTTACAATTTATAAGCTCAATTGTGCTTATAAATCAAAAAATACCTGTATCCTTTCCAATATTCACCTAATTAACATTGTATATGTTATCAGATTCAAGGAATTTGCCTGCTTTTTACTGGAAAAGATTTTTGATTGCTTCTTTGGACGAATGGCTAATTAAATTTTGGGAATTTAATGTCCAGAATAACTTCGTACATTAAAAAAAAAGTGCTATAGAATTTTATTTCAGTTGAAAACCATTCTTGGATTACAATATTGTATTTTATATGAATTTTAACTGCATCGTCTTTCTGAATAGAATGCTACCTTAATCTGTTCTGTAACTTTTCATATTGATCTAATGCTTACTGTTTTAATTTTGTTAGTGATCTGTTCGAGAAATGAAAACGAAATGAGAACATGTAAACGAGATTGACTCATTGGTGCAGGTATAAGTTAGTTTTAACCATGTTTTGTTTAAGCTTTCGGTTTCTTTAGATTTCTATTGTGCAAAACTTTTCTGTGCTCTGAGATCATTGCTTATCCCAAAAGAGAATTCTCTCTCTCTCTCTCTCTCTCTCTCTCTCTCTCTCTCTCTCTCTCTCTCTCTCTCTCTCTCTCTCTCTCTCACACACACACACACACACACACACACACACACACACACACACACTTACATATACATGGATGCATTTATGGATGTATTATCTTACACATCTGTACAACACTGAGATATTAGCCATATAACTAGATGCTTAAATTTAATTCTTCAATTGGTGATTAGACAAAAGTTAGTTGAACATTCATAACACATTAATTGATTTGTCAGATACATTTATTTACTGAAAGCATTTTAGCTCCCTTCCATTGCATATTAAAGATGGCTTTCAACATTCAGTAACAAAATAAATAAAACACTTCAAGACAGCTTTTAAAACTTGCAGCCTTAGAAAGAAACATATCTATCATAATATTTGATTCAAAATCCCAAAAAAGTAGCACCCCCCCTACATTTTCCTACTCCATTTTGAGAAATGTTTCTTAAGCAACAATTTCTCAGAAAGAGTGCTACCGTAAGAACCAGATGACTGCAAGGAATAGAAATCCTTCCATTCTCCACCGTTCAGTCAGAACTGAAGAAGCTTCTTGGATGAGAAGTGAAACGTCTTCAAGGAAAAACAAAGAAAGTCCAGTTGCCTTTTTTTGGAGGGGTGGGGGAGAAACCCATACCTTTGAGTTTCCTAAGAAACAATTGCTCTTTTTTTCCCCTCCTAAATTTTGATTCCAGTTTTTGTATCTATGACCAGGGGGTAGGACTCTATTCGATGAAAGTGGCAGTGTTTAAAGTTTCTTATATGATGAACTGTTGCTATCACAAGCCTATCTGTTGTGAAGCTATAATCACAGATCTTTTATCATGGATATTTCATTATTCCTGCGTCACAGCCTGCATAGTTCTAGCTGAGCGATAAGAATGATCAATGAAGCTAGGTCAGTAAAATTACCTTCCCCGTAAGCAAGCAGTTCATGTCAGACTGCATTTTTATGGCGTATAGAGTTATACATTCTGATGCCAGTCTATGTTTGTACGCACATAGACACAATATTTTCAGACTTAAGGTCCTCTATACAAAACGACCTTGCATTTTCTGTTTGCACTAAACACCCCAAAATTCGACATTATTATTGACCAGCGTTTTTTTTTTTCAAACTTGGCAATGTTAAAAGGCGCACACTTCAACTCCCAGAATTTCCCAGTTGAAGTTCACACATCTTGAATTTGAGGGAATTTTGAGGAACACTGATTTAGTCTACGGGATGGCAATCAACATCGTTAGAGTGAAGCAACTAGATGTTTCCCCGATATGCAGTCCTCAAAACAGGAGATCTATTAGAATTGCTAAAGAGAGATCCCTCATTGTCTCATCTTCATTTAACGACCCCATAATCCCTTGCGGGTGGAGTCTGGGCAACTGAATGGAGCTAGCAGAGTGTTTTAATGGCCGGATGCCCTTCCTGTTGCCAATGTGGAGTTTTGTTCAGCAGATATGTTCTCATTTTGCCCAGAGAGAGAAATATCTGTCTCTACCTAGGATCAAACTCAGTCTCCTGATTGTGAGGTGCGAGCTCCACCTCTAGGCCAGCACACCACTCCTATCATCCCTCATTGTCTCATTCCCATGAGAAAGTAAGCATACCAATAAAGGAGAATATTTGTAGCTCAAGGTTGGAACGAGGGGTCCTTGGTACTCTCTGAACTTGGTTGTTTTCTTGTAGGCATTTCATTACCCAAACTAGGTAACAGTATCGGTGCTACTGCTTATTAGAAAGTAAGCATTTATTTCTTGAATTTTGGCCTTCTTTTTCAAACAAAATAAGTTTAAATTAAAACAGCAGCTGTTCAATATGCCAGTTTTAGCCCAATTAACCACAGGTGAGACAGCATGTAAAATAAGTGATTCTGATAAGCTAACACTGAACATGCAATGAATACTATTGAACTTGTAAAGTATCCAGAGATACTTTACAAGAAGAGTCCTCCACTCCTCTACTTGCAACAGAATACCTTACGCAACCAGACTTGAAATCCTAGGCTTAGAAAGCTTAGAACTCCATCGCCTTCGGCACGACCTAAACATTGCTCATAAAATTATCTGCTACAACGTCCTTCCTGTCAATGACTACTTCAGCTTCAACCACAACAATACACGAGCACATAACAGATACAAACTCAAAGTGAACCGCTCCAAACTTGACTGTAGAACATATGACTTTAGCAACAGAGTGGTAAATGCCTGGAACTCACTACCTGACTCTGTGGTTTCGTCACCAAACCCCCAAAACTTTACCCTAAGATTGTCCACTGTTGACCTCACCTGATTCCTAAGAGGTCAGTAAGGGATGTGCATAAGGGCACCAGCGTGCCTACCGTCCCTGTCCTAATGTTCCCCCTTATCAGTACCCAACTTATGTATATAAACAATGTTATATCTATATATATTACCAACACATACTTGACAAAATAAATACATCAATAAATCAATAAATAAAATAAATAAAATAAACTCAGTGGGGTTTGCCTCTGTGTAGACATGGACAGAACTTCACAATCATTCTGTAAAATCTACCTCTCCTTTCATATCTCAGAGTCCGGAACTGCGACTCTCGGTCCAAAAACAGAATGTAATGCTTGCATTTAGCCTAGCATTAAGGTGGGGGGTGGGGGGAAATGAAAGGCTTATTCCTGGGCTGTAATACTATAGCATTCAGTTTGCACCTGGTGAACTCAAGCGTTGGAAGCTTTAGGAATATATTGATCAAGTAGCTTATGGTATGGCAAGGTTCAAGGTGGGGAGTCAAGGCTATTTAACATACGCATTTGCTTGTGTGCCTGTTGCTTGTTTTTCTGCACCTTGCTTGAATATGCAAACTAATGCTGCAGAAGAGTGGAGGGAGTTACACATGACACATCCAGAAGTTAAACAAATTGGAAAACAATTGATGAATCAGTTCTTAGGGGAAAAGTTCGTGCTTAAACCAATCTAAAACCATTTGAAATGCTCAGAGGAAGGAAATGAGTTCAGCTTTCAGTAAGAGTGAGACTTCCCTGGCTTGTATACCTTCCTGAGTATGTAAAAACAGGAATCATTACATCTATATATGATTTCAAACTCCCATTTTACAAACCTGTAATCCCTTAATTCAGGGTAGAGTCAGGGCAACTGGAGGAAGCTGAGCATTTACTGGCCGGATGCCCTTCCTGATGCCTACATGGAGTTCACAGCAGATATTTTCTCTTTGTGCCTTGATAGAGAAACATCTGTCACTGCCTAGGATTGAACTCTCAACCTTCCAAATGTCTTCATCACTAGGTCACCACACCACTCATTATTATATATATGTGTGTGTGTGTGTGTGTGTGTATGTGTAAGTACACACACACACACACACACACACACACACACACACACACACACTACCTGATACCCGTGCTTCGCTACGAAACTATGTGGTGGGGCTTGATAAATTGAGTCTTAAAGCTTGAAAATTAATAAGTAGTTAAAAAAGGGACTGTATTATTTCGTTAGAGCTGGTAGCTAGGTTTCTGTTACAGATGAAGACATTATTTGCATAACATAGACTTTCAATTCATCTGATGAATTGCTGAGCACCTCCCTGTGAACAACATTCCTGGTTTTGCTCTCTGGCTGGAGGTTGACTAGGCTGTCAGGTGAACTGACTTTGGAGCATGCCATGTAAAGCTGGCCATGGGAGAAACAGGCAGCTTCCCTTACTTGTGTTTTCCTAATCGCATCTGTAAATCTTTTCCTGCGTTTTTTGCCTCTTTTCCCTTTAACTGGTGTTACAGTAGAAGGAACAGATTTGTCTGAACTGAGTAGGAAAGTAAGTGGAAAAAATCTGTCTCTGCCTACCAGCATCCATTGGTATACATCTGGCTAGCATCCTGTTAGTGTGTGAGAGAGTTGAGGGGTGTTTGGATACTCAAACAGTATTTGCTGTGTGAGCAAGAAGGAGACAGGAAGGAGTCTGTATGTGGCTTAGCTCAATTGTTCTGTAGTAAAGCTGCTTGCTGCTGTGAAAGCAAAAGCGAAACTGAAACTCCTCTGCTTGTGTTTTGCATTTGGATCAGATTTCTTTTCAGGTGGGGAGGGGGGAGTAGAACTCCTTAGCATCAGAGCTTGTTAATAATAATATAAGAAATAATCATGCTCCGATGGTCATTTTGAAAAATCCTTTCTTAGTGAGCACCTAGAAGCCAATATGTGGCAAATTTCAAGTTTCAAGGCTTTACGGTTCTGGAGATTTCATGATTAATGTGTGAGTGGTTTTCACTTTTATATATAAAGAAATATATATAGATATAGATGATATAGATGATATATAAATCATATACACTGGTACCTCAGTACTTGTCATTAATTGGTTCCAGGAGGTACAACAAGTACCAAAAATGATGAGTACCAAACAATCCCCCCCCCATAAGGAATAATGTATTAGTCACAAGGCTCATGTCTACATAGTGATATTTGAAGAGAGCAGCTTGAAATTGTGCTGATGGAATTTCTATTACATTGTAGTCTGGAAAAAAAGGAAAAAAATGGTGATTCAGGATGTCTTGTGATTGTTCATAGCGCGAGTTAAGGTAATGAGATCCTGTCCATCTGGCTAATCTTCTTTTGGTTCATCTTAAATGTCCAGCCATGCTTCTTGCTGATATTCATTGAGAGACTGTTCATGTTTCGCTTGGGATGTTTTAAATTGTTCTAACATAGTGGATGTGTTCGGAGAAGAGGATGTTCCACGCAATTAGAGTAAAATTAGTATTATTTATGACTCCATTGCATTCTTCAGGAATTATCTTGTCTTAATTTCTTCTGGGACTGCTATTTTCAAACCCAAAAAGCTGCTGATTGTTAAAGGATGGGATTTCTAAGTGGGTTTTGGGAGATCGGAAGATAAACAATTAATTTTAGCCTCTTCGTATTCATTTGCTCGTTTGCATTCTTTTGCATACGTTTTCGTTACATACACAAATTTGTCTTTTCAAATATATGACCTACAACACTTTAAAAAAAACCAGTGGTGTTTCTTACAATTTTAGCAAGAAAGATCATCTTTGAAAAAGCACACACAATATTTGTAAGGGAAAGTTCCCTAAAATCTACATGTCGGCTTCTAAAGTTCTGCATTGAAGGACACACAGATGCATGTATTCCATCACAACACGCCCACAAACACACAGTCTGCCTGCCTGAGGCTTAACTGGTTGGCATCCTTGCATTGTCATTGGCTCGTGTTCATTTGTTTACAAGTTGGCACTTTGGAATCATTAAATGAAACAGTTACAAGGATTCTATCTTTTTTTAACCGTCTCCTACTGCTTTGGGCTCAACGCATGTTTCTGCATCTCGTTGCCCTAACCCTTCTGCATTGATTCTCCAAGGTCATGTCCATGTCTTCCTATGGTACAGTAACCAAACCACCCCTTCTCAAGCTATCCAGTCAATTCATTCGGCCAGGTTACCTGCGGGACCGCATCCTACCACATACCTCCCTAAGACCGGTTAGGTCCCACAGAGAGGGCCTCCTCCGGGTCCCGTCGGCCAAACAATGCCGACTGGCGGGGCCACGGGGGAGGGCCTTCTCTGTGGGAGCCCCGTCCCTCTGGAACCAACTTCCACCAGAGATCCGGACTATCCCCACCCTTCTGGCCTTCCGTAAAGCCTTAAAAACATGGCTCTTCCGGCAGATGGGGTGAATAGGATAATCAGATTCCCCCTGAATGTTGTGTTTATAATGTTTTTCTTTTTAACTATATTTTAATTATGATTATTGTTTTTAAATGTACGCTTCTTACTCATGTTGTACGCCGCCCTGAGTCCCACGGGATTGGGCGGCCTATAAGAGCGTCTAAATAAATAAATAAAATAAATTTAATTCTTATTTTTTTTAATTTAACACTTAATTCTTAATTCATTTAAATCTTAATTCATTTAATTATACATATTTAAGACATTGATTTATTGACTATTTTTTCTTATGCTGTTGCAATCAAAAATACTCAGTGGCTTACATAGGAAATGTCTCGATTTGCCCCAAACAGATGTTCAGGATATACATGGTATATAGATATACTATTGTCTATCTGTCTGTCTGTCTGTCTGTCTGTCTGTCTGTCTGTCTGTCTGTCTGTCTGTCTGTCTTTCTGTCTGTTTTTCTGTCTGTCTATTGTCAACTCACAAAGCATCCCTGGCCTGCTCTCGAATTATCGGAACCCTGACCTCTATCCATCCATCCATCCATCCATCCATCCATCCATCCATCCATCCATCCATCCATCCATCCATCTATCTATCTATCTATCTATCTATCTATCTATCTATCTATATCATCTATCTATCATTGTCTGTCTGTCTGTCTGTCTGTCTGTCTGTCTGTCTGTCTGTCTGTCTGTCTATCTATCTATCTATCTATCTATCTATCTATCTATCTATCTATCTATCTATCTATCTATCTATCTATCTATCTATCTATCTATCTATCTCTATCATCTACCTACCTACCAACCAACTAACCAACCAATCAACCAACTTGTCTGTCTAACTGTCTGACTGTCTGTCTGTCATCTATATCTTTCATAATCTCTACCTCATATCAATTCCTATTCTGCATGCAAAGAGACAATCAAGCACAGAAATTAGTGTTAGGCTTCCATTGTCAGCTTCCAACTTTGTAAAGCAGAGTTATGCGGCTGTTGTGCATCCTTCAAGCATAAAATCCAATTCACTCTTTGGGTAGTGAATGCCTCCTTTCGATTGGAACTTGGGATGAGCTACCTTCATCCAGCCAACCAACCGTAACCCTTTATGAAAGTCTCCTGGGACGGCAAAGATGGCTTTCCAGGAATATTATTTGTATTATCATTATTTGTCCTAAACAGTGTCCTAGCCAATTACTTCGGTGTGAATCAGTGTTTCCGTTTGCTGATTGCTGACCTTCATGATCAGCTATGGTAAACCTTGTGTATAATTAAGATCCATTGTGCAGCAAACACAAATGGAAAAGTCTTTATTTAGCTTAGCCAAAGGGTAGTGGATTCCATGCTTCTCAGAGGCAACATCCACTATTTGTACTCAATTGATTTAATCCTTTAGGTCAAATTGTGTCCCGGTTTATACTCTCTGCATTAACTGTGCAGACTTTAAAACTCTGCCAAATTTGGCCGAGCTCTGGTTGCCTAGGTAACCATCAAAGATGATGTAGAATCAAGATATGGTATGGCAATATGCACCCTTCTGTTATTTGCAACTAGGAAAGTGTGTCAGAAATGTGTGTATTTAAGTCCTGGTAGTTAAGCAGCCAGAATAATGTCTGGCAGAGAATTAGATCTTTATTTTTTTAAAATATAAATTAAAAAAAGGAACTGAAGAACATGTATTATTTCCACATAATGATAACTCTTTTTTGTGAACTGGCTACAGGAAATTGTGTTGGGTTCCCAGCAGTCCCTTCTACACCAGACATATAAATATAACAATACTTACCTTTTCAATAATTGTCCTTCCTTCTTTCTTTTCTTCCTTTTTCCCCCTTTAGGAGAGAACCTTATGTGGGTTTTATCACAGCACAATGTTCTTCTAGATTGAAAACAGGTTTATTATAGCCCTCATTAAAACAAATTAAATAATTAGATAAACCCTGGCAATTTAATTTGCTAATGTTTCTCAAAAGTGTTCTAGTGCAAGGAATATGGTTTCCTACTCTTTGGGAAGTGAGGATCTGGCAATAGGTCTCGGGCTGCTCTGACAGGAAGGTTCAGGAAGAGAAAAGTAAACAAATTATTTTCCCCTAAGTCTTATAATACTTGCAACAACAACAACAACAATTTACTGTATGTTAATTTTGAGGAAGAAAAGCAATTTGACCCTGAAATCAATAGACTGTTATCATGATGGACTTCCATAATTGGAACTGTTCAAGAAGAATCTTAGATAGCCATTGTCTATCAATTTGACTCAGCTGGAGAAGAGCCTAATGCTGGGAAAGATTGAGGGCAAAAGAAGAGAATGAGGTAGCTGGATGGAGTCACTAAAGCAGTCAGCATGAGATTAAATGGACTCCGGGGGATGGTAGAGGACAGGAAGGCCTGGAGGAACGTTGTCCATGGGGTCGCAATGAGTCGGACACGACTTCGTGACTAACAACAACAACATCAATTTGAGTTCCTACACGGAGCAAAAGATCAGACCCAATGGCCTCAATAGTTCCTCCCACTTCCCATTCCATAAGTGACTCCATTTTGTTCTCTGCAGGTGACAGAAAGCTGCAGGGTTGGTTTTCTCTTTGCTGGCCATGCCATGCCTTGTTTGAATGCACAGGAGATTCCATTTGCCCAGAGATTTAGATAAGTGTCTCATGAGTATTGCATATTGCCAATAAACCTGGTTGAACATCACGATGCACATTCTTGAGGATTTATTTAGCCATGTTTATGTTGCCACATTGGTGCTTTCCTCAGGAATTGGGGATTACCATTAAGCCGTGGGACACTGCCGTAATGTTTGTAGTCCGATACATTGATCAGGATATTCTTTGAACTTCGTTGTGCTGAAGAAGATGAGGCAAGGGAATGAGTAGATTTGGTTCTGGTGTGCTTAAACATTGTTTAATGTTGAGTCCAAATTGTAGCATTATAGTGAACATGGACACAATTTGATGGATAGTGGTAAAGAACTTAATAGAATCTCGTTCACTTACTTTAAAGTTGCAATATGTATAAATATCATTTTTGCATAATACTGTAGAAGATGACCAGGCTGATCCCGATGGAGGGGTTAAGAGCATCATCACTTTGGAATCCCTTCATGCTTACAAGAGATCTAAGTCCAATCCACCTTAAATTCCATTGAGTCTTATCTACAGCCAATTTGTCTTAGCCATTAGGAGTTCCAATCCTTGTTTAAAAGTAGCATGGAATAAACTTGTACCTTGGTTTCTCATTTCTTATGCATGACAAACACTTTAGATTTCATTTATTATTGTGTGTATGACTGATTGCTTTTTTAAAAAGAAAAAAAGAAAGAAAGATGCACAGGATAAAAAAGTACAACACAATATTAGCAATTGTAGCTAGAAGTTAGTTGCTAAGTGCAATTGTATGGTTTGATCCCATATTACTCTCCCCCACCTTTTCCTGAGTGCCATATGAAAATCTACCCCACTGTGTTCTGTCCTGCAATTACACAACATTTTCTTTTAAATGTAAATTGTCTCCTATTACATTATTTTCTGTAGCTTGCTTTCTTCTGATATCGCACATGTTTATTTATAAACAGATTACTACATATGTTAACAATTACAATAACATCATGAATAATAAAACCCCCAGATAAAATCTTTAGAAAAAAATGTCTCTAAATTAGAATGAGAAATGTTTGGATGAATATGGTAGCGAGACATAACAATAACTAAAGATACAATAAAGATGGTGAAAACCAAATTTTGGGTTTTCTTTGACTCCAGTGGTCACTGGAAAGATGGCTGGAAGGGAAGAATGAAATATTTCATCTGTATATTAAGCAACTCATGGTAAAAAATAAAATAGAAAAGAAAAGTAATTTTTGGCTTCAAGGGTCAGCGAACATCCTGTAAGAAGAAGTACAATAATTTCTCCCGCTCCAAATATTTCAGAATTGGAAGATCAGGGAGTAAAATGTTAATTTTCCACAGAGAAAGAAATATTTCCTCATCTTCCCCAAGCTACCTTCTTTTGTTCTAATAATTGTTCTTTTCTTATCAGTACAGAAATTGTTTATTATTACTTTTTTAAAAAATGGACTTCCCAGTCCAACCTACCATCCTGATCTATCCTGAAAATCACCCATCCCGGTAGCTGTCATGAGGGAATTTCAGAGAGGAAAATAAGAGAGGGGTGGGAATTAAGTCATCTTGTTTCTGCTACTATTTCTCTATGGGGAGTGATGCCCACCTCCCATCAATAACTGATACGACCAGTTAGGTCCCACAGAGTGGGTCTCCTCCAGGTCCAATCAGCCAAACAATGCCAGTTGGTGGGTCCACGGGGGAGAGCCTTCTCTGTGGGAGCCCCATCTCTCTGGAACCAACTTCCACCAGAGATCCGGACTATCCCCACTCTACTGGCCTTCCGCAAAGCCGTAAAAACATGGCTCTTCTGGCAGGCAGGGTGAAGAAGATCGGATTCCCCCATGAATGAATGGTTTCTTTTAAAATTATGTAATGTTTTAAAATCATCATGCATTATTTGTACTGTTCTTATCCCTGTTGTACGCCGCCCTGAGTCCTACGGAATTGGGCGGCCTATAAGAACTTTTAATTTAATTTAATTTCATTAATTCAATTTTGCCACAGGGCAAAATTTGTGCCTTGTGCCTGACACTGAATAACTAGTATAACTCTGTTTTGGGTGATAGCACAAATGCATCTCAAAACTCATCTAAAAGTTCAATGTTAATGAAGATTCCCATCCAGGTGCTTCAATGACATCAAATTAACAAATTAATTCAAATCATCACTGGAAATATATATATATATATATATATATATATATATATATATATATATATATATATATATATATATATATATATATATATATATATATATATATATATATATATATATATATATATATATATATATATATACACACACATACATGCATACATACATACATACATACATACATACATACATACATACACACACAGTATATTAGAGGAATCTTCTAAAATAGTCATTCTTATTTTTGAGTTGAGTTGAATTCCATGCGGGAAAAAACTTGTAAGAGTAAAAATTCCTTAGAGTCAATTCTGGCAAATACAAGGATATTCCATATATTTTTTTCTAGCTGCAATATGGAAGTGAATTTCCATTCAAGCTGACAGCTCTGGGATTCGCTTGTGGCAGGGGTGGGTTCTAACTTACCTCGCTGCTAGTTCGCTTCCTCCCGTGCCGCATGGCCGCGCCTCGTGGGTGCGTGGGTGCTTCCTGCGTGCGCGCAGGCACAGTGCCAAAAAATCCAATAAAATCCCCCCCCCCAAAAGCCGAAAACAAGTGCCGGAGGAAAAAAAACCCAGAAAAAATATTTTTTTAAAAAAAAGATGGCGGCATCCACCAACCGGCAATGACAGAACCGGTTCCATGACGTCATTGTGACATCACCAGCGGGTTGCTACCGGTTCAGGTGAACCGGTCTGAACCGGGAGGAACCCACCTCTGGCTTGTGGTCATCCATCTAATCAGACCCAACACTGATTTTCTTTTCACAGTTTAGATCACATCAGTCAAGGTCAGAAACACTGTATATCAACCTTTAATGCAAATACAGGAAAACTGCACTTGGGCAGTTATTGGCATGCACCCATACACACAAACAAGGAGATACTTAGAGGTCATCCAAAATCTGATCAATTCAGCAGCAGAAGGAATGATACATCCTCTTTGCTTGCAGTCAATACTTCAATGCTACTGCAAGGTCAGCTACAATGATATCTCCAGTCACTGCATAAGAATAATCCTGAAGAAGAATCTTTTCTTTAGATAAATATTTCTGATATAGAATTAGAGTCACTAATTATATCAAAGAGGAGGAATTGTGGCTCAGGATTGAAGTATAGTTCAGTTCAACTCTGAGTTACAGATATTCTCTTCTATCAGATATCTCTTCTATCTCTGAGTTTGGTGTGGTTCTTTGCAGACATTTTATTACCCAACTAAATGACATCATCAGTTATCAATGATGTAACCTACTTTGGGTAACGAAACGTCAGCAAGAAAACCACCAAGCTCAGAGAGTCCCCAAGAACTCCACCGTTTAACCCTGAAACGTTCTCTTCTATCTAGTTGTGTTGTGTTGTATAAGATGATCATCTACCAACCTAATGCAGATGTCAGCAACCTTTTTCACACAAGTAGTAAAAAAAGTAATTTCGGATATATAAAAATGCAAAGCATGAAAATTAATCAGCAAGCGTATGGCTTTTTTCCTTGGCCTGCAAGACATCAGTCCAGGAATAATGCTAAGTTCACATCCAGAGGGACATCAGAGCTTAGCATTTTGCTTCCTACATGCCTTTTAGATCTCTGAGTCTATGGAGATTCTCAGTCATCCAGGTCATGGTTGTCCCAAAGGTGCTTTTTTCAAGAGGCAACTGGACTTTTTGGTTTTTCTTTGAAGATGTTTTGCTTCTCATCCAAGAAGCTTTTTCAGATCTTCCTTTCCCCACCATATAATGCTCTACTTGGGGAGGTATATTTATTTATTTATTTGTTTGTTTGTTTGTTTGTTTGTTTGTTTATTTATTTATATATTTATCTCAAGTATGTGTTGGTAATATACATAGATATAACATTGTTTATATACATAAAATGAGTACTGATAAGAGGGCACATTAGGACAGGGACAGTAGGCACGCTGGTGTACTTATGCACGCCCCTTACTGACCTCTTAGGAATTGGGTGAGGTCAACAGTGGACAGTCTAAGGGTAAAGTTTTGGGGGTTTGGTGACGAAACCACAATGTCAGGTAGTGAGTTCCAGGCATTTACCACTCTGTTGCTAAAGTCGTATTTTCTACAGTCAAGTTTGGAGCGGTTCACTTTGAGTTTGTATCTGTTGTGTGCTCGTGTATTGTTGTGGTTGAAGCTGAAGTAGTCGTTGACAGGATGGACGTTGTAGCAGATAATTTTATGAGCTATGTTTAGGTCGTGCCGAAGGCGACGTAATTCTAAGCTTTCTAAGCCCAGGATTTCAAGTCTGGTTGCGTATATATATATATATATATATATATATATATATATATATATATATATATATATATATATATATATATATATATATATATATATATATATATATATATATATATATATATATATATATATATATATATATATATATATATTTGAGATGAAGAAATTAACAGCCAGGGATTTCTTTTCTTATATGTTTAGTTCTCTATTTAAATTATGCTCTGCTCCTCAAACCTCAGACACCTATTCGCCAAGGTGTTGGAAGCATGTGCAGCAAGGAGGTTGCAAGAGACCAGGAACTATGGGTTAAGTAGTCATGTTTACTGACTAGAGCTTGTGCAAGTCCTTCCGCTTCCGTTCATCCAGATGTGAACAGATATCTTGAACCTGCTAAGGTTTGGACAGATAGCAATAGCACCTAGCAATAGCTCTTAGACTTATATACTGCTCCATAGTGCTTTACAGCACACTCTGGGCAGTTTACAATGTCAACATATTGTCCCCAACAATCTGGGTCCTTATTTTATTGACTTCAGAAAGATGGAAGGCTGAGTCAACCTTGAGTGGGTCAGGATCAAACTCCAGTCTGTGGGCAGAGTTAGCCTGCAATACTGCACTCTGACCTCTGAGCCACCATTTCTCCTTGGTATACATTGATGCCTTTGAGTTGTCCCCTGGATGCCTCACATTATGGAGAATGCCAGTATATATGAAGTGCCCCTTTACACAAAATGAACCTGGAGTTAGATGAACATCAGGAATACTGTATCTTCATAATTTCTAGGGACCTATACAGTGATGAAATAACTTCTATGAAGGTAAGGAAACAATCTCTCCAGACAATTATTGAGTTCTTGGTTTTCTTATATTCTGTATGTCTTCCTTTTTGCATTTCACCCGTTCTCCTACCCACGTCTCAGCATTATTTCAGCCTTTTGAGTAAATATAATATTTTGGAGCTATTTTGTAGAGGGGAAAACCATTAGGTTCCCCCCTGCCTAAATGTCTATCATTGTGCCTCTCACTTGGACAGAAATGCTGATCACAAAACAGTGAAAACACTCTTATAAAATAGCAACGTGGCTTATTTCCTTCCATATTGGTTTCCTTGCAAATAATTATTGTTTGCATTTAATTTTGAAATTACCAAAGAACTGGTAACCGCTGTTCTTCTTTTTTTAAAAAAAAAATGCACATTTGAAAAAGACTGTTTAATAATTTGGCTTCCAGCTCTACAGTTTAAACTGTAATGTAGAATTAAATGGTACAACGTTCCCAGGATTTTTCTATCATGGTAATGTGCAGGGAATATGCAATGGGACTTTTTAATGCATTCACGAATAGATTTTCTCCTATGTTTTTGAAAGAAATGCACAAACTTTTTTTTCCTTTATTTATTTATTTTAAATCTTAATGCCAAATAATCCTGTTTGAATCACAGGTTTGAAAACTTGCTCTGCAAAATAAAGGGTTTTTTTTAATGCATTGCTAAATAATTCTCATCAACCGCATTGTCTACCCTGCATTTGGCTTAAATGAACAATGGCTATTATTCCAGAGCACAAATAACTCCCTAATCCACATCTACGCGATCACACTATGCACAGTTATCTAAGTTCTGCATCCTACCTTTCTAAGTGTGTTTCCCTCAATCCGTCTCTGTGTTCTGTGGCTTGTTGCGTGTTTGCGCTGTTATCTACAATAATAAGCACACGTCCTGTTTTGTGCCGAAAATGGAAAAGTCACAGTTCTTCTGACATTTATCTGACTATATTATCCTCCAAGGCAAAACATATGTGACATTTAAAAAGCTACCCATTGCATTGTCAAATTCATTTTTTCCCTCCATCGATGTGGGTGTTATAACTACCTGAGGTATAATCTCAAATCTATAGGGTCTCATTTTTAACAATATCAGTAGATATTGCAGAGTCTTAGGAGGTAATGAATACAATGTAGATTCTTCTTGTTTCTACGGCATTATTTGTGACAGTGAGGAAGATATTGTAATGGTCTGTGAGAATGACCTTGGAGATTGGAGGGAGAGCTAAACACTGAATACCTAGTGCAGTGATGGCGAACCTATGGCACAGGTGCCACAGGTGGCACGCGGAGCCATATCTGCCGGCACGCGAGCCGTTGCCCTAACTCAGCTCCAGTGCGCATGTGCGTGCCCGCCAGTTGATTTTTGGCTCGCGTGGAGGCTCTGGGAGGGCGATTTTGGCCTCCGGAGGGCCTCCAGGGTGGCAGGGGGGAGCGTTTTTTGCCCTCCCCAAGCTCCAAGAAAGCCTCTGGAGCCTGGGGAGGGTGAGAAATGGGCCCACCGGGCCACTGGAAGTCGGGAAATGGGGGAGTGGGGGGGTCACACACGCATGTGCAGGAGGGTGGAGCAAGTGAGGGGCTTTGAATTATGGGTGTGGGCACGCACGCGCATGCAATAGCGCGCACATGCCCTATTTCGGCACCCGAGTAAAAAAAGGTTCGCCATCACTGACCTAGTGTGTAAAAAGTAGCCCAGCCCAAAGAAGGATGAAAGGTGAAGAAATCTTTCAGAAGGGCTTCTCCCCTTCTGGAGAGTAAAAATAAAAGAAGGAAAACACACTTTCACTTTTGCAAGATTCTTTTAATGTAACCTTGACATTACAGTACATTATTCTTGATTGCACATCTTGTCTGAACTACATTGCAGGGTTAACAGACATAGAGCAGAATGAGACAACTCGTCACAGCCAACTAGCTATGGCCAACTTGCTATGGCCAATTTGCCATGGCCAACTTGCTATGGCCAACTCACTATGGCCAACTTGCCATGGCCAACTTGCTATGGCCAACTCACCATGGCCAACTCACTATGGCCAACTCATCATGGCCAACTCGCTATGGCTAACTCGCTATGGCCAGCTTTCCATGACCAACTCGTTATGGCCAATTTGTCATGGCCAACTCACCGCAGGACAACTCGCAACAGGACAATTCAACAAATTGTTGAAAATCAAATTAATTTCAATGGAACTGTGGCCAATAATAATGAAATAAAGTCAATCCAGAAATACAAGAGTTACAATAATTCTGATCAAAATGTGGCCACCAATAATAAAAGTAACTGAATGAAACAATTAATACAGTGTTGAATTGTCCTGCAGTGCCCCATGACTAATTGGCTGTGGCAAGTTGGCCACCGTGAGTTGTCCTAGATCCTACATACAGTATGGTACATTATGTTTCACATTGGTTTCTAATTTATGCATTTTTGTTCACTTTTAATGTTCAATATCTTAACATTTTAAATTTTCTATTTCTGTTTTGATGATGTTGTAAGCTACCCAAAGCCGCTCAACAGTGAGATGGGTAGCATATGAAATTTAATAAATGAACAAATAAAAATAGTCCTATTATATCCCCTGGATGTTGTTGTTCTCCCCTGCCAATCCCAGTTCTTGCCTCCGAGCAACGAGATCTCAGTCGGAGGTTTGGTTGATTTGCACTCCTGTAAATGCAGAGAGATGTTTCATCATATGTTCAGTGTTGTTGTTTTTTAAAAAGAGGCACCCTTAGGTTCACCCATCTGTATATATATATACAGATCAGTGAATCTAAGCCAAGCCCAGGCTCCGAGCCATCTGGGTCACCAAACAGTCCCCATTGGCTGACCTGTTACCACGTCTATACCAATTCATGAACCCTTATATACTGACAAGAATCTTGGAGAGGGTGGGCACATGTAAAAAAAATATATTATACAAGGGCAGTGTTTATCCCGCAACTCCTACTATTAAAAAAACATTGAGTTTCCATGAAAAAGGCTCATTTGAGGATAGGAGGTAATCACCAAGCAATGGTTTGAGTAAAACATCTTTCAGAACACCTGTTGTTAATAGATAGTGAGATTCAAGTATCGGTGTCTGATTAAAATTCTAGGTGGCAACTTGAAGCCATCACTTATTTTGCAGGCGTAATGAAATATTCCTTTCTCTAGCACCTTCCCTGTACTTTCTGCTGTGACAGCAGGCAGCTTTAGCAGAGAAGTCTGGAGGAGGTAGAATAGAGCCACAGAAACATTGCTAAATGTTGCCTACAGGTAAATTTTTAAGACAAATGGAGGAGCTTTCACTGGAATAAAACATGGGACCCATGCCAAGAAGGAAAGAAGCTGCATGAAATTTCAGAAACAAAGGTAGCACTTTGGGTTGGTCTTTGGGTTGGTCTTCAGTTCTGGGTGAAGGAAAATGTAAGAATTGAATATGTTTCCCTATGAAGCTTCCAGCATTCTGAAAAATGCTTTCTGTATTTCTCAGGGTTAATACTTTTTCCATTTGGCTCTGTTGTGTTCTGACTGACCTCTAACTGAACCCTAAACTTGTTTTGACTAGACAACCTCTGACTGAACTGTAAGTCGTTATGTTTATAGTTGAACTCTACCTAAACTGTTGTTGCCACCCTGGTCATGTGTTTGAATGCTCATATGGTATTGGTTGTTGTGTCTGACAGCTCCCTATAAAAGGGCTAGCTGTCAGACTGCAAGTTGCTGGTTACTTGAGTGAGCTGAGTAAAAGAGCTGTTATGAAGTCTGTCTCCTGTGATCCTTGCCCACAATCCAACAGGCTCCATAAGATTTTTCTTTTTTTTTTTGCACATTTATATATAAACATTTGAAGAGGTCATCTTTGTTACAAAGAAATGGCATGGCATAGCTGTGCATCTGTGGTAGCGATTTGCTAGATAGAATTGATTCCTCCTTCTTCTGGCTTGGACTTAGAATCCAGACACAGGATCTTTGTGAGTGGCCATCTGGTTTGGATGCTGATTTCTGCAGCCAATGTTGCATCCTATAGTCTTTGATGTATTGTCTATGGAGATTCTCAGTCATCCAGGTCAAGGATGTCCCAAAGGTGCTTTTTCAAGAGGCAGCAGGACTTTCTTTGTTTTTTTTTTCTTGAAGGCATCTCATTCTCCATTGGAGGTTGAAGCCAGCATTCAGTGAGGGTTGTCCACAGCCAATCACATCAAGGGCTGAGTCTGTCAATCAAAAACTGAGCCTCTGTCCTCCTCCTCCTTGGATATTGGCCCAGTTTAGACTCAGCCCTTCAAAAAGGCTAGACGTGGATTTACACCTCTCTGACTGCTTGCTTCAACTGTAAGTTTAAAAAAAAAAAAAGAAAAATGCATGAGGATTGACTTAGTTAAGAAAGGAAAAATAACAACAGTTAGGAAACTGTTTCCTTCTCCCGTCCCCAGGCATTAACAAATCGCCACTTGTGGCTGTTAAACACCTCGATTCCAGCTGCCCCCTCTCTTCCCCCTCTGCTCATTGTCTGGGGAACGGGCTTGCAAGCCCTGAGGGGAGCGTTGTTTGCCATCGGCCGGTGCTTGCACTCCGATGAGGCTGGAGGGACACTCCCTTACCAAAGCTCCTAAGGAGCACAGATACAGGGGAGAATTCAAGACTCACAGATTGTATTTCTGGTAAGGCCGATCTTGCGGCCGGCTTCTTTTAGCCTGGAGACTCGGCGGCGCGGCTTTTAAGCTCAGCGCCGGCCGATCTTTTCAAATTTGGCTGTTTTTTCCCGCCCTTTCGCCTCCTGAGCAGGTCGCCATCTTGGGAGCGCAGCGCCATCTAGCGGCGCGCGCAACTCACTATTTTTAGCTGATTCACGATGGCTGAGGCTGGGAAGGCTCCGGCGAAGCCGAAGAGGCCAGCAAGAACGCAGAAAGGGCCCGATTCTGGGGAGGAGATTACTCCTGCCCCGATAGAAGCCAAGCAGCCTAAATCGACCCAAGGGTGTAAGGCTGCAGAAGGAGAGGAGGCGTGATCGGGCGCTACAGCGCATAGTGGACAGGGCGGATCAGCAAGAGGAGGCCATGGCACCTCCAAAACACCAGGTAGTGATCCAGGCCCAGGTCCACAATCTGGATGCCCCAGCTCCTACGCTCTTAGACCCCAATGTCTGGGGGGAAGGAGGCCTGGTCTCCTCTGCCCAGGGAAATCCCCAGGAGATTGCTACTGCATTTGGACCAGATATCCCTGTGGCCTCTGCTCCCACCATAGACTGGACACAGGCGGCTAGGCCCCCTGCTAGTGTGGCCTCCAGCTCCCTGACTTCTCAGGCAGGCCCTTCACATCAGCCTGATCAGCCAAGCTGGCAGATGGTCATGGCAGCAACAGTGCAACAGTGCCTAGCTGGATTCCAGCAAATACAGGCCTCTGCCCAGGCCATTCCATCTAGGCCTTCTAGTCATGCACATTCTCAGTCCCTCAGGGGAGCAGCCATTGCTGAAGACTCATCTGATGATTCCAGTGAGGATATCAGACCTGCCACCCTGGAAGAGGGTGAGTGTGATCCCACAGCACTATCAGAGGATGAAGGCCTCGCTCCAGAACAACCCACTTCAGTGGGCTTATTCCCACTTGCCTTATTCAAGTCGTTACTACATAAGGCCAGGAATGTAGCAGGCCTGGCCTCTGCTCCAGTAACAACAGATGCTGCGACTTCTTCATCCAAAGTTCCGGTTTTTGAAGAACAGGTGACAGAGCTGGATGTTATTCCAGCGCCCAAGATATTCCTGGACAACGTGCAGCGACAGTTCGTGGCTCCAACCTCAGGACCAATGCCTTCCGCGCAGGACAAGAGATTCTTTAATACGGCGGCTGAACTGACGGGTCTACTCTCCCCTCCATCGGTGGATGTTCCGGTAGCTGCGCTCCACTCTCCAAATCCCATACCGGAGGAAGCTGAGGAGCTCCTGAAACCGGATGATCGTCGACTAGAACAACTCCTGCTAAAGTCCCACCATGCCTCGGCCTGGGCGGTTCGCGCTTCCTGCTCTGCATCCTTCTTTGCCAGATCGTCTCTCTTGTGGCTGCGCCAGCTCCAGGAGTGGATCCCCTCATCAGAACTTCGCATTCATCAAGACCTCAATAAAGTCATAGCTGCAACTCAATTTACTGCTGATGCTACACTCAGGGCAGCACGCTTTTCTTCAAAATCCATTGCGGCTGCCACCGCAGGTCGCAGGGTGAACTGGCTCAAGAACTGGACTGCCGATGCTCGCCAAAAATGGCGCCTGGCATCTAAGCCGATTGCGGGTCAATCCCTTTTTGGGGAGGTTTTAGACCCGTTACTGGTGGAGTCTAAGGATCGTAGGAAGGTCCTTCCAACTTATAACAAAAAAGGTTATTTCCGTCATAACCCATATCCTAGACGGCCCTTTCGATCGGCTGACCAGGGTTCCAATCTGCCCCGAACCCCAGGTCAGTATGGCCAAAGGTCCTTTTACCAGGATAGAGCGGCCAGGGGCAGGTCTTACAAACGTACCTATAGGGGATGGGGTAACAAGTTTTCCAGACGAGGCAAATAATTTATCTCAGGATTTCCCAATTGGAGGTAGACTAGCCAGGTTTGCGGATACCTGGGAATTGACCACTCAGGACGTCTGGGTTAGACAAACTATCCGTTTTGGGTTATCATTGGAATTTTGGTCACGGCCCACTCCAAGTTTTATACCCTGTCATGTTTCTAGAGTTCCAGAAAAGCGCCGGTTAATGGAACAGGCCATCCACCATCTCCTGGAGATTAGGGCCATTGAACCGGTCCCTAGGGAACAAAGGGGAGCAGGAGTATACTCAATACTTTTTCTGGTCCCTAAACCCTCCGGGGATTGGCGACCTATACTGGATCTCAAAAGGTTAAACCAGTTTGTTAAATATCGCAAATTCAAAATGCAATCCCTACGTTCCATCCTCAGGGGTATCCATAGGGGTGACTATCTGGTCTCCTTGGACCTATCCGAAGCATATCTCCACATCCCCATAGCACCTACAGACAGGAAGTTTCTCCGTTTCTGCCTTGCTGGAAGACACTTCCAGTATCGAGCACTCCCGTTTGGCCTCTCATCAGCCCCCCGAGTCTTTACAAAGATCTTGGCGGCATTGGAGGCTCACCTTCGTTCCTTAGGAGTTCGGGTCCAGTGCTACCTGGACGATATTCTGCTTCAGGCTTCTTCCAGGTCCTTGGCAGAGCGTCATGTGCAAGTAGTGCTGGACGAGCTCCAACGACATGGCTTCTCGGTAAACCACCGTAAGAGCTGTCTGGTTCCTAGTACCTCAATTCTCCATTTGGGCTCAATTATAGATTCCCAGCAGTGCAAGGTTTTCCTATCCCCCGAGCGACAGGGCAGCATTAGGGTCATCATAGGTAATATCAACCGCTGTCCATCAGTTTCTCTAGTCCTGTTGGCCACACTACTGGGAAAAATGATATCGTGCATCGATATCGTGCCCTGGGCACGGTTGCACTCCCATAGATTGCAGTGGTTCTTACTTCCCCTTATTCCCCCGGGTCAGTCCCCCCCTGCAGTTTGGGTTCGTTTGCCCTCTCACGTTAGACAATCCCTAGTCTGGTGGACATCCTCAGCCGTGGAAGAAGGCTCTTCCTTCCTCCTACCAGATAGAATTACAGTAACCACAGATGCCAGCCTCTCAGGCTGGGGGGCACACATTCAGGGCCAACTGGCCCAGGGTACCTGGTCTAGGGAGGAATCCAAATGCCCCATTAACCTACTATAACTTCGCACTATCCGTTTAGCGTTAAAGAGCTTTAAGACTAGAATAGAAGGTTCTCATGTGTTGGTCCTCACCGACAATGTCACGGCCAAAGCACATGTTAATAGGCAAGGGGGAACACGTTCAGCGGCCCTGCTTGAGGAGGCCTTGTCCCTGGGTCTGTGGGCAGAGAAACACCTTATTTCCCTTTCAGCGGAATATATTTCAGGGGAAGCCAACAAGCAGGCTGATTGGCTCAGCCGTCGGGATTTAGATCAGACCGAATGGCAACTACATCCAGGGGTGTTTCAGGATATTGTTTATAGATTTGGTTTACCTTTAATTGATCTGTTTGCTACCCCACAGAATGCACAGCTCAGCCGGTTCTACTCTCGCTTCCCGACGGAAGGCGCAGAAGCAGTTGACGCCCTGCGCTCACCTTGGCCCCAGGGACTCCTGTATGCCTTCCCCCCCTCCCTCTGCTCTCCAGGGTCATCCAGAAAATATTAAAACATTCTGCGGAGGTGATTCTAATTGCCCCTCACTGGCCACGCAGGGTTTGGTTCGGGGACCTCCTTTTCCTCTCCCGCGGTCACCCGTGGAGACTGCCCCCCCTTCCGGATCTGCTCCAACAGGGGGAAGTGGTTTACCCGGACCCTCAGTGGTTACGCTTGACCGCATGGTGGTTGAGCGGGAGGTCTTAAAACGACAACATTATGATCTGGACACCATCGAAGTCATCTTGGCCTCCAGGCGTTCTTCCACTAACAGAGTGTATCAGAATACCTGGAAGGCTTTCTGTGAGTGGTGCAGACTGGAGGGTATCTCTCCTCTTTATGTGCCCATTCCTCTCCTACTGCGTTTCCTCAAGAAAGGACTAAATTTGGGGTTGGCCCCTAACACCCTTAGACGCCAACTGGCCGCACTTTCCACCATTCTCTCCTGCCCAAATTGCCCCTCTCTGGCACATGTGCCCACGGTGCATAGGTTCCTTAAAGGAGCCTCCAACATCTGCCCGCCAGTCATGCACCGTTTTCCCACCTGGGACCTACCCCTGGTCCTGGAGGCCCTAACCGGTCCCCCCTTTGAACCTTTAAGAGAGGCGCCCCTTAGCCTCCTGTCTTACAAGGTAGCTTTCCTTGTGGCTATAACATCAGCCAGACGTATCTCCGAGCTCTCAGCTCTCTCTATTCGGCAGGACCTTTGTCTTTTCCATCCAGACAGAGTGGTCCTCCGCCTAGACCCTTCCTTCCTTCCCAAAGTAAATTCCTTATTTCACCGTTCCCAGGAAATCATTCTCCCGTCCTTCTGTGCCCACCCACGTCATCCTAGAGAGCGTCAGTGGCATACTCTGGACGTGAGGCGTGCCTTGAAGGCTTATATCAACCGTACTTCGGCCTTTCGTAAATCAGAGGCCTTGTTTGTTGCCTTCCTTCCCCATTCCATGGGGCTCAAGGTTTCATCCCCTACCATAGGGAGGTGGATCAGAGCCACAATCACTAGAGCTTATACCTCAGCTGGAAAGCCGGTACCAGAGACTATCACGGCCCATTCCACCCGCAGCGCCGCTACGTCGGCTGCATGGAAGACTCGGGCTTCACTTGAGGAAGTGTGTAGGGCTGCTACTTGGGTTTCCCCTACTCAGTTCATACGCCACTATAAAATTGATTCTTATGCTTCTACAGAGGCAGCCTTCGGCAGGCGAGTGCTTCAACAGGTTGCTGTGCCTCTGTCCTATTAGACACTGGGGAGGAGTGGTTGCTTTAGTTGCCCTCCCTCGGGACTCGTAGCTTGGGTATGTCCCTCACTGAATGCTGGCTTCAACCTCCAATGGAGAATGGGCGTTTACTTACCGTTGATACGCCCGTTCTCGTTGGTTGAAGCCAGCATTCAGACCCTCCCTTATGTTCTTTGGTTCTTATTGAATACGTTCTACACTGTTTTTTGCTCTACTACTTGTTGTATTCATAAATCCAGTTTTTTTGTTACTTAATTCCGCAGTCTGAGGTGTGACTTACTCTCCTATTGGTGCAGTGTATTGTTTTTTGTTCGGTTAACACTGTTCCTTTCCACGTCAAGTCTGTCTTTCAGCTTCGTCTAAACTGGGCCAATATCCAAGGAGGAGGAGGACAGAGGCTCAGTTTTTGATTGACAGACTCAGCCCTTGATGTGATTGGCTGTGGACAACCCTCACTGAATGCTGGCTTCAACCAACGAGAACGGGCGTATCAACGGTAAGTAAACGCCCATTTCTCATCCAGGAAGCTTCTTCTGTACTCCTTTATCTCTTCTTATTTCTTCCTGTAGTCTTTGGCGTTTGGAGGCCTTGCTTTTGATTCTACATCCATATCCCCAGCTTCCAACTCAGAAGCAATGGAATCTTTAATTATTCTTTCACTGCTACTACCAGGTTTTGACCTTCTCCATCTGACCTATCTTTTTCTGAGAATGATTATGAGCTTGACCCAGGCATTCTCCTATAAGACCAAGGTGTGCCAAACCTGGAGATTATTTTCTGAGGACAAAAATCTCTACAAAGTACATAAATTAGCTTAGTTTAGTGATGGTTTTCAGAAATGGTTAAAATGATATTTCTATTACTCTGCAAAGGTATCCTGAACACCTTCCGCTTTGAAGAGTAGCTTGCAATTTTAAAATAAATACTGCTTTCTAGTCTTTCTTTGCAGGTTTAATACCTTCTAGGTAAATTTAAAAGAACTTTATCTCACCTTTTTATCATAAACACAAAAATAAGAAACGTGGAGTCAGAAATACTGAGAAGTACATAAAGGTGATTCGTGTCTCCTGAACTATTTCCTCTTTTAGATTGTTTTTAGATGGTAGGATGGATGGATGGATGGATGGATGGCAAACAGAGAACTGAAGAAGCTTCTTGGATGAGAAGCGAAACGTCTTCAAAGAAAAAAAAACAAAGTCCAGTTGCCTCTTGAAAAAGCACTTTTGGGACACTGTGTTATTGTTTATTCACTCAGAGAATGAGGCAGTGTCTTCCCATAGAGCTTACAACCTATGTTACATAGGCCATCTGTCAAGAGAAGTTAAGAAAATTTGTTCAGAATGCGTAGCCATGGTGTCCATCTGAAATTGTACATATATGAGCCGTCACAAAGCAGATTGTCATAGAGGATGCAGCCAGCCATAAAGATGCAAAGAGAAAGAGCAAATAAAGCAATAGAGAGCCAGCACCCATCATTTTATTGTCTCTAGGTTCAAAGCAGCCAGCATACAGATGATGTTAGATTGCTTGTGTTTTTCTTTGCATTTCATTAATCAAAAGAAAAGGTAAAAGGATCTTTAAAATAAATAAATAAAGTAGGGCGAAGATCTTGGCAGGCTTCAAGGAACGAGCAGACACATTGTCATTCTGAGGAAGCGTATAAAATGTCCAGATATATTTCATGAGAAGAGTCCTCCACTCCTCTGTTCACAACAGAATACCTTATGCCACCAGACTTGAAATTTTGGGCTTAGACAATTTAGAACTATGCCGCCTTAGGTCTGACCTAAGTGTAACACATAAAATTATCTGCTACAATGTCCTACCCGTCAATGACTACTTCAGCTTCAACAGCAACAATACACGTGCACACAACAGATTCAAACTTAAGGTAAAGCGCTCCAAACTCGACTGCAGAAAATACGACTTCAGCAACAGAGTGGTCAATGCCTGGACTCTACCTGACTCTGTGGTTTCTTCCCCAAATCCCCAAAACTTTAACCTTAGACTGTCTACTGTTGATCTCACCCCATTCCTAAGGGGTCTGTAAGGGGCGTGCATAAGCGCACCACTGTGCCTACCGTCCCTGTCCTAATGTTCCCATGTACTCAAAATCGTCTCATGTATACATGTTTATACTTTTACTGTAATCTTATATATGCTTGACAAATAATGATAGAGAGAGAGAGAGAGAGAGAGAGAGAGAGAGAGAGAGAGAGAGAGAGAGAGAGAGAGAGAGAGAGAGAGAGAGAGAGAGAGAGAGAGAGAGAGAGAGATATTGGGAACAGAGGTTAGATGTTGCTTCAAGCAGAAGAACTTTAATGCCCTTGGAATGAATGTAAAATTTGAACAGAATCCACTTTGAGGATTACAGATGAGAATCTTGACATAGATTAAGAACAGGGTTATTTATAGAACAGGAGAAAGAGATGAGTAATAATGATCTAAGTTGATGCAGCCTTAATTTCTGATCGTTACTGGGTGCACAGTGCTTAATTATACATAGTCATGTTTTGCCTAATTTAAAGAATAGAGTTAGTTATGTGGTTTTTTTCCCAGCTAACATTCATGCCGGAATCGATCATTTCAAACCCCAGACCATTTTCTCGGGTTTTGCACTTTTTCTGAGAGCAATATATCACGCCCATCATGATTTAGTTGGGAGAGAAATACGTATCGCGAGTTCCGAATCAACACATTTTCTAAACATTCCTATTTTGTTGCCTTCAGAATTGTGTCACTGGACATTTTCAATCACCATGAATCAATTTCTACGGAGGAGGGAGGGAGTGTAGGTGTTAGAGGCTACAATATTTTATCTAAGTAATATTATTCAGACTTTCACACCTAAAGGCATCTTATTTATTTTAATGGGAACTTTGGTGTTTAAGAGAATAATGATAGATGTACCAATGTTGAGGCTGAAGGCCATATCTCGATCCACAAAGGCAAGGAATATACCTTTTCTTTTTAGATAGCAGCATCTAATATCCGATAATATTGCGCAGTACACAAGGAGATATTTTAAATTTTGTAGCCAGGTGAAAAACAGCTTTTTGGGGGTTATCTTCTTTAATATTACCTGCAAATAAATTTGTTTGTAGTATGAGGGATCAGAAAGAAGCTGTGTTCAGTTTCAATCTTCAGTCCTAACCTTGACTGCAAGCTGAACTCCTACAGGCATTTTTCAAGGGAGATAGAAAATACAAACATTAGAATTAATTTTTTTATGCCATATCAACAGATCAGAATATGGAACCTATTCTAGTCTATATAAGAACGGTTTTTTGCAGGATGTATTTGTCGAGTTTCTTACTGTCAATGTTATATTTGATATTTATCACTTTGGATCTGTTAGATTAGAAGAACACATTAGAGTTTGGTTATGGTTGGTTTGCAGTTGCGGTTTTATTCCTTCAGTTGGTTGTTTTCCTTTTTTAAATGTGTATTGGCTTTTTATTTGTAAGCCACCCAAATAAACAGGCAGTCTCAAAAATTTAAGAATAGATAATAAAACTGAAGAAATCCAAGAAGCCAACGGAGCATTTCTACAAATGGCTTTTGATGAAGCCGCCCAGAGTCCCCTGGGAGTTGGGCGGCATACAAATCTATTTAAATAAATAAAATAAATAAATATTCCACAATATTTTTGACTTATTCTTCAGTGCCTGATTATTCATATTAGAATTCACTGTTGTCTGTATTTGCTGCTGTTTTATATAAATGCTAAGCCAGAGTTTATATTGAATTTTTTTTTTTTGGACTTGGTAGCATCATTAATGCAGGTAAAAAAAAGAACAGTGAGTTGATCAAACAATGGTTTGTTTTATCTTTTTTTTTTCCTGAAGAAAGGGCTAAAGCATAAAAACAAATCAGAAACAAGCCATAATCCATGGTTTAGAAAATATGTCAAAATCAAGATTAATATGAGCCAATATCTGTACACCAACAAAAATCTATATTTTAAGTTGCACTTTAAGAAAATGTCAACTCTCAATTGGGCAGCATGTTAAAAAAAAAAGCAAGCCAGCAATAGTTTATTGTCTTTAAAAATAATGGTTTATGCTATATTAGCTATTCTTTACCCTAGGAAAAAAAATACAAGTATTTTATCCGAAAAGACATTTTCTATGTTTGATAATGTTTACAAAATGTTGTAGGAGCAGGAAGTCCTCAAGAACAGAAGATTTATACTATCAACTCTACTCTGGTCTTCCTTTAGCTCTTTTTAGCAGGAATATCTATTTAACGCCCACACTGGTGTTATAGTTAAGCTTTCCATTTTCTGGGTCTGATAGGCCTTCCCATTAAGCAGAAATAGGAAGCATTTACTCTGAACGCCACTCATCATGCTATGGAATGACAGCAGATAGTCTTCTGCCTTTTCTCTTCCCTAACTCCCAGCCTACCTCTGACTTACTGGGCTGATTTGCAATGAAAAGGAAGGGACTCCCAGAGTGGTGAAATCTACTTACCTTCCCTACCAGTTCAGAAACCGTGCGATTTCCACCGTCACACGCACTTTTTCACCTTCTGCGCATGCGCAGAGGGTTAAAAAAAGAAAATGGCGGCATCCGGGCGGGTGGGTGGAGCCTCACGCTGCCATCGCTATGGGTTCTCCGAACCACCGGCGGCCGTCACTACCGGTACGCCCGAACCGGGCCAAACCGGTAGCATTTCACCTCTGGATTCCCCTCTTTGATTTTTGGACTTTGCTGACTAAAACATTTTGCCCTGAATCCTGGTTCCTCTATGCCAGTGATGGCGGACCTTTTTTTCCTCGGGTGCCGAAAGTGCGGGCGCAGGTGCTATCACACACTCGCGAGTGCCCACACCCATAATTCAATGCCTGGGGAGGGCAAAAGCAGCCCTGGAAGCTCTCTGGAGGCTGGAAATGGCCCATTTCCCGACTTCTGCTGGGCCCAGTAGGCTTCCCTGGAGCTTGGGGAGGGTGAAAACGCCCTCTCCCACCCCCCCAGAGGCCCTCCGGAAGCCAAAAATGCCCTCCCAGAGCCTCCGCGTGAGCCGAAAATCAGCTGCCCAGTGTGCACATGCGTGTTGGAGCTAAGATAGAGCAACGGCTCGCGTGCCGGCAGATATGGCTCCACGTGCCACCTGTGGCACACGTGCCATAGGTTTGCCATCACTGCTCTATGCAGAAGAGACATAGACAACTCACATTAGAAATTCATATTTTCCTGTTAAACAGGTCACTCTTTCCTAAAAGATATGAATGCACAGGATATGTTTTTTTTTTTAAACAGAAGTGTGTTGTTATGGATTTACACATGGGAAGAATGTCCCATTAAACCCTAGTCTTTTTCAAGGGAGGACTAGGGACAAAATTCAATGAACTCACTAATTATTGGGTTCCAGAGGACCATGTTGTAGTTGGTCCTCTGCAAGATATCCATTTTCCACCCTTCTACATAATATTATTATATTTTTTTGGGGGGGATCTCACATATTGCTCCCTGACTAGCCAGATTATTTATCTTGTTTTTATTCATTTACTACCTTTATTTTATATATTTCCTGGGGTAACTATAGGGGTTTCATAAACCAATCATCATAAAAACATCATAGAAAATCACAAATTATAACCAACAGAATGACAGATTATACCCTCATAACCCAAAAGAAAATTTGAGAGTCCCTTGCTTCTTTCTTTCTTTCCTTCTTTCCTTCCTTCCTTCCATCCATCCATCCATCCATTCATCCATCCATCCATCCATCCTCTCTATTCCTTTCTTCCCTCTCTCCCTTTCTGTGATGTCTGCCATTGGATTATTATTTTATGTATAGTGCATGTATAGCTGAGATTAAAGGGGAATTTAGACATATCTTCAGGGGAAATTTTGTTTGTCATTCACAGTACCCACTAAAGCTTCTTCTATTGTGGAATGCTTTTCTGCTGTGGAATTCAAAGAATACTTCTGAGTATTCAGTCTATATACCTTTAAGAGCCTTCATCCCCATCCTTTTTGTTTGAATGTTGGGAAAACACATTTCTTTTTATATTATTTTAGTTTCCCGGTGCATCTTCTTCTGTACTATCCAAATTTGCTCTTTCTTTTATTGTACACATGTGATGTTAGTCTAAATCATTTTGATGAGATGCCACTGTATAGGCAACAGTACATAAATGTAATAAATAAATAAATACAATTCTTCAGTGATTTTATTTCCAGGGCATTGGAATAGGGATAAATAGAGGCTTCTGGATAGTTTTTTATGGTTAAGCAAGTGTTTAAACACGATTTTCTCTCTCTAACAAATGTTGAGTGCATCCGTATCTGAATAAATCTAGACAGAATTGGTCTCTGGTGATCAATAAATATGCTCCTGTAGCTTTAAAAGTAACAAAGAAAACGACAAGTACAAATGTCTTATATTAATAGTATTAATAGAATACAAATACAATACAATTCTTTCTCTGAGATCTCTTATAGTTTATCAAAATCCATGTTGGCATTATTTGTTGATAATATTGGATTTTCTATTTAGCTTTCCTAAAAAATAGGTTCCAATCCATTCAGAGAGGCTGCTAAAGCATTCAAATTAAACAAAGAAAAAAATGTGTCCTCTACATATATTGCTACTGCATCATCTTCTCTTCTTTACCGCTTCGGGTGTCGAGGGAGATTGTTATTGTGTGGTTGTGTTATATTATATTTTTTGGCAACTTTTCTTAGGCTTTAGGACTATTGTTAATAATTAGTTGACTGACTACCCCCATTTCCAACCTTCTTTTCTGAAGTCCTCTTGTATTATTCCAAATCACCATTTAGTCATAACTGAGACCAAATTTTTATTCCCTGTTCCATACATCTACCCACCTCTGAAAATAACAGCTGCAACTAAGGATTTTCCAGGATTCCAAAACTCCCAATTAGTTTTCTATTTCAAGTGTTCCCCAAAGGAACTTCTTCTTCTTCTTCTTCTTCTTCTTCTTCTTCTTCTTCTTCTTCTTCTTCTTCTTCTTCTTCTTCTTCTTCTTCTTCTTCTTCTTCTTCTTCTTCTTCTTCTTCTTCTTCTTCCTCCTCCTCCTCCTCTTCCTCATTAATCATCATCATCATCATCATCATCATCATCATCATCATCATCATCATCATCTCTTTTATTAATTAAACATGAAACTCAGTCAACTGAACATTTAAAAATGTATCATTTACTTCAGGTTTATGCTCAGATTTGGGGAGAGGATCACCTGTTCCCCTCTCCACTCCATTGCTCTGCATGGCCCTTCAGGAAACCCTCAGGAAACCGTCATTTTATTTAAACCCTCAGCTTAAAGCCAGTCACAATGTGATCTACAGTTTGACATGGGACCCTGGAGTCACACTGAGGAGAGGGTACTATGCTCCATTTATACAGGAATTCCATCAGACACCATGTGAGGTGTGAATCCTCCTCAGGATTGCCCATTGCTGAGTTGGTAGTTCAAAAAAGCCTGCCACCTTTTTTGTGAGGTTCATGTATATGGGTGTTCAGCAACCTATTTGGTATTCCATTGGGAATCAATGTTAGAATTGTTGGGCATGTCACGTAGTCAATATTGTCAGTTGTATGTATATGCAGGGTGATGCATCCCTATCCTAATATTATGGTACATTCCAATACAAGCAGGACACGTGATGTAATCTCCTGTGCATGTGTGCATTCCTGATTCTCCATTATTATTATTATTCTGCCTTGACTCTGACCGGAGCAGTCACGATTTATTAGCAAGATGTAACTATTCATGATTTATTGTTTTTGTACTGAAATAAATATTTCCTATTAGACTTTTAATCTCGGCTTTATTTCTAAATGTCTGAATTCCAAGAAAAGATCCACATCGCCTCTATGAGATTTATTCTCACCTTTAACAGGGCAGATGTGCCAGTGGGGGCTTCCTGGAGTTGAGTCTTCTGCCTGATAAATGAAGAAGGCCGGCATGCACCGGTAGGACTGAGTTGTGTTCATAATCTTTCTGTATTCTCTCCCTAGTACATCTTGCCTTCGTAAAGCTAGCAGTGCTACATGGCTCAGAACAGGAAGCCAGGAAGAAACAGATAAAAGGGTATTTTTGTTCAAGTATATTAACACATGCAACCAGTGACATGCTTCAAAACAGTGGTTCCCAACCTGTGGTACGTGTACCACTAGTGGTACGCGAGGGCCTTCCAGGTGGTACGCGAACACTTTCGGGGTCATGAACGATTTTTAGTTAGTTATTTTTTACTTCACAAAAATGTTTACTGCCTAACACAAGATAATCTGGCAACGATTTGCAACTGTTGCCACACGCCACCCACCTGGTCCCAGCGGCCCGAGAATCCAGTTGCTGGATGCGCGGGGCCAAAAAAGGAACGGTGACTGTTCTGAACTCTCAGCAGTCGCGCAGTAGAACCCTCGCGAGAAGGTGCGCGTCGTAGCGAGCTCTCGAGCTAAGATTAATCTCACTCTGTTATTGTTAGCACTATGTTCTCTTGACTCAAGTTACCCTTTGATATTCATTACTGCATCTCAGTGTGTATGTTACTATTTTTATTATTATTTTGTATACTTATTTTGTATACTTATGCCCTCGCATTGAGTTGTTGTTTTCGTAGTTGGTTTGCATGTTCTACTTGTACAATTATGGAAATAAAGTGATATCTGATCGAATTTAGTTTCTCTGGAACCAGGTGGTACGCGGCGACTGTACAGGACCTCCAAGTGGTACTCGATCACAAAAAGGTTGGGAACCACTGCTTTAAAATGATGTAAATTGAGTCTAGTTGTATCATATGAGACCTGGAAGATTAAAAGAGAAATCATATGCATTTGGTCTTTCCGTAGAAACATGACCAAAAGCTTGTCAATCTGTTTAAAATATTTATGTGGAAGCAACACATTTATTCTTCCCAGATGACGTCCCAGGATATCTGGTGTTGTCTCTCTTCATCTGATAGTATCAGGCATTTGAGAAATATATACCTTGACTGTCACACCGAAATAGGGTCTAAAATTAAGATGTCTGAGTGTGTCAACGAAGTATTGTGGTCTTGACTGTGAATTGCAGGAAGTAATAAAAGCATGGTTCCTATTACTTTCTCCAAGGGAACTTTAGAGATTTATATTTGTGTATTAATCACATTTGTAGACTGCCAAATCCCTAAGGATTAGTGATTATGGTGAAGGGCAGGGGCGGGTTCCTAATTTTTTTACTACCACTCTGTGGGTGTGGCTTATTTTGTGGGTGTGGCTTGCCAGCCATGTGACTGGGTGAGTGTGGCTTGCCGGCCATATGACCGGGTGGGCGTGGCTTCTCGGACTGCTGAAGGGAACTGAGATAGGTCCTGCCGCCCATTCCCCTTCCCCTCAGCAGCTCGAGAAGCCTCAAACGTGCGAAAATGCCTAGGATCATCATCGCACGTTCGTGGCTTCTCAGACTGCTGAAGGGAGGGGAATGGAGATAGCTCCTGCCGCCCGTTCTTTCAGCATCTCACACACTCCCTTAGCCATCCTCCCGTGCTTGGACTCACTGTGGGGTAGGAAGGCAGCGCATGCGCAGTGCCGGAAGTTCGGCTTCTGGGCATGCGCAGAAGAAAATTTTTTAAAAATGTAAAAAAAAATTTTTTTAAAAAAAATGGTGGTGCCCAGGCACTGGCAACCGACCGCACTGGTACTGTGATGTCACCAGCGGGCCGCTACCGGTGCTATAAAGTGGACCGCACCGGTAGGAACCCACCACTGGTGAAGGGCAGTCTAAAGTCCTGGAAAGTTGCCTGTTTCTGTGGCCTGTTTCAGAATAACATGTTTTCTTTTCTTTCACTAGCACAAAAATAGCTTTCTGGATTGTCCTGGACACTTCTTGGGATAATTCATCAGCCTTAGTCCCTTGACACTTCTGAGGATAATTTTTCTTCCCTAATAGCAATTTCATTTTGTTGAGAGAGAAAAAAAGGGCAGGGTATCAGTTTGGATGGCATCAAATTGCTGTGTAAAAAAAAACCCAGCAACAACAAAACAACCACATCAAAAAGAACAATAATGCCGAGCTGAAAATGTCTGGGATGAAACCTTAGGATGGATCGTTTCTAATGAAAAATACAAGGGCATCACCAGGGGAAAAGAAATCACATTTCCATCCCATGGGTTAGTCACAAATGTTATCCTACCGTCCTTTCTCAAGCCGTCGTTTGTCAGCCGATGGAGGTGGCGTGGTTGAATGTTCTTTTCAGTGCTCAGCATCCATGGGAAATGTTCTCTTTTGCTTGAGAAGCAAGGCACCAGCCTTTGCTATTCTCCTCCTGCACTCTGACTCTACTTTGGCCATTGCAATTCCCTTTCCTAATAGACAAACTGGTGATGGTGGCACTGTTAACCATCCTGCCTGACACCAATGTGTCACTGCTTTTAAAGAGGTCCCTTGGCTGTCTGGCTCTTCCTGCAAAGAACAGGAGATTAAACTTCTCTCTGACTTGCTTGTGCTAGAATTGCGTTCAGCGGCAAAAGCTCTTAGCCGTTCCTCGAAATTAGAAAATGTAGCTGCTTGGCAATGGCATCCAGCCATTAATTTTTTATAAATTATAGGACAGTTCACCTCTTCTGCCTCGTTCCATCTTCCTTTTTCACCTTTCATATTTAGGATTATGGTTCAATCTAGTTATATTAGACTTGCTGTGGGGGGGAAGTATGTGTGCGAAGTACCTCAAAACTATATGTGCACTACACTAATTTGCAGTCTCGGGATATATCTCACTGAACCTCTTCGAATACGAGGTGGGAAAATGAAAAAAAATACTGTGCGGTAGTTAGAAGTGCAGAAATACACATATTCTTAATAGTGCCCTTTTGCACTTCAGGCTAAAATATCATTTAGGTCAATTTACTTGAAACAGTCATTTGATTAAAAGCTTTACTTTGCACTTCATCATCACTTTCATTTTGATCTTAAAGGGTTTTTACTGAGGATGCAATTTGTAGAGCCCGGGTGTTTTTCTGAATAACCCTCCTAGTTAGAAAAGAGAACATAGACAAAATAAGAAATGTGGTTTTCCCCACTCCCGCTTCTGAGATCTGTAATTTAGTTTAATAAGGCTGAACAGCAGTGTAAGAAGATAGGGATTGTTCAGATTTTCAAGGAAATGGTAAATCTTGGCACTGATTCCCAGGTGTTGGTGATTACCTTTAAAGCCCTACATGGCTTAGGACCAGTTTACCTCCGAGACCGCCTTCTCCAACATACCTCCCTAAGACCGATTAGAGCCCACAGAGTTGGTCTGCTGGTGGTCCCATCAGCCAAACAATGTCAGCTGGCGGGCCCATGAATGAGGGCCTTCTCTGTGGCAGCACCGGCTCTCTGGAATACACTACCCCCCCCAAGATCTGCATTATTCCCACCCTGCCAGCCTTTAGAAAAGCACTTAAAAAACTGGCTTTGTCGACAGGCCCGTGGCCAATGATTTTAATATAACATCGAGCACTTTTGGCCCCATGAATGAATTAATTGTATGGGGTTTTTAAATTGTTGCTTGTTATCCTTATAATATTGTCCAGAATTTCCCTTTCTTTGTCACGGTTGACTGAATTCAGCAACAGAGACACATGCACACAGACAAAAAGAGATGTTCTGTTTTTATTGAAATGTTTTGGAACAAAATACAAGGTTTTCATGACATCTGGGCTGGACAGGTTATATCTTGATACAGCCTAATTGCTTTGAAAGAAGTAGCAGCATCCCTTCGTTTTCCACCATCAGACAGATGGCTCAAGTTGTGAAGCATTTTATTTCGAGAGCTGAAAGGCTTCACCCTTGGAGCACATGCTCAGAGGGGTTTCCTTGTTGATTACGCTTCCATTCTCCAAAACTCTCTATGTCTGACATCGCCTCTTAAAGCAGGTGAAGATCAAGGTAAGAGGCCTGCTGGTTGCTGTTCTCCGAGATAAAAAGGGAGAAGAGACATCACAGCTTTCTTCTAAGGGCTCACTCGGCTCCTTCCACCATTAATTACCATAGACTTGAGAAGTGTTTGTAGATTGTGTGAATTACTGTATTTTTTGGAGTATAAGACGCACCTTTTTCCTCCCTAAAAGTGGCTGAAAATTTGGGTGCTTCTTATACTTCGAATGTAGCTTTTTTTCCAGCCCTAACTAGGTGCTAACAGATCTTCCCAGCTCTTACCTTGCAGGCTTTTTCATTGTTACTCTCTCCAAAGAATGTTTTTCCAGCCCTAAGTCTTTGCAGAATTTTTTTTCATTGCTCTACTTGCTCTGAGTAAGTTTTTTTTCTAGCCCTAACCAGGTGCTTATGATTTTCCCAGCTCTTACCGGCTTGCAGGCTTTTTCATTGTTACTCTCTCCAAAGAATGTTTTTCCAGCCCTAAGTCTTTGCAGGTCTTTTTTTCATTGCTCTACTTGCTCCAAAGAAGGTTTTTTTCCAGCCCTAACCAGGTGCTAACGATCTTCCCAGCTCTTACTGGCTTGCAGGCTCTTTCATTGTTACTCTCTCAGAAGAAGGTTTTTTTAAGTCCTAACCAGGGGATAAAAGAATGTGCTGAAGCTGACCAGATTAAAGATGCTAGCCAGATGAATACCTGGTAGGCAGATTGTTTTCCTTTATTTTCCTCCCCAAAAACTAAGGTGCGTCTTATACTCCGGTGTGTCTTATACTCCGAAAAATACGGTAGCTCAATTGCAAATCTCTATGTGGAACCTTGAGTCGCAGTTTTTATAGGTGTCCAATAGATTCCCCATATAAAATATCCCTTCTTTTTCCCCCTCTCTTAATTGCATGCATGAAACAAACCAGAAACCAGAAACAATGTCTGTTTTCCTTTTCAGTAGGAATTCAGGAAAGATCCTTGCAACTGTGATGTGAGAAATGTGTTTCATCCCAGTTACCATCATTAGAGGAGATGCCATTCGTTTTATGTTTAATACTCTTCCCTGCATTGAAGCTTTTGATCACGTGTTTTAGAGAACAACAAGCATACGTCGCCTTCATTTCTTCTTACATCCACTTTTTCTTCACTCTTAATTTCATCATTTGATGGTTTTTTTTTTAAATTGCTGGTTGGCTACTTCATCAAGTCATTTTCAAAACAATGATCAGGAGCATGGGTGACACACGAGGTTAGAACAATTAACAGGCTTCCATTCGAGACCTGGTTGCCGCTGCAGGATGGGGTGAGCTCCCATCACATGTTTCAGCCCCTGCCGACCCAGCAGTTCAAAAGCAGGGACTGCGAATAGGTAAATAGGTAGCATTTCAGTGGACAACTTAATGAGGGCATGAAAGGAGTCCCATACTTGGCATCCCCCAAGTATCGGTGTGATCACCGTTCAATCATTACAACCCAGAAGTGCTTTGGTGCTCCCACCTCAAATGTAGTAGTAATAGTAGTATTGAAATGAGAATAAGATCTCATAGAGGCGATTTTGATCTTTTCTTGGAATTCAGACAGTTAGAAATAAAACCGAGATTAAAAGTCTAATAGAAAATATTTTATTTCAGTACAAAAACAATAAATCCTGAATAAACTACATTTTGTTGAGTAACACGACCGTTCAGGTCAAGAGCCAAGTCAGAAGGAGATTAATGGTGGTTTAGGAATGCACACATGCGCAAAGAACATCATATAATGTGTTCTGCTTATATTGGAATGTACCATAATGTTAGATAGGGGTGCATCACCCTGCATAGACATACAACTGACAATATTCACTAGGTGACAAGTAGTAGTACAATGATTTAAGAAATTCTTGTGAATGTGCACCACAAAGAAGTCAGTCTGGTGGATGTGGGACATCCTGAAATATTGAAAATGTAGCATCAGCTCAGTAGGTGTATTAGGCATTTCCAATGTGGTTCTTGAATATTCCAGCTCCTCTTCTCTGCAATCATATGGATTACCTGGAATACCCATTTTATCCAAGTTCAAAATCATGTCCTGACTTCCTGCGGCTAGAGATGATGCGCTGAATTTTCAGCTCAGTTAAGGAACACCAAGTATTCATTCTTGTGGTCTGCCTGAAAGAAATCCTGAAACAGGGACAGCTCCTAATGAAACAGAAACAAATTGTCTTCGGTAGAGAAACATGATCATTACCTTCCCCAAGACTTAAAGACCTGGCTGTGTCATTTGGCTTGGGGCTCCACTGGGGGACGGGTTTGACATTGGGGGTGGTTAATAGATTAATAACAGATCCCACCTCTCCCCTGCTTATCCTAATCTCTCCCTCCCCATATTTAAGTTAGGGTTGAGTATTTGTATTTTTTTTAATAGTGTTTTATTTGTATCATCTAAGGGTTTTGTATAGCTGTATTTTAATATAAACCACCCAGAGTTACCCTGTGGTAAGAAGAGCAGGCAAATAAATAAATAAATAAATAAATAAATAAATAAATAAATAAATAAATAAATAAATAAATAAATAAATAAATACACACACACACACACACACACACACACACACACACACAACCATCATCACCATTGCTATCAGTGAATTAAGTTTTTAACAGTCCAAATCCAAGTGCAATTTAGGAAATGTCTTTGTTATATTTCATACCAAGAAAAGCTATAAACTAGTTCATACGTTCTGGTGCTGTATAAAATCTGGCTGCAGCTTTCAATTCAATATTTATTTATTTATGAGCCATGGTGGCGCAGAGGTTAAAGTGCAGTACTGCAGTCTACTTCTGCTGACTGCAGGTTGCCTGCAATTTGGCAGTTCAAATCTCACCAGGTAAATGAGGACCCAGATTGTTGGGGGCAATATGCTGACTCTGTAACCGCTTAGAGAGGGCTGTAAAGTACTGCAAAGCGGTATATAAGTCTAAGTGCTATTGCTATTGCTATTGCTATTACAGGGGTCCCAAACTCCTGGGCTGCAGCCCACTATCGGGCCTTGGCCTATTTGCAACCAGGCCATGGGCTGGCACACAGTCAAGCATGGGCACAGCTTGACTCGTGTGAGTGGTTGGCCGGTGCGCACGTGCATGCAACTGGACTTTCTGGTTTTTCTTTGAAGGCGTTTTGCTTCTTATCCAAGAAGCTTCTTCAGCTCTGACTGGATGGTGGAGAATGGAAGGATTTGTACTCATTGCAGACAGCTGGTCGTTTGCATCCTTTTTAGAGAGTCATTGAGGCCATTTGGAAGTTTATCAGGACAAGATTCAGCAGTCCATCTGCATTTGAAAGACAAAGGCCACTCTTTTGAAGACAGAAAAGTCCACATTTTGGATAGAGAGGACCACTGGTTTGAAAGAGGGGTCAAAGAGGCCATCTCTGTCAAAATTGAACAGCCGTCGCTCAGCAGAGCGGTAGGGATATGACATCATATATCTCCAGTCTACAACACAGTCCTTTCAGCAGTTCCAAAGAGGCTCCACACCCATTTGCAACACTCAGGTGACTCTGAAGGCACAGACAAACCTCCAGGTGGCCTCAACATCTCTGCAAGGAGTATAATTCCTTCCATTCCCCACCATCCAGTCAGAGCTGTAGAAACTTCTTGGATGAGAAGCAAAACATCTTCAAAGAAAAATGACAAAGTGCAGTTGCCTCCTGAAAAAGCATCTTTGGGATTCCTGTTCGAGTGATTCACCTCAGCACGCCAGGTAGATCAAGAAAACCAGAGTTGGATGTATCAAGTTGTACTGCAACTATTGGATGCTAAAATATTGGCCTGGAAAGGGAGTGACTCAGAGGTGGGTTCCTGCCGGAGCTGCCCAGTACGCAGCTCCAGTAGGGGGCGGCAGATTACACAACCACTCCGGAGCCCTCTCTGCTGGTCCACCACGCGCGTCGCCATTTTTTCTCGGTGATTTCCGGTCGATTTTGCTTCTGCGCATGCGCGGAAACAAAGTCACGCCGAAATCTCATGAGGGGATGCACTCACGCATGAGATTTCGGCATGATTTTGCCTCTGCGCATGCGCGGAAGCAAAATTGCGCCAAAATCTCGCACACGTGTGCATCCCCCTCATGAGATTTCAGGGCGATTTTGCTTCCATGCATGCGCAGAAGCTAAATCGTGCAAGGGGGCACCCGCGCATAGCGAGCGAGCGCTCCCCCGAAGCATGGAGATGCGCGCGCATGGCTCCGGCAGCGAGGTAAGTGAGCAACCCGCCCCTGGAGTGACTGTTGAAAGATACGGAACCTGACACCCAATCACAATTTACAGTTCAATTTCCATTCAGTAATGTTCAGTTGCCTCTTGAAAAAGCACCTTTGGGATAACCGAGAACAAATCATTTCTCCGTGCAGATGAAATTGACATTATGCATTCATTTGTAATAGATCTACTTGATCTCGGGTTCTTTGTATCGGAATTTGGCGCTGGTAATTCCCACAAAGCTTCTCATATCCAGAAATTCATTAGCTTTAATTTAAAATTTAATTTATTTCATTTAGCTGACTCAGCAGAAGAGGAGGAACTTTTGTGAGACAGGGGTGTGCATGCAAGGAATTGACGTTGCAATGGGAAGGGTTTTGTTTTGCAGATGTTCCAGAGGTTACTTGAATCAACATGAATACCATTTGACAGGGTTTGGGGGCATATAAAAATACTTTGGCGGCATCAATTGCCATTGCTGAAAGTATCTCTCAGTTTCTTCCTTTTTCTCCTTCTTTCCTTTGACATTCAGAAGCTGGAGGATTGAATAGTAAACCAGATAGATTTAGTTTTGGGATGAGAGCCAGCACACTTCCTTTGAGATGGGCTGGTTATGCTGATTAAATCTGTTTCATTTTATGCACTACAGACAAAGTAGAGAACCATGCACTGTAACAATTGAATTCACTTTCTCTACCTTATAAGTTGGAAGGAAGGAAGGAAGGAAGGAGGGAGGGAGGGAGGGAGGGAGGGAGGGAAGGAAGGAAGGAGGGAGGGAAGGAAGGAAGGAATGAGGGAAGGAAGCAGGGAAGGAAGGATGAGAGAGGGAGGGAAGGAAGGAAGGAGGGAGGGAGGGGAGGGGAGGGGAAGGGAGGGAGGAGGGAGGGATGGATGGAGGGAGGAAAGGAAGTAAGGAAGGAAGGAAGGAGGGAGGGAGGGAAGGGAGGGAGGAAGGAAGGGAGGAAGGAAGGAAGGAAGGGCTACATTAATGTGGGTTTAGTACTGTAAATATTTAGAGAATTAGAGAATATTTAGAGAACAATTCTCTAAATATTATGTTATTATGTCATTATGTTAAATGTGAAATCCTTAATTTCTCAGTCTCCCCTATCTGCTAGAAAAATATTTTCTTTCATTTTTATGTCTATGGAAATAGTTCATTATTAATCATTAACTCACAAGAAAACTAATAAATAAACATCAGTTTTCAATTTTACTGCAATTTGCAGCAGGAATGTCAAATGAATCATCAAGGTTGGTTTTTTCTCCATTATGTTTGTCCACATTACCTATCATCCATCTATCTATCTATCTATCTATCTATCTATCTATCTATCTATCTATCTATCTATCTATCTATCTATCTATCTATCTATCTATCTATCTATCTATCTATCTATCTATCTATCTATCTATCTAATCATCCATCCGTCCAACAATCCAACCCTCCAACCATCCATCTATCTGTCTGTCTGTCTATCTAATCATCCATCCATCCATCCATCCATCCATCCATCCATCCAACTATCCATCCATCCATCCATCCATCCATCCATCCATCCATCCATCCATCCATCCATCCATCCATCCATCCATCCATCCATCCATCTATCTATCTATCTATCTATCTATCTATCTATCTATCCGTTCCTGCTCTCTGCAATATATCAGTAAGCTGGAATTGTCTATCCTGACATTCTGCACCTGCCAACGTAAATTGCTTTTAAAGCTTCTTAAAAGGGTATGAAATTGGTTTTGCTGAATAGCATTATAGTTTGGTGAGATCTTCCTTGAAATTGTTGTAAGTGTCTCTCTCACATGCTATGGATTAGAGAAGGACTTTGGTGGTTCGATTGAAGGGGCACAACTGAATTAATCTCTTCTTCCATCATGATTGATTGATTGATTGATTGATTGATATAGCTGCCAAACGTGCTGTGATCCAGTAAGAAAAATCACTCCACTTGCTTCCATAAGTGATAACTTATATGGCTCTAATAGACTTATAAAGCAATCTGCCTTGTAATCAATATAAGCTGCATAGGATGATATGATTCTCTTCTGAGATATAGTTATCTTTCAGAATTTTGTCAGTGTCTCACATAATAGCAATAGCAATAGCACTTAGAATTATACACCACTTCATAGTGCTTTTATAGCCCTCTCTAAGCGGTTTACAGAGTCAGCTTTTTGCCTCCAAACAATCTGGGACCTCATTTTACCCATCTTGGAAGGATGGAAGGCTGAGTCAACCTTGAGCTGGTGAGATTTGAACTGCCAAACTGCAGCTAGCAGTCAGCTGAAGTAGACTGCAATACTGCACTCTAACCACTGTGCCACCTCGGCTTTTAATATTATTTTGTGAAATACTGACCTGTTTTATATGCACTATCAGTGGTGTAGAAAAGCAAAATTTGTAGACAGGAGCAGAGAGATTGTGGGCCTAATCCTCCAATTTTAAGTGGGTTTGTGGATGGAAACAGCTTTGAAAGCAGCTGTATTGTTGCTGAGACTCAAGTTGTCAAAAAATCTTAGAAGAAATTAGGAAGTTGAATAAACATTATGCAAGATGCAGTAGCAGACAAATCCTCAAGGTGTATTATTCTTATAGAAGTTTACTGCGTGATTTGGGGCTACTTGTGATACCTCTAATGCATTGCACTCTCCTTATGGAAATGATATTAGAGAACCAAATACAGTAAAACATAAAAGAAAGATCATTGTTCAGGATTTAGATTATGAATTGTAATAAAATCAAGGATGCATGGATGGGTAAATGAATGGGCAAATACATTGTTCTTGGCCAAAATTTCAGTCCTAAGAGGCATCATCAACAAGCCATTAAGTCCTAAAATGATAGAGTAGAGTAGAATAGGGTAGGGTAGGGTAGGGTAGAGTAAGTAGAGTAGAGTAGAATAGAGTAGAATAGAATAGAATAGAATAGAGTAGAGTAGAGTAGAGTAGAGTAGAGTAGAATAGAAAGAACAGAACAGAACAGAACAGAACAGAACAGAATAGAATAGAATAGAATAGAATAGAATAGAATAGAATAGAATAGAATAGAATAGAATAGAATAGAATATCTTAGAAAATTTTATTGGCCAAGTGTGATTGGACACAGAATGAATTTGTCTTTGGTGAATATGTTCTCAGTGTACATGCAAACAACAAAGTAATAAAAATCATAATAACAAAGGAAAATAATCATAATGATACCAGAGGAGAAGGTAGTGGAACAGATGAGAAGGATAAAAGTAATAAAGCAATACTACGTGGGTAATATACTTAGACATAAGACTGAACTGTGAAAATTAATTGTTCAGCAGAGTGATGGCATGAGGACAAAAAAGTCTCTATGTCAGGTTGTTTTGGCATGCAGTGCTCTGTAGTAGCATCCTAAGGAAAGGAGTCGAAACAGTTTGTGTCCAAGGATGTACATAAAAGGACATGTGCAATGGAAGCCATAATGTAATCTCTTCCATAAATATTTCCCTGTATGCGTGAAATATAATTGCATAAGTTATGAGATTCACACACACACACACACAGTTTTGTGTGTGTAAAATTTTTTGCTGATAAATGAAAATAAAAGGACACTATTATAGATCTATTTCGAGCTATTTTGCTCTTGTCAGATAGCCATACCCTTAGTTTGAATATAGGATATATATATATATATATATATATATATATATATATATATATATATATATATATATATATATATATATATATATATATATATATATATATATATATATATATATATATATATATGCAAAATGAAAGTTGTGATGCTTTCTCCCATATTTGGGTACAACAGGATAATACGACAGAAAAAAACATATATAACCCTTTCCTGGTGAAGAGCTGATAGGGAATGGTGCCTGTGGCCTAATGGCTAAGCTGCTGCCTTATAAGGCAGGCAGCCCAGGTTCAAATCCCAGTAAGGGTATGGCTATCTGACGAGAGCTAAGTAGCTTGAAATAGATCTATAATAGTCTCACTTTATTTTCATTTATCAGCAAAAAATGCTACACACACACACACACACACACACACAGAGAGAGAGAGAGAGAGAGAGAGAGAGAGAGAGAGAGAGAGAGAGAGATATGAAGCCTTAAAGAGTGGTGCCAAAGTAAGATAAAGCATTAGGGTGTCTAGTATGGTGAGATACACTAAATAATAGAGGCACAAGCCTCTGTTATTTAGTAGTTAGGATGCTTGTGTTTGATTAGACAATGGGACTTTCCCTTATGCAACTCAGCCACTGTATAATACCTTAAAATAGCTGAATTGGATCAAGATAGGCACAGCTTACCCTCCATGCATTTTATATATTTGGTATTAGTAATACAACAATTAAGGCCAGTTCTTGAAGAAAAGAAAATTCAGCAGAGTCAGATGACTGCCGAACCATTACTGAAATGAGACACCATCGAGACATCTGAGGGTTTAGAAGAAATTAGGAAGTTGAACGAGCATTATGCAAGAAGCAGTAACAGACAAACCACTTGCATATTGTTGCCAAGAAAATGGCAGCACTTACCAGGAATCAAGGCAATCTATACATCCACCAGAAATGTTTCTCTAGATATTGATTGGTTCATTATAATTCACGTTGCACAGCAGTAGTTCTTTCTTGGCAGAGATGCTCCACCAGAGGGAACCTGAAGTCTCCTGAATAGAAGTGGCGATGAATCAAAGTCCAGAGTGTTCCACTCCAAAGTACAGTTGGGACTTTTTATGATTAATGTTGAGCAGAGGAGAAGTTTCCTGCACATCAAAAGCTATCTTTTGGGTAGAATCAATCTTTCTCTTCTCAGCTCTCTCTGCTTCCATGTGGAGGGGAATTTCTTGTGTGGAAAAAAACACAACCACCCCATCCAAGGTTGAAATGCTACCGCTTCGGGCCAGTTCACCCGAACCGGTAGCAAAAAATGCTACTGGTTCTCAGAACGAGTAGTAAAAAAAATACTGAAAAAAGTAAAAAAAAAAGTTCCGATGATTGGAGGTCACACAGCTGATCTTCGGAACTTTTTTTCCCCTGAAGCCTGCTAGGCCAAAAATGGGGTGTGTGTGGAAAGAAAGAAAGAAAGAGAGAGAGAGAGAGAGAGAGAGAGAGAGAGAGAGAGAGAGAGAGAGAGAGAGAGAGAGAGAGAGAGAGAGAGAGAGAAAGAAAGAAAGAAAGAAAGAAAGAAAGAAAGAAAGAAAGAAAGAAAGAAAGAAAGAAAGAAAGAAAGAAAGAAAGAAAGAAAGAAAGAAAGAGGGAGGGAGGGAGGGAGGGAGGGAGGGAGGGAGGGAGGGAGGGATGGAAAAAGGAGAGGAATGAATGACTACAAACCTGGCACTAGATGCAGCTTCAGAGGATAACCCAGCGCTGGAAGGGACCAGGAGGTCATCTAGTCCAACCCTGCTCCAGCAGGATATTGTTAAAGTGAGTTTCTGTCTTTGATCCCCCCCAGTCACATGACTACATAGACATGCCCACCCAGTCACATGACCTCCACCAAGCCACACCCACCAAGCCATGCACACAGAACCGGTAGGAAAAATGCTTAGATTTCACCACTGACCCCATCATAGGAATTCACCCACAGTCTGCAGTCAATGTAGCTTAGATACAGTTTTGCCACCTTATCTGTTGCTCATGAGAAGCAGGACATAATATAATCAAATAAAGGTGAAGACCAAAAGGTGTTCTCATGTGTCATTATAATTGCAATTATTTATCTTATCGTCCTAACAGTTCCCATGCTGATATTGAACCAAAATTGCCTTCCTGGTCCACGGTTGCTTTTAAGTAGGCTTTTAATCTAGTTTCTGCATTTTGTTCTTAGCCTGTTGCGTGTATCCTCCGCTTCCTATTTTATATGTTTCCAGAAATTAATACTGTAGTGATATCTAGTGACACTAATTAGCTTGCATTATTTTCAGTGATAAACTGTGGTGTTCAAAATCTGGTTTAGAGGCCACCAGGGAGAAGTTAACATTGTGCTTTCAAATCTTATTAAACTTTATCATCAGGCCTCCGTTCATCCTGGGGTGGAACTGAAGATTCTTAATGGGATCTTCATCCTTTGCCACCATGCCTTTCTACAGCCCTAGAATGGATAATGTGAGAATTGAAGGCAAATGAAAACTGTGGGCTCAACTCTTTCTGGGTCATTTGCCTTCCCAAAATGGGACAGCAAAATCCAGTGTAAAAACCCTGTAAATGGAAATAGGAGAAGAAGCCACAGCCATCCGAAAAGGCAGCTTTATTAGAGGTGAGAACTGCCCTGTCTTCTTCCATGTCTAATGTCCACGTTCATGAAGCGCGAGAGAGAAAAGATGAGGAAGAGATGGTGAGGCTTGCTGTTACACTATGAGTATTGCAAGGCCAAGGTAAGACCAGTGTCATGAAACTAGGAAGGAAAGAAGGAAGGAAGGAAGGAAGGAAGGAAGGAAGGAAGGAAGGAAGGAAGGAAGGAAGGAATGGAATGGAATGGAATGGAATGGAATGGAATGAGGAGACGGGGTGGGAGGGAGGGAGGATGCAAGATAAAAAGGAAGGAGGAAGGAGGAAAAGAAGGAAAGGAAGGATGGAAGGAAGGATAGTAAGGAGGAGACATAGGGAGGGAGGATGGAAGATAAAAAGGAAGGAGGGAGGGGGAAAAGAAGAAAAGGAAGGAATGGAGGGAGGGAGGGAGGGTGGAAGATAAAAAGGAAGGAGGGAGGGGGAAAAGAAGAAAAGGAAGGAATGGAGGGAGGGAGGGAGGAAGGAAGGATAGTAAGGAGAAAACATAGGGAGGGAGGATGGAAGATAAAAAGGAAGGAGGGGGAGGAAAAGAAGGGAAGGAAGGAAGGAAGGAAGGAAGGAAGGAAGGAAGGAAGGAACAAAGGAAGGAAGGAACTAAGGAAGGAAGGAGCCAAACTTCAAGCTTACTTGTCCACAATTTTTATTCTGCCTCAAGCCTTGTTCTTTATTATGTCTTGTTCTGCTCTGCTCCAGTCACTTGGAAATAATAAATATTTGCTACAAAACCATTTCATTTCATATTTAAGTCTTTATGACCCAATCACATTCTTTTATTATCCTGTGCATCCATAGAAGCAATGACCAAAGATCATTTACTTCAGGTTTATGCTCAGATTTGGGAAGAGGATCACCCGTTCCCCTCTCCACTCCATTGCTCTGCATGGCCCTTCAGGAAACCCACCAGAGAATAAAACTGAGAGAGTAAAGCCGGGAGAAATTTTGGAGTCTGCCTGAAATCACAAAATCAGATTAACCTCTCTGCCTCCTAAGCCTCAGGGGACCGGCTCACAGAAACAATTCTAACCCATTAGAATCCAATAGAAATGTATAGTATATACCACATCATTTTATGTGAATAAGTGAAAGAATAAAGAAAATCAGTTCTTTGTAGACCTCTATAGTAGATAATACATAATATTTCCAACACATATAACTGTTCTAATCATCCCTGTTGGAATGGGAAGGGATCTGGATATTTTGGAATTGCCAAATCCTCATTTAATTCAACAAATGAATTCTTCATCTGCAAAACAGAATGCAGATTCCAGCTGTTACTTTCTAAACGCCATTATCCTACATTTGCCTTCAAAACATCTCACTTAAGTCATGTTAGGCACCTGCCATTTCTAAAGTTGTGACTGGGTTTCTCTGCAACCTGATTATCAGAGTCCAAATGCTGTTTGGAACCAAGAGTTTGATGCTTAGTGATTACATTTGTTGGAAACATTAAGAAATGTTCTAGCATTGCCTTCTTCTGGAATTTTGTCAAAATTTCTCCTGTCTATGTGGGAGAATCAGACAAGCAGACCAGTAGTGGGTTCTAAAACCCATTGCTACCGGTTTGTGTGCATGCTTGTGCACTCGCGCCGCTTCTGCGCATGCGCAGAAGCGTCCCGGGCAAGTGGGCGGAACCATCCACCACCGCCGCTACTGGTTCGCAGAACCGGACCGAACCAGGAGCAACCCACCGCTGAAGCAGACCATCCTAGGACCATCCTCATATCTCCAATTAGAATAACTACCCAGAGCAACCAAAATCAACTCTGAGAATTATAGTAATCCTTTCAAAAATGTTCCATGCTCCACAATATGAAGCATATGTAAAACTTTCTATGGTTGCGTCGTGGCTGTGGTGGCTATGGTGGTACAGTGGTCAAAATGCAGTATTGCAGGCTAACTCTGTCCACAGCCTGGAGTTCAATTCTGACTGGCTCAAGGTTGATTCAGCCTTCCATCCTTCTGAGGTCGGTAAAATGAGGACTCAGATTGCTGGGGGCAATATGCTGACTCTGTAAACCGCTTAGAGAGGGCTGTAAAGCACTGTGAAGCAGTATATAAGTCTAAGTGCTATTGCTATGGTTGGGTGCAGCTCATATCTCTGAGTAGTAAAACTATTTCTGGAAAACCAACTCTGAGAAACATAGTAATCCTTTCACAAACGTTCCATACTCCACAACAGGAAGCATGTCTAAAACATTTTATGATTGGGTACAGCTCATAGCTCCAACTAGCAAAACTGTTCCTGGAACAGACCAAGATCATCTCTGAGAAATATAATACCCCTTACACAAATATCCCATGCTCCACAACATGAAGGAGGTAGTACAACCTGTAGCATATGCTTTGCCATGATTTAACTTATTGCATCCTATTTAACTATTGCAGTTGAATAAGACCCAGGAAACTTTAATCCACAGGTCCAGCAATTGTAGTAGTTGGCAAAAATTAGCTGACTACCAGCAGGAAAATGCAACGGAGGGGCGGAGGGAATCCCACCCTTCCTTACTCAACGCTTGTAGGTCCCAAGTGCTTTCTTGCAATCAATATCTAGTTGACTTTCTATTAGGATGATAAATCTAGATAGAAGATTTCTTCCCTTCTTGATCAATAATTTTGTCCCTGAGAGGTGTCTTCTTGTATTTGGTGGGACTTTTAAATAGCATTGGAGGTGAATTCCATTGTATGCTTGAGGGTGGAATCACATGGGTTGGTTATGCTATAATGTTATTTTCAAATGTAGAACTTCCAGGTATCTTTGCTTGAAACAGCCCCTGTTAAGGATGACATAGTATAGAATAACAGAGTTGGAAGGGACCTTGGAGGTCTTCTAGTCCAACCCCCTGCTTAGGCAGGAAACCCTACACCACTTCAGACAAATGGTTATCCAACATCTTCTTAAAAACTTCCAGTGTTGGAGCATTCACAACGTCTGGAGGCAAGCTGTTCCTTGGATTAATTGTTCTCACGGTCAGGAAATTTCTCCTTAGTTCTAAGTTGCTTCTCTCCTTGATTAGTTTCCACCCATTGCTTCTTGTCCTGCCCTCAGGTGCTTTGGAGAATAGCTTGACTCCCTCTTCTTTGTAGCAGCCCCTAGTCCTTTTTCATTAAACTAGACATACCCAGTTCCTGCAACCGTTCTTCATATGTTTTAGCCTCCAGTGAAGCCTGTTGGTTTACTTTTTCTGACACCGCCCTGCTGTGATTATATTATACTCATTCATCAATTGGTTGCACAATATAATGCAACCTTTACCTGGACTCTATGCCCTGAAGACCCTCAGCCATCCAGGCAAAGCTGAATCCAGGCCATGATTCAACCTTCAGACACTTTTGCCTGGATGATAATGAAGCATCTTCATCGACATATTGCAATTTTGGGGAGGAAACCCCTGAGGTTGGTGTGGCAAAAGTTGCTACATTCCAACAATTCTCTGCCTAACTGACTTGCTCTGACTGGTGAAGCTGCTTGGATGAGCAACGAAACGTCTCAAGCTAACAAACACCTGTCCAATTGCCATGAGTCAACCTTCAGACACCTTTACCTGGACTGGTTTTTTTTTTTGAACAGCATGAATTTTATTTGGAAGCCGCACAGTGCATATTTTGTCCAATTGCCTATTTTAAAGTCTTATCGCGATGGGTCGGACACGACTTCGCAACTAACAACTGTTGGAAGAAATGTCCATCTGGGTTCAGTTCCAAGTGGGGAGAAAGACACTGGAAACATGGAGACTGCTTGGAAAGATGGTTTATTGATGAACAGGACCACATGGTTTGCGGTCCTGGGAAAAAAGGGCCGAGATGCTGGGAGTGTCTGGCAATTCCTACTATGGCTCTGCCTGAAGGATGCAGATCTTTGTTATGTAGAATAGACTGGCCCAGGCCTTAATGGCCCATTAACAAAGGTGGGGGGGGGCTGAGTTTCTGCCTCCCTTTTAGGGGAAATATTCTGCCCTTTTAATATTTCCTAAAAATATCTCATTTTCCTAGGAGATGGGTGGGTGCTAACTTCCTGCACAACAACAACAAAGTCTTATTTTGAAGAAATGAAGATACAGTGGAAATTTGACAAATGTAATAACCTTTCTTGTTATGAACATATCTGGATATTATTGTTTCATCTCTTCATAAAGGTGATGTCCTTCCACAGGCCCATCTCTGCTGATGGAAGGTCTTTTTCATTGTTCCCAGCCTGGGGAATAGACTTCCTTGAAAGTTAAATTTATGCCATCTGTTTCTAGGAATTCTGGAAATATTAATCTACCTAGACAGATTTTAATGAACAAATGCCATTACTATTTGAATAACAAGAAGTATTACTTCTTTGGATGTGGTCCTTTTTATGTCTTATTAAAAATAAACCTCACTGTTTGAACAGAAAAATAACATACAGTATGGATATCAAGTTCTAATCTAATTTCCTACCCAGTGCAGCAAACTATTAGTTTTCCCCACCCTAATCTTCTCTGAATTTTCTGAACCATCTGAGTTATAGTCCATTTATAAATATCTATGGCATGCACACATTTCCAATGTACATTGTGCAATATATATTCCACACACAACGGCTACCACCATTCAAAAAAGTGTTCTGTATGCATGCAGCTTGGCTCATCCGTCCCTGTATGGATCATTCCTGAATTACAGTCTTATCTGAAATATTCTTTAAGCTTCTTATCTCTCCCAATCAATTGGAAATAGCAGAGAAAGGAAAGAAATAAATTAGCTGGCTGCGATGGCCGAGTCAGGAATCGGTGGTCAGTTTAAATCAATAAGCTGTTTAAGAGCTAGGCAGAGAAATTCAATGGCATTAGTCAGAGCACTCCAATCCTACAGATTTTAAAGCTCCATAGGTCTACCATAAACCAGTACAGTAGGATGAAAATGTGGGGGAAGAAATTTCTGTATTTCTGTTTTTGTTTGTTTATCAACTTTATTTTAACCAGTGTGGAAAGAAATATCCATCTGGTTCAGTTCCAAGCCGGGAGAAAGACACTGGAAACATGAAGGCTGATTGGAAAGAAGGTTTAATGATGAACAGGACCACCAAGCACATGGTTCTGGTGCAGCTAATCACATGGAGTTGAGAATGGGGTTTTTTTTAATACCTTCTCTTGGGCTTTGCACTTGAACTTCCTGTTCCTGTGCAAGAACATGTATTCTATTGGCTGTTGTCAGACTCCCATGAGGCCATGTAGGATTATGTAGGGGTCATAGCTGGCTCTATAGGTTGTCTGAGCTCCCAGGTTTGGTTGAAGTTTGTGCAACTGAAAGGGTGTTGGGCAATTCCTATTGTGGCTGAGGGTTGGCTCTTGAGTGAGGGTATTTGCTTATGAATAGAGCTATCTAGTTCTCAATAAGCTCTTTATCTCTTAAGTGCTGACACTTGCTGAGGGCTATTAAGAAATGTGGGGGCTGCTTTCTCCCTCTTAAACAAAACTTTCTCAATTTCTCCCTTTGGGAAATATAATATTCTGCTTCTTTTTTAAATATTCCTCAAAATATTTCATTCTTCTAGGAGGGTTGGTGATGACTTTCTACACCAGTAATAAAGGCCGATCCAAATTTCTCTCTAATTTGGGGGAGTGGTTAGCAGAGAGCGAGGCCCTTTGTCTTGTTAGTCCATGTTCATTCTGACTTCCATTTCCAGGAAATATTTCCTGTGTTTTGCAAAATGGCGGATTTTGTTACCTCAGAAAGAAGAACCAAGTTTGAACACTGATAAAAAAAGCATGAAGGGAATATTCCAGTAGGAAGCCTAACCAATCCTCTGGCTCTTTTGACCCTGGTTTTGGTGGCCTAGAGGTGGAGCTCTCGCCTCACAATCAGGAGGTTGTGAGTTCAATCCTAGGCAGAGGCAGATGTAGGGTCTCCTGCTTGAGCAGGGGGTTGGACTAGATGACCTGCAAGGTCCCTTCCAACTCGGTTAATCTCCGTTCTATAGAATTGTAGCCTTGAAAGGAATCCATATCCATGAATATTATCTTTTCTTCTTAGAACTGAGATGCCTTAGCTCTATTCAGATTGGCAATATGTTTGCAGTAGATGACTTCTTGAAAGCAAAGTGGTAAATGAAACTTATATTTACTTATACTTCTCTGCTTCCACAAATAGGGTTTTTCTTTCTTAAATTTACTCCATAAATTTCAGAATAGAGCCATTGTCAAATGTTTATTTCCTCTTTGGCCAAAAGATTTGATGGGCATCTTTTACATTTACCCCAATTCAGTTTTATTGGAATGGCTTTATTCATACTAAACATAAAAAAAGATATCCATAAAAGTACTTTGGTCATAGAAGGAATGTAAAAAAAAGAAATTTCTATCCCCTTTTTAGACAGGTGAGCTTCATCCTGTTTTCTTTAAACACATTGTCTGTGATATATGAACAAACTAAGGAACAGTTTGGCATTGTTGTATTTTGAGGAGGAGGAAGAGGAGGAGAAGGAGAAGGAGGAGGAGGAGGAGGAGGAGGAGGAGGAGGAGGAGGAGGAGGAGGAGGAGGAGGAGGAGGAGGAGGAGGAAGGAGCCTTTATGTTAATAGTTTACATTCTCAGAAATTCATGAAAAACTGCAGACCTTCATTTTTCTTAAAAAGACTTTCATTCCCCATAAACATCTCTATTTGTATCTTTTCCATTACTATTAATGAAGTCAGTGAATAGAAATATGTCAGCCAGGTAAACTAAGAAACCTTTCCCAGTCTGTAGAATATTGTCAGATTTGTTTTAATTACTCAACTGATGGCTGCTTTATTGTTTTAATACCTTTATGTATGAGTTGTGGGGCGGTGGTTGTACACAGACCTGCTGACTGTTAGTAGATGGGTAGACAAATATATTAAATATTCCCTATTGTTTGCTCTCAATATAATTGCCAGAGAGTTCATTTGATTTTGTTACTGTTGCTAAGATGAAAACACATTTCTCAGCTGTTAGAGTAGGGGAAGACACGAGTCTTGGAATGCTCTTTTGACTTTCCAAAAATTGCTTATTCACAGAAGAAATGTTTTCTAGATAGCTTTTTTTGTTTTGTTTTAAAATGCTGTATTTTAAACCTGCTGGATAATCTTACTTGCATTCAAAACTATTTTTTTTTGTTGATTCACAGAGGTTTATAAAGCGCTTAACCTCTAGATCTTTTTTGATTCCCTTCCAGCACAAAAATTTATCACTGCATGGAGCTTCTTTACATATGCAGCAGAACATGAATTACACCACTGCTTTAGCTTTTTATCTATTCTGTTTTTTTTACTTTATTTGGGGGTGGAAAATGAATTTCTAAATGTCCTTGGTAATGCTGCAGTCAGACAGAAGATGATGATTCCAAACGAACCAGCATTATACATGGTTCTTTGGGAAAACTTATTGAGTGTCATTTTTGAAACTGCAGTTATTTATTACACAAATCAATGACAATCAGAGCAGCCTTATTTGATGCCAACATTCAATTCTTAGCAGCCTCAGGCAGCAACGGAAAAGAGTTTGGACAATCACTTCCAATCAGTATAGAGCCATGATGGCGAACCTATGGCACACGTGCCAGAAGTGGCACGTAGAGCCATCTCTCCGGGCACGTGAGCTGTCGCCCGTTGCTCTTCCGGGTTACGATGTGCTGGCCAGCTGGTCTGCATGTGCACAGGAGCACTGAAAACCAGAAGACCAGGTGGCCATCATCTTCTAGATCATCTTCTCGGCACACACATGCACACCTGGTGGCTGCTCTTCCTGTTTCCGGCACGCAGTGCGCGCCCCCCCATTTCAGCACTCGGTGCTGAAAAGGTTTGCCAACCCTGGTAGGAGTTCTCCTTCTTTCCTTTAAACATATACGGTTTTTATTGGAGAATTCCTACCGTCCATAATTTACACACAGGCTTAAGAACTGACAGTGACTCTTCAATTTCATTTGTTATCATTTTGTGCCAGTGGCACATTTTTCAAAAGGGACCATAACTGGTTTTGATGAACCCCGTGAATCAATATTGGAAGTTAATGACTTAAAACAAAATGGACAGCTTAAAAAATAATAGGATTAAAAGTAGCCAACAGTTTAGCTTCTGGGTTGGCTTGCTACCCAAATCTCTGTTAACTAAATAAAATAATGGAGATTAATTACCCAGATCTCTATTGTTTTATTTTTATGTATTTTTGTTTTCTAACTTCAAAAGAAATCCTAGCTTAAAGAATCTTGGCTTCAGCTACCATCTTTTTCTTTTAACTTTTGTTTCTCCTCTAGGAATGAAAAGCCAGTTGAGAGACAGCTTCTTCTTACTTCAGCACCATTTTTTTGAAATCCAGCATGTCTCAGTAAAATGCCTTTTATATAATTATTTCCAGCTGCTTTCTTTTCTGCGAGCATAATTTGTATTCTAAACAGGCAGCACCCGCCACTTGAATTTGCCATTAAAATAAGGATTAAGTGCTGATTTGGAATGCTCATCATATGCCAGTTACTACTTTGCTATGGCACCAGCTGGGGTCTGTGATGAATCTCTCTGAATGAAATCCCTCAGATTTCTTGTTTTTCGAAAAGAGAGAGAATGTTTGAGATGTTTATCGCACAAATTTGCAAAACAGTTCGTACTGCTCTTGTTGTTGAATTACTTTTTGGCTCTTTTGATTTCTCTAATGGCGCTTGGTGCCACTTCTCCGTTGCCTCTTAGATTTAGCATAAAATGAAATGAAAGAAAGTTAGCTGCTCGCCCGCCAATTCATAAATCGTATTGATTTTTTTTCTCTCTCCCCGATATGAATCGGAGAAAACAAAGAGAAACTTAGAAGATCAGGAGGAGAGGCGAGATTAATATGTCACCCTCCTGGTTAATTCAGCATTGTAAAGTCGGAAGTAAAGGAGGATGAATAAAAGAATGTGGTTTCATTTCAAACTTAGGGTAAGATGTAAGTCCTGCTTTAAAAATAGATCCTATGATCGCCACATAGAAGGCGATCTTCTGGTTTGTTTTATAGAAGCTGTGTCTGAGCTCTCTATGATATTCTTTGACAAAAAAACTTCATATTTAAAATACCCACAGTCAGGAGCGGGTTCCTATTTTTTTTACTACCATGCTGTGGGAGTGCTTATTTTGTGGGTGTGGCTTGCCAGCCATGTGACCGGGTGGGCGTGGCTTGCCGGACATGTGACAGGGTGGGCGTGGCTTCTCGGATTGCTGAAGGGAGGGGAACTGAGATAGGTCCTGCCACCCATTCCCCCTCCCCTCAGCAGCTCGAGAAGCCTCAAACATGCGAAAATGCCTAGGATCATCACCGCGCGTTCGTAGCTTCTCAGATTGCTGAAGGGAGGGGAATGGAGATAGCTCCTGCCGCCTGTTCTTTCAGCGTCTTACACGCTCCCTCAGCCATCCTCCCCTGCTTGGACTCACTGTGGGTAGGAAGGCAGCGCATGTGCAGTGCCAGAAGCTTGGCTTCTGGGCATGCGCAGAAGAAATTTTTTTTAAATATTTTTTTTAAAAAAATGGCGGCGCCCAGGCACCGGCAACTGACCGTACCAGTACTGTGACGTCACCAGCGGGCCGCTACCAGTGCTATAGAGTGGACCACACTGGTAGGAACCCACCACTGCCCACAGTGCATAAGAAACGGGGGGGGGGGGGAGGCAGGAGTTCTGCTTTATTGCAAGATAGGTTTTGTTTGTTTTCGTTTGTTTTCTTCTTGACAGAAGCTTTCCCACTTAAAGTGGTCTTTTTTGTATGCTTCTTAGCTTCAGGATGTAAAAGTTAGCCCTACAAGTCATAATTAGGAGTGTAGGAGAATTCTAATGAAACCTGATGAAATCTGCTTTTCCACCTGATTACCATGGAAACCACAGTTAGCCAACTGACTTCACTTGGATCAAAATGAATTATTATTAATCTTCCCAGGCAAGGAGTGTTTAGGGATTTGGACTCCTTTTGTTAAAGTTTTAGCTAAGAAACCGAAAAGTTCAGGAAGGATAAATATTAATTCTTAATGTGCTAGTAAGTGAGAATGACTTAGTCTCCCTGGGACTCAGATTGTTGTCATAAAATCAGATATTAGCAAATTTAAAGCGCAGAATTTGTATACTCTGAATGGCAGAGAAACAGGGTATCTGGTCTTAAGACAATACTAATTAAGTGATTCTGTCTAAATGAAGGTCATTTTGACTGAGTGGTGCGAAAGGGGTTATAGAGAAATACAAATATTTATGTCTGATTCATCGTGGTTTTAATTGTTAAATAACCAGGCTGAAACCTTGAAACAGAGAAATCTGGGTCATAGTTTTCAGAATTTTATTCCAAAGACATGCAACAAAGTGAGAATTGATTTAAAAAACCACAGGCAACATGCAGATAAATTTCCATAGTTCAGTAGCAAGACCTGGTTTGTAAAGAGAAGATCCCAACTTCATTTAGTGTTTGAATAAACAATGGACAAGGAGAATTGATACTAGTTAGGGGGTCTCTCTCTCTCTCTCTCTCTCTCTCTCTCTCTCTCTCTCTCTCTCTCTCTCTCTCTCTCTCTCTCTCTCTCTCTCTCTCTCTCTCTCTCTCACACACACACACACACACACACACACACACACACATAGTTTAATTCATTGTTCTCTTCCTTTTGTCTCTCTCTCTGTGTTCCTATGTACTCTAGTCAATGACAGAGTTAATTTTCCCAGTTTTTGATTGACTTTCCATTACACCTTTACTTGTCCAAGTAAATCATTCATTTAGTGCAGATCTTGATTCATGATTTGATGAATACTAGACAACACTGCCAAATGGATATTTCCACAAAGTTGATTTGTTACTGATATTGTCCATCAATCTAACCAGGGTTGCATCCGGCAGAGCTAAATTAAGAAGGGCCTGGCATGGTGGGTACTTTGAGTGACGTCCTCAGGATGTTAATTTATTTTATTTATTTATTTATTTATTTTGTCAAATATGTACAGTATAGTAGTTGTTTGTATAAACATAACATAAGTAAAAAGTACCGATAAAAGAGGACAATAGGACAGGGACGGTAGGCACAGTGGTGCGCTTATGCACGCCCCTTACAGACCTCTTAGAAATGAGGAGAGGTCGACTGTAGACAGTCTAAGGTTAAAGTTTTGGGGGTTTGGGGAAGAAACCATAGAGTCAGGTAGTACATTCCAGGCATTGATCACTCTGTTGCTGAAGTCGTATTTCCTGCAGTCGAGTTTGGAGCAGTTTACATTGAGTTTGAATCTATTACGTGCTCGTGTATTACTGCGGTTGAAGCAGAAGAAATCATTGACAGGAAGGACATTTTGGTATATGATTTTATGAACTATATTTAGATCAGATCGGAGGCGACGTAGTTGTAAATTGTCTAATCCCAATATTTCAAGTCTGGTGGAATAAGGTATTTTATTGTGAGCAGAGGAGTGGAGGACTCTTCTTGTGAAATATTTCTGGACTCTCTCAACTGTATTTATGTCTGATATGCAGTGTGGGTTCCAGACGGGTGAGCTGTATTCCAGAATTGGTCTAACAAATGTTTTGTATGCTCTGGTTAGCAGTGTAATATTGCCAGAGAAGAAACTACGCAAGATTAGATGGGGAATTCAAGATCCTGGAAAAAAAGGACAGCAACCCCCACCCCACCCTCAATACCAATTGCTAAGAAAATCTACGCCATAATTCCCATGTAATCCCCAGACACTGAATGTTACTTCATCTTAAATGTTTGCTGACACCATTGTCCACCATGATTATCTTGCCATCTGACTCATACCTCAATCTGGTTGCTGGTATGGGATACAACATGGGACTTTCGAAAACATGTTCTTTTCTACATGTAAACAGCAACACAAAAGACTGTATTATGTTTTCATTCCATGCAACCACAATTTGCAAATTTATTAGTTTGCATGAGTTTGAGAATTCCTTATTCACTAAGTTTTTTTTTTAATTTACAATGGAGTTCAGAATTCTTTGGAGTGCATGCACATCACACATGTGATGTGCATACACTGAAAGCATATGCACCAAAGACAAATTCCGTGTGTGTCCAATCACACTTGGTCAATAAAGAATTCTATGTTCCATACAGTTTCCCCCCCTGAACTAACAAAACTTTTAAAAGAATCCTGCTCTTAGGTAAAGTGGTAAGAAAGTTTTTATTCCCTTATCCAGGTAATACCCATACATGTTTATTGCATGCTTAATTTATTTAGACTGGGCTATGGCGTTATATATGTCTTTTTGGCAGAAAATAGTAGCAAAATAAACTTCTTCTTATCCATAAAGAATTCAATAACATGCTTATTAGTCAAAAGATAGCACCAAGTGCTGTATTGCAGATAGAGTTTCTCCAATAATTAGAATGTCAATGACTATCATACTGAATCTAAGGGACATGGGAAGGAATTTGTTTGAAATGATTCTTTCTATATTCCCCTCAAAGCACAGAATGTAAATCTCTTGGTGCCTCATTGTTTCTCAGTTACTGAAAGGAAAATAAATTATACTTATCAGCTAATTCTATAACAATCTGGAAGGCTAATGGTCTTTTAAATGTCAAAAAGGAGAGACAATATCCATTACCTTCTCTTGAACTATTTTATGCCTTCACTTTTTTAGTCTGTACCTCGTACTTCCTCATATTTATTAAAAGTAACGATTTCTCTTTTTATTCTTTCTTTCCTTTCCTAACAAATACTAGAATATTTATCTGGTCTTGCTGGAATACAATTTCTTGTTTATTTATTTATGTTTTGGATTCACAAAATAGACACAGCAAACTATCCAGATATTCGAGCCCATAATCAGTCATGCACAGTTAGATACATGGTTTTATTGTATAATCTCTCTCTCTCTCTCTCTCTCTCTCTCTCTCTCTCTCTCTCTCTCTCTCTCTCTCTCACACACACACACACACACACACACACACACACACACACGTCTTTACTGTTCTTGTTACCATTAGTCCATATGTTTTCAACAGCCCTTTGTTTCTGCAGTGTGTTCTTGCAACAACAAAACTATATTTATTTGTTTGTTTGTTTATTTATTTATTTATTTATTTATTTATTTATTTATTTATTTATTTATTTATTTATTTATTTATTTATTTATTTATTTATTTATTTATTTATTTATTTATTTATTTATTTATTTATTTATTTATGCCAAACATGTACAGGATGGTAGTTGTTTGTAGAAATATAACGTAAGCAAAGAAAGATAAAAGAGGACAATAGGACAGTAGGACAGGGACGGTAAGCACAATGGTGTGCTTATGCAAGCCCCTTACAGACCTCTTAGAAACAGGGAGAGGTCTACTGTAGACAGTCTAAAGTTAAAGTTTTGGGGGTTAGGGGAAGAAACTAGAGTCAGGTAGTGCATTCCAGGCATTGATCACTCTGTTGCTGAAGTCGTATTTTCTGCAATCGAGTTTGGAGTGGTTTACATTAAGTTTGAATCTATTATGTGCTCGTGTATTGTTGCGGTTGAAGCTGAAGTAGTCATTAACAGGAAGGACATTTTGGTATATGATTTTATGAACTACATTTAGATCAGATCGAAGGTGACGTAGTTGTAAATTGTCTAATCCCAATATTTCAAGTCTGGTGGAGTAAGGTATTTTATTGTGAGCAGAGGAGTGGAGGACTCTTCTTATGAAATATTTCTGGACTCTCTCGATTGTATTAATGTCAGATATGCAGTGCGGGTTCCAGACAGGTGAGCTGTATTCAAGAATTGGTCTAACAAATGTTTTGTATGCTTTGGTTAGCAATGTAATGTTGCCAGAGAAGAAGCTACGCAAGATTAGATTAATAACTCTTAGTGCCTTTTTGGCAATGTTGTTACAGTGGGCTCTGGCACTTAGGTCGTTGGATATGAGTACTCCAAGGTCTTTGACAGAGTGAGGGTCGTCTACAAGTTTGTTTCCTCCAAGTTTGTATTTTGTATTCTGATTCTTTTTGCCAATGTGTAAGACAGAGCATTTGTTGGTTGAGATTTGAAGTTGCCAGTTGTTTGACCATTCTGCTACATGGTCAAGGTCTTTTTGAAGTGTAGCAGCATTGTCGGTGGTGTTAAATAGCTTAACTTCATCAGCAAAGACAATGCAGTTGCTTATAAATATACATTGCTTACTGGTGTAAACTGCTTAGAGAGTGCTTGCACTGTGAGGCAGTATAAATAATAATAATAATAATAATAATAATAATAATAATAATAATAATAATAATAATAATAAGAATAAGAATAAGAATAAGAATAAGAATAAGAAGAATAAGAATAAGAATAAGAATAAGAATAAGAATAAGAATAAGAATAAGAATAATAAGAATAATAAGAATAAAAAGAATAAAAAATAATAATCAAAATAAAAATCAAAATAATAAAAATCAAAATAATAAAAATAATAATAATAATAAGATGATGATGATGATAATGAAGATGATGATGATGATGATGATGATGATGATGATGATGATGATGATGATGATGATGATGATGATGATCACAAAGATCATTTATGTAAAGTATGAAAAGTGTTGGTCCTAGAACGCTGCCTTGAGGGACACCACTGTTGACAGGAGCAGGATTTGATAGGGCACTCCCTATTTTAACCACTTGTTGTCTGTTAGACAGGAATGCAAATATCCAATCATGTAGATTGGATAACTGATTATCCAATAACTATTGATAACTATTGATGCACTAAGAGGTTTTTGCTATCAGCCTAAGCTGATAACATATTTATTGATAACTATGCACTATCCAATAAGGGTGACCTGAAGCTAAATCTTGCTGCTTCTAGACCAGCTTTTTAGATAGAAGTACATTGAAAGGTCTCCTATCAATATCTACATTTGTCTATCTCATATATACATGAATCATATCTACATCTACTACCTACATCTACCGTACATCTGTAAGTACATTATCTATATCTATATAATATATCTCTATCTACCGTATATCTCTATATAGATCTCCATCCGATGCATAATGCCTATGTATATATTGTGTCAAAGAGAGAGAAAGAGAGAGCGGGAGGGAGAGAGAGAAAGATGGGGGGAGGGAGGGAGGGAGGGAGGGAGGGAGGGAGGGAGAGAGAGAGAGAGAGAGAGAGAGAGAGAGAGAGAGAGAGAGAGAGAGAGAGAGAGAGAGAGAGAGAGCACACACACATACACATTTTTCTTCCATAGACTTTCGATTGTTCTTTTCTCAATCTTGAGAATTGGGACATTACTCAGTTTTGATATAATGGTTCTTCTCCCACCTTCCCAGCAGCAATTTAAGGATCTCATTTTTTTTTCTTATGTACCGTATAGATCAAGTAGAGTTGTCCTTTATTATGTGGTTGTTTCTGCTTCTTCTCAGAATCGTTCCCGCATACGTCAGTCACTTGCTGGGTCATATCAAATCTCCCTTGTCTCCTTGAGCCCTAGATCAGTCGGTATTGATGTATTAATTTCTGATACAATGTCTTTGGACATTTATTATGGTTTCCCATTTCTAGTCCACTGAAACGTTCCTCCTTTAAATTGTGTTGTGGTTTTCTTTGATGTGGTGTCCCCATTGCCGACAGATATTTTTTACACAGAGAGGGATAGACAAAGAGGGTCCATTGGGCTTTGTGAATTTGTGGAAGAATGGAAGTGCTCTGTAAAAGCCCTCATGGCATCCAAGCATCCCCCAAGTCTATCACGGGGGTGGGTGGGAGGCTATTTCAAGAGTCTGTGCTGCTTTTGAGTAAATATTAGCATGGAGAAAATAATTGCCAAGGCAATCAAGCATTCCACACAAACATTTACAGAGCTGTCACTGCCCTCTGTGATAGGAATTAAATTATTCACTGCCAATTTGCATTGGCTATATTAAAAGGAATTAATTCTGATTTACTTCAGTGAAAGCAAGACAAAAAAACAGGATCTTGTTTGGTCTGTATTAGACATAACAGCAGAATGACCTTTGGCATGGAACAATGAGATTTCATTATTGAAATGAAATACAGCTTGTTGTTCCTTAATAATATCAAAAGAGAGAGACTGTGAAAGGGACGCATGGTTCTTTAAATTCGAATGTGCCAGCTCATCACAAATTCAGGATAAACTGTGCAATTAATTATCATATATCAAGTGTTTTCCAGACTGCTCATGAAACCAAGATAACCTTGGGGTTAAATAAATGGTTATTTTGCATGAATGAGGCATAATTCTCTTACGTTGCATTGTACTGTATATTGCATTTCATCTACTGGAGATTCAATATAAAAAATTACAGAATTATGAAGAGAATTCTTTAGGAGAATTATCTTCCTTTTTTCCCCCCTTTGGCAAGGAAAACTTACTTGTGACGACTGTTTTCCATTCTTGCATATAATGTGATGGAGATTGGCAGTCACACAGATTTCTCAATAAAATTATACCTAAAATAAAATTATGAGTAACTTTGGAAAGTCATCCTTAGACAAACAAGTTAGAAATTCAAGCGGAAGGAAGGAGGGAAGGAAGGAAGGAAGGAAGGAAGGAAGGAAGGAAGGAAGGAAGGAAGGAAGGAAGGGGAAGGGGCCATCAATGGAGATATTTTCATTTTTTTTTAATTCAATCAAGTACGTCTTGTGCACCAATTGCGACCCTACTTGGAGAAGGAGGCACTTCTCACAGTCACTCATGCCCTTATCACCTCACGGCTGGATTACTGCAATGCGCTCTACATGGGGCTACCCTTGAAGAGTATCCGGCGACTGCAATTGGTGCAAAATGCAGCTGCGCGAGCTGTGGTGGGTGTACCCAGATACACCCACGTAACACCGATCCTCCGCCAGCTGCATTGGCTGCCCATTAGTCTCCGGATCCAATTTAAGGTGTTGGTCGTTACCTTTAAAGCCCTACATGGCTCAGGGCCAGGTTACCTTTGGGACCGCATCCTGCCGCATACCTCCCTACGACCGGTTAGGGCCCACAGAGTCGGCCTCCTCCAGGTCCCATCGACTAAACAATGTCGGTTGGCGGGGCTGAGGGGGAGGGCCTTCTCTGTGGGAGTTCCCTCCCTTTGGAACCAGCTTCCCCCGGAGATCAGGACCATCCCCACCCTACTGGCCTTCCGGAAAGCAATAAAAACTTGGCTCTTCCGGCAGGCGGGGTGAAAGTGAGACCAACTAGATTAGATATGGGTCTCCCCCCTTGTTTATGAATATATGATACTTTTTTAACTTTTGTATTTTTTAACCACTGTATTTTATACTTGTAATGGTTTTCTAATATGTTGTGAGCTGCCCAGAGTCCCCTGGGAGTTGGGCAGCATAGAAATCCATCCAAATAATAATAATAATCAATACTGAAGTAGTTGGATGCAATGAACACTTATGTGTATCTATATCAAAGCTATTGTATTTACATTTATTTTCTCTTCCTCATGGACAATAGAGATGTAACAGCTCCTTCTCCAACCCCTCCACCCCAAAAAATAGTTGAGAAGATGACAAATATAATCATGAAAACTCTCTAGAAGAAACACCAACTTTTTTACACCTCAGGTCACCCAACAGTTCAGCCAATGAAAATAAATAACTGATTTCAGGATCACTACAGCATAACCCTGCCTTTCCTGATCCTAGCTAGTTATCTGAAGATTTGTGGCTTGAGATCAAACTAATTATTCTAGGGAAAATATCTTTTGGAATAGCACTTAGACTTATATACCGCTTCACAGTGCTTTACAGCCCTCTCTGTTAATAAGTAATAACTAATAATAACTAACAATAACTAATAAGTAGACATTAGAATTTGTTCCTTCTTGGCTTTCCCAAGTTTGTAGAAACTTACTGAGATGTTATTTCTGTTTCACCAACAATCTGATTGATTCTGATAAATCAAGTCCAAGTTTTACATCATGGTATACCTTTCATATGGCTTTTATTATTTTCCCGCAAATAGAAAGAGAAAAGGGGACTGCAAGAAGAAAAAAAATGAATATTTTGATTCTCATAACTTGACAACAGCTAGAGCTCTCCTTCTGTTTCATTGCCAGCAAAGAAAGGGTGGGAAATATTTCGCTTTTCAGAATTCAGGTATGAAATGAGGCACAAGAACGACAAAGAAGCAGGAGGATCAGCAAAAGGAAACAAGCTGTGGGAGATGACCAGGCTGGGGCTGAGGGAGGGGTCAAATGTGCCATAAGTCAAGAAACCCAGCACATCTGCAAGAGATCTAAATTCAGCCCACCTTGAATGCCTTTCTTATCTCCTGCTCATTTCCCTTGATCGTTAGTTGGTCAGATTCTTGTAGAGAGCTTAACTTTGCAATACATTTTTACACTCATTTGAACTGCCTGAATCTCCAGATTTCCCCAGTGCTTGATACTAGCATTTCCATCTGTTATTTCTATTTTGCTACTGTTAGGATAATGACCTTTGTATTTATCAGAGTTTGTTGCAAAAATTAAATCCAGAAAGCACACACAGGCAGACTGATGCAGCAGGATTCATATAGTAAGAAACTTCTTTATATACAAGAATATATATACAATACCAACATAGTAGTTATAGTCAGGAGAGAACAGTTAGTTTCATTTCAGCAGTTCAGAGTGGACTGAGCCACGCCCAGCCTTCTAGCTTCAGTTTTGATTCTCTGCACAGACTCAGATGTGTTTAGCTCCCATTGGCTGACTTAGTTGCTATGCCTATTCATTGGCTGACCTTGTTAATATGGCTCTCCCAGTTCATGAATATCTTAACAGCATTTTGGTGCTATTTGGCCTGATAGTGTTTGTGTGTTTCTTTTGATTTCTTAAATCCCTTTTTCTCAGCATGGATGCCATCTCCGAGAAGACCTTCTCTTTGCTTCTTACACAAGAAGGCCCCATACTATGGGAAAGACTATCCAGGGAGGTGGTGAAATCTTCTTCATTGGGGGAGGCCATGTGGAGACTAAGTACTCATCTATCTAGGATGCCTCACCTTGGGTTCCTGGACTGAACCAGGGTTAGATTTCTCCCCAGCTTGTAGAAACTGGGGAGAAATCCGCTTACAAGGTCCTAAGACATGGGTAGTATGACTTAAGAACTCATTCAGAGGAGGAGTTGCTCCAGAGGTGGTATTCAGCCGGTTCGGACCGGTTCGAGAAAACCGGGAGTGCAGAGGTCTTCAAACTTGGCAACTTTAAGACTTGTGGACTTCAAGTCCCAGAATTCTCCAGCCAGAATTCTGGGAGTTGAAGTCCACAGGTCTTCAAGTTAGCACTTAGCACTTAGACTTATATACCGCTTCATAGTGCTTTACAGCCCTCTCTAAGCGGTTTACAGAGTTCAGCATATTGCCCCCAACAATCTGGGTCCTCATTTTACCCACCTCGGTAGGATGGAAGGCTGAGTCAACCTTGAGCCGGTGAGATTTGAACAGCTGACCCCTGTGGTAGCGACTATTGCGGGTGGTAATGCTGTCCTATTTAGCCACGTTTTGGAGGCCGGGCGCATGCGCGGAAGGCACACGCACGCAAGAAAAGTACATGTGTGGAAGGCCGGACCCATGCATGGACGGGGCGCGTGCACACATTTGCGAACCGGTAGGCAAGGTAAATAAATACCTCTGAGCTGTTCAATTTTTGGCCATGAGAAATGCCAGGCCTAAGGCATACCTGCCTCTTCATGAAAATGCAAACATTTTTTTTTATCAATAGCAATAGAGTGTTCTTCTGACTGCTGCTAAAGAATTACTTATGACAGGTCAATTGATCTTTCTTTTAAGGTTGTTTTCCCTCTCTTAAAAAACTATCCTTAGTTTGCTTTGGACCACTTACTCTTCCAAGACTAAATCAAGCCCTTGATTTATACAGTTACCTTGAAGGTGTCCATATGCACTCAGCTTATCCTTGGAGTCATTGCTTTCCTAGACTCTATTACTGTATCATTTTGAATCATCTCCATATAGCTTCCTTTTCATTTCTTTCTTCTTTCAGCTAGCCTTGCATAGCTCCCTTCCTGTCAATTTGTCTTTAGAATTGATTATCCTTACAAGCTGGTATAGCGGACAATGGGACCCATCCATCAAAAATCAGTTTAACCCCAACTGTAATCAAGGTTCACTAACTTAGATCCGGGGGAAAAAAAGAATATGAGTTGGATTGTGACTGTTGAGCCAGGAAAAGGCAACTTTTCTGTCCTTGTCTCCATGTAATCGATAAAAAACATTCCCCAGGCAGGAAAATATCACAAGGCCAGGGTTCCATTTTAAACATTAAGTACCACCATGATTTTTGTGATGGCATCATACAAATGATTTTCCTCCCTTACTCCACTGCCCTGAAGAAATGACCATATCTTAAAGCTTGCAAATTATACCAAGGGAAAAAAAGAAATCCTCTTTCTCTTTCTCCTTTTCCTTTCTCTTTTTTCTCTTTTTCTCTTTTCCTCCTCCTCCTCCTCCTCCTCTTTTTCTTTCTTTCTTTCTTTCTTTCTTTCTTTCTTTCTTTCTTTCTTTCTTTCTTTCTTTCTTTCTTTCTTTCTTTCTTTCTTTCTTTCTTTCTTTCTTTCTTTCTTTCTTTCTTTCTTTCTTTCTCCAGTTGAAATATTTTACTTATATAACATTTCATGTCATCCAAGGTGAGCAAACCTAGTACTCTTCAACATCTTCATCAATGACTTGGACGAGGGGATAGATGGGGAACTCATCAAATTTCCAGATGACACCAAGCTAGCAGGAATAGCCAGCACTCCAGAAGATAGGCTCAAGATACAGAAGGATCTTGACAGACTTGAACTTTGGGCGCTATCTAACAAAATGTAATTCAATGGTGGAAAAAGTAAGGTTCTACATTTAGGCAAGAAAAACAAAATGCACAGCTACAGTATATGTGGTCACCTCGCTCAAAAGTAGGAACTGTGAGAGGGATCTTGGAGTCCTAGTGGAACTTCATTTAAATATGAGCCAGCAGTGTGCAGCAGCTGCCAAAAAAGCCAACACAGTTCTAGGCTGCATTAACAGAGGGATAGAATCAAGATCACGCGAAGTGTTAATACCACTTTATAATGCCTTGGTAAGGCCACACTTGGAATACTGCATACAGTTTTGGTCGCCACGATGTAAAAAGGATGTTGAGACTCTAGAAAGAGTGCAGAGAAGAGCAACAAAAATGATTAGGGGACTGGAGGCTAAAACATATAAGGAATGGTTGCTGGAACTGGGTATGTCTAGTTTGATGAAAAGAAGGACTAGGGGAGACATGATAGCAGTGTTCCAATATCTCAGGGGTTGCCACAAAGAAGAGGGAGTCAAGCTATTCTCCAAAGCACCTGAGGGTAGAACAAGAAACAATGGGTGGAAATTAATCAAGGAGAGAAGCAACTTAGAACTAAGGAGAAATTTCCTGACAATTAGAACAATTAATCCGTAGAACAGCTTGCCTCCAGAAGTTGTGAATGCTCCAACACTGGAAGTTTTTAAGAAGAGATTGAACAACCATTTGTCTGAAGTGGTGTAGGGTTTCCTGCCTAAGCAGGGGGTTGGACTAGAAGACCTCCCTTCCAACTCTGTTATTCTATTCTAAACCCAAGGAAAAAATATGGAATGGGATGTGATTCTCTGTGTCTCCTATTACATATAGTGGGGGAGCAAAAGCATTTTTCAAACCATTGTGGTAGGCGTCCTCATTAAATCTCACCGAGCAGTGAAAAGTTTGGTTGCTTCACTTGGAAGGAAGTGAAAGCTGTTGAAGAACTACATTTCTCGACCAAATAAGTCAAGGTGGATTCATGGCTTAGAAGCTATAAACGGAGAATTTATGGGATGGCATAGACTTTATAAACAAACAAATATCTGTTTGCAATGATTACTTAAGTGAGAGGCCGGTTTACATAAAAAGAAGTTTAAATAGTTCTTTCTTTCAAAGGGATGGCAAGTCTAATGATACTGTACCGCAGCTTGGGGGATATTTGTGAGATTCTGCCTAAGGATTTTGAAACTGGGGGTCTCTTTCCCCAGTGTTCTGACCTAGGCTTCCTTAAAAAGCATGAAGCAAAACCTCTTTTATTTACACAACTGTGAATTCCTTTCATTCACACTCAGCAAGGCTTGGCAAACAGTCTTTCAGAGGAATATTTATCAACACAAACCTTATCTCACTTGGAAGGCTGCCAGGGAATTAGTTTCCAAATGCAGGCAAGACAATACTTGGCACAGAGTCTTTTAGAGTCTTTTAGAGTCCTGAACAGAACTTTCCACTCTAGAAATGACCGAACGAACTAATTGTTTCCTGCAAAAGCCCACTCCCCATTAGCTCCTCTTGTGTTTGCTACGGGAGGGGCCAATTACTTCCAAGTGTGGCTTTACTCCCAAGTCGAACCTGCTTTCTTACTTGTTCTTGTTTTCTGGCAACTCTGCACATGCACACACTGGGAATAGGCTCCAGCTGTACCTCTGCCTCACTGCTATCTAACTCCCTCTCTGCCTCCGACGCAGAGCCCTCGTCCAAACTTTCCCCAGCCCCCAGGACTGGCCCATGTTCCTCCCCAACCTCCTCAGTGTCCGACTCTGGCTGCCACAACACCCAGTCATGTCCTTGAGTAACCAAGGCCAAGGGAGTAGTGATAATGAAGATATTTCCCACTTCCTACCAAGCCAATGCATTGCCCGTGTTTCCACCACCAATGATCCAAAAGTGGATGGCAACCCTGTCCCAGCAGAAAAGGAGATGTGGCTTCCTGTGAACGTAGCCCTGCTCCATTATTTACATTAAATACAGGATTCTCTCCCAAGCTATGCTAAGTTATACCAATTAGGCTTGGGCACAGAACATTAACATTCAAGTACAGCTCATTAGCTGTGAGTACTGAAGATTAACGGCTTGTGTCAAGATTGCTAAGGTTTTCTCCTTGAGAGCAGAGACCCAGCACTGCTTATTTTATTTCCTGTAGGCTTCTAGAACATTAGATTTGTTTTCCTCCCCCTGTTCCTTTCTAAGAAGATATTTGTTTTGGTTTGGTTTGGAAATCATAATTTTTAGTCTCCTAAGGGGCTGACATTAATGGAAAGTCTCACATTGACTCCAGTAGATATTGGCTCCAAGTTGATGGAATATTTAGTCTTCCCACGGTCATTGGTTACTGTTCTCCATTTTATAATTAAAACTGAATGCTAGCATTGTGCAAAACTCATAAACATAAGAAATATAGCACTCTCCTCACCAACTACTCTCTCTCTCTCTCTCTCTCTCTCTCTCTCTCTCTCTCTCTCTCTCTCTCTCTCTCTCTCTCTCTCTCTCTCTCTCTCTCTCTCTCTCTGCTTGAGACCCCTTAAAAGCATACCATTTAAAAAAGAGCATAGTCTTCTCAATTCTTTTCAGTCTGCTTTTGTCTTGTCTGCATAGAAACTCAAAACAGGAAGTGGCCAGCAGCTTAGCTAGATCAGAGTAAGATCTCCATGCTTGGTAAGGAATGCTGAAAGCAGACCCTACAGAGAAACCATAGCTAGATGCTCAGGATGCAGTTAGAACAGTACCTAGAAGCTTGTTGCAACTTGGGCTGTAGGTCACGCGGGGTTCTAGGTGGCACAGATCTCCTTTGAATACCTAAACAGCATGCTACTCCATGTTGAACAGCATTACCTATCCATGTGCTTTATTGATAAGAAAGTTGTAGAACATAGAATAACAGAATTTGAAAGGACCTTAGAGGTCTTCTAGTCCAAACTCCTGCTTGAGCAGGAGACTCTATGCCATTGCAGACATGTGGCTGTGTCCAGTCTCTTCTTAAAAGCCTCCAGCCATGGGGCACCCACAAGGTCTGAAAACAAGGCATTCCACCGGCTAATTGTTCTCAACATTTTGAAATTTCTCCTTCATTCTAGGTGGATTCTCTCCTTGCTTAGTTTCCATCCATTGTTTCTTGTCTTGCCTTCTGGTGCTTTGGTAAATAGGTTGACCCCCCTCATCTTTGTGGTAGCCCAATGATTGTGACCAATCATTGTGTTGCTGTTTTGAATTTCCTGAATCCTGGGATATAAAAACAGAATGCCAGTCTTGCTCAGTGCTCTTCCCAGGTCCTTTGCTTTCTAATGGAGAGCCCCTTTGCTTCTGATGAAAAAAAATGTCCCCTTTACTCAACCCTGCATTGTTGCTTGGCCCTCACGCCAGGTAAATGAACCACAGATTGGCTCTTGGCCGTCATCTCATTCCTGATGAATCATTATTAGACTATCAGCACAATTGTTCTTATTTTTACTCTTTCTTTAATGGCAGCTTGACAATATGTGAATCATTTTATCAGGGTGCCAGGACAAACATCAGCTCCCAAATGCCTAGCTGTTATTACTGTACCATCCCCAGCCCTAAAGACATTACTTGCAAACACAGCCCATCGCTTTAGTGATTCTTGCTTCTGCATAATGACTTTAGGATCAGCATTCCACAGTCACCAGATGCTAGCAGAGATGTATCATTAAACTAACTTTCCTCCTTCTCATTTCTTCTTCAAATCCATTTTGCAAACAAGCTAACAGCTTGAATCCAAGACTTGCTGTGCCAGGCCAATAAATGCCAAGAATAAGAGAAAGCATCAAAAATGATAACTTTATATCTTCCTATTCGAGCGTCTATGGGGATTCTCAGTCATGGTTATCCCAAAGGTGCTTTTTCAAGAGGCAACTGGACTTTCTTATTTTTCTTTGAAGACGTTTCGCTCATCATCCAAGAATCAGCTCTGACTGGATGGTGGGGAATGGAAGGATCTATGTCAAAATTGAGCAGCTCTCTCTCAACAGAGAGGGAAGGATTTGGCATCTCCAGTCTACAACACAGTAGACTTTCAACAGTTCCAAGAAGGCTCCACACCCATTTGCACTACTCAAGTGACCCGGAGATAACAGATAAATCTCCAAGTGGCCTCAATGACTCTTTAAAAGGATGCAAATGACCAGCTGTCTGCAAGGAGTATAAATCCTTCCATTCCCCCACCATCCAGTCAGAGCTGAAGAAGCTTCTTGGATGAGAAACGAA